>BSBM01000469.1:6327500-7560000 GCA_027924585.1 Larix kaempferi
AAACATATGCATTATGTCTTAGAAAAAAATATCATACCAATCTCAGGAGATCATTTTATTGGAGTTATAGTAATTGTACATAAGTAAAAGTTATATATTCTTGAAGGTAACTCTATTGTCTATGATTCATCTTTTTACACCACGTTCTAAAACGTTGTGTAAACACATCTAATACCTATTTTTGTTGATCAAAATTATATTTTACAAGTTTCCATTGCAACTAATGTGTCATAATTGGGTAGCATTATCTTGCACTACACCATGTTTAGTCTTAGAATGGAAAGCTAAGTTCTTTGCAAGATGAATGACACTCTTGCTATCACTATACAACATGTTATTCTCTTTCTTTTTTCCCAATTCCTCCATAAACCTATGTAGCAAAATAATCTCTTTACTAGCCTCCATAGAAGCAACACACTGCCTCCATATATGAATAAGCATATCCTTGTAGAACAATTTTTCAACCTCTGGAACATAATACATGAGTACTAGTACCTTGAAAATACCTATACACCCCTTATAAAGGTTAAAAAGGTTGACATGCCTTTTGTATTGGCTTGTGGAATTTGTGAAATTCAAAGTTTTGGAGGTGCCCAATCATATACCCCTTACACCAATTTTTTGTACATGATACCATTCTTTTGGGAGACACGATCATAGAGGAAAGACACTAGTAGTGGTGCGGGGACCAGAAGTGGTCATAGAAGCAGTCACATCAACACTCCATAAACCATATATATAAAGATCCACTTAAATAACTTAAATACAATATTAAATATATACAAAAAATTGTCTATAAAATGATTGGGCCTACAAATGTCCCAAAAGTGAGCCTTGATGCCCACTCAATGAAATTCCCTTATATCAATTCTCAATGTTATGTATTTTAATTCTATTTTTTAAGCAGTTTGCACGTTGTATTTAAGTAAAGTTATAAAAAAACAATTTTCAATGAAAAATGACAAAATATTAATAAAACAAAAATTAAGATATTTTAATAGAAAATGATAAAGTATAAACAAAAAAATATTGAGATATTTTTTTAAGTATCACAAGATTTATTTTAAAATAAATTAATACCAAAGTTTAAATAATATTAATTCAAATTGATAAAATTCGAGTATAAATATAGAAAATGTATTGAAATATTTTTTAGTTAGATATAAATATTTTTTAGTTAGATATAAAAATTCTTTAATTAGATATAGATATTTATTTTACAATCCAATATAATATAAATAAATTTAAAATTTTGATTTCTTTTTATAACTTTAAGATGAATATATATGAATAAATTAAAATATATAATTATAAATTAAAATTTAATGAAAAAAAATCATTTTAATGATTTCATTGGAATTATTTTAGTCCTTATTATATGAATATCTAAAACTCCATATAATACATAAGTTTAAATAGATAAATTGGCTACCAAAACCAAACCAATTTTAATACTAAGATTTTCAATTATAAATCATATTAACTATTTTCAATAACATGTAATTTATAAATTATATAATTATGTCCTAGAGCAAATAATGACTTGCATATAATTTATGAGTGTTTCTTTTATTTTTCAAAAATAAAACACTCAAAAGAAAATGAAAATGAATATTTCATTATAACAAAATATAATTTTAAAATAAATAACCTTACCATTAGAAAGTTATCATAAAATTTCTGTATTATAACTCTCAGTCTTAGTTTGAAAGTCAAATTTTAAAAAAATACAAGGGATGTAGATTGTGCCTTCAAAATGTATATAATTTTCAATGACACCCAATTGTATTAAGATTTTTATCTTTCCATTAGGTTGGATACTTATATATATGTAGGGAGCACATATTTCATTAGTTATTTATATGTGAGGAAGGTTCATAAATATTATGTCAAGTTAGTTTGTTTATATATTAAAAACAATATAGTTATTTTATTTGTTAAAAATCTTGTTGCAACTTTATTTCTAGACTATCTAATATAATTTAAAAGTACATATTATTAAGTCGAGGATTAATGAAAGCATCAAAGTATTAGAAATTTTGAAGTTTTAAATAAAACCATGTCTTTTGTGGTCCAAGACATGTAAGACAAATGCTTGAAACCTATGATGTACCCCATGATACAATAGTCTTGAGTCTTGGCAGGTTGTCCATATCAAGAAAATATGACTGCAAATTAGTATCAAAGACTTTCTAAACATTTTTCTTAGGACAATATATCGTTTGCATATTGCTGTACGGTGTTGCTTTTAGCATACATTTTTCTTAAAACAATATATTTACAATGTTTTCTTTAAAGGTTTTTTAGAAAATCTTTCGACATCATTTTTCTTAGGACGATATATTTACAGTATCTTCTTTATCTAAACTACCGTTATAAGGTGTTATCATTTGCAAATCTTCAAAAAAAATATCCTAAGTAATGAAGTCAATTTTTTTCTAATGTCAATTTTTTCTTTTCTAATGTCATATTTTTCTAAATTCATTAATTTTTTTTTAAATGTCATTTTTATCTCTTATTATCATTTAAGATTGTAGAAAACATTTATTTATTAAGATGTAATAATATAAGTATAAAAAATTTATTAACAAAATTTTTAGAAATATAAATAATTTAATTTTAAAATTAAACAAAACTTTAAAATAATTTAACATTCAAAAATAATATAATTTTAAGTTCGAGACAATAATTAAAAACCAATTGATTTTATAATCTATCTTTATCGTTTTTGTAACATTGCATTTTGAAAAGACTTTATATTTTGAAGTTTGAATAAAACTTTTATGAATATTGTTTTACGGCCAGTAATATCTCCTCCTCTCTCTTCCATACTAAATTTAGAGCACTCTTACTTTCAATACTGGTCAAAACCAGTAGATTTGATTTGGTCAGAATACAATAGTCGTGTGAATCAAAATGAATATATTGTTTGTGTTGAATACAACCAAGTCAAACTGAATCATTCAAAGGAACCAATGTTTGGATAACCAGCTACCAACACGGATGTGTTGGATAGTTGGACTTGCCATCTACCATTTAGTCGAAATATGGATTGTGCATCCGTTAATTATTTTCCCAGCTAAGCTCTCATTGCATCTAACTTGAAAAACAGATCGTGCATCCGTTAATTATTATTCAATAAATAGGGTCGATTGCGTCCATATTTTCCACTCCATTGAAACCAGGTGTTTATTGAAATTCTAGCATGGCGTCCAGGGTGATGTACGTCATCAATATCATTTGCGTTCTTCTTATCTCTAGGCTATTTCCAACAACAAGCTCCATACCTAATTTCCTCCACTAAGTCACTGTTGGCTCCGAAATTAAGGACAACTCCAATACCAATAACATGTATGAAGTTCATATTCAAGAAGCCAATAAAGTGACTACCATTGATGCAGCGTTACTCTATGATAAGATTCCAAAAAGTGGTTCTACTCCCGTGGCTCCTTCAACCTACCATAACACTGTAATAGAAACAGTCCGCGGTTACAGTTTTTGATATAAATGAAATCAATAAATTATTCCATCATGATTCAGTTCAGATCTCCTTTAATGTCAAAACACATTGTAAAAATAGAAAATCAATCAACTCCAATGTCAATTCTGAAGATGACTTAAATACATGGACTCTTATTTTGGGAAATGAGGACGAATATTTCAAAGAGTGTTCTAGATACCTGCTACTGCTTGTACTACACAGTTCCTTGATCAGTTTGCATTAATCCTTCAATCTGATCTTCACATGTAAGAGTGCCCGTTTCACTAAATTTGAGAAAAAAAAATCATACATCTAGCAAAGTTTATGTTACAATGGAAGAAATGTGGTAGCACATCATCTTGGAGATCCACCCTTGCTTTTGAATCTTCAGAAATATTCTTCTTAGATATCGGAAATAGCTCATCCTCGTCCAATCCGTAGCTTTGGATTTGAAACTTAATTTTATTTGGAGGCGGCTGAAAATTTTCTGAAAGCAATTAGCAGGGCCTTTTCCTCCACATTAATGTGCCATGGCCTGGTCTGTTAATGGAACTGAAAGCAGGGAGGCTCACATAGTTGGTTTTGAGCTATCAGTTAAAGACTCCACTCCCGGCATGAAAATTTTCTGAAAGTAATTAGCAGGGCCTTTTCCTCCACATTAATGTGCCATGGCCTGGTCTGTTAATGGAACTGAAAGTTGGGAGGCTCACATAGCTGGTTTTGAGCTATCAGTTAAAGACTCCCCTCACGGCATTGCTCTAGTGAAGACTGGTTGAAAGAAAACAGGGTGTCGGTCGAGTGAAGAGAGGGCGATCAAAAAAGACGATCATGGAGGGAAATTCAAATTTGACTCAATTGCAGGACGAGACATTTTGGAGGCCATGGAATGGTAGTTTGCAGCTTGAAGACGTCAAATCCATCCACGTCAACTGAACCCTGTGTATGTATCTCTGACGCTCGACGACCCCACAATCTGTGAAAAAAACGCCGGTGAACGGAGAAGCGCGGGGAGGTTCCGGACCCACCTGTCTAGCTGGCTTATCCTGCGTGAACATACAGGCGAGATAAGCTCAACCGATATGGCTGTCTTTCACCTTGTTTTTATATGAACAATGATCCATGCATATCGTAGAGGTTTCTCGAATTGAGTCAACTTAAATCATATGCAAGGATGATAAGCTAGATCATATTAAAGTCTATAGTAGATATTGTCTATAGTAGATATTGGCATGTTCACGGCACCTAATTTCAATAGTGTGCATGATTTTTAAGTTCATATAAAATTGGAACTCTGCTAAAACCCTTATGCACATGCCTATAATAACAACTATATATGTAAATTTAAGTTAAGAATAACATTAAAAATAAAAAATAAATAAAAAGTCATATATATATATATATACATACTTCGGCAAATATTAAGCATATCCACTTACATTTTTTAAATTCATCTATTTCCATTTTCATGCGTAATTAATAACAATTTCAATTAATTATAAAATACCTATTCATTGCTAGTTGCCGAAGGTTGAGGACAAAGCCGAAGATTGATGTTGCCGGCCAAATTTGTACCGTAATCTAGATCTTTAAGATTGCCAATCTCTAAAGATCCATCGGTTTCCTCCCTACCATACCCAATGGGTGCTCTTCCTCTCCAAGGGCCCCTGAGTTGCGATGGAGCTGGTGATACTTTGCTAGCAACTGAATTATGACAACATACTAATGCTAGGAGGGTCCCAACCTCTCTCATGTCGTAATTAACCACACGCTACTCTAAGCACCAACACAGGAGACACAACCCAAGTTGTTTTGCAAAACCCCTGAAAAGATAAAAGTAAAAAGTTGCTTCCCTTTTTATAACCTTTGTGCATCCATGCATTTGCATGAAAATCTTGAGATAATTATTTATTTTATGTTTTTATTCACCAACCCAGTTTTTAGTTAACTTAGACTATCTAATTATTTTCTTCGAGTTAAGATTTGTTTTCTTTTAGTTTCCTAAATTTGCTCAATTTTAAAAAGATTTACTTATCATAACCTTAGTTAACTACATACAGTTGATCGAATTTTGTTTTAATATTATATGAATGAGTTCAATAATCAATTAGGTTACTAAATATTTTCTATTTCTCTTCTTGAATATTTTATTAATCCCCTCTTTAGAATTAACATTGACTACTACCGCATTTTCGTCATGACCATAAATATCATGGCTCCATGCTTTCCGCATGCCCTTCAGATAATTCTGACAAGTGGGGATATTGTATGACGATTGAGAGCATGTTAACTCAATCCATATACCCAGGGTAGTTCCCAATGGTTCCTGGGGATTAAGTTCAAGTCCTTAATGTGTGCCCCCCATTGCATTTCCTCGTGAGTGACTGACATGTGTCCTACCCTCATGACAATGTACATCTGATGAGTAGGAGTACTCTGACTGTATATAGGACCCATTGCATCGACAACTTGATAGACTTACACTGTATTCATTATTTCATCCCCGTCGGTTGATGTGGACCGATTGGCAATCACAATCCGACACCTGGACATCAAAACACCAGGTGCATCAAATCTTAAATAAGATTTAAATATAACATAGCACAATAACTAGATTGACATTACCTGTCAATGTTATAAACTCCTTTAGAGTCTCTGTGCATCGATGCATTCTTGCGTCACATGTCCCTTTCTTTCCTATCATACTTGGCAATTCATCAAAGTAGATGATATACATAACATAAGCCTTTCTTTATTCATCATTGACAACATTTTTCGTATTGCGCATTCATTCAATCATGATATGGTCATAAGAATCACGACAAAACCATAATATAATCTTATTCACAAGATTTCAAATATAATATGGACATCAAATCGACATCACCTGCCGATGGTTCCTAACTCATTGAGACTCCATGCACATCATACCTTATGTGCATCAAATCTTATACATAAGATTTCACCATGTGCATAATTACCACGTCAACATCCCCTGTTATATTGAAGCCTCTTCATGTCACATGTACCTGCCTTTCATGTCACACTCGACAACACATCAGAGTACATGATAAATAGTAGTAATAATTCATCAATGATTATTCATAATAGTAGTAAGAATTCATTAACAATTATTCACAATTTATATCACTTTTCATATTTCTTATTCATTCAATTTATGTCAAATCATAATAACATCATATACACATATCCTTCATAATTGGAATCATAATAGAATTTAAACAAGTAGTTTCAATTGATATCAACATCCCTTCATAACCACATGCACTTATTATTATTGATAAATAGTATAAGAATTCATTAACGATTATTCATAATAGTAGTAAGAATTCATCAACAATTATTCACAATTTACATCACTTTTCATATTTTTTATTCATTCAATTTATGTCAAATTATAATAACATTATATGCACATATCCTTCATTATTGAAATCATAATAGAATTTAAACAAGTAGTTTCAATTGATATCAACATCCCTTCATAACCACATGCACTTATTATTATTGATAATATTTTAGACAATATTTTCATTAATTATATTTCATAAGCAAAATATTTGTTCCACATAGTTCAGGTCATCTAAAATCAAATTCCCTCAAAGAATAATGGTAAATGGTATCCCATAGTCTACGGCTAAAAGAAAACAAACATAACTCGTTCATTCATAATCAAATTTCGTTAAAGAATAAGTCATTGTCATAAATAATAGTCTAGGGCTAAAGGGCTAAAAGAAAACAAACATAACTCGCTCATTCACAATAAAATTTCCTTAAAATTTCCTTAAAGAATAAGTCGTTGTCATAAATAATAGTCACACTGATAAAAATAGAGCATTACACTATCTTATATTAGAGCATTACACAATCTTATATTTACGTTTTGGAAAAAAAATAATTAAGTTGAAATAATAAGGCATTGATTATGGGAGGACAACCCACATTAAAGAGTTGATTAAACAAATGAGAAATTAATTTGATATTACAAGAATTAAATGTTGAGTTGGAGCAATAAGCTTTATTTCTATAAGAAGGGTACTGATTGTATATAGGAATATATATATACTATTGTTATGTATATATTTATTATATAAAAGTGTTAGTATGGCTATTTGACATATATAGTCGTATGAGGCTCTTGTCAGTTGATGTCATTATCATTGAGATAATAGAAGATATCCTTAGAAGAGAGTTTTGTGGTTGATTACATAATGATAGTAATTCTAATTGTTTTATGGTTACTAATAATATTTTATAATTATTTATAAAAATGTATGTGTGGAATCTCCATAAGTTGTATATTGTTAATTATTATTAATGATTTTTTTATGTTAAGATTATGATCATTTTTTTATTACGTTTTATGGTTTATAAAAACTGTAAATTCAAATATATTTTATGTTTAAAAAAAATTATGATATCATACTCATCTTAATAGGTTTAATAAAAAAAAATTACTTTTCCCAATTTAAATTTATTTTGGAGTTGTTACATTTAAAAAAGAAAGAATTATGATATCATATTGATCTTACTAGGTTTAACAAAAAGTTTTTAATTTCCCCAAATTTTAATTTATTTTATTTTGGAGTTGTTATATTTGACAGGTAATTGAATTATGATATCATATTGATCTTAGTAAGTTTAAAAAAAGTTTTTAATTTCCCCAAATTTTAATTTATTTTGGAGTTGTTATATTTAATAGGTAATGGATTATGACCCTATGTATTTCTACTATTGAAACTACATAATCATATAAGGATGAAGATGCTCCATTGTAGAGCATAGAGATTACTAAAAGAAATGTTGAATATAATAAAAGAACAAGTTAGAGGTTAGCTACAAACCACTATCTAATAACTAATGTGTCTAATGGATTAATATGGTCAAGTTTATAAAATATCATTGTATAAAATTCCTTTGGAGCTAGGGTAAAAAGTTTAGAAATTGATTGATATAGTCAAGTTTATAAAATATCATTTTATAAAAGTCCTTTGGAACTAGGGTAAAAGGTTTAGAGATTAATTATTTTTTTCTATAGTAATTACATATTGGTTGATGGTTGTAGATTGAAATTGTGTTGGAGATATGATCTGAATCTATGCTTTATGATGCCACAAAACGTTTTTGTACTCCTTATTTAATGAATGAAAAAAAGAATATTTTGGGTCTTTTTAAAAGTTAGAATATTTTTATGTTATGAGTATTAAATGGAGTTATGTTGTTTCAAAAGGTGTTTACTTTTCCATGTATAATGTTTAGTATTACATTTTACAAATACTTATTGATAGAATGTTAGTAAATTAATGTTGTTTATGTTGCAGAATTCCTATTATATATTTTTATTACATTTTACAAATACTTATTGGTAGAATGTTAGTAAATTAATGTTGTTTATGTTGCATAAGTTTTATTATATATTTTTTTATCTTTAAACTCTTGCCTACACTTTGGTTGAGATTTCTTTCTTTTCGAATGATTAAAAATTAAAACACTATTAGACTATAATTGATTTGTTGTTAGTAATATGTGAAGACCTTTCTACCCATCTAGAACCAATAAATATAATCCACCAACTAGTTATAAACAAAAAAACGTTCCAACCAACAATAGGCTCTCTAAAATAGATAAGATCTTTGTCATAGAGGGCACCTTGGAGTCAAGGCCATGAATCCATAAGGGAGAAATTCTACATCATGGCTCTAATTTTGCTCACATGGCCAAAATATAGGGAAAATTTTAGTTCAAAATGTTTTCCATGGGATAATTTTTTATGTTTTGTCCGAAAATGGATTCATCAATTCACATTTTTTTCTAGAATTACTCACCAAAATTCTTCAAGCTAAAAAAAATTACTCTAAAAATTGAATATATTGTCCAAAAATATATAAAATCCTTAAAAATTTGAAATCTTTACAAATATTGGAAAATATTTTATGATTGTAAATTTAAGAATTAGTAAGATTTTCCAAGGTGTATAGACTTTTAAACAATAATGAGTTGTTATAATTTTCCTTACCCAAATTCCAAAATTTCTCAAGATAATTTATCATCGCAACATTCCCAATCAACCAATCCATCTTCCTCCTCAACTCGCACAACATGATGAATGAGATCACCTTCACTATTAAACATTGCCTTATGCTATCCCACTTCTCTCTACCACTCCATCACAGGTTTCCAAGGTATATCTAATTCCAAGGACAAGAGAAATTTAGCGATAATAAATATTCGTTTTCTATCTTAGCCATCACCTATATCATATTCATGAAATTTAAAACATTCCATAATAAGAAAACTATGACAAACTACTTTCTAATAAGTAGAGAAATTTTTTTTTTTAATAAGAATAATGAATTACCTATTTACATGCATACCCCAAAATCATAGAATATATATGAATGCAAAGGAGATACCACATTCGCTCATGAGAAGTCCACTTATCTCACTTTTGCAAAACTAATCACATGCGTTATGAATAATTAAATAAACATCGACAATACTTAAATTCACGAAACTTAAGATCATGGGATGGAAAGGAATATAATATTATTATTACCACTTAATTTCCTAAGCCTCATTTCTTCATATACATCTTCCTTATTGTTTTTTTTTTTTTCATAGAAAAATATAACTTACTATTAATATGCGAAATAGTAAAATATGTCCAACTGTCAAGTCACTGCTCAAATACATGCCAATCAGCCAATATATAGTCCCCGGAACAAACCGGTTATATCATCAATATGTAAATCAAGTGTTCTGTCTAAAGCAGCCATCAAATGCTGCCATAACCCATAGACATACTGCCATGTGTCCAATAACATCAGATAAGCAAAAAACCATAACATCACAAATATATGCATCACATAATATGTCCAAAAGTATAACTGTCCATAAAATATAGTAATCGGTAACACCCCTGCAGGGAATGAAGTGTAATACGGATATTACACCCTATCTGAGTCATCGTCTGCATGCGGATGTGATAAGGCCGCAAAAATATATGGGAGATAATATATATATGCCCAACAAGATATTGAGCGTATCAAGTATCTGCACAAGAAAACTACAAAAACAAATGAGTAGCCAGCCGCATAAATAACCTATGGAAAAAATAGAGCAATATATGACTCCCTCAAGACCATTGTAATGAATAGGAACCATGAGAAAACAGCAAATCATCCCGCCATTCCTACCACATGATGACCCCAGGCTGTGAGATGAGGGCTCGTTTCGAGAGCATATCCGCCTCCAGATTGACCTCCCGGAAGATATGTTCATAATGAATGTGCTCAAATTCAAGCATGAGCTTTCTAGCCTCCTCCAACCAGTGTTTGAGCAGAAGAACATTCAGAGATGCAATACCTTTAGCCCAGTTGATAATGGTCAGCGAGTCACCAAAAATGACCAGGGAGGAAATCGACCGCTTCCGGGCACAAAATAATAAGAGCCATAGGGCACATATCTCACTTCGAGTGTTTGTACCATTACCCAGGTTCAGCCAATAATGAACAGAGATAGTATTGGTGATGTGAATGGTAGCTCCGGCTCCCCCAGTGCCATTCAAACGGGCCGCAGCCCCATCAAAAAAGCCACAGGGAAAGACAAGACTAGGAGGAGTCAAACGATTCACCAATGTCCGCGTACTCGTGCCAACCCTCCCACCAAATGCAGATAGGTATTCCTTGTGAGCAGCAATGATCTTATTGCATAATGTTGCACAATGTGGTTTCAGATCCTCGAAAATGTAAGCGTTGCGAGCACGCCACACTTCCCATATCATGAAGAAAGGAAGTTCGACTCCGTCAGAGTGAAGGCTCGTCCAAGCCTCCATCCACTCAGCAAATGATTGTACCCCCCAACAGAATCGAATGCCGGATCGGTGAGCCACCTGTTCCCAAAGTTCCTGTATGAAAGAACATGCCGAGAATATATGATCCACAGTCTCCACGGCATCGTGACAGAGTGAACACCATCCCGGTCCACAGAAACCACGGCGACATAAGTTATCCCACGTGAGGATGCGGTTTGATAAATCCAGCCAAATAAAACATTTTACTTTGGGAGGAATGACCAGTTTCCATATATATGGTTCCCACCAACAGATGTCAGCGCAGGAATCAGCAAACAGAGCCTCATAGACCGATTTAGCAGATGGCACCCCTGTTGCTACATCCCAAGACCAGGCCAATGTATCGGGCTTATCAGATAGTAGTGTATTAGATTGATAAAGAGGCCCAATATAACCGTCCCACTCCAAAGCCATAGCGCCATATAATCCAAGCTGAGTGGCCGATAGCCAATGGGGCCGTCCCCCCCCGTACTGACCCATCGCATGAGCCAGGGTGTAATAGCCATTTGAACTGAGATGTGCCCTCAAATCAGAAGACAATGTATGCTCGTAAGGACCACCCAGGATCGGGTCAAGACCCAGTTTTATGTCGCGACCATTTCCTGGTTGCCAGGCAATCCATTGAGAAATGATTTTTAAGGATCCAAGTAATCCGCTCCAGATATTGGATACCCCCACCGTGACCGGCCGATTCCCCCGGAGCCAGACGATAACAGGAGTGTTCTTCAAGTACTTGGCTCGCATAATACGACCCCATACAGAGTTGTTAAAAAGGGCACGCCACAAGCTCTTCGCATGCAGGGCCGTGACAAAATAATCTAAGTTCTTTATATTCCAGCCCCCCAAATTCCAGGGACGAGCCAACTTGTCCCAACCAATAAGGTGATATTTTTCCTGTCCACCACAGCCAGACCATAAGAAATTGTACAACTTTCGTCGAATTTGGCATAGAACAGACCGTGGGACTTTGCAGAGTGTAAACCAGTACACTCCCAGGTTCTGAAGAACCGCTTTTGCTAGCGTGAGTCTGCCCCCCAGGGAAAGATTGCGGTAGCTCCAATGACTGATACGTCCCTCGAAACGCCGAATGAGCCAGCCCCAATCCTTCACCAAATAGTTAGACGGTTTTATAAAGAAGCCAAGATATTTCGTACCAGCCTCCAGCTCCAAGAAATTTAAGGGAAATATTGCACCAATGGAGTTTTCAACCTCCCCCAATAAAGAGTGTTTGATGAATCGTGACTTGTTATAATTGATGATCATACCAGAAACCGAGCAGAACAGTTCCAGTATCCCTTTATGCTGAGCCCACTCCTCAAGAGTTCCAATACCGAAGAGCATTACATCATCCACAAACAGGGAGTGTGAGACAGAAATATCACCGGTAATATGTATGCCTTGTATCCTTCCATCCCTCTTGGCTGATTGTATAGATAAAATCAGGCCTTCAATGACCAAGAGGAAGAGAAGAGGTGATAGAGGACAACCCCGTCGAAGACCCCTAGTGGCCTTGAAGAAATCAGTGGGTAGACCATTGACCAGCACTGCATAATTTACAGAGGTAACACAAGCCATAATCCATTTCATCACCCTCCAGGGCAGCCCAATTTGAATCAGTATAAATTTCAGGAAGTTCCAGTTCACCCGATCATATGCTTTCACCAGATCCAGCTGTAGAGTAAGGGCAGAAAGATGTTTCTTTTTAATAGTGTGGAAAACTTCCTGTGTCACCCCCACAGCATCGTGTATCTGTCGTCCTTGCAAGAAGCCATATTGTTCAGCTGAAATGTGTTTTGATAATATCGGTTTGATCCGGTCAGCAATAACTTTTGCAATAATCTTGTAGACCAAATTACATAGTGCTATAGGACGGAACGCATTATAATTATCGGGGTGAGATGACTTCGGTATAAGAGTCAGATATGTGGAGTTGAGAGCCCCAGATACAGCACCTTGACGCCGGGATTCCTCAACTGCCTCCCAGATGTCCGCCCCCATAATATCAAAGAAGTGTAAAAAAAGTTCAACGGTCCACCCATCCGGACCCGGAGCCTTATCTTTGGAGAACCCACGCAAAGTACATTCCACTTCATCCAGTGTGACCTCCAAGTATATATTATCCCCCTCCTCCTCATTGAACATGCGCGGGTATTCTTTGATAACTTTAAATTGCTCCGCCATAGAGGTATTTTTTGGATCACAATAGTATTCCTGGAAGTGGTGAACAGCTTCCCCCATCAATTTGTCCGCCCCCCATATCCGCCGACCACTGTGGTCATTAAGATCCCATATAGTATTTTGCATCCGCCGAGAGTCAGCAAACTGATGAAAAAATTTTGTATTCTGGTCACCTGACTTGATCCAAATAGCCCTACTCTTCAAACGCCAGGACTCCTCTTGAATAAGAAGGATACCCAGTTTACGGCTCTCCAGCGAGGAAAACTTCAGTGCATCATCAGGGCTGAAATCAATCCCATTGGATCCCAGCATCATCGTGGTCAATTCCAATTCAATCTCCTTCAGTTCGCGACACATATCAGCTTTTTTGTTTTTTTCCCATCTAATAGTGTGGTCCTTTAAGGTCTTCAGCTTCACCGCCAGCTTGTCCATGGCTGAGCGTTCCCCCGTAACATCTGCCTGTAGCCACCAGTTCCGCACATTCTGAGTGTATTCCCCATCCAGGAGCCAAGTAGAATTGAATTTAAAAGGATAGCATTTGTGCCCGGCTTCCACCTCAAATTGCAGAATAATAGGTAGATGGTCGCTGATTTTTATTTGATGGGTCCAGGATCTGTAATTATGTAGACCATCCAACATAGATTCAGAGACAAGAAACCGGTCAATGTGTTTCTGAATCAGCAAATGTCCACCCCTACCATTAGACCATGTGGGAGCCATCGGGCATGGCACAATGTCTACAAGTGAGAATTTCATGAAGAGTTGTTTGAAGAAAGGTCCCATCGTGTCTCTACGTGCCATTGATCCCCAGACTTCCCCATCATCCCAAGTGAAGTTGAGGTCCCCCGCCACGATTAGGTTTTCCAGCTCCAGCAAATGATTTGAGACCGCCTCATTCCAGAAAGTCAATCGGTCAGCATATGGCCCATAACAGTTGATGATATTGACGTTTTTATCAGACCCTCTGATACAGCCCGATACTAAGATGCCCATTGAAGTGATAGAGGGGTCCAGTCTCAAAACCGCTGGATTCCAAGCAGCTAAAAGACCACCCGATAGACCATCTGCATCGGCGGTGCAAACCATCCACCCCGGTTTGACTTTATTAAAGAAAATACGAGCCCTTTCACCACAAACCATAGTTTCCTGCAACAGTACCAGATCAGGATTTGTAATTTGAAGTACTCTCTTGAGGGCTAATTGTTTGGGAAGCCCCCCCACCCCCCGGATATCTAGGGAGAAAAAGATCATTTTCGAACCCTTGCAAGGGCTTTCAATCCTCTAAGAGCCCGAGTATCAGTGGATAAGGGGGAATGCACAGTAACACAGGCATCCACAATCCCCCCTGTGGAAGCCTTCTTATTTTTCCTGGCGCTCCTCGTTTTCAGAGGGGAGAGTTCCAGAGCCAGTCCACCCCTACGGGCTCCTTTGAGAATACAAGAGTCCCCCGTAGTACCAATATCATTTACAGTTTTTGTTGTCCCCTCCCCCCCCAAAACGGTGGCAGACACTTCATTATCCCCCCCCCCACCATCTTTCAGGATCAACGTCCTACCAACTGGCCGGTTTTTGTAGAAAGTAGGAATGGGAGCCTTCTTAACCATCTCTGAATAGGAAGGTATAAGTAATACCCTGTCACCAGGCTCAGCAGCGATTGTCGGCCCTTTAGCCAAATCGACCACTGGAGCCCCCACCTCGGGCCCCCCAGGTTCAGTATTAGTCCCCACCAGAGGTTCAAACAAGGATAACGACCCCCCACCCGTCACACCATCACCCCGTGGCATCAAAGGGGCGTCAATATCACTGGATATAATCACTGTCGGAGTGTCTGTAAGAGGTATCCCGGGAGATACCGAATTATCAGGAGGAGTGAATATCTGTTCCGCCGAAAGCCCACTCCCAGGCAGTCCGGTCCCCGTGTCGTGTCTACCCACACCCCCGGTTTCGTTTGGTATATATTCAGTACCAGAAGATGAGGAATTCATTTGTTGTTTGCGGCTCATGTAATTCCCATTATTACCATGATTTAAATCAAGTGCATTTATAAATGATATATCCAATTCATTCAGTGTATGAAAAAAAATTGGGTCTTGTGATTCTAACTTACGGAATAGTGCTGATTCCGGAGCATCCAGTGTGGGGACACGGTTGGAGAAGCCGTCCATCGACCCCGTGGTATCTCGCTCAAGATCACTACCATCATCAGACGACCAGAAAGGACCACCATCCTTGCGACGCCCAGAAGAAGCAGGTGCCGTGCACTGTCGCCACAAATGCCCCACCTCCTTGCAGTTGGAACAGCGAAAAGGAATGCCCCAATAATCAATGGTCTGTGTAAAAATCCGGCCGCGCCAACGGATGTTTAGAACATCAATTAATCCCAGAGAAATGTCCACCTCCACGAGGACCCGTCCCATGCGTCTATCAAAACCGTTCAAATGCTCATCATCCACATGCAGAAATCTCCCCAAACAGTTACCAATAGCCTCAAAGGCCCCCCGGTTCCAAAGGGCGAGGGGGAGTCCAGGCAAAAGAACCCACAAATGACGAAGGCGCACCGAGGCAGTTTCAGGATCAAAATCTGTCTGCCATTTCTGCAACATTAAACTTCCAGAGCCGTGTAACCAAACTCTATCCAGAATGAGAGTGCACTGTGCCTCTTCTTCGAATTTGAAACCATACCACCCACAAGCCATGGCGAAAATCTGTGGAGTGTAATTAAGCAGGGGCCGCCACTTCGCCGTGACCCAAGCCACAATATCTCTCCGGTTCATAGCATGGTAAGAAAATTTCCCCACAAGAACGGTCATGTTTGCCTCTACGACCTCCTCCAGTCCAATGTCACGTCCAACAGTCAGCCAAGACTCACCAGGGCGCCGAAAATACCTCTCATTCAGCCGACGAGCCGCACGGGAGGATGAACCAGGGTTAGGTATGTTGCCCATCTCCGAGAGTTCCTTTCCACTGCCCACGGAGGGGTCCGACCCCCCCGAACCGCCAAGTGTTCTACGCCCAGCCGAGTGTCTTCTATAGACCTTGCCACGCGGAGCATTTCGGCGACCACCTGGGTTCAGGGCCCTCTTGCCCTTTAACATTTCCCGGAAATGTTCGTCCGACTGAAATAACCCTGCCTCTTCAATCATATAATCGGACACATTCAAGCTGCCGTCTTCCGGGATGTTTGGTTCCGGCACCAAATCTCCGTAAACGGTAGCCATTGCTAACCCCAAAGCGAAACCCCGATGTACCGACCCGGATACCCGTCCAGCAGTTTGTTAACCCGGAAAAACGTGAGATTTATGGAAAAAAACGGCAACCCATAACCATAAATAGCAATACCGCCGTGGAACAGTCCCGTAAACCCCGTTCAGCAGTGTATAACCCGGAAAACGTGAGGTATATGAAGGATTGCGACAACCCTATTCCAGCAGACCGCGTCCGAGCACGGGTGTGATCATTATAAAGGAAACGGCAAAAACTTTCCAGCAAATAATAACCAAAACCGGGAGATTTTTTGAATGGAGCGGATATACCCAGAAAAAGTTTAATATGAAAAAACCAGGCCACACACCTCGGACGTCCACACGACCCCCACGCTCCAGAGAATGACAGATCCGGATCTCAAGGATCCGGCCCCCCGACAGCGTCTAAAAACGACCGCAATTGATGAAAACCATCCCCAGACAGGGCATAAAACCGCTTTCCGACAGTTTTAGCCGAAAACATTCGAAGCCAGGTTTACAGTTTTAGCAGAAAACATTCGAAGCCAGGTTTACGCCGCAGCCCCAGTTCACCGCCGTAAGCATCCCTGGTCAGGAAACCCTAGGTTTTCACCAGCGGAACCCTGGTTGCACCGCTCCCTACTATCCCAACATCTGCCCTTCCTTATACATCTTCCTTATTGTTATGTCCCCACATATATTTTTCGGTCGGGGTATTAGTTCGGTGGCTGTTGTGGTGATGGGAAAAGGTTGGGTAATGATTTTAGAAAATATGAATTAAAATATTTAATATAATGGCGGTTTTTCTAAATGTGGATTGGTTCTATGCGTGGTGACGCACGTTTGGGTTGATGTGCCCCAGGGGCCGATGACACGATGGCGTCACCGACCTTTAAAATACCGTCCGTGCTGCTGTTGAGTAATTTGCCTGTTGAGTAATTTGCGCAGGTTTTCGTTTCTGTCCTGGGTTCATTCAATTTACAATATGGGCGGTGGCACCTGGCAGGAAGGCCCATAACCTTCGTACTGAATTGAATGCGTGGGTGATCTATATTCAAAAATTGGATTTCATTGCATTGTTGCGGAGGTGTTCTACTTTTGTTGCTGCTGGTTTTCTTTGGCGTGACTCTCTTCTGTGTTTGGTGCGTGGGGCAATGCTTTTGTTCGTTTTCTGCTTGTGGGTACGGTTGTTTTCACCTAGCTCGTCTGTCCACTCATTCAAGAAAGGAATTTATCTCTGCCTTCTTCAGGGTCTTCTTCAGGGTCCCTGTTGCATTTCTTTCGCAGGTGAGTGGTTGCGTCGGCTTACTAGAATGCCTGTTTTGTTATTTAATGGAATGTAATACTTGTTGGAAAGTATGTGTTCTTTCGTTGAAGGCATGGCTATAAACCATGAATTTCCGTTGTTTGCTTCTATTTGGCAGTGGTTTGAAAACTGTGCATTATAAAATTAAAAAATGTCTATCTTGTTGATGGTTTCAGCATGTTTTTTTGTTGTCTTCGTGTTTGTTGAAGAAAATCCTTCATTTGTCTAGCCGGGTTAAGCATCAAATTCTTGAGACCCAAACGGCCGAGTCAAGGGTAAATTCCTTGAGACCCAAGCCCTTTCCAAGACGCCTCGACCAGGAAGGTATTAAAGTGTTCCACTGAAACATTAAAGAATCCGTGGTTTCATAGAGCATAACATGGCATAATAGGTAAGAACTCTCTCTATTTTTTTATTTTTTTATGTCTTCCTTCCCCTCTTTTTTCCCTGTGTACTTTGGCTTGAGCCGTTATTGCATTTAGTGGTAAAGTGGCCGCAATGCGGGTCAGCACTTAAAATCCCTGCAGAACGATGCTCAAGCTATTGAGTTATTACCAATTGAGCCTGGAATTGAGGATGATAAAATTCAATGGAAATCCTCATTTAATAATGAAGAAGATCAATGGACATTTCTTTATTTATGAGAACAACTCCTTGTTTGGTTCCAGCATATATCAAGTTTTTGTTTGTTTATGATTTGGCTCAAAAGAATAACGGCCAGCTGTCCGGGACTCGCCTTATGATTTATATAAATGGTGGAAGAATAGCCACTAGAATACAACAGTTAGAATAGTTATAAAATATAGAGTGGAATAAATTGAATGGATAAAAATAAATTTATAGATGAGTTGCATGAACAAAGTTTTACAGTATTTGAAATATCCTGAATACATAGTTGGAAGGACTCTATAATCTAAAAAGTATGAAGGTATAAGGTATTGACTCTAGGATCATATTAAAGACAGAGCATGGATATTTATGTGGCTATAATTAAAATAAAATGAATTAATTAAAGCTCTTTATTTAAAAAGGAACTTATTATTTTTTAATCTTCATTTCTTTTTGTGATTTCCTCCAGTATTGTACCAGTTCTGTGCAGTCATCTAATGTTTACTTTTTTATACTGCCTGAATCTTTGTAATAACTGCATTTCTATTAGTGATGCCAACAATAGGAACTTGTGCATTGTTTGATTCTTCATAAATTGCTTTCTGGGCAATTATAGCTGCTGAACTTTTGATTGGGCCATTGTATTCTGGATCCCTTTATTTTCTTTGTCAATCAGTCTCTATGATTTATAAATTTGAGCCATTTCAAGAATCCGTCCAAATATAAATGACCAAGATCCAATATGTTTTGAATTTAGTTAAACAATGCATGTGAATGGATATCGGCTCTCACTGAACATGGATGCTGTCGTCTTGCAAAAATTAAAATGCGGTCAACACATTACATTCGAGCATGATTTTTTATGGTCTTTTACTCCCGATTTTGTCAACAAAATTATGATGTGACAGTTGCAATTTTGTTTTCCATCTTTAAGCTCTCGATGAATTTATTGGTGTAAGATTTGTTTGAAGTGTTGTATTATTATGTCACATAATAAAGTTGAAAATAGTTCCATGCAAATTGATCGCAGTTGACAGAAGAGAGCAAGCTTTTTTTCTTTTTTCTGTCTGTGGTTAAGCCCGGCTTCATGTGTGTTGCTTTTGGGGGGTTTTATGTAAAAAGAAATCACTCTCTCACAAGAAATCGGGATGCAGGATTTAGGTCAAAAACAACGTTTCATTTGTGGCACAGGTCAAGGTTTATATCCTTGCCATGGTGTGTTGGTCATTCACTAAATGGGAACTACTATGTCATTGCTCTGTTGTTTCTTTCTTGCCTTATGTTGCCAAATAATTCCATCTTTTCTTTTATTCAGAAACAACTCCGTGAATAGTTTGAACATTGGAAATATTTCATATTTTATGATGTTGCACATAAAAGCAACATACTAGTAAAGAGGCTGACAAGAATACATAAACGATGATATCCTCTAAATAAGGATTGTTCATTTCCCCCTTCTATGGTTTGTATAAGTATAGTGACCATTCCCTTTAATTCAACGTAACATTCAGAAGCAATTTCCTTCCCTTCAACGTTAATGACCTTAAACGTCCTTCTCGTCAATGAACACGAATTGTTGCAAGGCATCGTGTAAATGGCGATGGAACAAAAACGACTTTAGTTCGATATCAATCATTGGAATATTTTCTCTCCTCTGTGGGAAATAAGGTGCCTCCAATGAGCTTGAACATTTAGGAAAGTCAAGGCTATTTAATATTTTTAGAACATTATATATGTTGCTTGGTTTAGGTTTAGTGGGCTTCACATATATGAAGGATAGATCCCGAAGAGGTTTTAGTATATTTATCTCATGAAACACGAACAAGACAAATAAGACAAATATGGAACGTAGGTATTTCACATTATATATAATAAATAATTTATAAAAATATACATGGAGCCACATGGATCGACTTTATCACCAACCAATAACAAAGTACTTAGCCTCACAAGGGGGAGGACATGACGATTTCCGTGAAGAACTGGAACAATAGACACATCTCTCTACTTGTATTAAACAATAAAACAATATGTATACATCCTACAGTGTTCTAAGTAACTATACTTTCTAGCAAAATTAGGGCTTGCACAAATCAAATGCCTTTTTTGTGAATTGGATATGATTTTTAATTAAATTACTAGAATATACATGTCTACTGATTGTTTGAAGCATGGTTTTAGCTTCTGGAAATCTTTTCAATGGAGGATGGAGAGCAACAATAATATGTACTATTCCATAATACCATTTTATCAACCGTGGTTAATCATTCATTGTGTGCATGTGTCTTAAAGCTTGGTCTCTTACAAATCTCATCATAGTCTAAACTGAATAGTATTTTTTTTGTTCTTTTTATCCCTTGTCAGATTTTATGAAAAAGAAAAAAAAAAGATTTTTCTTGTTCTTATCTTCCGGGATTCCCATTGTCTTTTATAAGGGATTTTTATTTTGTGAGTTGCCATCCAAATAGGCATGTTATACAAGATTATAATTTTTTTTTCCCATAGCCATAATCAACATACAAGATAACATGTTGTCGCTTTATGTGCCTTGATAGATGTATTTTAAAACTTTGTGGATTTATTTAGATCATGGCTCGAGTGTTCTTAGCTTGAGGCTTATGAAGTCATCTTTTTTAGTTAGTCATCCATCGTTGTGTCATTATTTTAATTATCATATTTTCTATCAATTTCAACTTAAAAGTTCAGTTTCAGTTTCAGTCATTGTAATGGATTTGGTTTGATTTGTCGCTTTACTTTTCCTCTTCCATTTTCCATTCCCCTTTCAATGTGCCTAACAATACTTTTTGCTTCTATTTCTTTAACATACAAAATATTGCTTTACTCTTCACCTTCCTCTTGCATAACATCACTACTTCCAAATATTATGTCGGGGACATTGCCACCATATAGCTCTTGTTAATTATATCATAGTTCAATGTACATATTTACAAAATAAACTACGAATGTTACATATATACATAATCTAGGGAAATACGGATGTCATAATTAAAATATATATAACAAATGAAGCAAAGCTTAATGACGGTACTCATTAAAATATTTTCAAGATATTGCAAGACATGAAACTTAGGGTTTTGTTGAGACCCTCAACATCAACTAAGGCATCAATTAAAGTTCAAATAAACCATTGATTGAGGTGCTTTGTAACCTAATGTTAATCACGTAATTGAGCTCAAAATAAACATTGGGTGAAGGTTTTTTACTTGATTAGAGATCATGATTCCTTTCTACAATATGTTCCTCAACTAGGACTTCAAAGGTGTGAACTCCCTTCATCTTTTCCATCTCAATGGAGGACATGATATTAGTAATACAATGGAGGACATGATATTAGTAATAGTAGATAAGATATTAGTGTATTTATCATTGAATTATATTCAGTGACATGCCATTTTCTATTTTCCTACAACACTTCTAATTTATTTTGTTCAAAATCTCACACGTATTTTTTCTTCTCAGTGATAAAGGTATTTAGAAAATAATTAATATCATCAAATGACATCATGAAGACGTTATAAAAAAACATTTGAGATATATGTGGAAGTATACTATTTAAAAGGTATTTTTATTTCTTCATTTCATTTTAAGTGTGTAGGCATATATGTATGTGGAGTTGCAAACATGAAAATGTAAATTAAATATTAATTAAATATCATTTCCAAAAAACTATATTTGGAGGATGTAATTCTCTTTTAAAAATTGATATAATTAATATTGAAATAATAATGATAAACAAAAGTCACTTTAACATTTTCATAAAATGTAAGTATAAATATATAATGAAACTTAAATTTGAAACATTAAATAATATTCATATCTTTTTTAAATTTTATTAAACATATTTTTTTAAATTTTATTAAAGATAATTTTATTCATATTTTTTTAAATGTTATTAAAGATAACACTATTCTTTAGAAGAATTTTTGTATATGCAATAAAATTCATACTTAAATGTATGTAGAAAACATGAATTTCAAAAAATATAAATATCAAAATTTAATCCTAGCATTTCAAGAGAAAGAAAAACACATCTTCATTAATTCATGGAAGATATTTTTTCCTAAACCACCATAACCATAATATCCTATATATTATTGAGTTTTGATTGTTTGTTTTAAATGGTCCCATATAACTCAATATATTTTTTAATATTTTTTTAAACTACATATTTTCTATTCTATTATTTTAGAATCAAGATAAAGATCACAAAACCCAATTCACTAGACTTATAGTAATAGAGCATATGCCAAGTTAATATCTTATACAAGTAGCACATTCACAAAATCCTTCATACCTTTCTAGACATGTAAATATAATACATATAACCATTCCATCAAGTACACGAGTAAAAGGAGAGGCCCATTGCTAAAAAAATAATAAACCACGTGAAACTAAAACCAAAAGGGAGATAGTAAACCCCTGAATAGATCTCCACAGTTCTATAGGCCTTAAATGAACCTCTCTGAATAATAGAGAGAGAGAAAAACTCTTCAAAAACCTTTCATCAATCCCCAATGTGTCCTTTGACATGTCAGCCTCTTGGTTGAAATCTCTAAATATGTATTGAAAAATGAGTTCCTATAAAACTTCCTAAAGGATTCTAACCATCCTATGCCACCCAACAATATTAAGCAACGAGAGAGAAGCCTTCCCATAAATCTAGTGAATGATAACCCTAGAGTCAAAAGTCACTTACAACCTAACAATGTGCTTGACAGAAACAAATTTAAATAGATCCCAAAGAGATAGAAGTTCTACCTAGGTGTTTGTGCCAACATCCCCACCCATCTTGATCCTAAATTGATGGCACACATTCATCTTCAATACAACTCCAATACCACACTTACCTATGAGCTTTTGACATGCTCCATGTAAAAAAACCAATAGGAGTATCTTCCGTGAAATTTGGTTTTGTTAGCATTGTAGTTGAGGGAGTCTTTTTCCCAGATTCCCCTTAGGAAAAATCCTCGGTACGTTTTAGGTAAGTAGACTCACACTTTGCTTAATTCCTTCAAATAGGGTTTTATCTCTATGGAGCTAAATAAACCAACAGAGTAAGATAGGCAGCTCCATAGCCTACCCACTAGTTTCACCCTTAATACACATTTCCAAACTCAATACTAAAGAAACATAGATCCAAGAGATTTTATACTTAAGAGACTTTTCATGGGATTTCCACACCTACTTAAAAAAGGAGTAGTTAACATATAAATGATTAATACATTCACTAGTAGGTAAAAAAGGAACACGGATACCATGGCCAATTCCTCCTCTGTTCACGAAATTGTTCCAAGTAAGCACCTTATTTGCTAATTCAAACCATAGAAAAAATCCAAATTTGAAGGGGCATTTCAACTTCCATGTAATTTTCAATGAGATTAGAAAAAAAAGAAAAGACTTATAAGCAAGGTTATCTACTACATACCCATTACCATTATTATAATACCATGCTAACGAGTCTTCCTCCTAACAGAGGGAAATGCAAGAATCCTCAATGCTTGAACATAGGTTTTCAAGTCTAAATCCAAAGGACAAGCCAGTCCTAATGACTCACTATTCAACCATCTATACTCACTGCCCAGATTTTAAGTTATAAGGGAAGCTTGAGCCAAGGATATAATTCCTCTACTCAAGAGTCCCCCTAACAAATATGGGGACATCCCAAATTGTGCAAGAGCCCCCATTCAATAATATGTTCCCACCTACATCTTCCTCCAATCACCTTCCAATCACGAGAAAATAATTCAATAAACTTATCCAAAAGTTTTGGCTGGAAGTGTTAATCTAAATTTGAAAAGGGTCATAAATATTCACCCCCTTGCCATTTTAGGTTGTGCCAATGTATCCCACTTGACCAAATGAATCCCCTTCTCCACCTTCTTACCATTTCAAAGAAAATTGAAACATTTATGCCATATATATATATATATATATATATATATTCATTAAATAATATTAAATTTATACGATTTATTTATAATTATATTTTAACTCTTTTATGGATGTGAAGTTTTTTTATGGAGCTTCTCTAGAGAATCTTGGATATTGGAGAATGGATATGCAAATTTTATTAATTATTTTGAATTTCAAATATAAGTTTGATGCCATAAAAATTTATAGGATAAAAAAATTAAAATATTATAAGAAGGTTATTAACCCTTTCCTAATAAATGGATGTTAACTATAATAATCATTCTCATTAAAAAGTTATATTTTTTAATACTTAAAATAAAAATGTTGAAATAGATAATTAAATTTTTAAGTTGAGAAGTTTGGAATTTTCAATATAAACAAATTAAAAAACTACTTTCAAACGAACTTGTTTATATTTTTCTTTGAATTGACGATATTTATTGAATTAAAGTAAATTGAGATAATAAAATATTATTTTAAATTGTCTTCATTAATAATTACATATTTCTTAGGAATTAATAGTTTTTCTTAGGAATTGATAGTTTATAATATTTAAAAATAATTATAAAATATCCAATTTAACATATAATGATATGTTTAGATGTTAGAACATCATCTTCTTAGCATCATGTCAAAACATCTGTCATAAAAAATCCAAGTTAACATGTAAGGGTATGTTTAGATGTTAGAACATCATATTCTTACCAAAAACATGTGTAACAAAATATTCAATTTAACACGTAATTGTAACTTTAGATGTTAGAATATGGTATTCTTAGCATCATGTAAAAAATGTGTAACAAAATATTCAATTTAACATGTAATTGTAGTTTATCAACATGTTATCATGTTAAAATATGTGTAACAATTTTTGTTTTGTTTTGATAATCGATTTAATTTTATAAAATTTATAAATTGTCCATTAAAATATGGGAGACAAATTATTTATCAATAATTATTAATATGTATAGATTCATCTTAAACTATAATTTATCAAATATAACATCTTTCCCATATTAAATTATAACACTTAACTTCCTTTAATATAATAATTTTTATATTAATTTTTATAATATTATTTAATAAATTCAAAAATATTCACTTACATTTAAAATTTAATTTCAATAAAATTTATTAAATACATGGATTTACCATTAAAAAATTAATTATAAAATATTTTAAAGAGCATATTAAAAGGCACATTAATTAGAGTAATTTTGACTACATATAAATAAATAATATCTTAAATTAAAAAGTTTTGTTAATGTGAAATATAGTAGCCCATTGAAAATGCATTAGAAGAGACGGTTAGAACTTACCACTACAATATTACGGTATAAATTTTGACTTTGGACTATTAATGTTGTATAACATTAATTGAACAAATTTTGACTTTGCATTGTTACAAGTATTGTTATATAACATTTTTTCAAAGGTATTGGTTAGATATATCATGTTCTATTAACTATATAAGAGATTTTTCGTAAAGTTAACCCTGGTTTGTTATACATAAGAGACACTTATATGTATATGTACGTTTAAATGAGATTTCTCGTCATGTATTTTATTAAATTATTATTTATTGTTAACTAAAACGTATATTAGGTTATTGGTTGGTTGTTATGAGACATGTTATGACTTTATTATACATTTTCCATCTTCTTCATCATAGTTTGTTGCACATATTCATAGATAGATAAAAATGTTTTGTGGTAACCTTTTCTAACTGACAAAAATGGTTGTAAAATTTTTTGAGTACTTCTTTGGATACCCAAAAGGAATTAGGGGATACGATATTAGAAAGGTTTAATATAACGCTTATGTTGTGTATTTCGGCAAATAAACTTTTTTTAGTCAATAGAAACATGATTTAGTTAATGTTCAAAATAGAATTTTGATTTTAAAAAATGGGTTGATTTATGGGTGGGTTTGTTTGTTAATTTTTTTAATAAGAAGAAGTTGTACTTATTTCTATCTTAAGTTAAAGAAGTGATGCAATTTAGGGAATTTTATTATTATTATTGTATCATCCATAGGTAGAAAATATTATTAATGTAGAAATGAAGTTGTATTTACGTTGAACTATATCTTGTGTTTTTTAGTTATTTACTGGTTTGTGATTGGATTTATAGTATTAGGATCTCATTTCTTAAGAGATTTATTAAAGGGAGAGAAAAAACTTGTAGCATGGAACATTATTATTGGCCAAAGGGGTTAAAGTTGATTACTCTTTTTGAGTAACAAGGCATTAAATAAGTCTTCGCATGCTAATTTAACTTAGTGAATTATAAAATGTATTAAAAAAACCTAATGTTCTGAGATTTAAATTTGGAAACTTAACAAATCAAGAAAAAACATTTCAAAACTTGACAAATCTTGTTAAATATAAAAAAATTCTAACTGTAGTAACGTTTGTGAAACACACAATTCTAGCAAGTTTGAGTTGCATTTGGTGAGTCTAATCGAATTCAAACTAAACCGCATGAGTCTTGGAAGTATGAGCTAAGTCTCACAATTCTTGGCAAATCTCGAGTCAGTCAAGTAAGTCTAAGATGACAACTCATTTAAGTGTTGGCAGGGATAGAATCATAAATATTAGTGACTATATCTTGATTTAAATAACACTAGAAGCATAATCAAATAGTTTAAATGGTTTCTTTATAGGTGAGTGCAAGCTAATGTGGGTCACTTTCATCACATTAGATGCAATAGAAAAATTTAAAATCAGGTATCCCTCAACTTACTTGTATTTTTCGAGATACTTACACAAAATATCTTACATTGAGTAAAAGATCAAATGTAGGAAATTGAATCACGTTTCCGAAAATATGAATTTTATGTATTGAAAATTTTCATAAGTATGTCAAGTTTCATCTTTTCTAACAGTCACATTTTATTTTTTTGGCAAATGATAAAGTATATGTCTGTGTGGGTGCAACCTTTGAGTGCCTAAATGATGGTTTCGGGCTACAAAAATTGGTAGAGATGTAGAGAACAAGTAGCACTAGTGCAACACTATTTTTCCAAAATTAAATTTTTATTTATTTATTTCTTTTTAATTATCTAAGTAATCAAACCTTGAAAATAATATGTCAAATGTGAGTGTAGTTTTTGAAGGTCTTAATGCAATGATTCTGAAATAGATTTTTATAGCATGTAGAGGTCGGTGTCTAGTAGTGCACCATTCAAATTATTTAAAAATTATTGTGAAATGTAAAAGTTATGGACGAAATGCTTATGATAAGGAGTTACGATACAAGAAAATTAGGAAAAAAATAGATTTTTTTTAATTACATATTTGGAATATGTAGAAAACTTGTTATATATATCTAAAATTTAATAAAAAATGATTGTTCCTATCATACTATAAAGAGTGGCAAAATACATGCATACTGAGAAAATGGAGGAAATGCCCAGTTAGCTATGGTTTACCATATTCCATAGCATAGGGTTGGTAACTCCGAACCAAACACATAGGAATGCAGATGACATGCACGTGTGTGAGGAGGCATTTTTTAGGAACTAAGGGACGCTTGCATATTACCTTTAAATTTAAATTTGTATTCTCTCCTTTGGTGTCAACGGAAACACTTTAACATTTTTGCTCTATGAAACGAGCGAGCATATATTATTTACAAAATGCTCTAGCATTTCTTAGTTATAAAATGCTCTTGCATTTCTTGTTTACAAAATGCTCTAGTGGTATGGAGTTACAAAATACTCTAGCTTTTCTTGTTTAAAAAACGCTCTAGAGTTTTGGAGCACATAAACTATGTGCTAAGTAATGGATGGAGGTAAGGGGGTTGAGAGAGAGAGGGGATATGAGAGGGAGGAAGAGTGACATAAATTGAGTGAGGGGGATAGATGAATGAGGAGGGAGGATATTAAAGGCATAAAACCATAATCCCTAAGGATCAAACCACCTAAAGAAATAACCCCCTAAGCCATTACGTCCTAAGCACCGAATCCCTTAACAAGCAATCCCTTACCAATTTAACCCCTTGACACTTAACCCTAAGGTTGTATACCTTACCCCCCAAACAGTCGATCCCTAAATCCCTTAACCCATAAAGGACCTAATCCCTAAATCGTTAGTCCCTAAATTAACCCCTTATCTCCCATCCAATTACTCCTTAAATGCTCACTCCCTAAGCCCTTAACCCATTATAATCCCTTACCACTATAACACCTGACCCCTTAATGCCTAACCTCTTAAATTCCAACCCCCTAACCCCAGAGCCCTAAATTGTTTTACCCCTAAATCCCCGAACCCCTAAACCCCTTAAGTCCTTTAATTGTTTACCTCTAATCCTTTAACCATTAGCCTCTAAGATCTTGTAACGTCCCCTCCCATCATACTAGCATGATAGAGAGGATCGTGATACTAAACCGGGCATCTATTCCCATACTTAGTAACAATCATTCAAATTAAAATGGAGCTTTTAACTAAGCATTCAAGTAATTGAAGAACATATGGAAATGCATAAACATTTGAAAACACAGCGGAAGTAAATTCATTTAACACATCCATCATTCATTCAAATATTCATCAAATAACAATTGCAAGATTAACATAGGAGAATACTTATCTTATAACAAAATAGTCCCAAGCAACTGGCTATGCAACTGCAAAGTTCCACCCAACCATAGGCATGTTGTGCTCATCAATATCTTAACACACTGCCACCCCTGAGCTGGGCATGATCTCTACAAGGAATCAGGGAACAACAGACTCACACATAGCCAAGCATACACCAAGATGATCCAAGCCAATCTACAATTGGGTTTATCAGGCTGCTAGGAAATGGAAAGGAAGAATTGCTAAGCTAGTGAGCTCAACCACAGAGCTATGGATACCTCTACAAGATCTATTCAGCTTGGCACTCACAATGCCTACACACCCAACACAGGGAAGTATTCTCTTCACTGCCACACAGTCCCTCAAGCCATACCTTCCTTTCTAGTGCTCTCAGGGTTTGCATAGAAAAGTAGCTAGCCCTCTTGATCTTCTTGAGAGGTTACTCCCTTCACCAGGTTTATCAACCCAATTCTGTCCACTACCACTGCAAGTTTCTTGCTCACAGATTCAAACCAAAATAGGGATGCATATAACAGCAAAACCACAATGGATGGGCATGAGGAAAAATGTTTGTACAGTGACAAGCATGAAAATGATTCCCTAATCTTCAGAAAAAAGTGGGAAGGCTAAAAATGAACAATGGTGGTTTGGGGAAAACCCCGCGAAGTAGAAAACGTTTTTAGGAAAGACGCCCATGACAATTCTGGGATAAAATGACCCCCATACAGTCCCAAATCGTAGCCCCTTCTTCCCATCTACTGTCCAAAACCAAAAATGAGTTTCTGGGCAAGGAAAACCCTGCGTTTTTTATGAAAAACATGAATGTAACTTCCAGTAGTCTCTATCTTTGTGAGAGAGGGAAAGCTATATGTTCCCCATGGCTTTGGGCACCATTTCGTGAGTGTTTTCTTGCCCAAGGAGACCAAACATGATTTTCCAAGTTGATGGCTTGCCCATCCACGAAATTGGCTGCCATAACTCTTCATTCCCAAGGCATTAACTACCTCAACCAACTCTTGGAAGAATTAAATGATTGGGTTCATAACCCAAAATGGGTAGTTGGTGGTTTATGGGTTTTCTCATTGACACATGGATTAACACCATTGGTTCAGGGTTTGAATAAATTTCCCTCACTATTCCTTGTAGAATCATGCCCCCATCTCTTTGTTGCATTGCATAGCTCGTTGTGGATATTTTCATTAAAATTCGTACTTACATGATGTCTTATTTACATTGTGCCTATCTAGCACAAGAACCATAGGCATCTATTTTTAATTGCCAATACATGAAACGCTAAATCAATGGTGGGGCCTTGGCCTTGAGCTCCTCACCATGATTAAATTACAATATTTACATCATTTACAATTTAATACAAAGGGGGTCAAAATGGGGACATTACAGATCTAGTTTACCCCCTAGAGGTAAAATAATTTTTTACCTCTAATCTCTATTTTCATGTGCAACCTCCCTTGTGCAAGTGTACCTTGCATTTTCTTTTGCACTTTATGTTTACATGTGATCTCTTCGTTTGCATGAGAGCTCCAAGTTTGCTTGAGAGATCCCTCTTGGGATTGATCTCTCATCTCCTAGCTTGGGAACTCTAACTTATGCATGTGCATTAGCCTCTAAGGTCTAGTTTACCCCTTATAAGCCTTTAACTGTTTACCCCTTTCACCTTGAATACCTAACCTCACAAAACCTAACCCCCTAACTCTAGAGAACTAAATCCATTAAAACCTAAACCCATTAAAACCACTTTAACTCTAATCCCATGACCCCTAACCCCTAATACCTAGTCCACCCCTAGCCCCTAAACAACCTAAGCCATAATACTTAAGAAGAGATATGGTGGGGGAGAGAAAGAGAGAGCAGGGGAGAGAGAGATAGGGAGGGGGAGAGATAGAGAGTAGGGAAGAGAGGGAAATAGATCTATGTATAATAGAGAGAGGGGAATGGACGGGGGGGATAGATAAAGAGAGAGAGGCATTAAGGAAGGGTGGGGTAGTGACATAGATACAAACATGGGAGATATGAAGGGGGGAGAGAAAGGGGGAGAGTGAAGAGGGAGAGAGAGGGGGATGGTGGGATAGGGGGAGGGAGATAGAGGGAAAGGGATGGATGGAGAGGGGAAGGGGGAGGGAGATAGAGGGAAAGGGATGGATGGAGAGGGCCAGGGGGATGGAGGGAGGGAGAGGGAGAGAGATATGGGGATATATATATATAGATAGAGAGAGAGAGAGAGGGGGGGGTGGGTGGGATAGGACAAAGATATATATATATATATATATAGGGATGGAGGAATGGAGGGAGAGTAGGGACATAGTGAGAAAGGGTGGCGATATGGAGGGGGAGAAAGAGTTATGGAGGGAGGGAGGGGTAGGAACAGAGAGAGAAAGGGGGGAGATATGCAGGGGAAGAGAGAATTAGGAAGGGAGGGATAGAGATAAGGTTAAGGAAGTAATATGTAATATAAAACACTAAAGTGTTTTGTAACTACTAAACACTATAGTATTTTATCGCTACAAAATGATATAACATTTTGTAGTTACAAAATGTGCGAGTGTTTTGTAGTTAAAAAACATGATAGCGTTTTTGTTTATGATCCTACATGTAAACTGACATGGTAGTCTAGGGTCCTCCCATGCCTAGTTCAAAGAAACTTTTGAGTATTTTTGTTTTAGTAAACTCTCACAGTTTTCCTGAAACTAGGATTGCATCTAGAAGGTACCTCAGCTTGGTGCGATGACCCTTACAATCCTCTTCAAACACAAATTTTTATGTAGTTGTGTTGGAGAAAACTCACTATGGCTTGGGAATACTACAACAGATAGATGACTACCATAAATCTACTCAATTCTCAAAGAAATGCTATTATAAATGACAATGTTAAGATAATGGAGAAATGTAACCAACCTCGATCCAACGTTCGATGTAGATCCCCATTGGAGCTTTCAATCCACACACTTCCAAGTACTCGTAATCTACAAATTAGTCTTGACAGCCAATATCCAACAAGTACATATAATATATAATTCACATTAACATTATCAATAACAATGGTCCATAATATCATAAGCAAATGTAACCCAATGTATAATAAACAACATTCACACCATGAATGGACAAGAATATGAGTATTTCTATTAATGAACAAGAAGAAGTACAAAGTGATACGACTTCTTGCCAACAACCAATCTGAACCAAGATCTAGATCAATCCACTTGCGCCTCCACCACTTCAATCCTCCATGAATGGCAAACTCAAACTAGAGAGGAGTTTGGAAGGTGAACATAAATGGTTCACAACTACAAGGATCAATGAGTGTAGACTCAAGATAGGGAAAAAATCCACTAGAGTTCTCTTACGATTCTCCTCTTCCTCCCGTCCATAAGCCATATGTGCTCAATATATAGTCCTCTCAAAGGTAGGTGAAAGGACACATCGAGGTGTTACTCGGGCAGATGGAGAGCCAAAGGTCACCCAATGAACGCTTTTGGGGAGTAAAAAGTAATTAATAGTGGTTTTTACCATTTTAATTGATACCCACGGGCTATGGTGATGCAACTCACAGGTACGCATGCTATAGTGATGCAACATGTGGGTAGGAATAAAAATAGGGAAAACTAGTGTCACTAAAGGATAAAAATGGATCCGAGTCACTGAAATGGATCCTACAGGCCAAAGAATGCTGATGCTCACAGGGTGGAAGATTTCTGTGTAACAGATGCCCCCTAATGTGTGAGGTCAGAGACTAAAAGTGCTACGATAGCCGAAATACATTATAAAACTCAGAAGTGGAGTGATGGAGACACAAGTGGAAAGAACGGTTCACTCATCATAATACAATAGTATCTCTGAATACATGTCGGTATAGTACAACAATCTGATACAATGGCCGTGAATAGGTAGTACATAAGTAGATACATGTCATAAGTGATCATAGCCATGATAACTCTACAGTAAGATATGGTATTCTGCTAAAAAGAAGACAACTGGTGCAAACTAGAGGTACAAACTGCTGAAATCTGAGAGCTGATATCTCAGATGTAAAGTCAAAGTCATATGTAGCATATTGAATGCCACAATCGCCTGGGGTCTTCTACACAAGTCTTCGATGGTGCAAGTCCCATCAAGTGAATAAAGGAGTTGGGATCAAACCTGATGAGACATTGTCTGATTACCGGTCAATGATGTATACTGTTAACAAACACAAGATGATCCACCAATAATGAAAATGGGAATCAAGGCACAGAGCACAATCATCAGAGTGTGAATGAATGGGTTGAAGTTGAACACTAGGATGAATCCATCGATCAGGGGACCTTGATGTATTCCCAAAACTGTCAATGGTGAGAGAACTTGCCACTAATGACTACAAGCCTCAAGGTACTCAACCGAACTCTAAGCCTCAAGTCCCGAAATAAATGAGTTGAAGTCGACGGAACGAGACTCGCTGGAAGGAGGGCATTAAGGCATCCCCCATCAACTAGCACGAGGTACCAGCAATGCTGAAAGATTTGGAAGATCTCAGGTGAAATGGACTGACTCAATAAGGATGGCCAACATGCAATAGTCAAGAGATCTGAGGAGTGGCTGACACTGGTTGTAGGAATTCCTTTGAACAAGAGCATGAGTAGATGGATAGACTCAGGCAGCATAGACTTGACATAAACTGTGCAATGCAGGAGGCATTACAAAGGGATCCATAATGACTGGAAGCTTAACCAATCAGTGGAGAAAACTAAGAAACAAGTACATCTCCTAAGGCCCAACTATAGTCCTGACTCATAATGTACGGAGTGGAATGAATGCTCTGTTCAAAAGCGACACAACAGCTGCAAACAAGAAATAGTGACCATAATCCCATCTGGCTTTTTGGAATATTTGATTTTTTTGGTCTTTTTCATATTTGGGAAAATCTTGAAAAAGAATAAAATTGCTTATAGTACAAGAAGTGAGGGAACGAGTGTTAAATAGCTAGCAAACTAGTCCCAAGCAGTGGAACATACCTATGCTCAATGCAAGGAGATGCGCGTAGGATGTGGACACTCGGGGGTGTGTTCCCTCAGGGTCGAAGGGTCATCAAATTGTGAAGGGAAAATATATAAGCTCTGCAGGGCTCAACAGGGAAAAGTGCTTAGGCACCAGGCCATCAACTGAGTAAGCGGGAGCTGGCACAAGGCTCAAGCGGAAAGTAGGATGATGTAATGCAATCACAACATGATATAACTGAGAAGTCCTTTTTCGTAAAGTTAATCTCCTCACTCGAAAAAGTGTAAAACAATGAGATAAGAACTCTTCTACTCACGTATGACTAGAGTATACATTTTTCATAATTAATCCACAAAGGTCTGGAAAAGGGGTAAACTTATACCTAAGTGAATGTCGCTTCAAATCCTTTAACTTGTCTAAAATGACAAGTATACTCGGCAATCTTGTTTGATTTTGAAAAAGTCTAACAAGGGCTTAAAAAAGACTTTATAAAAATATTTTCCGTAAAGGTTTAACAAGCCCGAAAAAGTAAACTCGTGACCTCATTACTGTTTTTAATGAGCTCAAAGGAGATATGGAAGAATGCTCGTAATGAGAGCAGACGAGTGTCAGGGATATGCGAGACTAGTTCCAAGCATCGGACAAAGCTATGCATAATGCAAGGAACATGAGCAAGATAAGGACACTCAGGGGGTGGGGTGTCTGCGAATTCAGATAGTAATAGGTTCAAATGCATCATAACAATGGGGAGGCTTAAACCTATATGCAAGGTTCTGAATATTCCTACCATGGTCGAAGCAAATGTCGAAAAGGACCAGTAAACAAGTATAAGTCCACCTAAGAATCCTGTCTCCAAGAAACATAAATACCAAGATCATTTCTAAAACATAAGTAAATAAAAATCCGATACAAGTCACTGCGGTAGAAACATTTTCAACTTCACTATTGTTAACCTCAAACATAACGCAGGTAGAGCTAACCACTGAAGGTGCCATAGTACCAACACCTGAGGGATCAAAATGATCATCTTCAAAATGAAGAGCAAAGCTGAAGGATGTGAAGGAATCTGCAGTGGCAAATTCATCATCACAGGAGTTGGAAATTGTAGAAGTAGAATCAAACTCATCAGGATCACAGATTTGCGGATCTATAGGAGAGCTCAAAGACTCATTAGACTCAAACGTCAAATCAAGGCTGGACGAGATGGTGAATGGATCCAAATTCAATTGGATGGAAGGTTGTATTATAGGCCCATCTTGTTCAATAAGATCAAGGGGAGGAGGGGAATGAGATCTATGATAAAGATCCCCCCACGGCTTGTCATCACCACCCATGGCCTAAAAAAGAACTCCATCTGAAGGTAGGATACCATCGAAGAAATCAGGTGAACAAGATAGGTTGGCTGCCAAAACTGGCAGCATAATGGGATCTTCCTCAACTGTCTGGGAAGAAGAGAGATCTGGATCTGCAGTGGTTTGTTGGATATGGTCGTAAGTGAGCTCCGCTACAGATAACGGCATAGACATCCTGACATGCACAATGTCTCAAGATGTGGAACTCATGGATGGTAAAGTCCACGGATCATTTAAATAAGAGGTCCGAAATAACACATTATTTGAAGGAGGAGGCGCACTGTCGAAAATGGTTCCAATAAAATTCACAGGTGCAGAATGGTTAAAAGTTCCCATCAATGAGGGGTACATCCCAACACCTATGTTCCCAGTTGCCGACTGAGAATCAAAAACTTGCGGGACTACAGATCCTGTAGATGCTGCGGAAGGAGTGCCAACATAATCCAGTTGATCGATCATCACAATCTTGCCTTCATGGGGAAAACAAATCACTCTAAATATAGTAGACGTGATAGCCTTCATAGTGTACATCCAGTTCCGACCTAGTAAAAGGTTGTAGTCGATGGGCGCATCAACCACTTCGACTTCAATAGGCACGGATTTACCTCCCAAGGAGACAACAAGGGAAGGGATAATTCCATGCGGCGTAAAAGATCTTCCGTTGAATACAGTGAGTGTAGTTCTAGACACGAGTAAAGGAGGAGAGCCAAGAGCTTTCCAACAAGTTAACGACATTACTGACGCAGAGGCATCTTCATCAACCATAGTACGTTTGACAAAGATCTTAAGGCAAACCACCTGGATTTGAAAAGCCACGTGGTAAGGTAAGAAAGGATGGACATCAGTAGTATTGAACTTGATAACACTAGGACTTCCCCCATCCTGAAATCCTAAGGCACTCAAAAGGGCATGCTTATGACAAGGATAAGCTTGCAAAAATTCAAGAGCCAACATGGCACACGAAGTTTGGCCCAAATATTCTACGATGGAATAGTTCTAGGCGGCTCAAGCATTAGGATTATGCGTGGAGCGCTTGAGAACACCTTTCGATATCCATGACATAATGGAAGGCTTCTCGATATGCAAGGAATTATCAGGAGGAGGGGGAGGCTGATTCCGCAAATTCGGTTGTGGTGCACCATAATCACGTTGTCAAGTAGCAACACAAACCTCTGACTGAATTATATTCACACATCCATAACCACTAGTATTGGAAGAAGTTGTTGCTATTTCATTAGTACCATAACCAATGGTGGGAGCATGCGAAGCCATGTTTTGGTGATGAGGTAGGGGATCCTTCAACACAGCTAGGCTCTGTGCCAAATGCTTTGATGCTTCTTCAATTCGAGGACATAAGTGAGTAAGATGGTCCTCCCCACAAAGCTTGCAAGGGAATTTCACCTTACGCCTAGGTTTACGATCCTTGCCAGCATTACCTCCTTCCCGAGAAGGGTTGTCATTCTCTTTACGAGGAGTATTACGATTGCTATTGTTGTTACTTCCATTGTTTCCACCCCTATGATTGTTTCTCCCCTTTTTCTTACCACTAGGTTGCTGGTTACCCGACAGTGTTGTTGATTGCACATTGTGTACATCAGACGACGAAGTGGAAGTGGACAAGGTGTGAACCTATCAGGGTGCAGACTGGTTCAGCGACAAATTTTGCATTTGATTAGCTATCATGTCTACAGGGCGAGTGCATGTGGACCCCAAGATGCCATTGGCATGTGGTCCAGGAACTGACGTAGGCTCATGTCTTGTTCTCGATGCATCAGGAATAATGTCATACAAAATGCCAGACTGAGAATAAAGAAGATCTAAGTGCTGGAATTTCAAGATAGCTTGTTCCTCAGTCATAATGCCGGACATCAAAACATCCTTAGCAATGTATGGATGTAAATACTTGAGGAACCAATCCAACAGGAACTTTACAGGAATGTTTGCTTTCACTAATCTCTTCCGCCGACACCACTCTTGAACGTGGTCAGAAATATGTGTGGCCTTATTCTAACGGAAGGTGGACAACAACTCAGTACCAGTATCATAACGAACCCGTAACTGGAAATGGTCTAAGAAAACCAAAGTAATCTTGTTGAATCCCTTATAGGTGTTTCCGGGCAACTCCACATACCATTTCGCGACTGCCCCCATGAGGGTGCGTTGAAATAGGCATAATCGAATGGAATCATGATTCAAAGAGTTGGAGGAGAACCAAAGGTGAAACGTCGTGACATGATCTCCCAGGTCCTCACCACCTTTCCCCTCAAACATCGAAATGTCCAAAGGGAGCTTGGTAGGGACCAGGGGCCAAGTAGGGTCGTGACATACCAAATCGTTCGTGAGCTTCAAAAGATCTGGGAGATTCAAGCGTGCAAGGAATGGGAGGTGAGGCTGGAAAGCTTGATTATAAGCTCCCATAAAAGGTTGGTTGAATGGAACCATGTTATACAATGGACCAAAAGCTTGACCATGAGGATTAAACTTGCTGATACTGAGGACCTGATAGCCCATAAGCTTGCCCATGGCCATAAGATTGATAACCTCCCCCTGGCTGACCCATTTGAGAGTAAGAAGGTATATGTGTGTTGTGAGCACCATATTGGGGTGGTGGATGATACTGGTGGCCAGCACCGACTGTGTTGTAGTAAGGGTTTCCACCATGAGTATGGGGCATGCATGTACTATTCATAGTGGGAACTGTGTTGTATTGATCGTAATGGTATGGTATGTTCCCACCCCCAACATTAGGATTAGCGTGAGAATTCATGTGGTGACCATAAGCATGAGAAGCATTCCTAGGTCCAATATGGGCGTGACCAGTAGTAGGGTTAGTGGTGTGGTCTCCATGTGGATAAGAAATATTCCCACCCCCTACATTAGCATTACTAGTGGCAGCAGTGGACGCAAAAGTATGCGGTATGTGTCCAACCCCGTGGTTGGGAGGAATGGTATCATGTGCAAAAGTAGTCCTGGGTTGACAAGTAGCGAAGCCTGTATTAGGTTTTGGATGGCGAGTCGTATTTCGAATAGCATTCCAGCTAGGTTGTGTATTCCTAGGAATCTGACCAATCCCCATACTATGTGAGTGGGTGGACAACGTAGTTCCCCCAGCGAGGGTAGTGCCCCCAGTATGTATAGCATGGCTAACACTTTAACTAGTGCCAACGTGAGTACCAACCATAGTGGAAGGTTCGACAGTATTGTGAATAGGCATACCAAAAGAGAGTGCGGTGGGGTTGATCATAGGGCCGGTATCATCATGAGTCTCAGGTCTCCCATATCTAAAATCGTGTGGAAAAGAAGGAATGAAAGGCTCGTTCTATTCTCCATCCTTGGGTAGGTCGGGCATCTCGTAAAGATAATTATCCAGATTCGAAGGATCAAACGGATCCCGATCAAGTGGACTAGGCCAAATAGAACCAGGTTGAGTCTTAGGTGGATCACCTCCCCAATCCTCGCGAGGAGTCTGGGGATCGGAAGTATGCTCAACTCTACCCGAAGGAGTAGAAGGGTCTTTCCCGATATCAGGATGTGCATTTATGTAGTCTTTAACGTAAGTCTCATATAAATCTCAAGACTCAGAGGGATCCCTCCAGCGTCCTCTAGCAATACGTTGTGTAACCAAAGCTAGCTTTAAACCAGCCAACCGACGGGACCGGCGGAGAGTAGGGCTCCACGCCACGTTCTATCTGAAGAGAGACACAGTGTCTCCTAAAAGCCAACTATTGATCAAAAAACAGTAAATCAAAAGCACACACCTAGAGAATCTGCAGCCAAGAGCAGACAGATAGAGTGGCTAAATGAGCTCCCGACACTAGAGCCGGTATGTCTCTCCTAGGAAAGGCTTGAGACTCCCAAACTATAGCCGGAGGTAACATAATCATTTATAGAGACACCTAGGCTTCACTGTGTCAATAGGGTCAAGTCCACTGCATGAACAAAACTGTGCTATCCAATCCCTATCTGACTCAAGACACAAACATCATAACCACTGCAAGTACCCTATGCGGTACCTAGGTAAGGCAACTATGTTCACTGCAATATAACCAGTGCTCAGGGGGACAGTCACAGGTGGGACCCATCGTATGGACAGGGTAGCTAAGCCCGAAGAACAAGAGGATGAACCTCTGGTACCCCTAGATATGAACAAATCCTGGATATATCTCCCATGTTAAGTCGGTATCAGAGGGATATCTCCTCAACGAACCTCCCATGACCTCATGCTTAACTCTAGATTGAGTAGAGCTTTCCTGAGAACACCGATCTATACCATGGATTACTCCACTCCCTGGTCAAACACCTAATGTTTCATTCAGTAGTCTTGGATTGTTAACTCACAATGATCTATTCCAAGACTCTAAACCTATGCTAGTTGGTGTACTCTATAAAATAAAATCAGTCTAATAAATTTTAGTGATTAAGCATTAATTTTAGTGGCTGTGATTACTCAAGGGATATGATCATGAAACTAGTGATGTGTAGACTCAATAGTATGCAACATCGTCCAATCCTAGACTCATCTATCCAATAAAACAATGACACTAATATGCAAAGTCAACCAATAATTCTGAAATAAAGATGCAATCTTTTATCTTTTCGATGCACAAGAAGAACCTAAGATGAAGGCAACAAGCACTCAATGCAAGATGCAGTACATGAAAGTAAAATATTTTTGTATTTTTGCTTATAAATGAGAAGGAAAATGCAAAAAACTAAATGAATATTTTTTTATTTTTTCAATATAAATGAAATGAAAAAATGCAAGCAAAATCCTACTATTCAGTCACTGAAGTGCCAAGAAGATCACTAAGACAACCCAGTGGATCGTAAATAGCAAGACTCAGCCAAAGGAAAGAGATCAAAAGGAAAAAACCAAGAGGTTAAAACCAAAGATTGGTAAAAAACCAAGAAGGCTCAACCAAGAGAAACGAAGAGATCCGGTCACAACCAAGGCATGAAATAGTTAAGAAAGATGCCAACAATGACTTAGGAACCAACCAAACTCACCCAGCAACAACCAATAGCCATAAACCAACAAAAGTCGGAGTTACATGCTACTGTCGAAGGAATACCTGCGGGTACCCGCGATCAGTAGAGTAAACAGAGGCAGGTATACGTGGGCAGATCTAAGCTAGCCCACGGGTGAGGAAAAGCAAATGGTCAAATAAAGAGTCCATAGGCTTAGAAAAACGCAAGTTTTCTACAATGTATCTTAATGGCCAATCAGTGACATAGAGATTCAATAAACAACAACTCTAATTATGGACTAATGCTCAAAATATTTTCCAAACATGGATGTTTTCCCCAGCGGAGTCGCCATTTCTGTGTTGGAGAAAACTCACTATGGCTTGGGAATACCACAACAAATAGATGACTACTAGAAATCTACTCAATTCTCAGAGCAATTCTATTATAAATGACAATGTTAAGATAATGGAGAAATGTAACCAACCTCGATCCAACGTTTGATGTAGATCCCCATTGGAGCTTTCAATCCACACACTTCCAACTACTCGTAATTTGAAAATTAGTCTTGACATCCAATATCCAACAAGTACATATAATATATAATTGACATTAACATTATCAATAAAAATGGTCCATAATATCATAAGCAAATGTAACCCAATGTATAATAAACAACATTCACACCATGAATGGACGAGAATATGAGTATTTCTATTAATGAACAAGAAGTACAAAGTGATACGACCTCTTGCAGGCAACCAATCTGAACCAAGATCTAGATCAATCCACTTGCGCCTCCACCACTTCAATCCTCCATGAATGGAAAACTCAAACTAGAGAGGAGTTTGGAAGGTGAACATAAATGGTTCACAACTACAAGGATCAATGAGTGCAGACTCAAGATAGGGAAAAACTCCACTAGAGTTCTCTTATGATTCTCCTCTTCCTCCCTTCCATAAGCCATATGTGCTTAATATATAGTCCTCTCAAAGGTAGGTGAAAGGACACATCGAGGCATTACTTGGGCAGATGGAGAGCCAAAGGTCACCCAATGACCTCTTTTTGGGAGTAAAAAGTAATTAATAGTGGTTTTTACCATTTTACTTGATACCCGCAGGCGATGGTGATGCAACTCGCTGGTACGCATGCTATAGTGATGCAACATGCGGGTAGGAATAAAAATAGGGCCAACTAGTGTCACTGAAGGATAAAAATGGATCTGAGTCACTGAAATGGATCCTACAGGCCAAAGAATGTTGATGCTCACAAGGTGGAATATTTCTGTGTAACAGTAGTGTCTTCAACCTTGTTGAATATGAGTTAATGATGTTGGTCTCCTATGTTCTATGCAACCACCTATACAAGGTCTTATTTTCAGAAAGAATGAATATACATCTGTGTCTTTTCAAAAAAAATGAAAGGGAATTTTTCTATACATTTTATTCAATGAATTGTTTTGCACAAGAATACAATGTCCTTAATATGTTTATTATGATTCACAAAGATTATTACTCAATTTCAAGAAGTATCCCTCCTTGTGCTATAGTTAATTAGATACAACATACATATCTTCCAATGATGGAGGCAAGCTCTTGATACTACCTTCTATAGTTGATCTAGAAACTTAAGATATCACACCTTCCAAATTATGGGTTGGCTCAACATTAACAACATTATTGTCTTTGACAAGTTATGGATTATGACCATAGATATTTCTACTATTAAGACAAATTGTTGGCTACTTCATTTTTTGAAAGCTATGGAATCATAGGATGGAGATGCACCACTATATAACATATATATTAGTAAAATAAATATTGAAAATAATAAAGGAATGTTGTAGAGGTTATCTACAAGCCACTATAAGTTAGGGATCGAAGTCAATAACTAATGTGGCTAATGGACTGACATAGAAATCCCTATGTTTTTGTAACCAAATTGAGATGGTCAACTTTATAAAATATCATTGTATAAAATTCCTTTGAAGCTAGGGTAAAAGGTTTAGAGATTGATGGTTTTTTTCTAGATTAAGGATAACTAGTTAGATTGTTGGTTTATGGGTGTTGGGTGAAATTGTGTTGTAGACATGGATTAGAGAGACTATGATAGGGGAAGCTATCTTATGTACCCATCCTACTTAGTATATATATTTATATATATGTGCATACATATGTGTGTACATATACTTACACACACATATTAATATTATTACTTTTATCTTTATTATTATTATTATTATTATTATTATTATACATCTTCCTTTTCCTGCTCCTTATGAATAGGTCTCCAAGATGATCTTATAGCTTCCAAATCCATTTCCACTTACGTGACTGGTTACCATCTTCTTCCAATTCCAACACTTTGCATACAGCTCATCCTAGATGCTAATTCCTTGTCGCACATCTTATCATAATACCAAGGGCATAAGTCAGTTATGTTACATACATATACTAACCAGTCTTCTTCGCTCCTAATGATGGGGTCAATACTTCATGATTGAACCACACTAACTTACCCCCTAGACTAAATATTTATTTACATAAGCTACATACTTATTATTATTATTATTAATATGCTAACCATGCTAGATTATATTAATAATATGCTGGCATGATAACTTATATTAATAATGTACTTAACCATTAATTAATTAATTAGTATACTTAACCCTTAAGTACTTAATATTACCCTACATAAACAATAGTATAGTATGTTCATGAGAGAATGGATGATGGCATCCTTTCCAATTAAGTGACCATAAAGATAGTCGAGCATCCATACTTATCCTCCACGTCGGCCCTCATGGGGTGTTTTTCACTCTTTCCATTGTCCAAGATGGTAACAACCAGTCCATTCCCTCCTATGGAGGTGGTGATTGGGTGGACTTGTGAGGTAAATTACGGTTTTTTAAATTTGTGGGGTGGACTTTATTCATAGTTGTTTGATGTTTGTAATGCCTTTCCCTTAGATTGATCCAAGAGGAAGGTTCCTCATTACTTAATTAGGATTCACTCCCCAAGTCGTCCTCGGCCTGCATAAGGTCTAGGTGTTGGCTCACAGGTTAAGACTCTCACTTACATTATTATGTCCCCGACATATTGTTTTCGGTCCAGGGCATTAGTTGGTGCGGGAGGAGGGCATGGAGCCCGTTTACAAAGTTTTTAGCCATGGTTTATTTTTCGTATTAATTTTTTTTTTTAAATTGAGTGTTTATCTGCGTTGCTATTGGCCAATTCTGTGCTTACGTCGTCCTTGGTTTGTGTGCCCCAGGACACGACAGCGCTCTTGCGCCAGCAAATCAGGGGCACGGATCGAGGGGGTTTGATGTGTTGTTAGTGCTAGCGTTTGGTGTCTTGTCAGGTGGTCAAGTGGAGGGCTAGGATTCTGCTGTGAATTCAATTGATGGTTTCTGATCTTTGTGCTCTGGCATGGCTCGAATCTAATATCGATCTAGTGTGATGGATGGTGTTTAATGCAGCTGTCAACAAGTGTGCTAGTTTCATTCCAAGACGAGTGGCGGGGTTGAGAAAGTTAGGCATCTATCGTTCATGAAATCCGTTCATTAAATGGGTGGATCTTTTTGATGCATGGACCTTCAGCTTTGTGAATCTTTTCGAATTGTGTAGATGGTTTTTTCCTGCGGTTGATGGTTTTAATTGCTGTCCTATTCATCATTTATTGTCACATGATGGTTTTAGACCCTCCTTTTATTGTTGTGGCGGGATTTCACGTTTGCAGCTGGTTTCACTTTCCGTCGGTAGTTTCGAGAGCTTGTATAGATCGTTCTACAAGCGTTGGTGACTATTTCTTTTGTTTTTTTCCTCTGGTTTCGGGTTCCTGTTCTGATTTGCAACTTGCTGCAATCAACGTTTTTCTCCGAAGCAGACCGGCTTCTGGGTTTTGTGGCTATATCCTGACGGTGGTTGGATAGGTGCTTTCCGTCTGACGTTCCACTTCAAAGCACAGCGACGTCTGGGTTTTACAGCTTGACCCTTGCTGTGGTTGGACAGGTGCTCCTCGGCTGCCTCTGTGGTCCTGGATTTTGCTATTTTGCATTGGACAGGTGCTCTTCACCTTCATCCTGCTGTTTCTTCATATTCAAATTTGTTGAATGCCATGTCCATAGGGTTTTACTGATAATGGATTTTGTTTTCTTTGTATATGTGGACTGTCGACTCCAATGTTTTATTAACTTCGTGACATAGTGTTGTTTCCATACTGTGCATAATGCAAAAAAAAAATGCAGAACTTGACTGGGGCTTGAACACTCTATTTTTACTTTTTGCTTGGACGTAGTATTTTTATAAATGTGATTATTTGCATTTGCGGTTGACCAAAATTAAAATTTGCAGAACTTGACTGGGGCTTGAACACTCTATTTTCACTTTCTGCTTGGACGTAGTGTTTTTATGGATGTCATTATTTGCATTTGCGATTGACCGAAATTGAAATTTACACCAAACAATTTGTTTTGTAATCAGGGGACTAGGGATTATATGGAAAACAAGATTGGAGTGAATTTGATGGTCAACCCTGGCTTTTGCTGAAAGTCGACCAAAAATAGCATAGGATGTTTCATAATTAATATTGCAAAAACAAGGATTTTTAGCTCTAGAATATCCTGGAAACAAACGTCTTTAGCTTGTCATTGATACCCTCAAATACATAAGAATTCCAACTTGGGCTCATGTTTATGATTTTTTTATTTCATTTTTAGTATTCATTTAAAGACCTTTCCTGTTGGTGCCGAGGCATTGGCTGCTGCATTCGTCATGTTGGTGATGGCGACTCGATCGGCTCCGACCACGATACTCGCCTCCGCTTTCGCCATTTTCCCAGAGCCAAGCTCGACCATAAAACGATTTAATGCCAGCATCCCAATTCAGATCTCCAAACATTGATGGAGGAAGAGAATAGAATCGTCTCCTTCTCCAATCTCACAAGACAGGGAAAAATACATACTGGAGAAGATCTCCTTAATCTTAGAAAAATACAATTAGTTTTTTGGTAGTTTAATCTCATTCTATGTTCAGTTATTGCTCTCACTTTTTTCTATTCTTCGATGCTTAAAGCTAGATTCCTTGCATTTTGCTGTGTGACGACAACAATTCATTTTGAAAGATGCCCCTTGGCACTTGGATGCGATGTTCCCAAAAACACCGAAACAAGTTTTCTGACCATTTTAACATAATATAAAATTAGAAATAAAAAATTACGATATTAATCGTGTCGACTTTGCTTACACTTTGGCAGTGCAAGTCGATTCTGGTCGCTTCAGCCCTCGTGGCTTCAAGCTCTAGATTTCTTCACTGGCTTGAAAATGTTATGGCTTCTGATGCATTTAGAAAATAAATTCCTTCACTGGTTTACGCATATTGTCGCTTGGAATTTTTCATCCTTTCTCTTATAAATTTCGTTGCAGATGAAGAAGAATCTTCCCATTCAGGATATTAAATATGTTAATAGAATTAAAAAAATAGAATTGAAGCTCCTACATTGGCTTATTTGTTTTCATTTTCTGGTGCTACGCTTCTTTGCTTCCTGCCCTGGGTGTGCTTGTGTTTGAGGCAAAGACAAGTTATTGCTGTGGGGGATGGCTGCTTGCCGATTTCATGCATTTACATGCTTCAGCCAGGGTTTCTCCTGTTTTCTCTATTGTCTTTCCTTCCCTTCTGACACTTGATGTTGCAAGTTTAGTTATTTTAAAATAGTTGTGTTAACTGGTGCACATTTTTACAGATACAAAATTGCAGCTCCTTGGACATGTTGATAGCCATTTCAGTTTGCAATTTTCTATTTCAGTTTTCCCATTTTAAAAAATGTTTTCAAATACTTTAGCAAAAGAAGAAACTATTTAACTATTCTCCATGGGTTTGCGGCTGTCGTTGCCAACATACCTGGTTAATTACATTTTAAATGTGGCTAGCGATTGTGGACTGTTTCTGTTAGCATAGGCATATAGAATACAAAGCGTGGATATTGGGTTTTTAATGGCCCTTCATAGATTAAGGTATCAAACGGATCTTCAAATCCTTCGCCTTGAACCAGTATTGAGCTGCTTTGTTTTTTATTTATGCGCTAAATTTAAAACATTTGAGGCAGTGATTCAGTAACTAATACCACTTTCACTTCTGCAATAAATTCAATAAAAAATTGGGTAGGCCATAGGCCCTGTCCATTTGCAATGTTTTAGCCAAACAAACAGATGCGATTCAGGAAGAATTTATCCATGCTAATTGAAACTTCAACATCTAGCATAGATTGCATAGTCAAAACATTCGAGTGGGAGAATAGATGGCTTGCCCATGGATTCTATCTATTTCAGTCTGCAAGAACTTGAGGTCTGTTCAAAAGAAGAACACTTTTGATTTGAATCAGTTTTACTATTGATGCAACAACATTGTTTATGGTGAAGATTAAGTACGAATATTGAGGTCTACCTAGCCTAGCAGTTTATGCTTAAATCAGTTCTCCATGTCCATGCCTCTTGTGTTTGCTTGTGCCTGTGTTTACATGGTTTGTGTCGTGTGGACTGCATTTAGAATGGTGATGGAAAAAAAAAAAATTGTTGTCTAGATTCTTATATCAAGCAATTCTATATGGTATTCCTAAATTGATACTGTTTCATGTCATCGATATTGCCTGCAATAGAAACAATGCCTTCGGTTTGCAATTTAGCTTTCATATATCAACTAATCAAAACATTGCAAAAAACACTATGAACAACCTAAAAAGTTAACAACAACAATGCGATGCATCCTGTCTACATAAACATCCTATTTCATACTCTGCTGAAATTCTTTTTGCTTTCAATTCTCTAATATACTAAATAAAAAAAAATTGACAGGCCATAGGCTGCTCCCTTCTGCAATGTTACAAGCAAGTAAACAATTGCAACCCACGAAGCAGTTCTCCATCCCAGTTCAAATTCCAACATGTAACACCAATTATGTAACCAGAACATTTGAAAACAGAAATAGATGCAATGCGCATCGATTTTACCTATGCCATATTGCAAAAAATTCAAATCTGGTCAACAAAAGAACAATTTTGCTTTGAATCAGCTTGATCTTTGATTCAACAATCCTATTTGTGACTTTGTTTACATACAAATACTGAGGCCGAGCTAGGTTAATAGTTGATGCCTAAATCATTCTTCGATGTCCATTTTCCTTGTGTGTCTTTGCACCTCTCTTTGAATCCTTTATCTCGTTCATTTGCATCTTTGGTGTGGCCATGGATTTAGAACATTGAGAAAAAAAAACTGTTTTCATGGTTCTTATACCAAGTAACTTATACAGTATTCATAGATTCTTAGTTTTTCCCTGTTACAATAAAATCTGTATTCTCCCATACATAGGCATTAATGCCAAAATTTATTTCATCTTGGAAGCAAGAAAACAACACTTTAGGTTGTGCAATAGCTTGATTTACAATTTAGCTTTCATATATCAAGTAATGAAAACATTGCAATAAACTATGAGCAAGTTAGAAAGGTAACAACATTGCTGCCAACCTTTTTGTCTATAAAAAGATCCTGCTGCATATCCCAGTGCAATTCTTTTTCTGCTTTCTTGTTCATGCAAAATAAACTAGTCTTTTTTACACAGTTTCCTCTATTGATTTTGAAGCACAATTCACTTTGGTTGTTTCATTGATGCATACGAGCAACCATTGTTTCAATAGATTTTTATTAGTAGTATCGTTTATCAAGTGGTACTTCTCTGCCATACCATGAAAATAAGCCATCCTTTTTGTTGTGTTCTGCTATTATTTTTTTAGCGGCTTGTAGCTTTCATATGCCTTTAAAACATCAATAGCATGAGCGTTAAATGCTTGGCTTTCCTAGCCATGTCCAAAGTCTAATTTGCCAATTTTGATAATGACTTCCAAATGCAAATAGTGCTGCAATAGCATGAAATGCTACTTTGTCCATTTGCATCACCTAGTTATCTAGAAATTCGAAATCCCATGTATCGCAAACTATCATCGGCACAAGAACTACCCCAAAATAAACTATGATCTTGACATATAAAACATATGTTTTGCAAAGGTCAACAATATATGCTAACTTAGTTTACTAGCTATAAAACAAACGTTGCATGTCGTATTTGGTACTTACCCTGCAAAAAACTTGCCACCTGTCTACAAATAGATAGATCGATTAAAACTGGATTGAAATCAACAATTTGCTTCAGATTTGCTACCATAGCAATGTCCATAGACTTAGAATCCATGATTTGACATCTGTTTCAAATATTGAGTATGTAATCACTGTTTCGAAACAAATGTATCTCTTTAAAATATCAATTTATTATTTGACATCTTTTTATCTTTATATGCATCATGTAATTTTTGGATGCTTTGAATACTTATCTAGAATAATGCAAACTTTCTTCCCCAACTTTGTCTACTAGTTCATAGCTACCATAATGAGAACAAATCACATGGCAATGTACCTTGAAATATTCCCTTCTTCATTTTATCAAACACATGTTCAATGTCTTAATCATATTTATATACGACATAGTAGACGATCCCTATGATATCCTTTTTTCCTAACTTGTTATTTCTGCAAGAAGTCTTTTCATTCCTCCTGTTGTGGAAATATGGCGATTTGCATTTGACAAGTCAAGTTTCTCAATCTAGTTGACATAATTCCATACATTGCTAACAACTATGCAAACTAGTCTTGCCAACGATTATGTTGTCGTTTACATAACTAGTACGCAAAAAACCTTCAGTGCCGCATTTCAACACTAAGCACAATGATGCTATGCTGGACCAAATATCGCTCTTCTATTGCACTTATAATATTGTCATCTATGCTTTGCTATGCAACTGATTTTACTCTTTCATGGGTATCAAACATGTTAGGTACATTGATTGTGTGCAAATGTTGTTTCATTTTGCTATTTTTTTGTTCTTAATTGCATATGCAACTATATTTGAAGATTGTTAGATTACAAAAAAAATTCTTTATGTAACCATAATTAACATAGTGCATTAAGCAAATTCCCATTTGACTTCTCATCTGTTGAAACATTCCTTGTTCTATGTTCCTACAAATACTACTCTTCACTCAAATTGCAAATGTCAAGGGATGCAAATTTGCGTCTTGTCAGCTTTATTGCATTCTTGAAATTGCTTACTTTGGCATAGGCTCTCCTTAATGTCATCCATATCTAGTTTTAAATTTTACTTTTGCAAAAACCTTCTCTAACTCTCATTGTTTTTTCGCTTGTGCGTGCATGGAGAATACTTTTGTAGATTTCCTCTTTGCATGTTCATCTGCCATAAAGATGCTAAGACCTTTGCAACCTTCAGATTTCTTTTCAAAGAACTTGGTAGCAGGCCATCGAGATCTTGAATAAATTGACATTGCATTGTCAAAACAACATCTGATTCGGCTAAAGGACTTCCACTTCCAAAATGGTGATTGTCTATTTGATGCATTTGTTGTTCTCTTTCATTTTCCATACACATCAACAAAAATAAGAGAGGCTATAGTGAACCATTTCAGCCTTCGTCTTGCTCAAATGGACCCTACTGCAATTTCTTCATTCAACTTGGAGCTCGATCCTATGTACTTGTCTGGATTGCATGGCGTAGAAGACAAAGAGCTTTATCTCCAACAAATGTCCCAACCTGCTTCGCAACTAGACACTGCAAATGTTTGTGGCCTATGGGGTGATGTCTTTTGCATCAAGTGGTTTGCCCATTGGCTGAATGTGCCAGTTGCTGTCTGGTCATTGACAAGAAAAAAAAAATACCTCCATTTCAATCCCACACTTCTTGGATACTGTTACAACATTTTGTTCCATGATCATATACCACTTGTTGGACACTTTGAACCATTGCTTGCTTGCAAATCGACTATATCTCACCATTTCCTGCCTCAAGAATTTTCAGATGGCATTTTCAATAGCTCTTGTTGTAACACTTTTCTCGAGATATTTACCTATAGAGAAATTCTCCTTCAACAAGGTTTTGACATCTTCTCAACAATTGAACGTCATTGTTTCGATTCGTTATTTGAATCAATTTCAAATTGTCAAAGACCATTGATAGTATGAGTCTTAAGAAGACACTTGCACAAACTTTCTTCAATTGCATACAGTCTAATGACAATAGATCATTCCATTGTTTGACTACATATCTTACACCATCCATAGTACATAATGCTTGTCTTGTTTCTAGTTGGCAAACATTTGTTATGAATTTGGTAGTGCCCTTTAATATTAGCCATGTAAATGGGGATGAGTTTGCAATTCAATGGTTGTCAGAGATGTTGGGAGTGAACATTTGCATTTGGAATACACACCTGGCCAAGATTCAAAGTCGGTATTACTCTACAAATGCCTCTACAATGAACATGTTTATCTTGCAAGTTGAAAGAAACCAAGACCATTGTCACATCCATCCATTGTTTCAAACAAATCATCTAGCAAGGTCCTTTGCAAAGGAAAAATCCATATCAAATTGCTTTAATACTTCTCAAACTATGGGGGGTGACCATGCTGATCAATGATTTCCTTTTGCATCTGCTTCAGAAAACACACCTTCTATCAAGGCCTCCAAAAAAACTCTACAACAAAAGCAAAGAAATCTAGAAAATCATGACAAAGGAACAAAACAAAAAAAAATAATGACAGAGCACCATGACATACACAAACGTCCATGTATTGTAATTCAAAATCATTGCCATGCAAATCAAAACAACGTAGAAAACAACAACATGCAAGGATTCAAGAATTTACGCTCAACAAAGAGGTCTATGTGCTTCGTAGCGTTTGAAGCTTTTAAAAAACAAAAAAAAATGCAAAAGGCCAAGCAAGCAACTTCCCAATACTTGAAAGCTATTGAAGATACACCTATCAATGCTTGTTGCATATGCAAACTATTGCATTTCAAAAAAGACATCCGCCGAATCAACGAAAACACTTTCCTTGCATTGACATCCTTGCCATGGATGAATATGGCTCCTTCATTTGCACTGGACATGCACATCTGCAAATATTGCAAAAAAAATGTTTCACATTCAGAGATACCAGTCTTTGCAACGCCATTAAACATTCGTCGTGACAATGCATTGCCAATTGTAAACATGTTGACACCATTGGAAGAGCGACTTGTCTCTCCAAGAATTGCCTTTGCACAGATTCAACATCTAGGTTATAAATGATCTCAACCAGGGTTGAATGGAACAGTCATAAATGTTCCTGCATCCCTAGACAAAGTGCAAAATACTTTGCCAAGAAACCTTGAAGATGACATGACAATTGGAATTATGCTAAAGCGGAAATTGGAATACAAAAATGCTTACATATCAAGAAATGTGTGCCCAAACATTGTCATGCTTGCATTAAAAATGCTTTGTACCATGGAACTTTACAAACAAGAAGATATTTCTATTGTGCCTGGCTGGGAAACAAAGTTCATTCAATCAACAAAGAAAGAGTCCAACCAGCTTGAACTTGCCTCTTCTGCTGACGAAGACAACAACTGTACATCATTGACAGAAACCACTGAACCCATTCAAGAAATAGAAATTGAGCCAGTCACCGAAACAATGGTGCATGGATATGGAGATACACATATAATGGACGATTTGGCTAACAAGCTTGTAGAGATTGCACCTTCCAAAAATTATCGACCACTAAGCATTTTCCAAGACAAGTTCTATGGAGAGTTGAATTTCCCAACACGTTTCTATGGATGTAGCCGACCCAATGACATCTACAATCGATATTGATATCAACAAATCATCCAATGGGAGTTGGAACATGAAAGTACAGACTTTAAAGCACATCCTACAAACTTGTTCTTCAAAACAGTAAAAGTCTTAATAAAACAAATTTCTAGTACTGCTTGGATATCAATTAGTATAGGAGAATTGAAAGGAAAAAAAATTGACAGCAAAAGAAGTGAAGTCAAAGAGCAAGCTCCAAAAAATCATCAAATCTCCAATTGTATATCGTACATTAAAAGCCATTCGTACATCTCCTGACTACTTTGACAACATGAAGAAAGATCTTTTCGCAATGATTCAGAAACTAGGGCCACCTACCTTTTTTGTGAGCTTCACAGTTGTTGAACATCTTTGGAATCCATTGTCCAATTCTTTGCAAGAAATTGAACAGAAGAAACTCTCCAACCCATCAAATTTGCCTTCGAACATTGATATTGAAAACTTGATACGAAAACACCTTGTGGTGTGTAGTCGCTATTATAGACACAGATTCAATTTGTTGAAATCTTTGATATTAAAAAATAATACACTCTTTGGCAAGGTGAGTGACTACTTCTTTACAACTAAATTCCAGCAAAGAGGAAATGAACATGAACATGGGCTTCTTTGGATTGAAAATGCACCAGTCTATGGAAAACATACCAATCATGAAGTAACATCTTTTGTTGATCAATATATTGCAATGGATTCTTCTTTGCTTTCCAAAGAAATGGTCAAGATCCAAACTCATCAACATACAAGGACATGTAGAAAACATCACAATTAAACATGTAGATTTCACTTTCCTATGTTTCCAATTGACAAAACAATAGTCTTGGAACCCAAAGACAATGATTTTGACAACTTGGATGAAAAAACAACATTTCTTTACAACGCTCTTGAATACAAACAATATCCAAAAGACATGGACTTTGAGTCATTCCTTGAAGAATTGAATCACACCAAGGACAATTACATTACGCTCTTGTCTTGTTTGATTAAGCAACCGACATTGCTATTAAAAAGAGACCCTGCAGATATCTAGATAAATCCATTTGCAAGGGGGGTTCCAAGCTTGTGGAAGGCTAACACTGATGCTCAATTCATTTTGGATGCATATGCTACTGCAAGATACGTAAGCTCATAGATAACAAAATTAGATAGGCCTATGACAATGGCCCTCAAAAAGATAAAGGAAGAGGCTGTTTCAAAAAACTGTAGCCAACTTGAAACAATACAAAAGCTTCGGAACACACTACTAAACATGCAACAGATGTCCATTAGACAAGCAGTTCATATAGTGCTTTATTTACCTTTGCATTCATCATCAAGAAAAACAATTTTCATAAACACTCACCAGATGATAAACAAATTGTTGTCTTGAAAAAACCATCTTTGTTAGAAAGAGAGCCTGATGACTCTGAAGACATTATTGCTCCATCAATAATAGACAGATACATCCAACGAGCTGTTGACCTGGAGAATGTTTCTTTAGATAAATATGCATCTTCCTTTTGCTTCATAAATGGAAAAACAATCAAGAGAAATAGACCATGTATTATTCGATATGTCCGATATAGTGAGGACAAGGATCCTGAGAATTTTACAAGAGAAACGTTGTTGCTATTCATGCCTCATAGAAATGTCACCAAGTTTTTGACTCAGGAAGTGCAAACATGGACAAAAGCATATGCAAAAAACAAATTGCAAGTTGCCATTTCCGAGGAAAAGTTCGTTGTCAAGCCAACAACAAAATGGGGTAACATTGACAACGCAACAACAATTGTTGAAAAAGAAGTTGAAATGGTGAAGACGTTGGAAACAGAGGCCAAGTCATATATTCAACTGATTTTGAACAATATGATATACGTGATGACATTCTACATTAAAAAAATCGACACATGGAAACATAAATGAGAATGTCAAAGGTAAACACAAAACCATTTGTCCCTGACATAGATACCTATATTGCAACATGAAGAGAACTAAACATTGAACAACAATCTATAATCAAAGAAATTATATCCCCCCCCAAAAAAACCCTTCGAAGCCACTATATATGTTTTTGACAGGAAGTGTTGGCACAGGTAAAACACATACTGCAAAGGCTATTACCAATGCCCTTGTACTCTTCTATGACAAGGACCTTGGAAGTGACCCACTAAAAGAAAGGGCCTAATTGTTGCTGTTAACACCCAAAAAGTGCTCACTAGCTCATTTACCACATTATATGACTCATTTGTCCATTTTCCTACCATATTTCCATTAAAAATCCCAAAAATTCCATTAAAAAGCCTCCAAAAGGCCTAAAATGCCTCCAAAAGGCCAAAAAACCATCAAAATAGCCTAAAAAAGGCTAAAAAACCCCCTTTTCCTCCAAAAATAGCAAAAATCCCCTAAAAAGGGAATAAAAAATATAAAATAATGAGGAAAAGGAGGAAAAAACCCTATACAGCTGCCTAAAACCATGTGTTTCCTAAAACCATGGGTCAGCACTCCACCACCAAAAAACTATAAATAGGTGATGGAGATCCCTTATTTCACATCCACAATCACAAGCACCCTTACTCTGCCAAAATCTCTCTCGAAACCCTAGTCCACCTTTGAACTAGTTTCACCTTGAGAGCCACCTTTGGCCCATCCCCAACATTGGAGAAGGAGAAGGAGCATTCTTGGAGCTTGGAGCATCCTCTTGGACACTGCAAAGGGCTTCACCAACCTTGACACTCAAGGTAACATCAATACAAAGACATTCTTTCATTTTGGTGTTTATGCTTTATGCTTGTATTAGAAATAATTTAATGTTTTGTTTATTGCATTATTAGTTTAATATACTGAACTGCTACTAAGGAGTCCATTCTCCTTAGTAGGTGCTCATTGGCACAAGCTAGGGGTAAAACCCTAGCTACAGTTTTGGCGACTCCCCTAGTTTTCGAATTTCTGGTTTCCGTTTTAAATTTTTTCTTTCGGCTGTCCCTTTCGGCCGCTGCATACCGCGTCTTTTTCCTCTACAGTCGCGTCCCGACCGCGCCTTTCAGGCCTTTACCCGCGATCCGACCGTGGCTCTCAGACTGCTTCCGACGCTCAGTCGGCGGATTCAAGTCTGTTACCTGCGATCTGACCGTGGCTAACCAGCCTGTTTGCCGCGATCTGACTGCGCCTATCGGCCTTGTTCACGCGTCTCGACTGCGGCTTTTTGCCTCTTTCGGGCGTCCCGACTGCGCTTGTTAGCCTTTTAGCCGCGACCCGACTGTCTGTTTTTTCATTGTTCCTGCGTCCCGACTGCCACTGTTGGCCCGATAGCCGCGACCCGACTGTGCCTTTTCCTCTGTTTCCTGCGTCCCGACTGCAACTATTGGCCCGATAGCCGCGACCTGACCGCCGCTGTTTCCCTCAAACCCGCGGTCGGCCTGTTCTTACCCGCCACAGACCCGCGGTCTGATTTCTGCTCTTTTTCTGTTTTTGAGCCCAGCCCCTCTTGCTGCAATATTTTCTGCATTTGAACAGCCCTCTGTCCCACCTGCAGCCTACTTCCTTACAGCCTTTCTGCAACATAATTTCTGTTCCTTTTACAGAATCTTTTTAAAATTTCAGTATTTTTATTTCAGAAAATTTTGCAAATTAAAAGAATCAATTTCAGCATTATTGATAGATTGGAAGTTGCCCTCCCTTGTGGCACTTCTGTTTTTGGGTTCAACACCTCACGAGCACACACTCTGTCACATTAAATCAAGTGAGCCTTAAAAAGTACCTAACTAAACCAACATTCTAACCCCACTTGGGGAACACAAAAGAATCATTGTAGTTAGGTAGGATCAGGGGGATAGGCTTCCAATAACACCCCTTGGTTATTTCACTTGAGACATAGCTGTTGTCCAACTAGGGAACCAAAATCCCCTAGTACTTTTTGGCACGGTCACGACCAGTTTATCAGAGGGCCTCTCCCTTAGGAGGGTTGAAGTCGGGAGACTGGTTCCGGAGGCCTGAGTGGAATACCGCACTCCATTCAGTAACCGAAGGGCTACCTTTCGCGGTTCGCGGGATATCCCTGTATAGGGGTATTGCGGTCAACGAACTAAACGGCAGATTCACCTTTCTGGACGTGTCATGAACGGGGTATCTTAGTTGCCTTTCTTCTAGGATTGACTACCCGGTATCCCTCCCGGTAGGGGGATATCATAGCCACTTGGCTTTCCTACTCATATTGTCTGACTTGGATTTCATCACCTTGCAGAGGATATGTTTAGTTAAGTCAGAATACTTTTAGCTAGGTGTTTGCATGCTCCTTTACCTCCCTTGGTCTAGTGAGTCCACCATTTTTCTTTTTTAGGAAACCTGCTGCTTGTTGGTATTCTGACCATCTTTGTTGTTACTCCACCTATTGTAGCACAGCTGTTGCAGTGGGTGTTTTGAGTTGGTTGTTGGCCTGAGTGCCTTGCTTTTTAGCTCTCCTTCTGCACACTCGGTTGCATTAGGATTTTTTGAGCTGTTTTTATACTCACCTCAACCCACAGAGATTTAGACACCATCTGTCACCATTGAGTCCCCGAGACACTCTCGGCGCCTCAGGGGCGAGCCCCCACAGCACGGTTCTCTCGACACCACTCGTCATAGATTCCGATCATTGTCCGTTGATACCACTCATCACAGATCTAGAGCCTTGTCACTTGACTCCACCCGTCAGCGACGTAGGTCTCCGTCACCAGATAGTGACGCACCTTACTTTACCTCTGATTCTGACGAAGAGTCTGAGAACCCTATTTATACTGCCCCTACTAGCCCCATGGCTGGCACGACTTCCACTCCATTTGTCATAGGGACCATTGGTGGCACATCCACCACTACACCAGTTACTACACCTGTTTTTGGTATGCCCTCCATGGGGCAACCATCTACCGTTCCCCTCACGGTACCTATTCCCACAGCGGGAATACCTATCCCCACTACATCAGTGGCTCACACTACCCATGGTGGTGCTGGACCATCCTCCACTACCTCAGTTCCCCCACTTGGGGGCACCACCCTAAATCTTGTCCCTCCACTTGGGGGCACTGGCCCCAACTTGGTCCATAGCACTACTGTGTCGCAGCCTTCTTCCAGTTTGCCATTCATGGCTAGCCTCAACCTACCTGACCTGGCCAGATTGACCAACGATCCTATTCGACACGACCCCACATGGCCTCATATGCCTACCAAACTACCCTCTGACATCCCTAAATTCGAGGGTAAGGCCGGTGAGGACCCACAGAACCACATCATGTCTTTCCACCTATGGTGTTCCTCTAACTCCATTGTGGATGACTCTGTTCGCCTCCGTCTCTTACAGCGCACTTTCACTGGCTCTGCAGCCAAGTGGTATATTGAGCAGCCTCATGGGACCCACGCCACCTTTTCTTCCCTGGCCTCGACCTTCCTGCAGTTCTTCCAGTTGCCAGTCCGCTATGACGCGGGCGTTGAGATCCTTCTATCTTGTAGACAAAACACAGCTACCCATATCACGGACCATATCCATGAGTGGCGTAGACGCCGTAGCTTATGCAAGATTAAACTAGATGACCGTATCTTCCTCGATTGGTTCCTCAAGTCCCTGCTTCCTGTCATCGCTAAGGATGTAGCTTCAGAAAGACCCCAGTCTGAAGAAGAGGCCATCCTTAAGGCACAGCAGTTCGACCTCATTTACGCCCAGTCGGGTTACCTTTATACCATTATACCTGACGCCCCTCGCGGCGAGTCCTCCCACCATGATGCGCCGGGGGCATCCCACGCTGCAGATGGTATCATTGGCCGTGTTTCTTCGCATCCCCAACCATTTTCTATAGCACGTCCTACCCCTGGCCCCGACCTATCGCGGGCTACTTCACAGTCTGGAGCAACCAACTCGTATGCTCCCATGACACATCACCATTCCCATGGGCCCTCATGTCCACCACAGTGCTTCGGGTATGCGACTCCTGCTTATGCTCCTCCAGTCGCCCCTCAGCCTTACTACCATCAGCAGGCTGCCTCAGCTCCTGCGCCTTCACAAGCCCCACCAGCTTATTATCCGCCCCAGGCAGCCCCTGCGGCACATCCACAACCTGCTCCGCAGTCCTATCAGCAACCCCCTCAAGTTGCTGCACCTGCTCAGCCTCAACCTACATATCATCCTCCGCAGCCTGCCCCTGCACCTGCGCAACCTCAAAATCCACCTGCTGCCCAAGGGCAAGTTTATGCCCAACATAACCCGCAGCAAAACCAGAATAACCAACGTAACCAGGGCCAACAGAACCGCGGCAAAGGCCGTAATCGGGGAAATAACCAACCTGCAGACCAAGCTGGTCAACCGGCTAATCCCCCTGACAACAATAATGCGGCTCCCGCTACTCAAAACCCTGATCGCCCGCCCAAGCAGGCCAAAAACCCCAATCTGCGAACGAACCACCCTTGTTCTATTTGCGGGGTCTATGGACATTACACCCATGCTTGCCCACACTTGGAGCGAGCTCGGCAGCTTTGGGTTGACGAGGCCCATCGCCAAGGGCATGCGGCTCCCCAAGCACCGCCCAACCCCCCCCCAACCTCAGCAACCCCCTTTGGTGCTGCAAAACCCCTTACCGACCCAAGGCGTGGTGAACACTCAGCCGTTGTCCCCTCAAGCTAACGTGCAACCCCAACAACAACAGATCACCTACGCTGCCCCTGATCAACCCATGTTTGACTCAGGTACCCACCACTTATTGATGATGTCATCAGCTGACGTCAACCTCCAGACCCGTCGGAACCAATATGGCTCCACCTCTGAAGCCACTCCCACGGATAAAACTACTAACGCCCACCCCACCGATCAGGCGTTACGTATCCCTCCGCCTCCCACAGACGGCGCTGCGAAAGCACCTCGTTTCCCACTGCGCCGAATCAACAATAACCCTAACGCGCGCGCTGCGTCAAACTACAACATCGTAGACGACCTAGCCCAATCTCCCGCAGCCATGTCTGCGTTAGAAGTCTTGAAGAACTGCCCTTCCCAGCGCAAGACTTTACTTTCCGCCATCGGGGGGATTGACCCAACTGATTCACATTTGATGGCGTTTGATTTAGACCAGTCTGAACCACGCCTACCTTCCAGCTTAGCCTTCCAAGTTACAGTCTCCGTTAGGAACCTTGTTATCCATCGGTGCATCATCGATGAGGGTGCTTCCACATGCGTTATGTCTACATTTGTATGGCAGAAGCTAGGATCCCCTCCTCTCCAGCAGTCCACCACTGCGTTACGTGCCTACGACGGTCGTTCGGCCCAGCCCCAAGGCCTTCTACCCAACGTTCCAGTCCAGTTAGGTGGTAAAACAGTCCTTATTGACATAGAGGTAATCAATGCCCAATTGGATTACAACCTTCTACTTGGCCGTAGCTACATGTATGCCATGCGGGCAGTTGCCTCTTCTGTCTTTCGCACCATGATGTTCCCCCACGAGGGACGCGTGGTTAAGATTGACCAGCTCACCTACTATGATCCCAGTGCTCCGGCGGCACCGGAAAATGTTCTCCCCATGGTTGAACAACCTGTTTCTCCTGCCAACACCTCGTTTGTTTCCTCTACGGGGCCTGGAGTCTACTCAGACGCGCCGATGACCTCCACCTTTCAATCCATTCCTCCGCCGTCATCTACGCCCGAAATGTCTGACTTATGTACCTTGTCCCATGACATCCTACCACCTAACAATCAACCATCCTTGTTGCCTAAACCACCATTGGTACCTAGTCACATTGGTGTTACACCGATCCATACGATCCCCTTCCTAGTTCCTCCAGCAGGAGTAGTAAGCGCCCCGGTCATGGCTACCCTTAGCCTCCCTGGGTTAACCTTGGGATTACCTGTATGGTACCTTTCGCCTCCCGTTCGCCCGCCGACACCAGATGTCGTCCTCCAGCCGGTGCAACCCATGGCTACTACCACTCAGCCACCTCCCGGTGTCTCTACCCCTTCGTCCTCCACGACAACTCCTCTTCCTCCTCAACCCACTGGGGGCAGAGGTCCACAACCTTACACTGCTGTCCCACCTCCCAAGACAGTCAAGAACCCTCCAGTGTTTCGTGCTCCTCCCAAATGCTCGCTGTGTGACGAGTTGGGCCATGCGACCCACCAATGCCCACAGTTACCCGCATTGCAGAAGCACATGCAAATGCTCGATGATGACCCCAACATCCCAACTGTCGAATTAAACCCCACTCCTAAGCCTAAAGATAAGTCCCTACGTACCAACCACTCATGCGCTATCTGCGGTATTTACGGGCACTATTCACATCATTGTCCTGATCTCCCGGATTACAGAGCAGCTCTTTATGAGATGAACAATCTGGACCTTGAGACGGCACCACCTACCATTGAAGAGATCTACCCCCCAGACTCTTCACCTTCCGGAGAGGTTAATACCATCTACATGATCTCTTCAACCAATACTTCCACTACCCCCTCGTCAACCGATTTGACGACCCAGACTTTCCGTACTGATGAGGAGATTCTTGAGGCCCTAACTGCCCCGGATTATCCTTGGGATGATATGCACCACCGTTCCTATTTTATCCCAGAAGCGTCTTCCTCTAGCACCGCTACCCAATACGCGGTCGAATCCAAAGACTTCCTCCCCACCAAGGTTGACTGGTTCAAGGACCCTATTCCTGCTCCTGATGCCTTCGAGGAGGGCAACATGGCCAACATCTCACCTGTCATCCAAGTTGATATTGCTGCTCCAGGTCGTGCTCCTGAACTCATTACGTTAGGAGCTTTCTGCAGTAAACAAGAGATTGAGGACTACACACACCTTTTCAAAGAATTCTGTGATGTCTTTGCCTGGTCCTATACTGAGATGCCCGGTCTCGACCCCTCCATTATAGAGCACCACCTTGACACCTCTAAGTCAAGGGGCATAATAGATCACCTCGACCCTGGGATAGGGTGCACGATCAATCACTTTGAACATTCCCCATCACATCTATCTCAGCACGTCAATGAACCCATTGTTCAAACCCACACATATGTGATCCATAATCACAAACCCCATGCACATAGCATGGGGGCAAGTCATTAACCCTGCTCACTTTTTCACATGCGTGATCTCAACCATTTTTGAGGTCACATGTCACTTGTACATTGGATTTGATACGCATAGTTCTTTCCTTTGACCATTCCGGAGTCCTTATGACCTCCGTTTTTCGCACCATTTGCACTACCGGATTCAAATTTCCGTGCCCGTGATGAGGCTTGAGATCATTTCTCGCTCTCACCAGAACCTTTATTGACATCGTGACATGACACCTTGTCCACTCGGTTTGCGTGCCACATCGGCCGTTCTCCGTTTTTCACATGTTTTATATCATCGGATACATTTTTCCGAGCCGGTGATGATGCTTGAGATCATTTCTCGCTCTCACCCCCCGATCTTTCGGGTATTTTTTCAGACACCTCTAGTCGCCTCGGTTTGCGTGCCACATCGGCCGTTCTCCGTTTTTCGCATATTTTATATCATCGGATTCATTTTTCCGAGCTGGTGATGATGCTTGAGATCATTTCTCGCTCTCACCTCCAGATTTTCCGGGCATTTTTCAAAATGCCCCCGTCACCTCGGTTTGCGTGCCACATCGGCCGTCACCCGTTTTTGACATCCTTTATATCGCCGGATTCATTTTTCCGAGCTTGTGATGATGCTTGAGATCATTTCTCGCTCTCACCTAGTACAATTTCAACATTGTGTCCCAACACCTTGCTGCCTCGGTTTGCGCGCCACATCGGCCGCTGTCGGATTGTTCCACATTTTACCTGAACCATTCACTCCTGTCATACTGCAAATGTCTCGTTATTTTGCCACCATTTCATCTACCCCGCAAGGAGGTCCATCAGTGTTCCCACCTACCCTCGTTCTTGGTCATCATTACTCAACCTTGATTGAACACTTCCTCCTTGCCTGGCCATTCCTTTTGTTCGGTATAATTTTATCCCTTTTTCGGGCCGGACAAGTCCTTTACGAAAAAGGCACTTAGGGAGTTTCTGTTAAGCTCTTTTCTGACTCCTAAAAGAATGAAAAGATCGCCGAGCAATCTTGCTTCCTTTCATGCTCGTTAAAGTACCTGAAAGGGCGTCTATCTGGTATAAGTTTAACCCTTTTCCGGACCTGGTAGACTAATTACGAAAAAGGAATACTCTAGTCACACCGGCTAGAAGAGTTCTTCATTGCATCCTTTTATGCTTCTTTGGGCCTTGGAGACTAAATCTACGAAAAAGCAACCCCCTGGAGTCTTCTTACTTGCTTTCAGACTCTCTAAAATTGAAAGCAACCACGAGCATGCACTGTCCTGGGCTCGTAAAATCCACACGACAGTACCATTCCACTACCTCAGAGTCTTCTTATCGCTTTCAGACTCCTTAAAATTGAAAGCAACCACGAGCATGAACTGTCCTGGGCTCGTAAAATCCACACGACAGTATCATTTTATCCACACACTTCTTCTAGTTCCTTAACCCATGAAGAAGTTTTCCCCCGTGCCTCTTGGCACTTTGATCTATCATCTCGGCAGCACCCCCAATTAGGTCGCCTTTGTTCAGAGTATTCTGCAGTCTCCTGCCATGTTACACCAGTTTGAGTCTCCCTCAGCCAGTTATTCCCTCAGATCCATTACAGCTATGATCCCTTTCCCCTGAGTCAGTTTCATATGCTGCCAGATCATTTCCATTATCATACTCTGAACAAAGGAAGTTTGAGTCCACCCACTCTACTTGCCCAGTTGTCCCACCACAGTTTATCAGTCCTGCCATCAGCACTATCACATTTCGGTCTTGTACCTCGCGCTCCTGTCAAGGAAACATCATTGCCTTGCTAGGGGCAGGTCTCCCTCTGTCGACGACAGCTCCTCTATTCCAGAGGATAGGCCCAGAGGTCCCTACGCCTTGGACTTATCACCATCTGTGGTAAGTGCCTACGGATCATTCTGAGAGGAGACATCATTGCCTCTCCGAGTGGTTGTTCCTCACATGCTCGACTTCAGCACCTTGATCGCATCGTTGAGGATCGCGTAGGATTATATTCCATCAGTTTTTTGTCGAGGACCCCGGATTTCCCCCGACTCTAGCACATTGGTGAGTCACTTCGGAACACCCAGTTGTATGTTCCCGTGGATGTCCGGGCTGCGTTGGCGTTTGTATTCGGAAGCCATCCAGTTTCATGCTTCCTTGAGTACCCAGTTTCAGTTCCAGATCAGTTCCAGTTCAGTGTACCATGGAGAGTATGACCCCAGTCACGATGATCCAGCAGCTCATTAGTTCCTCTGGTACCACACTCAGTAGCACTGTTGATTGTTCCGGTGCACCAGTTTTGCAGTTCACACATGATCCGCTCAGCAGTATGTCCCATTTGTGTCCCCTCTGGACTCTTATGATGTACACAGTGGTTATGTATCTTACAGGTCCCCCTTTTCGGGCCTCACAGTTATGTTTATGTATCTTGATACGAGCATGGGTATGCCCGCCTCGTCCATATATTGAGATTATTCCTCAGTCAGTATTTGAGGTCATGTATATTTCAGGTCCCCATTTTTGGACCCCATTGTTGTTATTATGTTATATCCTGATACGAGCATGGGAATGCCCGCCTCGTCCATATGATCAGATGATTCCTCATCCTTTATTGAGGTTATGTACTTTTAGTTCTTGCAGTTGTTCGGGATCGTTGTTCCGGGCTCCAGTTTGTTTCTTCTCTTCTCTCCACACCCAGGAAAACCATTCATGACTTATGATGTCCATCGGCCATACGATGAGCTCCTGCCCTCGCACATCAGGGGGCAATCTGTTAACACCCAAAAAGTGCTCACTAGCTCATTTACCACATTATATGACTCATTTGTCCATTTTCCTACCATATTTCCATTAAAAATCCCAAAAATTCCATTAAAAAGCCTCCAAAAGGCCTAAAATGCCTCCAAAAGGCCAAAAAACCATCAAAATAGCCTAAAAAAGGCTAAAAAACCCCCTTTTCCTCCAAAAATAGCAAAAATCCCCTAAAAAGGGAATAAAAAATATAAAATAATGAGGAAAAGGAGGAAAAAACCCTATACAGCTGCCTAAAACCATGTGTTTCCTAAAACCATGGGTCAGCACTCCACCACCAAAAAACTATAAATAGGTGATGGAGATCCCTTATTTCACATCCACAATCACAAGCACCCTTACTCTGCCAAAATCTCTCTCGAAACCCTAGTCCACCTTTGAACTAGTTTCACCTTGAGAGCCACCTTTGGCCCATCCCCAACATTGGAGAAGGAGAAGGAGCATTCTTGGAGCTTGGAGCATCCTCTTGGACACTGCAAAGGGCTTCACCAACCTTGACACTCAAGGTAACATCAATACAAAGACATTCTTTCATTTTGGTGTTTATGCTTTATGCTTGTATTAGAAATAATTTAATGTTTTGTTTATTGCATTATTAGTTTAATATACTGAACTGCTACTAAGGAGTCCATTCTCCTTAGTAGGTGCTCATTGGCACAAGCTAGGGGTAAAACCCTAGCTACAGTTGCATTGACTGGAAAAGCTGCATATAATGTTGATGGTGTCACTATTCATTCCGCCTTCAAGCTTCCTTTGAACACTGCGAACTTGCTCCCCTTAAGTTCAAATACTCTAGATCTCATGTCCAAACACTTTGAACAATTGCATGTGCTTTTTCTTGATGAAGTGTCCTTGATAGGATCTCGTATGCTACACAACATGGACAAACGCCTTCGTCAAATTATGCACACATCGACAACACCATTTGGCAATGTTGATGTCATTTTTTGTGGTGATTTTTTCCAAGCCGAACCTATACATGATTCTTGGATCTTTGAATTTCCATCTTTCTAGCAACAAAAATTTCCTTACAGCTTTTGGATTGACAATGTGAAATATTTTGAGCTTAAAATAGTTGTAAGGAAAAAAAATGAAATTTTCATTGCTATTTTGAATAGAATAAGAACAGGAAACCAAACACTTAATGATATCGAATACTTGAACACACATTGTCATAGGAAACCACCAATCGATCCATCATTCCCCTTTCTCTTTTATCGAAACAAAGATGTTGACGAACACAATTCTAGAATGTTGTTAGTTGTACAAATAGAGGCCTTTACATTTGTGGTGGAAGACACTAAAGTTGATCATGTTGAAAACACTTTTGAACATAAAAAAAAAAGCAACTTCCCCTCACAATTACCCTGAAAAAAAAATGCTAGTTGAACTGGTTGGTGGAAACTATCTACTCGAAGATGGCCTTATCAATGGCGCAGAAGGTATTTTTAGGTACTATGATCAAACAAACCCAAACATCATCTCGATCGAATTTACTGATGCAAAGATCGGTGCAATTACACGTGCCAATATGCAAGGACTGTATACTGATTCTATTATCCAGAATTGGACACCAATCAAAAGAATGGTGACACAAGTTTTCCTTGGCAATAGAAACAATTTCACTCGAATACAATTCCCAGTTCAACTAGCATGTGCTCGGACAATTCACAGAGCTCAGGGATCAACTCTTCAAAATTTGGCATTTGATCCAAAAGGTGTTACAAAACATGGGCTTATTTACACTACACTTTCTCATGTAAAAGCAATTGACTCTCTTTATCTTCTAAATAGCTTGGAACAGAAGAATTTCTTTGTCTCAGCAAAAGTAGTCATTGAGTTGAATAGACTAGAAAAAAATGCAGGTTTGCAATTTCAATTTGGACTTAAATCAGTTCCTTCTACTGGACACCTATTGATATTGTCACTTAACACTCGCAGTTTTATTTTGCACATTCAAGATGTCGCAAATGACATTGAGCTGCTAGAGTCACATATTCTTTGTTTTCAAGAAACCCACATGCTAATTCCTCCCAAAAATGATACATTCAAAAACCGATACAATTGTATTGCAACCTATTCAATACATGGTGTTCTAACATCTATAGATAAAGAGATCATTATTGTAGAAACAACAATCTATAAAGAAAACAATGTAGAGGCAATTGTTGTTGATCTCAATATTTCTAACTCTATTATAAAGCTTGTAAACATTTATAACAGACCAAACACCATTCTCGAGCAGCTGTTCCATGTCTTGGACTCTATTTTGTCCAAAAAAAACAACAATTTGCTAGTTGTTATTGCAAGCGACCTTAACATTGATATGTTGAAACAAGCACCACAGAAAAAAAAAAATTGGAATAGTTTATGCAAATGAAGAACCTAAAATTGAAAACATATCAAGTTACAACAAACTACAGCTCAATGATTGACCACTTTTGGACAAATCTACAGCTTGACATCCTTTCATCTACTGTCTCTGATGCATACTGGTCTAACCATTTCATTGGTCTCTTGTCAATCCCCATTACTCGGACAAAATCCATTTAGTTTACATATTTCACTTCCTCGTTTCATGCTATTGCAATTGTTGTAATTTCTTTCAAAGTCCATATCTTCTCAATTCTGATCTCAGTTTAAATAAAAAATTGTTGCAATGGGCATGGCATCTACATTGGCTACTGCATTGCCTAGGCAATTTCACTTTGAAGCAAAAAATAGATACAGAAAGAAAACAAAAAAAATCATCTAAGAAACTAGCTTTATGCACTCATCTAGAACTAAACAATACCTTATCAATAGCCTCTATACCCCTCTTTCTACAACTTGCAATTACGCTTACCGCAATTGTGCTCGGCAAAAAAGAAAATCTCACTTGCCTATGGTAAATGCTTTTTAAAAATGTCATCAAACCACAAATTTCAATGTCCTTGTCAACAATATACTTCATTCTAACAACAATGGATTATAATCCAACATCTTCCAATGCAAACATTACTCACTCTAACAAATAATATTCTTTGTTGTCAAATGTCTTTGAACAAGTTTATGTGTTATGTCAATTTCCAATGCTTTTCATCTACATTTCTTATCATTTTCATTTGAATTTTTTGCTTGTTTGTCTTTTCTAACAAGTAATGGAAAATATCTTTCATCCTTTCATCAGATACACATTCTTTGGTTTCCTTTATTCCTATGGCTTATAAAAACTAATGTTTTCTTGATCAATATGAACAAAAAAAATGGTGCTTGTATCTGCTTCTTCCACATCCAGGTATCCTTGCAAAGTCATCAAGAATCAACTATATTGCTTTAAACAAAGGCAAAGACAGAAAACATATTTCTACAAAGCAAACCACCATGGCAATGATGCAAACACCAAACAATCCATCTACTGAGAGAAGTCTCTATCCTTCAAATGATGGTACAGATACTATTTCAATCGCAATTCCCTCCTTCCCTCTTACATATGCAACAAAAAGCAGTCCAAAAAAGTAATGCTCTTTTCTTTTGCATTGAATTTCTCCTTTCAGCTCCCCATGCCTACTGTGTCTTTATCTCATTTACTGCTTCGACAACTCCTCTCACTAGAACTGTGATGCATTTACCTCAAATTTAATTTTTATTGCATAGGGATCTTGAACCTACCATTTCCACTATGCAATTTGAAATACAGAACTTTCTACAGACTATTGCTTTCCTTTTTTGAGCATTTCGTTTCATTGTCTTTGTAGATTGGAACAAGCTTCAGTAGAAGCATCATCTGTCATACAATTATGCACTATGTCACATACACATTTTTTTGAAGATGATATTTTGGTTGTCTACGGTCCTACACAAAATCGAAGCCAAAACTCACTTGTAAAGACAAAGATTTTGCACACAGACCTTGTAGACAAAGATGGATTGATGACAATTACTGCTACAATGAATGATAGTCTCATAAACCAATTTGGTAACTTTCTCTTGCTTGGGAAGAGCATATGAATAACTGGATATGTAATTAAAGAAAAAAGGATAGTATGATTGCGGAGATGCTATAAATTCAATAGCAATATTGCCTTCCACCTGTATTGAAGCAATATAGCAGGTCTATAAATTGTGTTGTCTTCCTCATGACATGATAATTTCAGATCTCTTGTCATCGGACGAAACATATGTTGTTGGTACTATTGCAATAATGGTGGTCTACTGTCAATACATCAACAAGCAATTGGATTTCTACATCATAGATGGTGAAACTGCAAATGACTATGCCACTGTACACTGCTCACTCTGTATCTATAAAAAAATGATTACATACATAGAGATATTGTTTAGTTCTAATGAAATTTCTGCCAAAACAAAACAAAACAAATCCTTTCCCTCTGTTCTTTGCACCTTAAACACACTGAAATTCCCTTTTCCGGCATCTACTTTTGTTCATCAGACATGTTTTTTTCTATCTTACTATTTCATTTTTTCCCCTCTGCAGTTTCAAGTCATTGAAAACTATAAAATTTTCTTTCTTTGTGTTCAACAACAACTTGCACATGATGAACCTCCTCTTTATTTAATCAAAAACATTATCAGGCCAGGCCCAAAAGGCAGCCACCTGATGAGGACTTCCCAGGAAACATTTATTGATCCTTTGAATGATGAATTTGCAATTCAGAGTTTGCTGCTAGTAATTGAAGCAAAAGCACAGGTAAGCTATCGAAAAATGTCTTTCACTATTCAATTTGAACTAGTATTGTGAAATAGTATTTGCTTTCCTATGTTCATTCTGCATTTATAGAATTCTAGGCATAAAAAGTACAGTTATACAAACATAGTTAAAGTCATTTTTCAATTCCCTTCCAATACTGATAATGCATTCAGTTATTTCACTTTTCAATTTATTTCATTCCTAAACATGGTTATGCTTTTCTTCACAAGCTTAACTAGTATTGTATTTTCCTATTTACTTCTCTTTCAGCATAGACAACTTTCAATTGCTATTAACTCTTCCATTCAACCAAACATGATTGTTGTATATATTGATCGAGTCAATAGATTTCCTTGCTCAAATCGATTAAAAAAAACATGTCCTTGCAACATGTCCAAAAATTCTTTTTCATTCCAAGTTTCATATTCCTATTAATGCCTGGGAATGATTAAAAGTAGAGGCATAGATTAATGTCACGTCTATTGCATTTCAAATAAAAATTTTAAAAACACAATTCACACACTTGCACTCAATACTGCACTTTCAACTTTTCTTTGCAACTTCTATTAACTACTACTAAATGTCACATTTTTCCTATTTCTGATGTTCAAACCTATAACAGATGTTTGGAAAACTCAAAATTAATAATGCTTTTGCACCACCTTTCCAATGCACATGTTCAAAATGCAAGCTGCCTATGATTCAAAGCATAGCCTATTGCTGGTTTTGCAACCATGAGACACGCATAACATTTGAACATATCTTACACTGCAAGTTGGAAACAGATGACGACATTATCGAATGCACTCTCCGAGGTATGCAGCTGAAGGAATATTTCCCATCTGTTACAGCCATATCATATGAACAATATTCTAAATCAGTTTCATCAACTATTTACCATCTCCGCAAATTCAATCAGCAAGGATTTTTCACTTTGGCAATGAACAACCGAGTACTTGAATTTAAAAAACACTGAGCAAAAGGTATGTTAAACATATATCCGCTATATGCCAACACATCGCTGCATATTTCTGTTTTCTGTCACGCTTCTATAACCTAATCTTTTCTATTTCCACAAATTCTATTTTCAATTTCAATAAGTACGTGTACCATGTTAACTATATTTGCAGATAGGAAACATGCATCCTCTCACTCGTGATTGTCTTCTGATGATTTCCAATTGAATATGGCCACTTCGCTTCTTGACATTTTGAACATTTTCCTGATTCTTGTCCTCTATAAGGAACCTGCAAACAATTCTCGTAGATTGACGACTTTTGGTGGTATCCTGTATTATGTCCTAGACAACCAATTATGGAAATAAATGTAACAATGCCACTTATTTGTCTTGTGCAATGTTTTTTTGCAAATTAAAAAAAAAAAAACGGTTAATGCCCATGGTTTAGTACTTGTTCCCTTTCTTTGGCAACCATCAATAAACATATATGCAACCATATCAGCTACTCAACAAATACTTGGCTTTAACAAATCTTAAATAGTCCTAAACCACACAATAGTAAATTGTTGTCAATCATACAAAGATTTCAAAACTACAACAAGTCTAGATAACCAAAACAGAAACAGAAAAGACCAAATCCCAACCCATGTTTCCATGAACAGGAAACAGACCACGACAATGTAAATTCCAAGGCTCCATCCCTAGATTCCTTCACAATGCCATAGCAACTTCAATTTGCCCTGGCACATCCTTATAAACCACATATTCAAAATGCATGTATTTGCAAAATCAACATCCTATGCCAATTCAGAAAAAAACAAGTGATCTAGACATCTTTATCACCAAATCCCTCTACATATAGAAAAAACTATCCATCAAAATCAAAGTTCTTCTTTTGACTGCATAACTTATTCTCACATAACTATAGGGAAAAAAATGGTGCAAATTGCAGACATACTTTCTGATCTCCATATAGTTGTCTTCAATTTATCCTTTGTCTTTTCCCATATCCAAAAAAAAAATGTCATTGCACCAAACAAAAACATGGAATGAGGATCGAAAAGCTAATCTACACCTGTCAATGTCTTACCCTAAAAATAACACATGTCATTTGTTTATGTCAACTGCATTTTTTCTATGTTTTTAGATCAATTGTTTCTTACAACATTGAACTTGAAACTTCCTTCCATTCTTTTTTCATTCCAGATTGATTATTTTCTAAGCACTTACAAATGCTCCAATCAAATTTCCAAAATCACAGATTTAATGTATTCTGCCTTGCACCAATCAACACATCCATCTCCTGCATTATACTTGTCTGACTACTTTTCTTATCTGCTGATTATCAGTGTTTACAGTCATTGCAATTACTCTTCAACTTTAAATTTTCTATGACATGTTTTGGTTTCAATTGTCTCTTGCTCTTGATCATAATATTTTCCTTTTTCCCAATGCGTAGGAAGAAAACTACAGCACCCTTGCAAGCACACTGATCATGATGGTTTCAGCTGGAATTTTGCAAAGCAGATATCAAGATCTGGAAAATACTTATGCATATTGGCACCAGCTTCCATACAAAGAAAAGAAAAAAATTTTGCAAAAAAATTGTTTTTTGATATAGTCATGGTCTTACCAACTGAACATGGATACTTCTGATGTGACCTTACAGTCAGAATGGTAAGCTGCTACAGTTTTGTACCGATGTATGCAACACCTGTCCATGCATCCTATATGTTGCCAAACACTCTTCTTATGATTTTGGTTGGAAACATATAAATACATATTCAGGAAAAAGAACTTCATTTGAATACTTCTAGAGGCATACACCTAGTTTTCTGCTTTTACAATTTTGCTCTTTTATATGATATACTTTTGAAGCATTTGATTGCTGCAACAATATATTTTGGAAAGCTTGTTAGACTCTCTTGTTTTTCCTTAATGTTGTAACAATTATAATAGAAAGCAATGTTTGATATGCAAGAAACTGTCTGTGCTCTTCCCATCGCTTACTGTTCTTCATAATGTTTATTGTCCTATGCAAAAAAAACAATTTACCACCAACATATTTAGTGGCCCTTCTCTTTTCCTTTGAAATGATTCTTGCATTGCAGCTTTTTGTTGTTGGCAAAACTGGCTACCATGCCCTTATTTTCATACATTAACAAATGCCCAATATTAATACCATTTGAAAGCATAGTTTTATTGATTTTTTATGTTCAAATGTAATTTGTGATAGCATAAAATGATTTAGATACATGGTCTTATGAGAAACATAGAAAAATTTAAATTTAAATCTTTGATTCAAGAACAAATGGAAAAAAACATTTGCTACTTCCTATTCTTTTAAAAGGCTTCAATTTAAAAATAGATTTAAAAAATGTTGATTTAAAAACAGATTTCAGATGTCGATTTTTGTCAATAGAATACTTCCGCTGTTAGTTTTGTTGCACTTAGACATATATGCATACCATATTGCTATGGACTTCAGACAATTGAAACAAATCATGCAATGGTGTTTTTGGTATGTCGATTTTTATCAATAATATGATTTCGCTATTAGCTTTGTTGCACTTGGAAATATATGAACACCTTATTGCTATGGACTTTTCTGCATACTGTTTCTGAACCAGCTCTAGGATTCTCATTTTCTCAAGTATGCCATCACTTTAGATTTAGACAATCAAAACATCAACATCTTTAATTTTGAAATTGTTCTCTAGATTCTCATTTCTTCAACTCTGCGATCACTTTAGATTTAGAAAATCAAGTGCACAATCATCAACTTAACATAAAAAAATGGTTTATCTGACTATGCAAACACACAAATACATGGAATAGCATGGCTTCCTTGCATTTCTCTACTTCTTTTCAAAAAATCACCTCTGCTGGTTTATGTGGCATTTGCAATGGCATTATAGTTTCCAACTTCACTATCAGGGACATCGCCACCTCGTGGCTCTTGTTTTTTTTAATGGCTGGGTTCGATGCCTTAATGTGGGTAGAAGAAATATTTCCTACGCATGTAAAACTAATTCTTATTACTATTAGATATTTTTTTTTATTAAAAAGGATTGATGCCCTACCCCAGGTAGAGGCATCTTCCCTACCACACATGCATGCAATTACTTACAAGCTTAAGAGTTCAATTTTCTACGTAGGGATATCCTAGAGGCTGGCCCTCAATATTCCACGCATAGGCATAATAGATCTTCCCATTAGAAATTGTTTAGGATAAATACATAGTTTATTTACTTAACAAAGGCATGCTTACACAAGCATCCCTCTTACTTACCTTGAATCTCTTTCATAAGCATTATGAGGGTTAGAGATAAATCTCATCATTTAATAGATATTTGCTTGTTCATGCATTGTTTTTCAAATATTTCATAGTGACTAATTTCATTTATATTATAGCTATTAATTATCAGCTTTACAATTGATTACTAATCCCACTTTGCATGTCATCCACGGGTAGGCTTGAGAGGCAGCCCATCGCTCCTAGGTAAATAATGTATTTTATTCACCCTTAATGCATTCTTTGACTATTCACATGATTATGTTCCAAACTGATGAGAAGCTTTTGTGCAGGTCATGGTTTCTTCACCAAGAGCTTCTCACCAAATCTGGCTCCCAACCAATACTAGTTTTTCTTATGTAAGTCAAAGACTTGGATATCCAAGCCATTCATTTTATTTCAATCATAAGTTTAATCAATATTATTTTGTACAAGTATATCATTAGGATATTCAAGGATGATTAAGAACTATTAAACTATTAGTATTTGTGAAAGTTTGTGTTTCCCACTAGGGCGACCTTATTTATTTTATTAGAGTAATATTCTACATGTCATTAATTTCAAATATGGGATTTGATATTACATGTTAGGAATTCTTTTTTTTTTATAACTTTTCTTGGGGTTCTATGTTGGGTCCGGATATTCTCATGATTCTCGAGTTCCTAGGGGGACAAAACCCAAGCCTATATGGCGCAGTCTAGTGTGGGTTGAGAAGGTCCAACAGTTTACCCACCATAAGGTAGTGAAGTGGGTTGGGAACATTAGGCATGTAGTATAGGATAGATAGCCTACATGCACTTTACAATTTATTTATCCAGTTCCACTATCTTTATCATATATGTATTAGTTAACTTTTACTTTATCATTCAATAGTCTATTATGCCATGTAGATAATCATACATATGTATATGTATATATGGATTTATATTCCATTGTTATCATCTTTCAAGTTATTTCCCTTTTTTATATGCAAGTAGATTATGTGGCCCAATACCACAGATAGGTACTTACAATCTTATATCATTATGTTCATTTTTTTTACTGTAGAATTTATGGCGCAATGCCATAGTTAGGATTACAATCTCAAAAATCTATTAATAATTACTTGTACTAGACCTTGTTTCCCAATGTAGCGGTTAGGGGTAATCCCATTAGTTAATACATATGTACTAGTGACAAATGAAATAGATAGGATATCCATATAGTCTAATATAGGTGTAGTAGATTTTGCTACCCAATGTAGTAGTTAGGTTAACCATCTATCATATTATATTTACAATAATAACCAGATACAACATGGCACAGCTAGAGGTATTTACATTCTTATTTATAGCATATTAGATATAGATATCATAGAGTATTATAGTCTATTATGTTTACTATTTCCATCATACTATACAAGGGATCATATAACATTTCTATATTTGTACTACAATCACATTACTTTTATTTAGTCAAATCGGTCTAGATGATGTTGTTATCCTCCTCAAACAGATTCAAATCCCACTTGTGACATGTTCACTCTGAATTGTTGACTAGGGCTCTCTGTGAGCTAAATTTTAATTGGGACAAGCAAGGTAGCATCAATCTCATTCTAAACTACAATTTGAAGTGTCGGAGCATGGAAACAATGAAAATATAAATGATCCAATGGTTTCAAGAGATATTATTTTTTATCCTTACTTGTATATCAAAGGAAAAGGAGAGGAGATTATCTGTATGGTTGTAAATGTTGATGATTAACAATCAATATTATAAGTAATAACACGACGTTAATTAAAAAAGAGAAAGATAATATTTGCAAAGCATTTGGTGGACTTGGGACTATTACATCATTATTTGGGAAGTGAAGAAATTTCCACAACAAGTTGTGCCTTTAATCTTGGACATGGAGTGGTTTTGTGGGAAAGTAAAAAGAAAACTTCAATATCCCTTTCATCAATAATATTAGAGGACAAAACAACAATTGGAGCAACTTGTGAGGTAATGTAAATACACTAGATTTTATGTGATTTGCAACTTCAACAAATACAACCAACAATTTTATAGTGTTACAATCAAAATGCAATCAAGATTAAAAAGAAGCTAATTTTCCATTCAAAAACAAGTTACAACATATGTAGAAGTTCACCATCACTACATATGAGAACACCCTACAGGTTCATAACAAAGAGATGGAATTGGTTTTTTGTAGGCCACAACATCATGTAGTTTATCCAAGATCCCAATAGGGACATGTTTGAGAAATTCCAAGCATTGTTAGGAATCATGGAAAAGACAAAATAAAAATTGAAAATTAAGGTAAGGTGTTAGACATTGTAATATTTATTTAATAAAGTGATATTGTAATGTTATTAAGTTAAATATACAAAGTAAGTTTAATCTAAGTTAGTGGGATATGGACACAAATCTAGATACAGATTTGCAAGATTTTTTATAATCCAAGATACAGATAGGGTGGGGAAATGACAAGCACAACAAGATATAAATACTTTTATAATGCTTAAATAAAATATAATGTAGAATGAAAATCATTCATGACTCCTGAGTATAACTATAAGTTGTAACGATAAAATATAGTTCTCATGCATATAATTATTAGTCGTTCATGTACAATAAATAATAATTTGATAAGTTCTAGAACTATCATTGATAATTGATGATACCGAAGACCATTTTAGCATGAGCATGAAGTACGCCATAATAGTGTTTTTGTTAAAAACACCCACATGTCCATATCTGTAGTGAATAAAGAAGTTTTCTTGAAGGCTATGAAGGACTAAATAAAAGTGTTGGTGAAGTGAGAAACAACATAGCTTATAAGGATAGATCAAACAATGACCTTAAAGATGGATCAATCAAAATCCTTTAGAGAACTTTATAGATAAGAGATTGAGAGAAGATCTTCACATAAGGATAGATTAGACCTTGATCAGGAATGTGTTTTACGGTTTTGGAATTTTTCATTAAAAAATGAAGTATGGAGTATTAGTGGATCACAAAAGCACTAGAAGTTTCACGATCCATTTTAGAATTTTCGGACTTGTTTCAATTGCCACGGAATCAATTTCAAGGACTCAAGATCCATTTCCTTCTCTAGGGGATCTACTTCCATTAAGGATCCTACAAACTAGGGTGGTGGGTCTTGTAACACAGAGTTGAATACTAGAGCTAATGTAGTTTTAATTCAAGACATATTAAGGTATTGTTTTAATAAAAAGATTAGGTGAACGATTCCTAATGAGAATAACAAATTTTCTTGATATAAATACAACCTATTTGTATGCTATTTTAAGAATAATGATAAATACAATCTCTTATTTTCTTTGTCTCTTCATATATTCTACATATTTTGTTTAATAAATTTTTCATCCTTTCATTTTAAAATTAGATTGAAAAGGTTTAAGTGATCCCTTGAGATTGTGTAGATGATAGACTAGAAGATCATGGACATGAATACAATTCCATTATTTTCTATACGACTGATATTAATTTGGTAGTAGGAACTTGCTCACTTACAAAAGTAGTCGTATCTGCAGTGCTATGAGTTGTCTTTCCTAGTTCATGACCCTAATTTTGTCCATATCTGCCTTTTTGTCCATGATATGTATAGGAACATGTCAACTCATAGAAGACAACGGAAGTGTAAAACTCATACATCAACGAATATCATAAATAAAGGACAAACATCTAAATTGTTTGCCAACAACACCACAAAAAAATTTACAACTGCATACTCTACCAAAATATGTAAATAAAATGGCATTTGTTGTATAAATATAATATAAAATGAAAAAAATATAAACCACTCACTCCTAGTCATAAAGGAATAAAAAAAGGTTAGCATTTTAGCTAGTAGCAAAGTAATCTTCATTTTTCATATTTTAAATTATTAGAACATGAATTGATAAAAAAATATACAAGGAATCTCACAAATTCTTATTTATATATGCTGGAAATGTATATGCATTCCCCGGGTTCCATCAAAGACTATAGTTTTCATAATACATTCCAATCATTTCCCACTTCCAACACTTCCTCTAAATCTCCAACCATTTTTTTTCTAGGAAAATTCCCCTCATAAATGGTGTTCGAGGTCTTTCCCTGCTAGCTTTGTGGTCCATTAATGGAGAAGGATTTCATCTTTTTTTTTTCCTCTTCCTTGTTGAAATATTGGGCTCTATTTCACTAATATATATTTGAAATTGATTGACACATGAGGATTCAATATGCATTTATCAATTGGGGCCTTGGTTCTTATTAAGAAAGGAATTGAAGGTATGAATGTGTTTGTTTGCATCACAGTTTTCATGAATATGTGTCTTCCATTAGGACTTCTCTATCTAGTAAAAAATCTGAGCTCTGTTCTTTGGAATTAAATTCTCTTAGTTTGATTTCCTTGTGGGGATTCAATAATCAGTTATCAATTGGTGCTTTGGTTGTTTGCAAGAAGTATTGGATGGTCTGTGTTGAATCCTCTCTTGGTTTTCTCCCTTCTCTACATTTGTAAAGCCTACTATATCTAGAATATTATTGGTTGGTTTTTCTTCCTTTATACAATCTGACATTACATTGGAGGCATAGAAAAATGGAGTGAAAACACACTCATTTTGGAAAAATGTATGCTGTGTGAAATAGCTAAATTTCACCTACTTTTTAGTAGAGATTGATGTGATCTTCAGAAGCAGGGTAAGAGAAATAGGGTAAGACATTATCCTTTTCCTATTAGAGATACTAAAAATCCGCAACGCCTATTATGCAACGCTTTTTAAGACTTATACCCCATAAATATATAGATAAAAATGGGATATACCATTGTTAGAACCTGTAAATGTGTTGGTTTAGTACCCAAGTGAAACAACACCAATTTGAATAGCATCATCAATGATAGAGACAGAAGCAAGGGGAACTACAGAAAGTAGAAAGGAAGTAGTTTAATTAGTTGATCTAGTTTCCCTAGTTTACTGAGAAAATTACCTTGAACCAGTGAATGACCTACCTGAAGCACCCTACGAACCACCTATAGAAGTTTACCTCATTGGCCAAGCCCACTTCCTGTGGAAATGGAAAGCACATTTTTGGATTCCATTTATATATTTTAGGTGGGCACGCAAATTCTCTCTCTCTCACCAAGAAATTAGCCAATTACCAACCCTCCTAATATCATCACATCAAATATATTTAAAACTGACTTCGATTGAGTGCCCATGTTTCTCACATATAGAGGGTCGATGTGTTAGATTTATTAATTCTAAGAAACCCTTTTTCAATTCATTGGGTCGAGTGCTTTAAAATATGATATGGACTTATCTATATCTTGATCTTGTTACAAGCACACTTTTCCTCATTTAAGGGTATAGTAAATTATAAAGGTTTGCAGTTGCTCATTCTCCCCACTCCATGGAGAGGAGCCCTCATATTTGGTGGGGATAAAAGCTCTTCTTGGCAAGCAGGTAGGATGGATGGATGTCTTCCTGGCCCAATGAGCACCAACTCCTCAACTTAAACATTTTCCCCTATATAAACCAACTAATCTCTCAACTCTATGATATTAATAAAGTAAATAGAAAAAACATCCATGCCACTCATTAGGATGCAAGACAACTCCTTTATGATGATTAAATATTTCCCTGGTTAATATGACATATAATTTTTTTTTCTTTGTTAGATATGAAATTTAAGTTTTATATAACTCTAGAATTGGTGTATGGCTGTGTTACTATTCCTTCCTCAAGAAGTTGTAATAAACACACATCAAAATCTATCACTTAACTAAATGTCATGGAATTGTTCCCCAAAACATGATAATAGCAGACTCAAGCAATTTGTGATGAAATAAATCCAAGGCCATTGTTGTGTAAGAATTGTTGGGAAAAGGTAAGAGAATCCCTGTATTTATTTCTTGAGAGAAATCACATTTTGCTATGACCTTTGATACATGGGGGACAGGGAATAATAAATTCAGAGTTGGTGATAATTTAGTCAATTATTTTTTGTAAAGGAGTTTCAAGTAGAATTCCTAGTGATTTTATTGTTCAATAGAATTCGTAACCCACAAAGAAGGTTATTTGGTCATTGATATTATAATGGAACAAAAACCAAGCTGACGGATAACTTCTATGGAAATTTTGTGTATGGATAGTCACTAGTGGGTATCAAAATCATGCCTTGGAATTAGGTCAAAGTGAAATAGAAGTCATCAATGATTTATGTAGATTAGTGAATGCCAAATATTTTAGGATACATGGTGAATGAAGGCTCGAATGTGATATTGAAACCAATCATGAAGAGGATTGAGATGATCACGATGGTGGAGCAAGTCATAGTAAGCGATGGAATATGAGATGCGAACTAGATGAGAGTGGCACAACAGAAGAATTAATTGAAGTTTTTGGTTTATGGTGGAAGATTTATGCAATGAATATGGGTTTTTGTAGCTTAAACGAATTTCGAGCTATTATCATAAAAGAGTATGTTCTTCGAAGATTGCTGGTGGTTCCTACCAGAAAAATAAGGAATACCTTGGAGGTTTAGTGTAGGGATAGGAACTGCTTGGATCAATAATTCTATAATATAGACAAGATAGGGAAATTAAACATGTAAACCCCATAATTCAAGACCAAAATTCAAATCCACGGTATTCCCCCCAAAATCCCTAGATTATGAAGATAAAATGCTAAAGGCACTAAAAATTAAGCCTCCATGTCTATTAACACCATAGGTCAATGAGAATTGAACTAATGAAATCCTTGTCATATATAAACCAAAACCCATTAAACCCCACGTATGCCATTAAACTCAAAATTAAACCCATTCTATAGAGCTTAAAACAATAATCCCTTAACTCTTCACAAACCCATGAAAAAATTGAAAGGAAAAAAATAAATATATTTCATAAAACACAAATAGATTAAAAGAAAATCACCTGCTACCCTATGAGTTTCGCTTTCACTAATCCTTTCCTTAGGAAACAACTTCCAAGCACCCTAATTAGACAAATTTTAATCTCGGAATCTTAGGCTTTGCAGATGAATATCATCATTACTGAGCCCATGTTTATATCATTTGAAAATAATCAAAATTTCTTTCTTGGTTGTGAGTGGTCACAGGTTCGATCCTAGTGATGTCACATTAGTGCAAAGGCTCCATGGGTTTTAAAATATGAAAGTCACATTTTATCTCACAAAAGAAGGATGAGTTTTAGCAGGGTTTTGTATATTTTAGTTTGACATAAGTAAACAATAGTGGAATCTAACTAAAAATTAATTTAACACACGCTAATTACTCTACAAGTGCAATAAATATTACTAACAAATTTTCAAAGTGCCAATGGTTTCTAAATTCCTTGATCACTTCTCTTGTTCTTGAAAAGTCATTTGTTCATTTAATTTTTACCATTTGTATTTTATATTTTCAATTTTAAATTTATAAACAATTTCTCTTTTTCAATCAACCTTGTGCAAATATGGTAAAAAACAAATCCTTAACCACTTTCAACCAGACTAATTTTCTATTTTCACCATAAACCTAAAGGATGAAATGGTCATTGGGATGTACTTCATTGGATTCCATGGAAAATGATGTACTCACACATACATATAAACATCTTAATGAATTGCTCCTCATAGTAAGTTGTTCTTACTACAAAATAACAATACCAACTATGTAACTCTAAAGATTGAGAGTTGTGTAATCCACTAAAAATTCATATATTTGTATACATAATATTAAAAATAGTTTAAATAACAACATAACACATCTTCATAAAAATATAAACATGTCAAATCACTTCCTTGAAGTGATTTACTACCCAGATTCATGAATTTGATGTAGACACCATTCCCTAAATTAAGGTATTGGGTGACAAGCATTGGCCATAATCTTACTCTTCCACATTGATTCCCTAGAGATAATGCTATAAGACTTGAGCTAGACAATCAATTTAGTAAGGAAAAGTTAAGAAGCCCCACCCTTAAACGCCCATTTCATTAAATTTGGACTTATTAGGAAAAAATTGCACTAAAAAAGTGTGAATTTAGACTTTGAAAGTGTCAATATCAACATTTCTAAACTGCAAAATTAGGTTCTGAAAGTGGCAATATTGGCTTTGAAAAGTGTGTTTTTCTATTCGAATAGTGTGTTTTTTGACTACTTATGAACCCTAAAATTGTTGTTTTTAATATGAAACTATGAATTTCAATTCAAAAAGTGTGTATTTCAAATAAAAAAATGCAAATTTTGACGTGAAAAGTGCAATTTTCAATTCGAAATGTGCAATATTTTAAGGTGAAAAGTGCAATGTCTATAATATTCAGTCCTTGTTTGAAGAGCAAGTTTATCAGTTCTTGTTTCTTTTTTGATACAATATCAAGAATATCTAGCTTTTTACATAGATAATTTTAGTAGTTTCCAAATGAGGAAGGAATGATATGTGTAATATATATAGGCACAACTTACTTACATAGTAGTAGCCAGTAAATGGTGTATTCTGCATCAAAGTAGTAATTTTCCTCAACTGCATAGAGGCTTGTGGACGTTCCAGATGCTCGACGTTTTCTCTCCCAACCAGGTTGATAGACATATTAGAAGGATTGTAACAAAATACAAATTTGTTGGGATAAGATACCATCAAATGATATCCATAGGAACACCCATCCCACTCTTAAAACTATGCCCCATATGTTCTCATTGTGCCTTCACTGTTGCAAGGCTTATCTCGGTTATTCTAATTTTTTCTGTTGTCGAACGTATCCTTTGTGACCATTCCCGTATGATGTTATTTACATCGATCATCATATTTTCTTCTGCACCAACAACCCATGGTTTCTTTCTATTTAAGTAGTTTTTGTACAAGACCTTCAGATCCTTCGACACTCTTGTTGGATTCCACCATTGCACCTCTACTTTGTAAGACCCAAGAGTACTAGCATATGAATCCCGATAAATATTACCAATCGCCCTAACTAACCATATTGCACAATCTAGCTCTAGTGATTAGACAATGACCATTTGGCCCTTTACAACATCCACTCTTGAAATGAATTGATCTCTAGGCTTGTTGCATACTGGTCCAACATAGAAATCCTACAAATCGGGAACATTTTCCTTCAAATAGGCATCCATAATTTCATGTTCAGATCTTGTAAGTTCACTACTATGAATATCATGGCTTTTCAATGGCCAAAAGCTACCTCTTGGCTGATTGACACTCTCGAAGGGACTATCCAAAGCTTTATATACAACCTCCCAGTCATTTAACTTGGGACGCAAAAATTGTTCACCTCCCTTCTCAATCCCTCGATTCCATAATGAAATATATGTTTCTATTCCTTTTTTTATTATGTCAATGTCTGTAGGTCATTTTGATTGTAGATTTAATAACCTAGGCTTCCCCACCAATAAGTCCGCGCTACCATCTGGCAATGAGCACCATAGATGAATAGGATATGACCAAGATTCATCTCAAAGTGATGCCCTCCATTGCATGACTAGAATGTTATCTATGAGCTACAATTTTAAAAAATGGCATTTTTTTATAATGACGAACTTGGCATTTCCATCCAAAAGGCGTGGTTTCACAAAACTATTAAAATCATAAAGTTCATCAATTAGATAAGAGACATAGAAATTTTGATATTCACATATCCTATATGTATCCATAATTTTCGAGAGTGAAAATATATCCTTGCGTATTAGCTTTACTGATAACCTTCCATAAGTTCCATCTATGTCATCATGGGTGTGTCCAACTAGGAGGAATCCAACTTCAACACTATCGAACACTCTCCTTGCTGTTAAAAGAGATAAACATGAAAATAAAAAGTGTTTTTTTTTATCGTTGAACAATTATCCATTTGCAGCAAACATATGGGTGGTAGTTTTCTATTTGGCATGCATTGATTAGTACCATCAACACATAATATATATTGCATTACATCTTGTTTGTATATCACACACTTTTCATATGGCTTGAATTGCAATAGAGCATCATGCAATTGGTGCTTAGATGTTCCTCCTTTGTAGAGAAAATCACCATATTTATCAACCACTGGTTCTTCAAGACTCTTCAAGCATTCAGTCAGTGATGTCCCAGTGAAATTCGATCCCATCTCTAAAAATGAGAGGCTGAAATGGACAAAACCACCAGTTTTGTGCCCATGTGTCATCATTCAATTCAATGACATGGGAATATTCATAACATTAGTAAAATATTTTTCCTTCTTACCCATCCTTGGAATGGAAATCTTTGACTTATCCATTTTGTCATGAACAATACTCATAGAATTATTTGGATTTTTTTGTGAAGGTAATTTGTGAGAATAGTACACTTGGCGAGAACTTGTGACATATTTATTAAGAGCTTCCTGATGTCCTCGCAACCTTTCCACCTCATTTGGATCAGTGGTCTCCTTTAGCCTATCCTATATTGTAATGCACTCATTACACCTTGCAAAGGAGTTTGCTTTATAAATTTTAACATCTCAAAAATATTATTTCATCACCTGCTAAAGGACGATTGTGATACTGGAGAAAAACCAATACTTTTGGTTTCTTCATTTTCCATTTTTCACAACAAACCATGGGACATATTAGATGGAAATAATTTCGAGGTTGTCCTTGTTCCATATTCACTCATTAATCGTGTAAGATGTGGATATTTGTCTGAATTCTCTTCCAAAATTTTATTAATAGTAGCTACCAGTGCAATAGTGTTTTCCCTATATTTTTTCAAGCCACTGTTACCATGCAAATCTCTCACATCACCATTCAAGAAAATGCTTTTATAATTGTATAAAGTTCTCCTTTTTATCCAATGGATTTTACACCATGCATTTTGGCAGACATCTATTGTGGCTAATCTCATTGTAAACATAATTATTTTTGTCTCGTCTCCTTCTTTGGCCACATGAGCATTTGATGCCATAGAATTTATAACATACTGTCTTCTTGAATTTCCATTCATACTATGAAATTTATTCACACATTCAATTATCGATTGAAGTGAAATTTTTGACATACAAAGGTTTGAGGAACAATATTCAGTGACAATTTTTTAAAGGAATGCAACCTGATCAATTGCAATCCTATAAGGTACTGAGCTTGAATTTCTTTAAGAAATTTTATTTCCATCTTGTCGCTTTATGGAATTATATGGCCTTGTTCCATTACCTTTAACATCTGTATATTCACAATGGGGAGTACCTAAAAGGACCACCTGTAAAGGACATTCTTGAAAAATCTTCCAAATGTTGACCATGTCTTCATCTATGTTCTTTTTTAGTATAACATCCAAAGGATAATCATTGAGGTCAAGCAAATTGTTTGCATACCATCTTACAAGAGAGCATTCAAATACACCACAATCCTCACAATTGCAGAAGAATTTATGAACTAAAATACCAAACTCACCAACAACTAGTTGTTTGAATTGTACAATGTCTCATTCAAAAACAATTGACACTATTCCCCAAGAAACATAATGTGGCTTTAAAGAACATTGATGTATCAAACTAACTTTCTCTCCCACAAACTTGATATTGTGATTTTGTCTTAATTCTTTCAAAGTAGTTTCAGATTGATTATTGTTGAAATTGTTTTCAACAGAAAGCAATGTTTATGTATTAAAATCTATGATTCTTTTAATTGGCCATACAACAAAACCCCCACTTCTTAACCCTGGACAACATGCCATACAAGAAAACACCACTTCATCCACCAAAATACCAAAGGAGAAGTCTCCCAAAAACGTTCCCCCAAAAAAATCAATCCCACTCACATTTGTTAGAAAACCTATGGAAATGCAATCCTTGCCCTTTGAACATTTATGCAACAACTTAAATTTTCTCATAATAAAAGAATATTATTATCATTTTTTTATAATATGTTCTACACTCATTGAAGTAGAAGCTGGTATATGATTCACCTCATTCTCATGAAGAGCATATCCAATTTGGTTAACGATCTCAGATGTAGGCAATTGAATATAATCACCAACTGCCTTTGACAATGTATCTGCACCTTCTGATGGATATGGAAATTGAATACCTACATTTAAAGTATTGGTAATGTTTATAATGATAAATCCATAATGAATATTGATATTATGCAATATTTTTCTTTTGGGAAAAGAGATTCCTTCAACAACTTTCATCCATTCAAGAGGTACACACATTGTTGAGAACCAAAATCCATTTCAGAAGCGATTTATGAAATACAAAATAACATGAGCACATTAAAAATAATATTTATTTTAAACAAAGAATATTTTTTCCACTAGTATATTTTATCAAATAAGTCAATGCTCTACAGGTTAATAGAATTATTGTATTCTATCATTCTCCATAAGACAATAAATAAGAAAATGTTGCTCACTATGAAGAAAACGTTCAGAGTTCTAGTAACAACAATCTCATGTAGATTTACCATGCTATTTTTTTTTAGAAGGAATCAATTCAGAAGGAGCAAACAATCTTTCCTAAGTGGATACAATGTAATTGTTGCTTACAATAAATCGATGAGATAAGGAGGTGCTGCTGAATGCTCAGAAGGTAATTTGTTGTTTTCATTGGAAGGTGCCGAAATCGATGATGGATGAATGAGTGACTAATTCTTTGAGGAAGGAGCGGTTGTTCCTTCTAAAAAGGGTCACTTGGACCATAGAGGTTGGAAATATTTATCGATAATATATTATTAGTAATATTTGAATATTCTACATGAATTTAATTTATGTATATGAATTATAATTCTATTAGGAGGTATCAATAAAGGTCGGGCGTCCTTAGCAGTCTAACATGCATATGTCTGAATGGAGTGCGTGAGCTTTGAACAATTGACGATTTAATTGAAATCATATATGACCTGCTTCATTCCTCACTTAAAAAATTAAACCACTCAGGGAAGGAGAGACCGCTCTTTTGCTAAGAAAATTCTTGAAATCTTCACCAAAATCATATACGATCTACTGAATTCTTGGAACTCCAAAATGGACCTACTTCGTAAAAAGGTGGTGTCTCTTTCTTATAACCATCTAATTTCCCCAACCCCAAAATGTAAATCCTTGAGAAAGGATTGACTACTCTTTCTGAGATAAGAATATTTTCTAAAAGGGTCTATACATATAAATATCAACCATTCCTTTTGCGCCATCTCCCCATGCTCCTCGCAGGAGTGGACGCTCTTTAAATGATTTACATCTTCACATAAATCATATATGTTCTCAATAATTACAAAAAATCCACAATCAACCTACTTGGGGATAAAGTAGAATTTGTTTCTCCTCAACATCTACTTTCACAACCCTACAATATAACAACTTGAGGAAGGAGCGACCATTCTTTCTCTTAGAAAATTTATACTGTCCAAGAAAATGGATGAAGCAAATTTCCAATGAGATTTTTTGTTAAATTGTTGATATCTACTATCCGCAGCCCAAAAAAAGAAACCCTTCAAGAAGAAGTGGCTTCTCTTTCTCCTTAGCATCCACTTTCAACACAACAAAATAGAGCAACATGAGGAAGGAGTGACCACTCCTTCTATGAGAAAATTTCCACTTTCTAGTAAACTGTTTGAAGCAAGGTTCCTATGAAATTTGTGGTGAAAGTGACACTATATACTTTCCTAACCTCTTCAAAACAACCCATGAATGAAGGATATGACACTCTTTCTGCTCAACATCTACTTCCAACACCCCAAAATATAACAACTTGGGGACAGAGATACCGCTCTTTCTTTGAGAAAATTTCTACTTGTTAGCAAACTATTTAAGAGAAAAATCCTACCAAATTTGTGCTTGAGGTGCCGATAACTACATTCTCCACACCTTAAAAAGAGCGCTTGGATAAAGGAGCAAATTTTCTTTCTCCTCGGCATATGCTTTCGACAACCCAAAATAGAGGAACTAGAGGAAAGAGGGGTTGCTCTTTCTCTGAAAACATTTCCACTTGCCAGCAAATTGTTTGAAGCAAAGCTCCTATGAAAATTGTGTTTAAAGTGTCGATGTCTAATTTTTCCACTTTTAGAAAATAACTCCTCATGGAAGGAGTGGACGCTCTTTCTCCTTAGCATCTACTTCCAACACCACAACATAAAACAATTTAATGAAAGAGCGGTCTCTCTTTATCTGAGAAAATTTTTGCTTTCCAACAAACTCTTTGAAGCAAAATTACTATAAATTTTGTTGTTAAAATTCTGATATCTACTTTCCCCACCCCAAAATAGAAACCCTGGAGCAAGGAGCAGACCCTCTTTATCCTCAGCATCTACTTTCAACACCCCAAAATATAACATCTTGAGTAAATAGCGGTCTCCTCTTGCTCTGAGAAAATTTCCACTCGCCAGCAAATTGTTTAAAGCAAAGTTCATATCAAAATTGTGATTAAGGTAGCAATATCTACTTTCCTCACCCATTAAAAAGAACCACTGGAGGAAGGAGAGGATGCTCTTTCTCCCCACCATATACTTTCATTACCCCAAAATAGAACAACATGAGGAAAGAGCGTCTTCTCTTTCTCTAAGAAAATTTCCACTTTCCAGCAAACTATTTCAAGCACTGTTCATACGAAATTTATGTTTAATGTTTCAATATCTACTTTCCCAATTCCTAAAAAAGAATGCCCGAAGAAAGGAGCGAACTCTCTTTCTCCTCACCGTATTCTTTCAACACCTAAAAATAGAAGAAAATGAAGAAAGAGTGGTCGCACTTTCTTGTTTAGAGTGTCGATATCTACTTTCCCCACTCCTATAAAAAAATCCCCAGAGGAAGGATCGAACACTCTTTCTCCTCAGCATCTACTTCCAACACCCCAAAATAGAACAACTTGAGGAAAGAGCGACCTCTCTTTCTCTAAAAAATTTCTACTTGCCAGCAAACTCTATGAAGCAAAATTTCTATAAATTTTGTTGTTAAAATGTCGATATCTAGTTTCCCAGGGTAACAAGTGGAACGCTTAGATGGTTATATGTGGCATATTTGATTTTAAAAATTAGTTTAAATATTATATAAACGAATATTAAAGATATTAATGGTACCATTTCAATATAAACATATGGATTTAAGTTATATAAATTTTTGGAATATGTATCAGGGATCAAAGTTGAAGGGATCACCTTAATTTCAGGTTGAATGGTATATATCCATACCACCCTTCTCGGATGAAGGACTTTAAAAAAAATTACAGTTCAGTTGACAATAATAAATTAATTCAACGTTTTATTAATAAAAATTGCTAAATAAAATATTACTAGATATGAGTCATACATTACATATTTCCGTGCATACACTAAAATAAATTGAAGTCTATCATGTTTGCAAAGAAAATGGGTCTGAATGGATACTACTTTCCCAAGCATAGAACTCTATTATTAATGACTGAGCAGTCTGTAAACATATCATAGGCGACTATCTATTCTCAATTCCATGCCACCCTGCTTAATAAGGAACATCTAACAAACTGCTCAACTGAAATTGATCATATGGACAACTATATCTCCCTTTTTAATAAAACTACAAATCCATTTAGATAAACCCTACTCTACTTCAAGCACTTTTTAAGAATGTGGGAAACACAATGGAATAGAGGAGAAGAAATTTAAGAAAAATAATTTCTGAGCTATTTTGTGGGACTATGCTATCAGCTAGTAGGGTAAGCATCTCTACTATCAATTGATTTGATTGGCTAGCACTGGTGTCGAACAATTTCTGAACTGAGATTTGATTTGGATTTATACCATCAGTTTGTATTGTGATGTCATTTAAATTTCTAAAAGAAGAATATGCAGAAATATGTGCATATTATATGCATTCACTTATCCATTTTTCCATGGCTATATTACTTGCCTATTTTTGGGAACCGATAACCATAATAATACGTGGAAAAAATAAATAGAGCACACACCCACATAATCTTTTCAAAGAAATACTTGATTCATATTTGGTATTACGCAAAGAAAAACTTGATTCATATTTGATTCTCAGGGGTTAATGATGCCATTCCATAGTCAAGTTCAGATAGGCAAAGAGATTTGGATTTGATACACATTGTCATTCACCATCATCCTTTTAGTCAAAATATATCACATAAAATCCTAACACATATCCGGGGTTAAAACATACTACTTCTAGAATCTACAAAAAAAACAATTATATTAAAACATGGAATCATGTGAACCTCTTATGACAGAGAGGTTCCAGAAAATGTAAGCTAGTTTACAAGCATATATATGTTGGTATGGAGAAAGAAGCATGCACAAAAAAAAACATACAACAAAATAGTACAAATTGATAATATAATAGTTACATTATATTCATCAGATAAATTTCATAAGGGTTGTCAGCCGAACTAGACATCTAGATAAATTAGTTGAACTATCTTTCATCCCCAGTGAGCCCGGGATATAGGTACTCCATAGACTCCTTTTATGCCACACATAAGCGAAGAAAGGATAAGAAAGCACCTCTTCTGTAGGGGAGAATGCATTTTGGTTGATGATTAAATGAAGTAATTTAGCGATTATCTTTTCTTATGTTTTAGCATTTTTTTTTACTAATCATATGAATAAAGACATGTGTGGACAGGGCGCAGGTGACCTGGAAGAATAACAAATGACCAAGCTCCAAACTGAAGATCACAAGAGACACAACGATCCCATTTTCTCATGATTTGTAGGAAATAATCATGTTATTCAAGATCATGATTTTCAATGTAAATCTAGGTTAGAAGTAATGATAAATAGAACCTCTTGAGTAGCAGGGGGTTTGGAGACATTTTCTAAAAAAAAGAATCTTCATCATTTTCATAGTTGAGACATCTTTGTTTTACATTTTCGGTAGCATGGATTTATGAACTGATAATGAAAGACCTTCGTTCTCTTAAATCTTGTGAGTTCATAAGTTTCTTTCTTTTCTGAGATATGTGTTGGGGAGGGCCCCCTCAATACATAGATCAGGAGTTCTGTGCTTTGTTTCAAGTATTTCTCATGCATTATATTAATTATTTCCATCATCGTTATGCGTGAATTAACTTCAACATTCGTTCAAATATTAGATTTCGATTTTAGCATAAACACTTTTCTTTCCGTAGTTTAATAACATTGCGTCTGTAGTTCTGTAGTACACTGTCTGCAGTCTTGTACATGTCATCCGCACAGGCGAATTTCATATCTAAATTTCCATTTTTTTATAGCATTTCCAGAAAAGAAAAAAATAAAAATAAAATAAATAAATAAAAATCTATGTTTTTGTGCTTCCAAGATAATAATTTGTGATTACTGATCAAATGGATATTTTCCTTCCTTTATACTAGATTCAAGCTCTTAAATCAAAGTTATGCATGCTTCTATTTCCGGATTTGATAAAATAGGATTTATCATCTTTCAGCATTTGATTTGATAAAATAGGATTTATCATCTTTCAACATTTTATTAGATAGAATAGAATTTATTTGCTTTCAGCATTTTATTTGATAAAATAGGATTTATCAGCTTCCATCATTTGATTTGATAAAATAGGATATATCAGCTTCCATCATTTGATTTGGTAAAATATGATTTATCATCTTTGAACATTTGATTTGTAAAATAGGATTTATCTACTTTCAACATTTGATTTGATAAAATATGATTTATCTTCTTCTAGCATTTGATTTAATAAAATAGATTTATATGCTTTCATTTCCTGTTTTGATAAAATAGATTTGCTTTCACTTCCTACTTTGATAAGATAGGATTTACATGCTTTCATTTTATGCTTTCCAGTTTCCCTAGAACAATATTTCCTTCTTAGAATATCCTGTAGAATACATAGGACACTTAGAATGACAAAGATTATCTCATAGTGCACATACAGTGCTGAGTATGTCTCAAGTTTGTACACTCCCTGGTCGATATTTAAAGTACACTTCGGGTACATCTACCTCAAAAAGGTATACATTCCTGGATTCCACCACTTTTTGGCGCCGTTTCCAAGGAGGTGCTTAAACTATAGGAGACATCTTATTAATAAAATCATAAAAAATTACCATGAATGCCTCGACGAAAGAGGGGTGAATTTGGACGATTTATGCCTAACAACCCTATGAGCAATGGGTGTGTGCAAGAATATGAGGCTCACTTTAGATGCAATGCTACTCTTTCAAAACTCGTTCCTGATACATAAAAACATAACGCATTTATGATATTTAGCACCTGCCATGGTAAGACCTGAGCCTGACATGTCACTGGACATGTAGGATAGGTAACCATAACGCATACGCGTTATGTAGTTACAAAATGCGTTACGCGTTATTGAAATCTAAAATCAATTTAAAAACACAGTCCCGACCACCCCCGACCACCCGCGGTGCTCTTCACGCATCAGAAACGCAAAATAGAGGTTAGACGAGGATGGTTTGTGTGCCCTGGAGTATCGGTGGAGCTCGATTTAGCTGGAGGGGAGGAAAATTCACTGGTGGATTGTCGTCTAATTAGGTAATTCATTCACCCATACCATTTTTTTGTCATTTCTTAACCTAAATTACTATTTTTTTATTGTTTAAAACAACCTAGTTTTGTAATATTAATAAAATTGGGAATAACCCAATCTCTAATTAAATTCACATCTCCCTCAACCAAGATGAGTGAATAATTAAAATGAATCCCTTTTCAAAAACTCAAAAATTCCAAATCCAACCAAAAATTGAAAAAAATAGAACTCCCCCCTTTCTACAATGTATCCATCTAAGTCACCCGACACGAGGACACGGGACACGGTGACCCCCGGAATCAGAACACGTAGGACACGTTTTATATACATATATATATATTTTTAAAATATATTAAAATTTAAAAATATAGACATATAGATCCAATAAAATTTAACATTTACAATTACAAATATTCAATAGAAATTAGATCATTCACAAATCACAACACATTTCTCATTCACAATCACAAATCACAACACATTTGTCATTCACAATCACAAATCACAATGAGACATTGAGACACATAGATGCATGTCAGAGACTCGGAACTGTTGAGATATTGTAACTTCAAAGAATATTATATTTGTACTTTATTATTCCGGAGATGTTTCATTCCTCCGTGAAGATCTTATTGTATATCCGGAGATGTTTATTCCTCCGTCGGAATGTGGTAACTCAGGTTATTAGACTGCCCTAGTGGGGGTCGGCCCTGTATGTGTCATGTGGGTCAAAGGGTTATTAGACCACCCTAGAGGGGTCGGCCCAGTCAGTTGTAGTGGGGTATTTAACCCATTGGTTAAATACGAGCCTACGTGTACTTGTGTAAAAGATATGTCAGAGTAGTGTATAAATAGAGGAGGTGTGTTCCTCATTTGACACACTCACACACTTTAGGATAGCGCACTTGTGGAGGAGAGGTCTGCTATTATGGAGGAGGAGATCATGTCTCAGGGTTTCATCTTTGTATATTGCTGGTCATCTATATTGAGGAAGCTTTGCTGGGTTTTCTACCCCATGAGAGTTTTCCAGGATAAATCTCCGTCTCTTGTGTTTATGCTATGCTTGTTGTTTCTTCAGTGATCCTGTATATGCTATTATTGTGAAATGGAATGTAATGCTGATATTTTATGTCTTAGCATACTAAATCTTAACATGGTATCAGAGCTAACCTGAAGGAAGACAAGGTATGGCACTTACGACACTTGCTTTACTTACAACAATTTGAAGGTTCGGGTTTTACATAGCAAAAACCAGTCATCGTGGAACTTTCGCTATAAATCCATTTTGGAGAAGGTTCAGGGTCTGAAAAGTTTACAGGTCGAAGATAACATCCCCAGGTACCTTGTGTCCAAAGGGCATCCTCAGATTCGTTGTAATTTGTAAGTTATGATCAGTACAAGTTAGGGTTTCTGCCTCTTCCAGATCTCAGTCAAAATCAGGTGACCTTGGAAAAAAGGTCATAACTTGGGATAGGAAGCTCCAAATGAAATTTCGTAAAAAGTGACAGGTATTACATAGACTGTACTATCTCATAAAAAATGTTCAGAGGCCGAAGGTGAACCAATGACACGTGGCACTCCGTACAAGTTCGCTCTCCTGTTTTATCCCATAAACAGGTCACGTTGCGACACTTGGCATAATTTGGGCTAGGAAGCTCCAAATGCAATTTCGTAAAAAGTGACAGGTAGTACACAAACTGTAATATCTCAGAAAATGTTTTCAAAGGCCGACGGTGAACCAGTGACACGTGGCACACCGTACAAGTTCGCTCTCTTGTTTTATCCCATAAACAGGTCACGTTGCGACACTTGGCATAACTCTCTCTCAGAAAATCCAATTGAGATAAGACCTATCAGGATGGAAAGATGACAGGTCAGGCTACTACAGAAAAAATTTTCAGACCTTGTGGAGCCAAAATTTCAGAGTTATAGCAGAAACAATCAAGTGCATATTTATGTCAAAACAGAATTATTTTTGGAGCACCTTTATTCATGGCTTCCGGAATTTAGGGTTTCGGAGAAAGTTAGAATTTTTGGAATCAGAGTCCACGGCTGAATGCTACTCAGGAAAATCGAAATTTAGAGACCAAGATTGAATTTTTTGGTTGGGTAGAAGACCGAGCTTGATCAAACCCTAGTTCGGGATTTTGATCAAAAAGATGGAAAATTAGGGCTTCAGCAAAAGTTGGAATTTTTGAAGTCTGTAACCACGGCTGGAAGCTCCTCAGAAAAATAAGAGTTTAGAGCCTTGGATCTAACCTTTTGATTGGATAGAAGGGTTGGCTTCATCAAACCCTAGTTCGGGTTCCTATCTAGAAGATACAGAAGTTTCGAAGGCAATTTTGAGGGGTCAAATTTTGGAGATTTCGAAAGTGAAGTATGCTAGTTTGATCAGCTCAGCAAGACACATCCTTCCATCCATTCAGAAGCATGAAAGTCAAAGATTGAATTTTTAGGGTTTCTCTAGCAAGCCCTAATCAAGCTCCAAATCAAGTTTCAGGGGGAGTTGAGGCTAAGGCCTTACATAAGAAGACTACAAGAAGTCTCGACAGGTATGACTTAAGGAGGTTTAGGTATGTCTTGAAATATGATTCTTGATTAAGTTCATAATGTGTTTGTCTTCATATTATTTATTAGTACAATCTCGATTATTGTTAGAATTGTCTTATCACCCTAGTAACAGTATGAATGCATGTGAATGATCGAAGACATTCATTGATTAGGGCTATATGATTGTACTAATGCATTATGGTGTTGTGTGAGGTTGATGTTGTCTGCTAACAAGATACAGGTACATCACAAAAGACAAATCAAGTTCCATGACCATGACAACATGAAGACAAAGACTCATCCATAATATTTGTTCTACTTACGAGGTATGTATGACTTTGTTATATTATGCTTAACCTATGAGACATGCATGTTCTAGCTCAGGATCTCTAAATCATTGAAGAGATTGTTTAGGTATGTTGTACATAACTAATCCAAATATGTTTTCTTATGTCAAGTTAGAATCTTACCTTGTGTTAGGATCCCTTATATAAGTATACTTGGTATGATTGGTTATGCTTATTCATAAAGTTAGTAATCAAGGGTTTATGCATATTATGTCTCTTGTCTTGATGATTTAATTAACCAGAAGAGTACTATGATCAAACAAGAATATGCATGAGTAAAAGAAGACTTCCTTGAAACCCTGAATACTAATGATCATGACTATACATATTCAAGATTATTTAGAATTAGAATGTTTGGAGAATATACTAATGAACGTATGTTTGTGTATGAGATCATGAGGATGACACTAGTGCACACTTGAGCATGCACAGTGGTATAGAATGAATACAAGTTCAAAAGACATATAGAAGATCAAGCGGGAGGAAACCACACAAACATAAAAGATAAGTATTTGAGTTGTTATTTGAAATAGTAAATGATATTGCTTGTATGCATATTTGTATTCCTAGAATATATCATACTGAGTGTAAACATTCATAGAGCATTGAACAGTATACTACTAATATGCGTATGATTGGTAAGTTGGACAAACATTCCGTTGTTGCTTGTCTAGAATGAAACCTCTTTGCTGACATGCTGAGAGCTGTGCACACTCTCGATAGTATGTTCTGGTAGAGATGGAAGGCATCTAGATAGCCACTGTATGCATACAGGATATGGGAAAGTGTTGTGCCAAAGTATTGGTCAAAATAGTTGCATAACTATGTAAATGATATTTGTATGCATAATAGGTTATCATGTCAATATGATTTGATGATTATGAAGTATTACTAATCATGTACTTAATTTTGATTTGTAGGAAAGATCATGATGAATGATGAACACTGAACAAGCGATGGATGTTAAACAAAAAAAAAAGATTTTCAAATCAAACACACTATAGAAGGCTTGTGGCTAGAAGATTCTCTTAGAAAGAAGAAGAGAATCATGATGAGATGTTTGCTCCAAGTGGCTAGATAAGACCATTCTCTTAATGGTGGAATTAAAGAAGAAGTGTGAATCAGGTTCTGTATGGGTTCCCAGGATCGATAGTAATTGATGAGAATACATGTGAGGATTGCATCATCCTTGAACACAAGTTCTAAAGTGAGCCGTAGACAAGTGTCTCCGAGAAAGAAGAGGGATTGTATCATCCTTGAACACTTGTTCTAAAGAGAGCCGTAGATGTATGTCTTCGAAAATGAAGTCCTTGGTGGACATGAGGGGATTGGATCATCCCTGGACTTCAGTCCGAAAGAAGAGCCGTAGACGTATGTCTTCGAGAATGAAGTTCTTGGTGAACATGTGAGGGGATTGGATCACCCCTGGACTTCAGTCCGAAAGAAGAGCCATAGACGTATGTCTTCGTGAATGAAGTTCTTGGTGAACATGCGAGGGGATTGGATCATCCCTGGACTTCAGTCTGAAAGAAGAGCTGTAGACGTATGTCTTCGTGAATGAAGTTCTTGGTGAACATGTGAGGGGATTGGATCATCCCTGGACTTCAGTCCGAAAGAAGAGCCGTAGACGTATGTCTTCGAGAATGAAGTCCTTGGTGGACGGTTGAGGATTAAGTCATCCTTGGACATGGTCCTAAATGTACGGTGGAGGATTAAGTCATCCTTGGACATGGTCCTAAATGTACGGTTGAGGATTAAGTCATCCTTGGACGTTGTCCTAAATGTACGGCGGAGGATTAAGTCATCCTTGGACGTAGTCCTAAATGTACGGTGGAGGATTAAGTCATCCTTGGACGTGGTCCTAAATGTACATTTGAGGATTAAGTCATCCTTGGACGTGGTCCTAAATGTACGGTGGAGGATTAAGTCATCCTTGGACGTGGTCCTAAATGTATGGTGGAGGATTAAGTCATCCTTGGACGTGGTCCTAAATGTACGGTGGAGGATTAAGTCATCCTTGGACGTAGTCCTAAATGTACGGTGGAGGATTAAGTCATCCTTGGACGTGGTCCTAAATGTACGGTTGAGGATTAAGTCATCCTTGGACGTGGTCCTAAATGTACGGTTGAGGATTAAGTCATCCTTGGACGTGGTCCTAAATGTACGGTGGAGGATTAAGTCATCCTTGGACGTGGTCCTAAATGTACGGTTGAGGATTGAGTCATCCTTGGACGTGGTCCTAAATGTACGGTTGAGGATTAAGTCATCCTTGGACGTGGTCCTAAATGTACGGTTGAGGATTGAGTCATCCTTGGACGTGGTCCTAAATGTACGGTTGTGGATTAAATCATCCTTGGACAGTAAATCCAGTAATTCCGAAAGGAAGGATAGTCCTAAATGAATTGAGTGGATTAAATCATCCTTGGACAGTAAATCCAGTAATTCCGAAAGGAAGGATAGTCCTAAATGAATTGAGTGGATTAAATCATCCTTGGACAGTAAATCCAAAAATTCCGAAAGGAAGGATAGTCCTAAATGAATTGAATGGATTAAATCATCCTTGGACAGTAAATCCAGTAATTCGAAAGGAAGGATAGTCCTAAATGAGATTGAGTGAACTAATCATCCTGTAAATAGATTGGGATTGCCTCATCCCTAGACATGGTGAGATGTCTTAAAGTGATAAGGACTAATCATCCTGTAAATAGATTGGGATTGCCTTGTCCCTAGACATGGTGAGATGTCTTAAAGTGATAAGGACTAATCATGCTGTAAATAGATTGGGATTGCCTCGTCCCTAGACATGGTGAGATGTCTTAAAGTGATAAGGACTAATCATGCTGTAAATAGATTGGGATTGCCTCGTCCCTAGACATGGTGAGATGTCTTAAAGTGATAAATACTAATCATCTTGTAAATAGATTGGGATTGCCTCGTCCCTAGACATGGTGAGGTGTCTTAAAGTGATAAGGATTGATCATCGTGTAAGTTGATCTGGATTGCATAATCCATAGACATGAGAGTTGTCTTAAACCAAGAGGGACTGATCATCCTGTAAGGGGATCAGGATTGTATCATCCTTGGACCTATGTCCTAAAGTGAGAGGGATTGATCATCCCGTAATTGGATCTTGTGGGTTGCAGGGTATGCTGCTATTGTGTATACTTGTATTGATGAGGATACTTGTATTGATGATATGTATACTTGTATTGATGAGGATACTTGTATTGATGATGTGTATACTTGTATTGATGAGGATACTTGTATTGATGATGTGTATACTTGTATTGATGAGGATACTTGTATTGATGATGTGTATACTTGTATTGATGAGGATACTTGTATTAATGATATTTATACTTGTATTGATGATGTTGTTGATCGTGATGATCTAGATGACGATGTTGTTGATCGTGATGATCTAGATGACGATGCTGTTGATCGTGATGATCTAGATGACGATGCTGCTGATCGTGATGATCTAGATGACGATGCTGCTGATCGTGATGATCTAGATGATGATGCTGCTGATCGTGTGATGACGATGCTGATGATCATGTGATGATGATGCTGATGATCGTGTGATGACGATGCTGATGATCGTGATGTTGATGATGATGCTGATGATCGTGTGATGACGATGCTGATGATCGTGTGATGAAGATGCAGATGATCATGTGATGACGATGCTGATGATCGTGTGATGATGATGCTGATGATCGTGTGATGACGATGCTGATGATCGTGATGTTGATGACGATGCTGATGATCGTGTGATGACGATGTTGATGATCATGAGATGATGATGCTGATGATTGTGAGGATCCAGATGTTGATGTTGCTGTAGTTGTTCGAGTGTTGCAGAAGATAAAGACTCAGTACTGAAGATGTTGATGTTCCAGTATTGAAGATGTTCCAGTAACTGCTTGAGTTACTGATGATGTTGAGAAAGCTTCCAATGATTTATAGATGTATCATGTATGATGTTGATGACTCCTTGCTCGTGCAGATGCTGTTATAATATCCTTCTCGTTAAGGGGGAGTGTTGAGATATTGTAACTTCAAAGAATATTATATTTGTACTTTATTATTCCGGAGATGTTTCATTCCTCCGTGAAGATCTTATTGTATATCCGGAGATGTTTATTCCTCCGTCGGAATGTGGTAACTCGGGTTATTAGACTTCCCTAGTGGGGGTCGGCCCTGTATGTGTCATGTGGGTCAAAGGGTTATTAGACCACCCTAGAGGGGTCGGCCCAGTCAGTTGTAGTGGTGTATTTAACCCATTGGTTAAATACGAGCCTACGTGTACTTGTGTAAAAGATATGTCAGAGTAGTGTATAAATAGAGGAGGTGTGTTCCTCATTTGACACACTCACACACTTGAGGATAGCACACTTGTGGAGGAGAGGTCTGCTATTATGGAGGAGGAGATCATGTCTCAGGGTTTCATCTTTGTATATTGCTGGTCATCTATATTGAGGAAGCTTTGCTGGGTTTTCTACCCCATGAGGGTTTCCCAGGATAAATCTCTGTCTCTTGTGTTTATGCTATGCTTGTTGTTTCTTCAGTGATCCTGTATATGCTATTATTGTGAAATGGAATGTAATGCTGCTATTTTATGTCTTAGCATATTAAATCTTAACAGGAACCATATTTCTCAATAAGTCATCAAAATCAAAATGTATTACATAGATGTCGAAATGCCACTGGGCATTGGAAATTGCCAAATAGACTAATAGTCTAATAGTAAATAAAAAAAGGAGTGGATCAAGATGGAAGAATCCCATTTGTCCATGACTCAATAGTCCTCCTCCATGCCTGAATCAACAAACTCATCACTGCCCTGATCCTCCTCCTCTTCCTCCTCCTCCTCTCTGCCAATCTGACTAACTACACCTGCTGGTGTGGAGGATGACCCTTCCATACGATCACCCTCATCAAAAGTGACTGGCTCTAGCACTGGATCATTAAGATCCATGTTGTCTAATGCCAACTCAGTACTATTGTCCAAACCCATCTCATCAGGAAAGACATCCCACATCCGTGTCTTTCCCTTCGCCCACTCCTCCCTCTTCCTATAAATAAGACGAAGTTTGGAGTGCACATACACCATCGTCTCTGCCCTGGACTGCTAAAGCCTGATCTTCTTCACATTGTACAAGTTCCCATATGTGCTCCAATTCCTCTCAGAACAAGAGGATGAAGTAACTTGAGAGAGGACCCTCAAGGCTATCTTTTGTAGAAGAGGACATGTTGCCCCATGAGTTGTCCACCAAACAAGGGGTTTCTTAACCCCCATGTCTCTAACCACCTCATATCCTCCAAATCTCCCAGTGCCACTAGAAAACTCATAAAATTCCTCCTCCACCACCTCAAGGTGGTCTATATCCTGAAGTAGCCATCTAAATGATATCTTCCTCCCCTCTGAGATCTCTCCATCCATGTGAGGAGGGACTCTGGATTAGGGCCCCGACCCACCACTGAGCCAATCCTAAGCATAAAACCTGGGGTTCAATGAGTGGACCAAGCAATGCAAAGGTGTGCAATTCTTATCCCACCTGGAGATAAGAATGCCCTGTATGATGGACCATAAGTTCTCTGCCGATGTCTCATACTCAGCACACTCATTCTCCATAACAATGGTCCTCATGGACTCAATCATGGAATCCCACCCCTCATAAACATCTCCTAGGATGGGCTGGTTTGTGTCTGCAAACCGCAACAAAGAAATGATTAGCTCCATGATCTTGATGCTAAGGACTACCCTATCCCACCAACCATCATCTAAAACCATGTCCCACGTGACACGGGGACCCTGTTGGACGTGTCCGGTTACTTAGGTATCCATCCACATGAAACCCAAATTTCCAGCCCTCAAAGGCCATTTCCCATGATACTAATTAAATAATTTTCCTTGGTAATGGCCACAACAAGATGAAATGCATGCACAAGCGTGAATAGAAAAAATGCAAAAAAATTAGTAACTTGGTTTCTCAAATTTTCATCACAATCATTTGTCCATGAACATAATCAAAATTTCATCAGAAGTGTATGTAGCTATACATTGCCTCTTAGTTAAGCACCCTTGACTAAATGCCAAAACACATTAACAAAGTGTCTCTCGGGCCTTCCCTTTCCACACCCTCGATCAATCTACTCAATGCTGAGGGACCGTCGATTCAACTAAAAGACTTCATATAGAAAATCACAATTTTTTTTATTTAATTTTTTGAACTTGCCATACAATGTAGAGATCGATTTTGTAGAGAGAAATTGTCTATGTTTTGAGATGTTGACATTGTTGTTATTGTCATTCTAGTCACAATCTCTAGTTGATTATTCAACATCTTAATCATTGATAGTCATCTCAACTACATATGTAATCATAGTGGCAAGACAAACTCATACATATCCATTTCATTCCATGCCACTTTGTCCTCCCCTCCAACCACAAGGCGTAATATGTTGAAATCAATAAATTTAATGTTAGCTTATGAAGTTGAGGGAAATATTGTTTTCTACAATGGACATAAAAGCCAAAACATGTCAAAATAACACTCCTAAATTCTAAGAAGTTTAAACCCAAGTTTGCATGGAAAAGTCACCAATGAGGGTTAAGAAGTGCCTTAACTTCTAGAAAGAAGTTGAACGAAACTTACTTTTTAATTGTTAAATGTTTAATTTTAAGTTTTAAATGTATGTAAGTGAATGCCATTAAATTGCTTACTTGAGTTTGATTTAATACATTTTCAATTTTGAAGAGACGTCATTACATACCATGTATATGTTTCTAATGATTTTCGTATTGATGTCTTTATTGCAGTTGCGGCTATGGACACCAATGCCGAGATACTGATTGAGCTTGCCCACTTGAGGGGCATTAGTGCAGCTTTTAGTGGTGGTGACGGGATTCACCACTTGCTTGCATCAACCTTGGATGCAATTGTTGACACCATTTCATAGTCTATCAATGTACTATATGATATTACATCATATAGAGAAAGAAAAAGACAACAATATGCTAATGGGATAGACTACAATGCAATAAAAAAGTTGAAAATATCCAAAGAGCTCATATTTGCATTGTTGAGGGACCCTCGGACGGGGGAAATACCAAATGAAAATTGGCCGCATATCTCCATTGAGTGGTGCACATTTCAACCATTTGTTGATAACTGGATGGACAGATGGTACATGGTTTTTGATATGCCACCACACAACAACAGGGAAATTCCCTTGTATTTCCTTCGAAAGATGTACGCAGAGTTCGTGTTACATAAACACGTAAACTATTTTGACATCTTGCAGTTTCAGGGGATCAGTGGGGGGATGCCCCAAAACATACCCAATGTGAGGCTTCGAGACCAGGATCGCCCTATCCTTGCCCCTCGCAGGCAGGTGCCTGGGCCAGATATCCCACCTGCACATCGTATTATTCTACAAACACAGGATGCATTTTTGAGTTTGGAATGGGCGGTTGTTCGCCATGGCACTATGGTTCAGCATATGGGTGAGGAAGGGACATCTGTCCCTGGTGTGGTACATACACCAGCTTGTCACCATGCAGGACCATCAAGACCATCCACTAGTGCAGGACCATCCACACATCCCCATCCTAGTACTGATCCTCACGAGTGCACATCATGTGGTCGTCCCTGCTATGGTCTTGCCTCAGATGTTGCCTTCAGTGGGTTTTTGAGAGAGGTATGTTGATGGTTAATTGTAATAAATTCTTCATTTATTTTCTTCTTTGTACACATATATATAGTTTGAGCTAATATATTAATTTTGTGAACTTGCAGTTGATGCTTTATGCCAGCAGTGATGCCCCAGAGCCGGATGTTCCAGACTCTACAGAGGGGCATGATGCTACCCATTTGGTAGGCCCATATTATATAGCACCTATTGCCGTATCTCACACCGAGGTAAACATTTTAAAATTTTAGTTTTTTAATACTTGTTAATTTGTTAATTTCCACATACTTTACATTTTAGTTCACTAATGCTATCTACGGTCTAATATTTACAATTATTAAACTTGCAGATGGCAGATCCTTCACTGTGGCAAGGTAATGTGGAGGTAGCACTCATGGTCGTACCGTCCCATGAAACATCTGGGATCCTGGTAAACAATTAAAAATGACATTTTTTAAATACATGTTTGTTTGTTGAATCGTGCATGTCTAACTACATGAACACTTGCTGACTGTAGGCACCATCCGAGACATCTGGACCATTGCCTGGATTTGTATCTCCCTCCAGGCCATTCATGAACAAGGGTCATGTGTATGTGAGGCGTTCTACTCCTAGAAAGACTCCAGCTGCCCACGACCATGGGCTTATTCACACCATGGTAATGTATATACTCTGATGATATTTGTTGTTTAACTTGAAATCCAGTGCATAAATCGCTTTTGTTAATGTTTGAATTACATGTTTACTGCATCAGGAACTTGAGTTGTCTACTGAAAACCTTGCATCGATGGTTGATGCAGCAGTCAGTGCTGTATATGCAATGGCAATTGATCACACACAGGTATGTAACTATTTCAACATTATCTTTACATAGTTTATTATTGTTGTCTATTGTTTATTCATGCATTTCTAACTATTTCAACATTTTTTCATTGTAGCCACCACCAGCAGGAGTAGTTCCTGGCCCCCCTAGTTCGACCATCCTGGATGTTAAACCAATGGCTCCATCTACTACACAAGCAACACAATCTCCTTTGTCGGTTGAGGTGAGATGTCCTTTAGTGACCAAGTGTTTCATGCACTTTCCATGCACCAGTTGATAATTGTTGAGCTAATGTATTAGTGTACATAGTTAGTTGAATTTAACAATTGATATTTAATTTGCAAGATCCAGAGACGCACACTAATCCTAGAGATGTGCCTAGAGGATCAATGTCGGGAAAGAACAAGAGGAAGCTTGAGTTTTGATGTTTCTTATGGGATATATGTACATTTGGATACATGTACATGTGGCTTTGATAGTTTTGGATAGTTTTGGACACATGTGCTTTTGGATACTTTTGTATATATATGTACTTTTCGATACATTCACTTTTGGAGACATGTACATTGACTTTATTGTGCATGTACTTTTGGAGACATGTACATTGACTTCATTGGATACATGTACTTTTGGATACATGTACTTTTGGAGACATGCACATTGGCATTCCACTTATAAATGAATGATACATTTCACTTTGTATTTGTTCTTTGGTTTCCACGTGTTCTTGTGTCAATCTAATGTGTTGATTTATGTGGATTATCTATTACTCATGAATGCGCTATGTCAAAAGAACAAACTATTATATTTAAAGGTTTCAATGAACTCACTACATGCATGCACTAATTGGTATCTAATTAAAATTTGTGATTTTGGATGATCATTACAAGTTATGTCAAAGTTCTTGCTCGTGTAATTTAGTCAAACTAAATGCAATACAATGTTTTTCAAGGTTTCAATGAACTCACTCATGCACACTAATTAGATAGGTGTAATTAAAATTTGTGAGTTTGGATGATTAAATTACAAGTTAATTCAATGTTCAAGTGTAATTTAATAAAACTAAGTGCAATACATGCTACACATTTCATCAACGCCCAATATTTGATTGTACAATTAGATTCAACACTACATATGAGTAACTACATACAAGTGCTAAAAGAAAAATTGGTGAAAGGAACAAACGTTACCTCGGGATTCAAGAAATAAAGTGCCTTCTAATGTTGGTTGGGAAGGATATGCTTGGTTATCCTTATGGCTTGGAGGTCATCTTCATGTAGATAAGTACTCTTGTTGTCATGTGTCATTAAGTTTTTTTCATGTGGTAAAACCCTTTAGGGTTAGGGTTTGTTCATGGTTTCATTGTACTTGATTCCTAAACATATAATTATTCTAAGAAAGGTTGCTAGGTTTTCTTCCCCATGAGGGTTTCCCGAGATAAAATGTTGTGTCTCTTGTCCCTGAACAACATTTTCATGCAACTTGTAGCTTGACATAGCCTAGAAACTAGACGTCAGACCGATGAACCGTCGACTCCATTGGTCCCCTGGCGTGCGATTACCTCTAAGGGGCCCTCTCCCTCGTCTCCCCATGGCCCCGTGGCTTCATTGTGCATTCATTTCGTAAACTAGGGTTTTTCTTAATTTCATTGCATGCAATCTCACATTGGTGGGTCAACTCTGCAAAAACCTCCCCCGAGCTAGTGTTGGCAGTGTTCCCATGTTGGCATTTCCCACACACACTTGCAGGAGCCAACGACACGCAATCTTCCTGCTCTGTTTGCTTTTTGGCTCCCAGGCGGAAATTCATCAAGTGCCCCTGAACGACATTTTCATGCAACCTGCAGCTCGACATAGCCTAGAAATGGGAAGCCAGACCAACAAACCATCGACTCTGTTTGTCCCCTGGCGTGCGATTACCTCTAGGGGGCCCTCTCCCTCGTCACCCCATGGCCCAGTGGCTTCATTGTGCATTCATTTCATAAACTAAGGTTTTGCTCAATTTCATTGCATGCAATCTCGCATTGGTGGGTCAACTCTGCAAAAGACTCCCCTGAGACAGTGTTGGCAGTGTTCCCAAGTCGGAATTGCCCACACACACTTGCAGGAGCCAATGGAAAACAATCTTCCTGCTTTGTTTCCTTTTTGGCTCCCGGGCGGAAACTCACAAAGTGTCCCTGAATGGCATTTTCATGCGACTTGCAGCTCGACATAACTTGGAAACCAGATGTAGGAACGATGAACCGTCGACTCCGTTGGTCTCCTGGCATGAGATTACCTCTAGGGGCCCTCTACCTTGTCTCCCCATGTCCCATTGGCTTCATTGTGCATTCATTTCGTAAACTAGGGTTTTGCTCAGTTTAAATGAATGCAATCTCGCATTGGTGGGTCAAGTCTGCAAAAACCTCCCCTGAGCCAGTGTTGGTAGTGTTTCCACTTCAGCATTGCCCACACACACTTGCAGGAGTCAACGACACGCAATCTTCCTGCTCCGTTTGCGTTTTGGCTCCCGTACGGAAATTCACCAAGTGTCCCTGAACGAGATTTTTGTGCGACTTGCAACTCGACATAACTCAGAAACCCGACGTTGGACCGATGAATCATCAACTCCATTGGTCTCCTAGTGTGCGATTACCTCTAGGGGTCCCTCTCCCTCATCTCCCCATGGCCCAGTGGCTTCATTGTGCATTCATTTCGTAAACTAGGGTTTTTCTAAGTTTTATTGCATGCAATCTCGCATTGGTGGGTCAACTCTGCAGAAACCTCCCCCGAGCCAGTGTTGGAAGTGTTCCCATGTCGCCATTGCCCACACACACTTGCAGGAGCCAGCAGCATGCAATCTTGCTGCTCAATTTGCTTTTTGGCTCCCAGACGGAAATTCACCAAGTGCCCGTGAACGGCATTTTTATGCGACTTGCAATAAGACATAACTTAGAAACCGATCGTCGGACCGACGAACCATCAACTCCGTTGGTCTCTTGGCATGCGATTACCTTTAGGGGGCCCTCTCACTCATCTCCCCATGGCCCAGTGGCTTCATTGTGCATTCATTTTGTAAACTAGGGTTTTGCTCAGTCTAATTGCATGCAATCTGGCATTGGTGGGTCAACTCTGCAAAAACCTCCCCCGAGCAAGTGTTGGCAGTGTTCCGACGTCGGCATTGCCCACACACACTTGCAAGAGCCAACGACACACAATCTTCCTGCTCCGTTTGCATTTTGGCTCCCAGACAAAAATTCACCATGTGTCCCTGAACGACATTTTCATGCGACTTGCAACTCGACATAGCCTAGAAACCGGACGTCAGACCAATGAACCGTCGACTCCGTTGGTCGCCTGCCATGTGATTACCTCTAGGGGGCCCTCTTCCTCATCTCCCCATGGCCCCGGGGCTTCATTGTGCATTCATTTCGTAAACTAGGGTTTTACTCAGTTTAATTGCATGAAAACTCGCATTGGTTGGTCAACTCTGCAAAAACCTCCCCCGAGCCAGTGTAGGAAGTGTTCCCACATCGACATTTCCCACTCACACTTGCAGGAGCCAATGGCACGCAATATTCTTGCTCTGTTTTCTTTTTGGCTCTTGGATAGAAATTCACCAAGTGTCCCTGAACGACATTTTCATGCGACTTGCAACTCGACATAACTCAGAAACTGGACGTCGAAACAATGAACCATCAACTACATTGGTCTCCTGGCGTGCGATTACCTCTAGGGGTCTCCCTCGTCTCCCCATGGCCCAGTGGCTTCATTGTGCATTCATTTCGTAAACTAGTGTTTTGCTCAGTCTTATTGCATGCAATCTCGCATTAGTGGGTCAACTCTGCAAAACCCTCCCCCGAGCCAGTGTTGGCAGTGTTCCCATGTTGGCATTTCCCACACACACTTGCAGGAGCCAATGGCACGCAATCTTTCTGCTTCGTTTGCTTTTTGGCTCTCGGACGGAAGTTCACCAAGTGTCCCTGAACGACATTTTCATGCAACTTGCAACTCGACATAACTAGGAAACCGGACTTTGAACCGATGAATCATCGACTCCATTGGTCTCCTGGCATGCGATTACCTCTAGGGGGCCCTCTCCCTTGTCTCCCCATGGCCCAGTGGCTTCATTGTGCATTCATTTCGTAAACTAGGGTTTTGCTCAGTTTAATTGCATGCAATTTCACATTGGTGGGTCAACTCTGCAAAAACCTCCCCTGAGCCAGTGTTGGTAGTGTTTCCACGTTAGCATTTCCCACACACACTTGTAGGATCCAACTACATGCAATCTTGCTGCTCCGTTTGCTTTTTGGCTCCCAGACAAAAATTCACCAAGTGTCCCTAAACGACATTTTCATGCGACTTGCAATTTGACATAGCCTAGAAACCAGACGTCGGACCGACAAACCGTCGACTCCATTGGTCTCCTGGCGTGTGATTATCTCTAGGGTTCTCTCTCCCTCGTCTCCCCATGGCCTAGTGGCTTCCTTGTGCATTCATTTCGTAAAATAGGGTTTTGCTCAGTTGTATTGCATGCAATCTCGCATTGGTGGGTCAACTCTGCAAATCCCTCCCCCGAGCTAGTGTTGGTAGTGTTCCCATGTCGGCATTTCCCACACACACTTGCAGGAACCAATGGCACACAATCTTGCTGCTCCGTTTGCTTTTTGGCTCCCGGATGAAAATTCACCAAGTGTCCGTGAACAACATTTTCATGTGACTTACAACTCGACATAACTTGGAAACTGGACATTGGACTGATGAACCATCAACTCCATTGGTCTCTTGGCGTGCGATTGCCTCTAGGGGGCCCTCTCCCTTGTCTCCCCATGGCCCAGTGGCTTCATTGTGCATTCATTTCGTAAACTAGGGTTTTGCTCAGTGTGGGAGTGTGCAATTTTTGCACACGGGGGTCAACTTTGGAAAATCATCCATTGGGAAGGTATGGTGAGTGTTCCCAGCCTGAACCTACCTAGACACACCTGCAAGACTCCCAGGAACCCTGTTTTGTTGCACGGTTGGAGTTCTATGCCCCCGACAGGTATCCAGCAGGTGTCCCTGAAGGCCTTCTTGCAGCAAGAGGGGATGAGCCATAGAATGAAGACCATGGCTCAGTTCGACGAACCATTAAATCTGTTGGATTTAGCACAACGGGATAGTGCCAAGGGTGCCTGTCCCCTCCGACCCGGTGGCCCATGTGCCACCTTGCAGGTCCATCTTGGAAACTAGGGTTTTGCTCAATGTGGGAGTGTGCAATTTTTGCACATGGGGGTCAACTTTGGAAAATCATCCACTGGGAGAGTATGGCTAGTGTTCCCAGCCTGAACCTGCCTAGACACACCTACAGGACTCCCTGGAACCCAATTTTGTTGCGTGGCTCGAGTTCTATGCCCCCGGAAGGTATCCAGCAAGTGTCCCTAAAGGCCTTTTTGATGCGCGACAGAACGAGCCATGGAATGAAGACCATGGCTCGGATCAACGAACCGTTGAATCCATTGGATTCAGCGTGCCAAGGTGCCCCTCCCCTCCAGCCCAGTGGCCCATGTGTCACCTTGCAGGTCCATCTTGGAAACTAGGGTTTTGCTCAATGTGGAAGTGTGTAATTTTTGCACGGGGGTCAACTTTGGAAAATCATCCACCGGGTGGGTATGGATAGTGTTCCCAGCCTGAAGCTACCTAGACACACCTGTAGGACTCCCTGGAACCCCATTTTGTTGCACGATTGGATTTCTATGCCCCCGGCAGGTATCCAGCAAGTGTCCCTGAAGGCCTTTTGGATGCAAGACAGAATGAGCCATAGAATGATGACCGTGGCTCAAATCGACAAACCATCAACTTTGTTGGATTCAACACACCGGGATAGTGCCAGGGGTGCCCCTCCCCTTCGGCCCGGTGGCCCATGTGTCACCTTGCAAGTCCATCTTGGAAACTAGGGTTTTGCTTAGTGTGGAAGTGTGCAATTTTTGCACATGGGGGTCAACTTTGGAAAATCATCCTTTGGGCAGGTATGGCTAGTTTTCCAAACCTGAACCTTCCTAGACACACCTGTAGGACTCCCCGGAACCTAGTTTTGTTGCACGGTTGGAGTTCTATGCCCCCGACAGGTATCCAACAAGTGTCCCTGAAGGCCTTTTGGATGTGAGATGGAATGAGCCATAGAATGACGACCGTGGCTCGGATCGATGAACCGTCAACTCTGTTGGATTCAGCACACCGGGATTGTGCTAGGGATGTCCCTCCCTTCCATCCCAGTGGCCCATGTGCTACCTTGTAGGTCCATCTTGGAAATTAGGGTTTTGCTCAGTGTGGGAGTGTGCAATTTTTGCACACTGGGGTCAACTTTGGAAAATTATCCACTGGGTGGGTATGGATAGTGTTTCCATCCTGAACCTGCCTAGACACACCTGTAGGACTCCATGAAACCCAGTTTTGTTGCACGGTTAAAGTTCTATGCCCCCGGCAGGTATCCAGCAAGTGTCCCTAAAGGCCTTTTGAATGCGAGACAGAACGAACCATAGAATGACGACTGTGGCTCGGATCGACGAATCGTCAACTACATTGGATTCAGCACACCAGGATAGTGCTAGGGGTGCCCCTCCCCTCTGGCCTAGTGGCCCATGTGTCACCTTGCAGGTCCATCTTGGAAACTAGGGTTTTGCTCAGTGTGGAAGTGTGCAAGTTTTGCACACAGGGGTCAACTTTGGAAAATAATCCACCGGGCGGGTATGGATAGTGTTCCCAGCCCGAACCTACATAGACACACCTGTAGGACTCCCCAGAACCCAGGTTTGTTGCACGGTTGGAGTTCTATGCCCCCGGCAGGTATCCAGTAAGTGTCCCTGAAGGCCTTTTGGGTGCGAGACATAAAATGACGACCGTTGCTCAGATCGAGGAACCGTTGACTCCATTGTATTCAGCACGCTGGGATAGTACCAGGGGTGCCGTTGCCCTCCGGCCCGGTGGCCCATGTGCCACCTTGTAGGTCCATCTTGGAAACTAGGGTTTTGCAGTTCCATGATGAAGATTTTCATGATGATGATGATGGTGATGATGATGAAGATGTTGATGATGATGGCTTGGTCTAAGGTGGTGCTCTCAAATAGCTAATTCATTATGAAATATTTAACAAGACATGAATTAAATTTAATATAAGTGTATTGTTTAATATAGTGAGCATGAATTGAATTAATTTTGTTGGGTGAAGCCAATAACCAACATGATGAACATAATATAATTTTAGGGTTTACTGATCATATGTAAAAAATGGCATATTCATAAACTTGACATACAAGAGAACTTTTGACATATTTATAAATAACGTAAACGTAAATTTGGCATATCAAGAACACAAAATTGACATATTCATATGAAACATACATGTGAAAATTGAGCATATATCAATATTCAATTACAAATAGTATAAATAGTATAGTATTAAAAGTATGTAACATACCTCATCATGCTAGATCCCACCTATTATCATACAACCAAGCCCTCTGGATCATCTCTTATATTGATGGTCTCCATTAGTCTCTCGTGTTCTGTATCCGGTAAGAAGTAGCATACCTTTGATGTATTTCAACTAGGCATTGCTCGTACTTGGAGGTTTGTGCCAATGATTAAGTTGGTAAAGTGATACACACTTGCACCTGGTTTGTAATCCCTGTAAACATATACACCCTTCTTTCTTGCATTGCTGTCCCATGTCAAGTATTCACCTTTAACAACCATATACCCAGTTGGAAAGTGGTTGTTTTCATCGTCAGTCATGGACATAATGAGGGTTTGCTTTCCATCTATACAGCGTGCCAACCAGTAATCATCACCCCATTTAGTATCTTTTGAGGCAACCACTGCATATATGTTCCCTGCATTATATGATTGTAGGTATATGATCAAAATATTTTTCGTGCGATACAAGGTCACTAATGTGCATTTGAAGACTACGTAAACAAACAAAAAATGTTAAGGAAATGCATCATACCGGGTTGTACAAGGTCTGAGACATGATCAAAATCTGCAGAAATAGATGATTGGTCTTCTTCCAACGGAGTTAACTCAACAATTGCACGTTGATCAAGTGGAAGTGATATGCGATCCCATCCATCAACCCAATCCAATGATTGAAAGCCATCCTAGTCACCATCACAATAAGGCACGCAAAAACAAGCGAGTTTTCTGGTCCAAATTTCAAATACTGGGTTATCAGAGCTTCGAACCGAATGAAAGCCACGAGTCCCGAGCACAGTCTTGCATTCCCATGCATGTGAATGATCTATGTCTACCAACTCCCAAAAAAATCTCTCCACATGTCTCTTTCTTGTGGATTCTACTCACATAGTTGATTCCTCTCCCATTACTGACGTGCACCACCTGACTATAGATTGAGCATTTAGAATAGTAGATTATGTAGATACTTTCAATTCCTCTCTTCGTAGGGTTGTTTTGACACATGCTCCGGCTCCATCATGCCTTCCTTTACCATGCCCATTCTCAAAATAGTTCCCCATATGTGGCACTTTGTATTTTTTATGCAATGAACACAACCAATGAAATATGCGTGCATTTTTGAACTGACCAACACACCCATCAGACCAAATCCAGTGTCGATCCATCTGTATGTTCCTTCCCTTCAAGTGATCATAGAACATGATGAAGCAATGACGTACATAGTGGAAGTTGTGGCAGCTATCATCACTTATGTAGAAGTGATATTCCTTCAGAATTTCTCTTTGCTCTTTAGTGCTATTTGGGCCATGCCTATATGTGATATGGACCATCAAGGAAACCTGCTCAGAGTGATAATACTGACTTTGGATCTCATTTTGAGGTTGTAGAGTGTAGTTCTTGGAAAAATCAACAATTGAAAGTATAGTACCAAGGGGAAATGTATCTCTGCATATTCTAAACTTCTCATCCTGCCATTGTGCCACGTGGACATGTTGAACATATTGATGTGTCTTTTCAATAAATTCCTTGATGAAGTCACTAACTTGTACCCGGTGACACAAAATGATCTCAATGCCAGTTTTTTGTTGTAAGTAAGGATTGAAATGTAACCGTTACAACATAATTTTATAGATATAAATGCATACCTGAGATGTTACCAATTGTATTTTTTTGCTTTCTTTCCCTGGGACTATTTCATAATTGATATATTTGAAACTTTTCATGTCTGTAACCATTTTCCCAAATTCACTGTCTCCATTATCGTGCATACATTGGCTCAATAATGCCATTCCAGCACAGTTGGAGCATGTTCCATCCAAACAAGATTTTGCATAGTATGTTTGCCCCTTGGGCCTATTGCACATGATGCTATGAATGAATTCTCTTGATGAAGTCGGTGGTATTGTCATGGAGCAATCATGCACATGGTTAGTATGCAACACACGACGAATGTACAAAAATGTTTTATAGTAATATTCATATTCTACATGGTATCTACAACAACAAGTGTTATGAAGAGTATTTATTCTAACATACCATGGCTTACATTTCTCAAAAGATTTTTGCCCCAAGTTCAATTGTCTATGCTCAATCCTAAATTTCTCATAAAGTTCTGTCTGTGTTATATCAAGAAGATGCTTAGTATGTGGTTCATGATCCTTTGAACCCCTTCTCAGTTTTAGTACATCATTTCGGTTTGAAGAAGGCTAGTGTGTGATCATGCCAAAAACTATGCACTAGTCCCTTTACTACATCAACTAGCTTCATATCATGACGTGGCAACCAACCAACAAAGGCCCAAAAATATGTCTGATCGGTTGTGTCAAGATGTTCTCTTCTAATAAAATACCTACGGAGGGTCTTTACATTCAAATTAACTAGTTCGGATGTAGTCCTGAGAATACGAAGGGCCTTGGTGTTCTTATTTGCAATTGCTTGTAACAACACATGATGAGCAGCATTGCAGTCCTTTGAACGTGTGTTCTTACCAATTTTACCAAATGCATCTACTAGGCTTTTAACTATATGAGAACTTGTTTCAGAATTCTTTATCATCTTTATCCCTAACTTTTTCCTAACAACATTCATACTCCTAGATTTTAACAATGATAAAAATAATCTACATTTATCTCCATCACATTTAGAAAAAAAATATTTATCAAGTATCTGTTGAGTTTGATAAGCAATACTACGTTTAGATAGCGTACCTTCAATGGAATTGATGAGACTTTCATCAACTTGTATATGCTTCGGAGCTCTTCGATGTGTGCTTGCTAATGGAGGTAAGGGGGTTGGAATTGTACCATGTAGCGCATCACCAAGACGCTCTGGCGTTTCAGTAGTACCTTGGTGTCCTTCATTCTCTTCCTGGTAGCTGGATGGTGGAAGTCCAACATCCTCTTGTGGAATTCCAACATCCTCATCGATGGTCTGGATAACATTCTCTTCTTCAACAATAGGAAAAACTTCCAATGCCTCTCTGACTTCATCGCTTGTATAACCACATCTGGATAGCAAATTTTGTGTTTCTTCGTGAGATTCATCTTGAGATGGTAACTTATCACTTTGACTTGAAGTGGGAATTGAAACATCCCCTACTGAGCACCTACATTTTGCTTCTTGATTACTTCCATGGGGTGCTTGTTCAACAACTATTGTGGAAATTGAAGGTCCCTCTTGTCGTGGATTAATCGGATGAACCGTGGTATCCTCTACAATTGGATTTGGATTAGTTTCCAAAGAAAGCCTCCGATTCACCATGTATATTCTTTTCTTTTCTTTCTCTTCTTCAATGACTTCTCGAGGTCTCTTCTTCCTTGTTTATTTGTTTACTTGGTTACGTGCATTCCCCATCACCACAATGATCAATTCAATATAGTTTGTTTTTGTTGCTCCTCAATTACAAGCTCTTCAATAATAAGCAAATGGAAGTTAAATCATAAATTGTTTGGGCTCTTTGATTCTCTTGTACACTTGTGTATATCCACCATCACCATGAAATGGTCTTGAAACTTGATATCTTATCTTGTGTGCTCCTCAAATATAGGCAAAATGAATCTTTCAAAGACCTTATCTTTGGTGTTATTCAATTGGAGATTCTTCAAGATTGTTGATTATCTTCTTCAAATATGGCCATATAACCCAACACCACACTGAGCAACCATGAAAGATGTCCTCAATGCCACACCTGCATAAAAAAAAATAATGATGGAGTTGGTGTAGAGTGTGAGAATTTCCAATGGCGAGCTCGTGCTTTCGAAAAATCATGGGAGTGTTGTTTTGGCTCGGACAGAGTGAAGTTGCTCTCAGATAGGGAGAGTCCACTATTTATGGAGTTACAAAATGCACATGCGTTATATAAAGATAAAACATGTGCATGATATGAAGTGTTAAAACGCGTAGGCGATATTGTTAAGCAGAATAAATAGGTTAGGTGCACGGCTAGGGCAACGAATAAAACCAAAAGAAAACAAATAATTTATATGGTTACATACAAAACAAATGTTTTTATTGTGGGGACAAATGTTTTGTATGGTTTAATACCCCCTAGCTCTCTCCCAATAATCCCTAGATACCCCCTATCTCTTTCTAAATATCTATCCCTCATTCTCCCTACATCCATCCCTACATGTTTCTTTCTCTCCCTTACTCCAGCCATGTCCCTACCACCCCACTCTCCATCTCTCCACCTTCTCTTTACCTTCGTCATTATCCCTCCCTATAGCACTCTCTCCCTTCTTCTCCCTTACTCACTAACCCTCTATGCCTTTATCCCTCCCCCCTACCCTCTCTGTCTTACCTTGTTCCTAGAGCCCCTCCCCCATAAAGGCCTTTAGACCCTCTTCTAAACATTAATCCCTAAGTGCATAAGTGCACAAAATGATGATGAGGAGGAGGGTGATGACAATGAAGATGATCATGATGCAGATGAAGATGATAAAGATGATGAGGAGGAGGAGGGTGATGACAATGAAGATGATCATGATGTAGATGAAGATGATAAAGATGATGATGTTGATGAAGATGATGGTGATGATGATGAAGATGTTGATGATGATGGTGATGGTGATGTTCGGATGATGATGATGATGAAGATGATGGAGATGTTGATCTGATCAGGAAGATGATGATGATGATGGTGATGGTGATGAAGATGTTGATGATGATGATGATGGTGATGAAGATGATGATGATGAAGAAGATGATGATGATGGAGATGTTGTGTTGATGGGGAACCTAGAGGTGACAATGATGATGAAGATGGTGATGGTAATGGTGATGACGATGAATATTTTGATGATGATGCTGATGGTGATGATGATGAAGATGTTGACAATGATGGTGATGGTGATGTTTAGATTATGATCATGATGATGTTCAGAAGATCATGATGGTGATGATGGTGATGATGATGGAGAAGATGACGATGATGGATATGTTGATGAGGAACGTACAGATGCCAATGATGATGATGATGATGGTGATGAAGAAGATGATGATGGAGATGTTGATGAGGAACCTGCAGATGCCAATGATGATGGTGATGATGATGAAGATGTTGATGATGATGGTGATGGTGATATTCGGATGATGATGATGAGGAGGAGGAGGAGGAGGATGGTGACATGATGGAGATGTTGATCTGATGAGGAAGATGATGATGATGATGGTGATGATGATGAAGATGTTGATGATAATGATGGTGGTGATGAAGATGATGATGATGAAGAAGGTGATGATGACGGAGATGTTGTGTTGATGGGGAACCTAGAGATGACAATGATGATGAAGATGGTGATGGTGATGGTGATGGTGATGATGATGAAGATTTTGATGATGATTTCGATGGTGATGATGATGATGATGATGTTGATGGTGATGATGATGAAGATGTTGATGATGATGGTGATGGTGATGTTCAGATGGTGATGATGATGATGATGATGATGATGGAGATGTTGATGAGGAAGGCAGAGATGACAATGATGATAAAGATGTTTATGGTCATGAAGATGATGATGATGGTGATCGTGATGATAATGGAGATGTTGAAGATGATGGAGCTGGCAATGAAGATGATGATGATGATGATGATGGTGAGGATGATGAAGAAGATGATGATGATGGAGATGTTGATCTGATGACGATGGAGATGTTGATCTGATGACGATGTCAATGATGATTATGGTGATGATGATGAAGATGTTGATGCTGATGATGATGGTGATGAAGATGATGATGATGGAGAAGATGATGATGATGGAGATGTCGATGAGGAACCTACAAATGTCGATGATGATGATGATGATGATGATGGTGATGATGATGAAGATGTTGATGATGATGGTGATGGTAATGATGATGAAGACGTTGATGATGATGGTGATGGTGATGTTCAGATGATGATGATGATGGTGACATGATGGAGATGTTGATCTAATTCAAGGAAGATGATGATTATGATGGTGATGATGTTGAAGATGTTGATGAAGATGATGATGATGAAGAAGATGATGATTATGGATATGTTGATGTTGATGGGGAACCTCGAGTTGACAATGATGATGAAGATGGTGATGGTGATGGTGATGGTGATGACGATGAAGATTTTGATGATGATGGTGATGGTGATGATGGTGAAGATGTTGATGATTATGGTGATGGTGATGTTTAGATGATGATCATGATGATGTTCAGAAGATGTTCAGAAGATGATGATGATGATGATGGAGATGTTGATTTGGTGAGGAATATGATGATGATGATGGTGATGATGATGAAGATGTTGATGATGATGATGATGATGGTGATGATGATGAAGATGTTGATGATGATATTTCTAGTGATGAAGATGATGATGATGAAGATGATGATGATGATGATGATGATGATGATGATGAAGATGATGATGATGGAGATGTTGATGAGGAAGAGGGAGATGACAATGATGATGAAGATGTTTATGGTGATGAAGATGTTCATGATGATGGTGATGGTGATGAAGATGATGATGATGATGATAAGGATGAAGAAGATGATGATGATGGATATTTTGATGAGGAATCTAGAGATGACAATGATGATGAATATGTTGATGATGATGATGAGGGTCATGATGATGAAGATGGTGATGGTGATGAAGATGATGAGGAGGAGGGTATCCAACTTATGTATATATTCACAAATATCCAAGTCCCTATATAACTCTCTCCCTTCATTTTCCCTTAATCACAAACCCTATGTGCCTTTATCCCTCCCCCCTGCCCTCTCTATCTCACCATGTATCCCTCCCTCCCTATCTCTTTATCTAGATCTGTCCCTGGTTATGTCCCTCACTCCCTTTACCTCCCTCCCTCTATGTCACTTTCTCTCCCTTACACCATCTTCGTCCCTACCACCCCATTGATTCCTCCTTCCCTATCACACACACACACACACACACACAACCTCCCACTTTCTCTGTCTCTCACAACTCCCTCTAGTCTCTCTCTCCCCAACCATCGATCTCTCTCTCTCTCTCTCTCTCTCTCTCTCTCTCTCTCTCTCAAACACACACACATTATGTCCCTTTCCATTCTCAAACCCATCCCCCCTCCATCCATATCTATCTCCACCTTTGTCCCTCCATCCCTCACCCTAACTTCTCTCCCTCCCTCTCTCATCGCCTGTCTCTCTCTCACCTTCTATCCCTCCCTCATGTTATCTTTCCCTCAACCTATCCCAATCGCTCCATCACTCCCTCTCTCTCACACACTTTATGTCCCTTCCCCCTCCTCTCATATTCTCTCTCTCTCTCTCTCTCTCTCTCTCGCCACCACTCCCTGCATGTATCCCACCAACACTTTTTGTCCCTCCCTTCCTATCTCTTTATTTTGTTATATCCCCATCTAACTCTCACTCCCTCCAAATCCATTCCTCCCCATTGTCCCTCTCCCTCCCTCGCTCTATGTCTCTCCCTCCCTCACTCTATGTCTCCCCCCCCCTTGTATTCTTTATTTCTCTCTCACATCCATTTTGCCTCCATCCATTCCCCCTTGTCACTCAAGTCTCACTTTCAACTTCTAACCCTATACCTCTTCAAAACCTATTCTACTCCTAATAGTGCTCTCAAGATCCACTTCCCTTCACCCCCTGTATCCCATCATGTTCTCATTCTCTTCATCTCTCCCCACTCAAGATTCCAACATCCTTCTAAGCCCTTGACCCTTTCCCACCCATATTAAATATTAACCATAGATTCTCTTGACCCTTCCCCACCCCTTCTCAAATATTAAACAAAAATTCCCTTGAGTCTACCACACCCCCTCTTTCTCAAGTATTAAACATGTATTTTATGATTTACATAACGTGAGAACGTTTTTTAACTATATAACGCGTACGCGTTATGTAGTTATATAACGCGAGCGTGTTATGTACATCTAAAAGCGTGGAAATATTTTTGAATTTAAATAGAACATGCTCATGTTTTGTAGAGCCTAAACCAGGATGAGTCACATGCTCACATGTCAACAATAATCCTATGTCTATGCTTTGGAGTTTGCTTCGGTAATTCCAAACCTGTGCTATGTTAATGAAAAACAAAAGCTAATTGGGTATTTCTTCCAGTTTCTGGAGAAGCCTGTGCTTAGCCACTCGTTACAACATGCTACACAGAGTCATTTTTGGCGAAATCTTAGACACAAATACCATTTTTTCTGCAGATTCCAAATATGTAACTTTTATATTGAAATATTAATTTTTCCTATTTTCTTTCAATTTCTTTTCTGTCCTACCTCCTTAACTCGTGAAACACACAGTTAGTGTTTCTCCCATAACTTTTTCAATTCTCAATCATTTCAAAAAAAAGTGTATGGTGCACAAGAGGACACTAACCTCCACGTTCTATGAAAAACCCATTTCAAGATTTTTGCATTAAGACTTTCAAAGGCTCTACCCACAGAAGAGGTACTATTTTTGAGGTTTGATCACTTAGACAATTATAAAAAAATTATAAAATTACTAATTTAATTTTCAAAAATAATGGTGCACAAGTGCTATGTGTTCTCTACATGCATGCCGATTTTTGTAGCTTGATTCCATCATTTAGGCCCTCAAAGGCTCTACCCACAAAAACATATACCTTATCATTTGCCTAAAAAATAAAAAGTGTCTGTTAGGAAAAATGAAACTTGACATAGCTATGCAAATTTTCAATACATAAAAGTTATATATTTGGAAATGTGATTCAATTTCCTACATTTCATCTTTTTTACTCAATGCAAGATATTTTGCGTAAGTAGCTCAAAAAATCCAAGTAAGTTGAGGGATGTTTTCTTTTTCAGTTTTCTATTGCATCTAACACGCCAAAAGTTACCCTCATTAGCTTGCACTAACCCCAATAACAGTTCTAAACACTCCCAATTTGAATTCGTCAACTCTGACGAAGAAGATTATTCTAGCTACAATCCAAACCGTGATAACTTCTTCTCTAGATCTAGCTCAAACAATACTATGGAGGAGGAGGATGAAAACAAAGAGCTGTTTACTTTCCCTATTAGTGTACCTCTTGGGGATGCCAGAATGGAAAATATCAATCCAAATAATATGTCAAAATTCCATGGCATAACCTTAGAGGACCTTCACACATTCCTATTTGAATTTGAGGTAGTCTGCAACTCCTTTGGTTATACCAATGATGCACAAAAATTGAGAGTCTTTCCTTCTACATTAAAATACTTATCACTTAGATGGTATATGAATCTAGAAGGAAACAATATCTTTACATGGGACCAGATGAAACAATCCTTCCTGGAAAAATACAGGGATTAATGTAAAGCAAAAGACACAAGAGATGAAATTTTAAGGATGCAACAGGGAGAAAAAGAATCCCTAGAAGACTATGCACAATGCTTTCAACTCAGTTATAAATGGGATAATCACTATAGCCTGGATCAGGGATCATTGAAACTTGTAATTCTTAGAGGAATCAAGGAGGAATACTTAGAAGTATTGAACCTATTAGGTAATGGGGATATATTCCAGAAAACGTATGACCAAATCTTGCAAATTTTCAAGAATTATTCTAGATCCAGAAAAGGTAAAAATGGAATACGAGATACACATCCATTAGTAGTAGGATCATCCTTTTCAGTCCCAAGCCTCACAAATTCTAACCTAGGAAACCTTCTAGATGATATGAAAACATAAATCCTTCAGTCCTTAGCAATGCAGTTAGATGCACTTCAAATAAAAAAGAAACAAGATGAGATCAACCAAGCACTAGCAATATTTTTCCCACGATGTAGAAAGAAACATGAAAATGGATGATGCCCATTAAATGCAATAGGGATCTGTGGGATCTACACTGATGATCATACCACTGATAAATGCCCTTTTCTACCATCATGAAAAGATTCCATATAGGATCCCACATCAAAAGGTACTATGGAACAACTTTGTTTTGTTAATCAGTTAAGGAACAATTTTGCTAGGCCCTTCCAGCCCAACAACCAAGCATATTTTAATCAAGGGAGTAATCAACATAATTGGAACCCTTCAACACAAACTACATGGCCACCAAAAGAATCCCCAAGCCAATGTCAGCAAAACCAAACACCGTATCAACAACCATAATATTACACCTATCCTTATTCTCCATACCCCCCACCTTTTTCTCAGCCATAGGTGAATTATGGAAATCCATATCCATATTTAGCAAATTGGAGGGCTCCATTGCAATAGCCACTCATAATTTCACCTCCATAGAACCAACCACCCCCCATAACACCTCAAATCCCTTCCCAACCAGTTTCAAACCCAAATAACAATAGAACAGGGAAACAACAACCCTGTAACAATGAAGTGGTACAATTTCCTCCCTATGTCGTGGATGCACTAGAATTAAATGAAATCAATATTAGATATGGAAAGACATTGTATGGCTCCCATCCACAAGATAATCAAGAACATATATCTCAGGAACAAATCACATATCCTGAACCATAGCAGCCAATAGTGACAGACTCTCAGGAAGAAGAGAATCAACCTCAAATACCAAACAGAAACCCCCCATTCCTTGAGAAACAGATACAAAAAACCAAAGAAGAGGAGGAGAATCCTATACTTAATGAATGAAAACATTTAAGCATACAAATCCCTATTTTGCAAGCAATAAGAGATGTGCCAATATGTAATAAGGTTATAAATGAAACTGCTTAAAGAAACCTGGGCGAAGGAAACGAGATCCACCAATTATAAATGTGGTAGGCCAACTAACAGACTTAATGTTGGGTATCATTGTTAACCCTAAATACCTCGACACAGGAAGTCCTATTTTCAATGTAACCATAAATAATAAACCTATTTAATGCAGTCTAATCGACCTAGGAGCTGCAATCAATGTATTGAGAAAGGATACAACGATATCCTTACGTCTCCAATCACTAATCAGACCAACCAGTACTCTGCTACAGCTTGCTGACACCTCCAGTTTCAAAACTTAAGGATTGCCTGAGGATATCATCATCAATATAGAATCGTGGGAGTATCCACCTGACTTCATAGTTTCAGAAGTCAAGAGTAAGCTCAGTGGGTACCCATTCAACCTAGGGAGGCCATGGTTGGTGACAGTAGATGCCTATATAGGTTGTCAATTTGGAAATATGACAATTACAAGTGGGTAGGCTAGAAAGAACATCACAATATATCCTCCAACAAGAAGATCTACAGACATAGAATATCAAAATTGGACGGATGAATATGACGATATAAATGACCAAAACATGCAACCTGTTCTCACCATAGAATTAGCCCTGACTCTAAAGGATAATGATGAAGATGGCCATTTAGATAGCTTTATTCAGAATGTATCTCCTAATCATGATATTCTTATAGAAATTTTTGAAACAGATCAACAGCAGGAAGTTCTGGAGTCTCCCCACAACACTGACAGAATGTGAGCAGAAGCAGACAAAAACGGAGTCAAAAGACTCTCCATGCTAGCACCATGAGAGGACGTGGCTAAAATTCTTCTAAGGTACATCACATGCTCTGGTAGGTTAATCTATGTTCCCATATTTCATTTTCGTATCCTAGAGTTGTTAAGAGACATAACCCATCATCCACCAAACAACAACATTAGTATTCCATTTTACCTACTCCAATCCCTAGCAGAAATGAGCAAGAAGGTGGCTAAAGGTAAGGAGGATGCCTTGGCCCATCATGGGCTAATCAAGTTAATCATTTGCGAGGAATTACAGGTGCAGATACCAGAGCTTTCGTGGGAAGAATTTGTGTTGGTATCCGCAGAAGATGTTCAAAGGATGAAAAGTACACCCACAGCTAGCATACCACCAGGAGAAATGAACAAAGTTGCCTCTGTATCAGGGGTGAAAAGGAAGATTCACCTGGACCATGTGGCAGAGACCCTGGTGAAAATCAAACATTCAAGAGAGGACTCCCCCAAGGAAAACCCAGAGAATCCTGCCAAAAATCAAGAGCCAAAGAGAAGGAGTAAGAGATTAACCCAAGCATCCTGAATCCGAATAGACAAGGAAAAGAGTAGGGAACCTGATCCCATTGTTCAAAATGTGTCGGATGGGGACGATGATCAGTGGGTAGATCAGAGAGACCCCACTACAGAAGAGGAGCAGGATGAGCAAGAAATGTAGGATGATTAAGAAGAAATGGATAAAGAAGAAGAGCAGAGCCAACTCACCCTGAAGGGGTAATCTACAACCATAGGATCCTCACCCAGGATGAGGAACTGATCCCCATTCTCCCTGCAAAACAGTAGGAGTCTATAACTCATTTTAACATTAAACTCCGAAGCACATAGAAGGAAGTTCATGAGTCCATTAAGGAAAGGTGGAGCAGAGTGGCAAACGATTTGCAAGGAAAAGAACTCCACTCCCCCCTCAGGCTTAATGATGCTCTTTTCAAAGCCACACTCTACAAGGAATCTCTGGCAAGAAATCAACTTAGATGGATAGGGATGAGGATGAATTCCCCATTCTTTCTTTCTCCAGTCATCAAGGGACAAATTAATGAAGAGGAAGAGAGGAGGGCATGGGCCAAGGAGGATCAGAATTTTGGATATCACAAGCAAGAAGGGATCCCTAGGGTGGTAGCATGGGACATCAGTGAGTTCGTCGATGAATTGAATAACTCACCCAAAGATGGGTGAATCCTTCAAGTATGGGAGAGAATGATGAGTCTAGTTTTTAGGTATTTGATAAGCCTTTTTCCCACAATCAAGCTCAAGCAACGGCGAAGAAACACACTCATTTGTGGGAAAAATGTTTTACTTTAATTATTTAATGAAGTTGTTTTTTATGATTATTCTTGTATGTTTAAAATGCATATTCAATAAACTCTGTGGAAATCAAGCATGATTGAGTAGGTTCAGGGGCATTAAAGGACGAATGCGTAGAAGACTGAGGGATCATGTAGCTTGGTGCCCTGTTTCCTGATTTATAGAGAACGCACTCCTGTTCAAGGAGAATCGACATTTATATAGTTAGTTACGTTCAACATTAAGAATCATATAAATATGGACCTCTCGTGTAGCGAGAGGCCTCTGTTGACATTTTTGGAGAAACATTGTTTTACGTTTTTGCACTCTTGAGATAATTCTGAATTACAGACCTTTGTGAAGACATGGAGTTTATATTTTAATGGAAGTTTTGATATTAAATCCCAATCAGCGTCTATAAGTTTCATTCCCTCCTGAGTACGGGTTGGAGAGGGCCCCCCCAACATGTAAGTCAGGGGATTTCCATTTTCCAAGTATTTCCGATTATGTGTTTTACAGTGATGAAAATTTATATCATATATGGAAGCATTTGAATGATGTATTGATTCTGTAGTAATTTATAATATGTTCCGTAGTTCAGCAACACAGTTTCAGTAGTCCTGAAGCTGCTTTCTTCCAACGCACATTTCAACCAACGATTACATATGTATTAGAATTGATTTCAAAAGTCATGGTTTAGATATAAGGTTTATGAATGTTCCCCATCATGATTAATTGCTTTGATTTCTTAATAATGGATGTGTAGCATGAGATGATTGCACTACAAACTTAGTTTTGATATTTAAATGATTTAGATAAGAATTCTAGTTTTATGCATAAGTAGTTACAGACCTTGCTTTCTTTAATTCAGAATAGATATGTTATGGCATTTCACTTTCAAGTCTAGATTCACCATTCTGCATTAGGTAAATTCATAGGATTATCTCTTCCACTTTCAGCATTTTAATTCTTTAAAACAAATTTACTGCTTTTAGTATTTTAATTCTTTAAAATAGATTTACTGTTTTCCAGCATTTAATTCCCTAGTATAAATTGTTTTACATATTGAGTAGGCAACCCTTAAAACATTGATACCGACACCCAACCGCGACAAAGATTATCCTATAAGAGCACAGATAGTGCATGCACCTCTAAAGTTTGTACGTCCTTCAGGTTGATAATTAAAGTAGGCTCTTAGTACAGCTCCCTCATTAGGCATTTATATTGTGAGCTCACTAGTGCTCTCACTTGGACAACAACCACCACAAGTCAAAACAGTCGAGATCCTTCCTGGGAAAACATTCAATATTAACTCAAATTTAGAGCCAGAACAGGAGAAGCAACTCATAAAAGTACTCTCAGAAAACAACAAGGCTTTTGCATGGACCTATACTGATATGAAGGGCATACACCTAGATATTTGCAAGCATATTATATATATATATATATATATATATATATATATCAAAGAAGGTGATGTGCCCATCAGAAAACCCCAAAGAATATTGAATCCAACATTCAAAGATATAGTTAATTAAAGTGGAACTTCAAAAGTTATTGGATGCAGGGTTCATCTACCCAATCTCAATTAGTGAGTGGGCCTCACCATTAGTAATAGTCCCTAATAAAGGAGGGAAGTGGAGGATGTGTGTATATTACATGGAACTTAATAAAGCAACTAAAAGAGACCACTTCTCTCTATCATTCATTGACCAAGTTTTGGACACCCTGGATGGAAACAAATTCTTCTAATTTTTGGATGGATTTAGTGGATACAACCAGATCCAAATCCACCCTGTTGACCAGGATAAAACCACATTTACTTGCCTATGGGGCACATGCATACATAGTACTACTTTTTGGGCTCTGTAATGCACCAGCTACCTTCCAAAGGGCCATTCTTAGAATAATATCAGACTTCATCAATGACCAAATGGAAGTATACATGGATGACTTCACACCGCATGGGCAAATGTTTTTCTAAGCATTACAACATCTAGAATTTGATCTAAAAAAATGCATTTAAATGAGTTTATACCTCAACAATGATAAATGTAGGATGTTGATGCAAGAAGGCATAGTTCTGGGACAACATATCTCCCAAAGGGGCATTGAAGTAGATCAAACAAAGGTCACTGTTATTAAAACACTCCCCCAACTTGTCAAATAAAGGGATGTGTGCAACTTCCTTCCGAAAATAGGCTACTACAGACGATTTATAGAAAGTTACAGCAAAATTGCTGCACCTATGTTTTCCCTTCTGGAGAAAGATACATAATTCATCTAGACCAGACATTGTATGTCAGCATTTGATCAACTCAAAGAGAAGACAATCACGGCCCCAGTCCTTCAAGGACCCAACTGAACACTACCATTCCACATCGATTCGGATGCTTATGAAAAATCCATCGAGGCAGTCCTCGGGCAAGAAGAAGAAAATAAACCTTATGCAATTTATTACATTAGCAAAAACTTGGCAGGAGCAGAACTCAATTATACAGTCACATAAAATGAATTTTTGGATGTCATACATTGTATAAATAAATTCAAGCACTACATCATTGGGTACCCAGTCTTTGTCCATATTGATCATTCTGTAATCAGGTACCTCGTGAATAAATCAAATACTAGTTCTATAATTATTATATGGTTCCTCCTCTTGCAAGAATTTGACATAACAATCTTGGAAAAGCCAGGAAAGCATAATGTGGTAGCTTATTTTTTGTCTATACTAACACATGGATAGGACAATGAGTTGGTAAATGATCACTTACCCAATGAAAACCTTCTTTCAATATCCACACAAATCCTATGGTCTAAAGATATAGAAAACTACTTGGTATCTGGAAAATTTCCATAACGTTATCACTATCAAGAGAAGTGCATAATCATAAGGAAAAGTGCAACTTATACATGGATACAAGGAATGATTTTTAAGAAAGGGCCATATCAAATATTAAGGAGATGCATCAGAGAAGATGAAATCGATGATATACTCCATGCTACTCATAATGAGTTTTGTGGAGGCCATTATGTTGCAAAAAGAACAACCTATAAAGTACTCCAAACTGGATATTACTGGCCAACACTGCACAAGGACTCCTATGATTATGTATCACATTGTGATGATTTTCACGGATGGGGAAGCCTACACAAAGATAAGAAATGCCTCTACATCACCAAATATATTTCGAAGCATTTGAAAAGTGGGGATTTGACTTTGTTGGTCCATTCAATCCCCATCAAATAAAAAAACTACATTTTAGTATGCACTGACTACCTTACAAAATGGGAAGAAGTGGCAGCACTTGCAATAGAAAATGAAACCAATGTAGCAAATTTATTTACAAAAAAAATATTCCAAATATTTGGATTTCCCAGAGAGTTAGTTTCTGACCAAGGAAAGAAGTTTACATCCAACCTCATCGATGACCTACTTCGAAGAAAGAAAATTAAACATCAAATGTCCTGCTCCTACCACCCACAAGCTAATGGTCAAGCTGAAGTTACAAACAGAGAGATTAAAAGAATTGTGACAAAAACATTGCAGCTACATAGAAGGGATTGGGTAGATAGGTTAAGTGAAGAAGTTTGGGCTTATAACACAACATGGAAAACAACAATAGGCTTTACCCCCTATGAGCTGGTATATGGGAAAAAGTTAATTCTCCCTATTGAATTTGAAATCAAAACATTGAGAGTTGCAGCCCATTTAAACATGCAACTTTCAAAAATTCAAGACGAGCGCATGCTCCAACTAGATCGGCTGGATGAGCATCGCCAACAAGCCCTCGCCCACACTAAAATTATCCAGCAATAGAAGAATAAATGGCATGGAAAAAAAATCATACAAAAAAAATTCAAAGAAGGTGATTGGACACTACTATATTATTCTCGGTTCAAAACGTTTCAAGGAAAACTCACAACCAGATGGCTCAGACCCTACATTATTGATACAATTTATGACAATGGAGCAATCAAAATCACAACCATTGATGAAATAGAGTTACCCATGTTGGTGAATGGGCATAAACTCAAATTATATAAGAAACCACAATCAAGGGAGGAGTTCACACAACACTCTATCAGAAAAATCTAATGTTGATAGAGGACATAGATAATCACTAATTATTTTTGAAAAAAAAGAAGAGAAAAATATATAGAAAATTAATAGAAAAAAGAGAAAATAAAAGAAAAAATAACAAAACAAGCCAGCAGCCACGCAACTGAAAAACAAATAGAAGCAAACCAATCCAAACCAAGCGAGCCAATACAAGCAACAAAGAGCAATATTCAACAAAACAAAAGCCATATCAAGCAATCTAGCACATAAAAATAAGCCAAGTAAAAGAAAATATCAAGCAAGCCAGTACAAGCATCAAAGTGCAATATTCAGCAAAACAAAATCCAAATCAAGCGAACTAGCACAAAAAAATCAGCCAAGCAAAATAAAATATCAAGCGGGCCAGCAACAGAGCATCATAAAAGCACAACTACAGATATACCAAAAATAACTACAAACAAATACATAACCTACTACAGAACCATAGGTCCTTACGAAGACTCCCACATCATCAGCTGTAATATGCTAAGCATAAGAGGTAATCACTAAATTCTTTGTTTACATTTTCAATCAAATTATTCTCCCTACAAAAACGACTATTTCTCAGCTATGGATAGCTTTCAAGTAAATTTGGCGGCACAGTTCAGAGTATCCCTACTAGATAATGATGACTGGCCACAAGTAACCTTACTAGGTCATGATGACTTACCACATCCAAGTCAAGTAAATGATGACCTCTGTATCTCACCGCCATATCCTTTGATAATTAAAGCACCAACAAGATGTGCAATGATGAGAGTGAATGCATAAAATAGAAAATAAGACAGAGAGGGATAAGTAAGAAGATCCAACTAGCGATACGAGTTTTCTTAGAAAAGGAAGGATACAGAAGGAAGCACTCGACAATCAACCAACAAACTAGTGATCGATACCAAGTAGGCAAGTAAGTCATTCTCCCCCAAGCTTTGTGGTTTGATGTTATTCGGCAATTACAAAAAATGACAAAAGGGTTTAAGAAAAGTGAGGCAGATGACCATACACCCATATATGAAAAACATCAGGTATTGACAATCCTCCGCACAATAGGATGGATTCCATTTATTACTGGCCTAAGAGGATATGACACGACAATAGCCTTAGAGTTCACCCGAAACTTGAAACATATAAAGAAGGAGCAATATGTTACTCGGGTAACAGGGTTTCACATCAAATTAGATGAGGAGTCAATATAAAAACATATAGGCTTTCCAATGGGGTTGCATTGGGGAAGGGATGACAAATAATCCAACCTGAGGGAAATACGCGACTTTCTTTGGATAGGGTGAGAGCTACGAAGAGGATCAGAACAGTGTTAAAAGAGATACTGACCATGGGACGATGTTGATACCATCATCCTGAAATATATCACATGCACGGAAAGGCTTAGCTACATTCCAACTTTTCACTTCAAAAATTTTGGACCTCCTAAGGAATAAGGGCCATATCAGGTCAAACAACAACATCAATATCCCCTTTACCTTATGTAGTCCTTCTGGGAGATGAGCAGGAAGCTTGTGCAAAGAAAGGAGGATGCATTGGCTAATCACAGACTAATCAAGTTGATCATTTGCAAAGAGTTGAAGATTCAATTCTGAGAACTTTCATGGGACGAATTTTTCCTGGTCTCGGCTGAAGATGTCCAAGGGATGAAAGGCATGCCGAATATAGGCATAACCCTCACCTCGAGTTCAAAGGAGGAAAAGTCTGCCACTGCGTCAGGATTTAAACAAAAAATCAACCTAAATAGTGATAATTAGGAGATAGATGAAACTCTTATCAAAATAAAGCACTCCCAGGATACCTCCCATCAGAAAACCTCAAGGACACCTGCTGGCAAGAAAAGGTTGAAGCAGTAGAGCGGGAGGTTTCCACAGCTATCCAGAGCCAAGAAGATAAAAAACAAAGATAAAGAAACAAGCCCCATAGTACAAGACCTGTCGGACTTTGAATATAACGAAGCATAACAGGAAAATCCTTCTACACCTATAGAGGAAGACACCTTCCAGCATAAATTTGACGATGAAAAGATGAACACTGAAAAGGATGATCAATTGACTGAATCATAGGCTGAGCTGGCGAAGGTCAGAGAGAAGTTGGCCGCATTGAAAATCGAAGCATGTCTCCAAGGAAATCAGCCCGTTCCAGTAGCTTCGCCACCATTCATCCACGAAAAGACCCAAATCCTAACAATGCAGCACTCGGGTCAATTTAAGCACACGAAGCAGCAAAATTTGGCATTGAAAGAAAATTTAGGCCAAGCCCGGGAGTTATTGACCCAGAAATACCAACAAATCCTGCAGTTAGAGGACACTCTAGCCATCACTGCCAAGATTTATGAAGAAATACTGGGGTATAGGTCGCCATCTTGAGTCTACACAGTATATCTAAAGAAAAAATGGGGCTGGTTCCAATTGCAAAGGATGAAACATGGTTTATCCTTGGATTTTACCACTCCTAAGAAGTTTGTAGACACCTCCCTAGCTTGCACTGAGTTCGAAAAAGACCAGTTATGTGAATTCTTCCTGCACAATCTAGTGGCTCCAAACTCACCAAATTGGTCACTGAACCCCTACATGGGTGATTTTCAAATAAGGGCATTGTTCTCTTGGATGAATCATGAAGTAGAAAGATCCCAGGATGTTCATCTCTACCAAGCTGTATAAGAATGGCAGAATCCACTATGGATAAGGGCTGAAGATACACATCCCGAGAAGGTGATTCAGTATCACTTTTCTATAACCTTCGATGCATATCTGATCCCCATCCTTCTCGAGAAGCAGTAGGAAGCCATATCACACTTCAACAACACCACCCAAAGCACCTTTAGCGAAGTTTAGGAAGTTATCAATGATAGGTGGAAAATAATTTCAAAGGACTTGAAAAAGAGGGAGCCTAACTCCCCCCATAGGATGGAAGTCGCACTCACCACAGCAAGGTTGTACAGGGATTCATTGGTAAAGAACCAAATCAGATGGATATGAATGAAATTAATCCCACCTTTCTTTATTCCTCTCGCTATTAAGGAATAGATCGATGAGGATGAGGAAAGAAGGACCTGGGCCAAAGTGTAAAAAGCTTCTTATTACGCTCGTAAATTCTTTAAAAGGCCCATAGGCAATCTAAATCCCACATTTTAGTAAATAATAATAGATATTGATAGATGATAAGATAATAAGATGATTACAATGTAATGAGAGGCCCCGTATAATTACAATTCCAAAGGGAACCTCTAATGGTTGTTCACAAGAGTTATGTCCTTTCGATAATTATTGTTAATTACTATTATTATTTAATATCTATATACTATTATTACTATTATTACTATTATTATTTAATATCTATATATTTTAGGTTTGTTACATTTCCTTCCCCCTTAAGGGAAGCTTTGTTGAAGACAAGGGTTATGTTTGATTTTTTTGTTTGAACTATCATCTCTAGATCCTTTCTTTTAGTATTTACGACACTTGAGGAAATGAGGCGATACAAGTTACGGATTCCATAGAAGAACTGTCGCGTCGTTTCTAATGTGGTCCATCCGAGATCTATTTTTATCAGAGCTATTTGATCACTTTGTGGCATGGGTCTTTTTGTTTGTTGCTTACTATGTTGATTCGATGTACTTGCTTGTCTGACCTCATAATTCCTCTGTATATGTTCATTTTGACCTTGTCATTGGTCAGAATGACGGTTATAATTGGGGTGTCGGTAAGGAGTCCCTGCTGTTTGTTTTTCTGCTGGATTGACTTCTTTTTTAATTGTGTCAAGTACTGAATTTATCTCCACAATTTGACTTTGTTTTCCGAAGGGTCTAGATGCTTCCTCCTAGATTTGTGCTAATTTTCTCTCTAATAGAATGTTATTATTCTGAATTTTCTTGAACCTTTCATCTTGCGACTTTTTGTCCTCTTTAAACTTCTCAATTTGTTTCTTGAGTTCTTGATTACGATTTTTCAGATGATGGTTTTGTTCTTGTTGTTCTAGTATTTTTCCTTCTAGGTCTTCATTGGAGTGTTCCATCTTCTTACTATGTTTTAACTTTTTTATTTTCGTAAGTAATGTTTTGTTATGAATTCTTAGTTGAAATAGTTCTTCGGTATTGCTTGCTAATATGTCATTGATTTTCTTAATTTCCACTTTGTGTTCCTTTTTAGTAGTGTCGTACGTCTGTTGGAGTTCCTTATTCTTTTGTTGTTGTTGACCTATGTCTGATTCTTGACTTTATAGCTTCCTTTGGACTTGCATCAATTTATCATCTTTGTCCATGACGAGCTGGTTTAAACACTTTATTTCTTCTTCTAAATCATTATCGCTTCCATCTGGTGACTTGTCATCATTTTTTGACTTTCTGATCTGGTCTTCTAGGTTTTGATTGTGGATTTTTAAACAAGAGATTTCTTTATCCTGATCAGATAACATTTTCTTGTTATCTCTTATGGCTCATTCTAGCTGTCAATTTTTATTCCATAAGCGATGATTCTCATAATCTTTCCACTCTTTCAAAAAATTCCGTGTCTCGACCTTAGCTTGTAGATGTTTATTGATCACTTTATATTGCTCTAATTCCTTTAGTGATGCTTGTGACTGCGATGTCATTTCTGATTTTGAATTCACCATAGTTCATGACTTCGTCTTTGCTTGAAGTTCTTCTTTGGCTTGGTCTTCTTTGATGATACTGGTCTCGACTTTGACAACAATTAGTTTTCATTGACTTGACTTCTTGATAAGGGAGTCTTCCTTGATTTTGTCTTCTTCCCTTTCAAATTTTGGAAAGAATCCTCCTTGAATTTGTATTTTAATTTTATTTTTAATAACAATGTTCAATATGATTTTTCTTGTAAAAATTATTTGTGTTGGTGCTTAGCTAATTTAATTTCCCCTTAATTTTTGTAAAATGGTGTAGAATGGGTGGTTGGGAGGAATGATTGTTACCTTCCCCACCCAAGTTCGAATCTCACTTTTGGTTTGTTGTTAGGGAATAAAACCAAACCCACTTCTCACAAAACCACGTGCACTTTCATAAAACCATGTGCGGTTTTACTTAAGGCTAGAATCAAGCACGACACTATGATACCACTGAAGCGTAAAAGCTTCTTATTATGCTCATAAATTCTTTAAAAGGCCCATAGGAAATTTGAATCCCACATTTTAGTAAAAAATAATAGATATTGATAGATGATAAGATAATAAGATGATTACAATGTAATGAGAGGCCCCGTAAAAATACAATTCCAAAGGGCACCTCTAATGGTTGTTCACAAAGGTTATGTCCCTTCAATAATTATTGTTAATTACTATTATTACTATTATTATTTAATATTTATATACTATTATTACTATTATTATTTAATATTTATATATTTTAGGTTTGTTACAACCCCTACATAGGTGATTTTCAAATAAGAGCATTGTTCTCTTGGATGAATCATGAAGTAGAAATAGGCTAGGATGTTCATCTCTACCAAGTATAATAATGGTAGAATCCACTATGGATAAGGGCTGAAGATACACATCTTGAGAAGGTGATTCAGTATCAGTTTGCTATAACCTCCAATGCGGATGTGATCCCCATCCTTCTCGAGAAGCAGTAGGAAGCCATATAACACTTCAACAACACCACTTAGAGCATTGTCAGTGAATTTTAGCAAGCTATCAATGATAGGTGTAAAATAATTTCAAATGGCTTGAAAAAGAGGGATCCTCACTCCCCCCATAAGATGGAAGTCGCACTCAGTAGAGCAAGGTTGTACAAGGATTCGTTGATAAAGAACCAAATCAGATGGATATGAATGAAATTAATCCCACCTTTCTTTATTCATCTTGCTATTAAGGAATAGATCGATGAGGATGAGGAAAGAAGGACATGGGCCAAAGCAGAACAGAGCCAAGGTTACTACGGATAGGTAGGGGCTCCTAGAGTTGTTTCCTGGGATATTAGGGAAGCCATCATGGATCAGTATGAGTCACCCAAGGATGGGTAACATCATCAAGTTTGGGGGATATTATGATCCTAGGATATAGGTACTCCATAGACTCCTTTCATGCCACACATAAGCGAAGAAAGGATAAGAAAGCACCTCTTCAGTAGGGGATAATGCATTTTGGTTGATGATTAAATGAAGTAATTTAGTGATTATATTTTCTTATTTCTTAGTATTTTATTTACTAATCATATGAATAAATACATGTGTGGATAAGGCACAGGTGACCCGAAAGAATAACAAATGACTAAGCACCAAACTAAAGATCGCAAGAGACACAACGATCCCATTTTCTCCTGATTTGTAGGAAAGAATATTGTTATTCAAGATCGTGATTTTCAATGTAAAGATAGGTTAGAATTAATGATAAATAGGACCTCTTGAGTAGCATGGGGTCTAGAGACATTTTCTAAAAAAAATCTTCAGCATTTTCGTTGTTGAGACATCTTTGTTTTACATTTTCTATAGCATGGATTTATGAATTGATAATGAAATACCAACATTCTCTTAATATTGTGAGTTCATAAGTTTCTTTCTCTCCTAAGATACGAGTTGGTGAGGGCCTCCTCAATATTTAGATCAGGATTTCAGTGCTTTGTTTCAAGTATTTTTATGCATTCTATTAATTATTTCCATCATCATTGTGTGTGAATTAACTCCAACATTCATTCAAATATCAGATTTCGATTTCAACACAAGCACTTTTCTTTCTGTAGTTCAATAATATTGCTTCTATAGTTTTGTATTACACTGTCTGTAGTCCTATACATGCCATCCACATAGGGGAATTTCATATCTTAATTTCCACTTTTTTATAGCATTTCCAAAAGAAGACCAGATCTATGTTTTCATGCTTCCAAGATAATATTTTGTGATTATTGATAAAATGGATCTTTGGCTTCTTTTAGATTAGATTGAAGCTCTTAAATCAAAGTTATGCATGCTTCCCTTTCTTGATTTGACAAAATAGGATTTATCAGCTTTTAGCATTTGATTTGATAAAAAAGGATTTATCAGCTTTCAACATTTGATTTGATAAAATAGGATTTATATGCTTCCAACATTTGATTTGATAAAATAGGATTTATCAACTTTCAGCATTTGATTTAATAAAATAGGATTTATCTGCTTTCAACATTTGATTTGATAAAATAGGATTTATCTGATTCCTACATTTGATTTAATAGAATAGATTTACATGCTTTCATTTAATTTTTTAATAAAATAGATTTGATTTCATTTACTGCTTTGATAAGATAGGATTTACGTTCTTTCATTTTATGCTTTCTAGTTTCCCTAGAACAATATTTACTACTTCCTTATAATATCCTTTAGAATACAAACACTTTGAACGACAAATATTATCTCATAGTGCACATACAGTGCTAAGTACCTCTCATGTTTGTACGCTCCCTGGTCGATAATTAAAATACACTTCAGGTACATCTACCTCAAAAATTTATACATTCCTGGAGTCCACCAATCCCAATTATAAAAAATGAATGGAAGACCCTTTGCAAAATAGGTTAGTCTGATATTATCCTTCCTTCCATTCTTCTATTGTCCCTCTAAAAGTACAACCCTTACAAAATACCTTCCTATACAAAATGAGAAGAAGGGCCTTTGAAAAAAAGGACACAGTCCTCCCCTTCTACTCTTATATTGTCTATAGAAAACTAGACAATGAAAACTAACATAAAACGAAAAAAATAAAAACATACAAGCAAAACTAACAGAAAATGAAAAAGTAAAAATGATCCTGAAAATATAAAGAAGAGAGCCTAGTGGGCGTACCATGTGGTTTCCTCAATTAATCACCATTTATTTTTCCCCTAAGGGATTCCTGTCAACTGGAGGGGACTGTCTAGAGCTTACTGAATTCATTGGGCTCCTCTCGACATCACGTTGAGCTCGGCTGGCTGCAGCGTGTTCGACGATGATAGTTCACATTCATTCAATCAGTTCGTCATTATTTTTTGCGAACTTGTGGTCGATGTCGTCCCCAATTCTCTTCTCCATGGATTCCAAGTCTCTTTTGTCTCATTTTCCCTCGAGCTTATGTCGAATTTCTGCTATCTGCTATTCCAACTACTCCACTCTTCGGCTATTCACATCACTACTGCTCGTCATTCCAACGGGGCCACGAATTACACCATCCACCATTATATAATAATGAGATGGGACTGAAGAACTTAAGTAACAAATATTACCGTGTGGGAACTCACCATTAAGCAGAGCACTGGTTGGAATCTGGTTCCTGCCCTTGTAAAAACCTTCAATAACCAAATGAGGAAGAGTTCTAGTGGAGCGAGAAACTATCGAAGACAGAGCTACGTTAGACAACATTTTCGGCAAGCACCAAGGAATAGGGGTAGATCCGATTTAAAGGACCAGCACTAGTGAAAATGAAGAGAAACATGAACCCTGGATACAAATAAATATTCAGCACTGCCAAAAATAAATTTGAAAGTACATGAAAGAGGGGGTATATCATATTACGAGTGAGAGACCATACCCTGACCGACCTTTGAATGGACTGATGGGACATATTCACTGCTAGGGTTCGTCGATATAATCAAGGATCAAATTTGAAGGGTTGGGTCCCATTTAACTTTGAAGGGATATGAGATATTGAACCCTTCAATGCTGTCATTTAAAAGTAAATCATTCTTTTCATTTGAAAATGTAATAGTACATCAAATTTTCATTATTGCTTTTAAAAATTCCTTAATATAGTGAAAATATTTGCATTGTTCCTCTCTATAAAATTTAATAAGCAGTGCTATATTAATATGGGCTAGTTAAATAACCCAAGAACCCATATAGAATAAATTTAAAAAACAAAAAGAAAAAAAATCTAACAATTTGAAGAAATCACTTGTTTTATCATAGTCTATTATACCAATTCTATACATTGTTTGTAGATGGGTTTGTAGAAGATCTAGTGTAACATGGGAAAAATTCGATGAAGAAGAGGGAGAGATGACCATAATAGATGAGAGAATTCTAAACAACAAGATCAATCTTCCAAGATGGCATTGAGATGAAACATAATTGGGAAAAGAAGGAGAGATAACATGTCGTAGGAATAACATCTAAGGTTGGTGTTAATTTTTTACATGACCCATTTCATATTATTTACAGAAGGAGCCGATAAATGAAACATATACACATGATTTTAAAGGTGTAAATGTGAATTCTACTGTTCAAGGTTTAGAAATTGCAAAAAATAGCAGTGAGGTTGTACGATTTGGGAAGTGTGATTTTTTGTTGGTTCATTAGTGTGGGTCATTTGATACTTTGGATCCATAGACCAGTCACATAATTCATTACAAACATTAAACTTGGATGTGGAAAGTTAAAACCCTACATCTAGCTTTGTTCTCCACATACAAAATTATACACATATTTGAAAATCCAATCCACAATGCAAAATTCTGCATATACCTGTAAATTCATAGCAGCCCAGTGATATAAGGATCCCACTGGACAAATCATGAATGCAAATGATGCAGAAGATGTTTGTAAGGATCCTGCTGGACGAATCATTTTTTCATACTAAACAAAACTAGGTGGAAAGGACAATGGGGACGAATTACCCAAGCTAAAATATGTTTCAAGTTTCTTCAAGGTTCGAGATCCAATTTTCCCACCCTGTCCACTCCATTTTGTTTCATTTTTTCTCCCTCAAGACTCAATAGTCTAAGTGACACTGGGTAGGATCCATTCCAATTTTTATTTCCCATTTTGCAAGAGTGGTAGGATCCATTCGAATTTCGCATTAATGTGCTCGTTGGTCGGACTCCATAGTCACATGGTTGATCAGTGATAGAACGCGAAAATTCAATGGAATTATGGATTTATATTAATACTTTTCCAAAAATTATTTATATAATGTTCTTTGGAAAGAATCTCAAAAAAATCATATTAAACTTTGAAAATATCAAAATTTTGATAAAGCACGGACATTTATTCTGCTATGATTAAGTAATCCAAGGTTCATATTTTAATGTGGTAACGAAATGTTTTACCTTGGTTTGAGATTTTACAATGTGTCAATCTTGAATACATTCCACTCACTTAAGAAGTTTGGATAAAACCACTTTCTTCCAACTTTAATATCCAAGGAATATATTAATGTTTTATTTTCCTCATGTTTATCCTTATCATAGAATCTTTGATGCTCAAGAAAAATTAATTTGGTGCTTAGGAAAAATAATTATTTTCCAAAATTCGGAAATCGAAAACCAAGGGAAGCAAACCAAGAAATGGTTTTTACATAAATTTATAATTTGTTTTTGGATTATATTTATGAATATATGAAATATGGGAAAAACATGACATGGTTTTTAGAAATATTGAATGGTTTTTTAGAAATTAGTTTGAATTTCATCTATGAAATTCATAAACATATGTAAAGTAAATGGAGAAATGTTACTGGAGATGGTTTTTTATGGATGGGTAATAAAAACATGGTTTTCAAGATATGGTTTTCAAAACCACAGGCATTTCCTATTTGAATGGAAATATAGAAATGTAATTTTACAGGTTGAAAAAGTATTTGGGAAAGTTTTTGAAACTGATATTTCAAAAAATTAATAAATGGAAAGAAATAATTTTTTTTAAATCATTTACAAAGTTTAGCATGTAGAAGATTATTTCCAGATTTTAAGGTAAATAGTTGAAGATCAAATGTCAGACTTGGTAGGAAAAAGATTGTTTCTAGAGTTGAAGGCACAAAATCAACACACGGCACCATTTGTAAATTTCCAGGGTATCAAAATCAGCCGCCACCCCTGTTGATGTATTTGTAACTTCAGAATGTATTTCATATATGTATATTGTATTCCTATAGAGATGTTATTATTCCTCTATATGGAAGTGCTTGTATTCCTATAGATATGTTATTATTCCTCTATACAGAAGTGTCGTCATTTATATTGTAAGTGTCACAACTTATACTTGATGGGTTATTAGACCACCTTGTTGGGGTCGGACCTGTATAAGTCATGTGGGTTAAAGGGTTATTAGACCACCCTATTGGGGGTCAACCCTGTCAGCATTATGTTATGTTGTTAAGTTAATGTCGACTTAGTAAAGGTTATTAGGAAACTCAAGTCAAGTATAAATAGAGTGCAGGAGGCACTCTATTTGATCATTCACTTCTCACTCATACACTCATTGAAGAGTGGCGCACTAGTGGAGGAGGAGAAGTTGCTACTATGAGTATATCTCTTATGCTTGGGTTTTGTATCATGGATCTATCTATCTCTGAGGAAGTTGCGGGGATTTTCACCTTCTTGGTTTTCCCTGGTGAAATTTTGTCTCTTGTGTGCTTGTATTATTGTGTCCATGATTGACATGCTGTAGATATGTTGTACATGTTGTTCTCTCAGTTATGATCCTAGATCAAATTGAAGTAAATTCTGAAAAACTAACATGGTATCAGAGGTAGCCTGAAAGAAGGCATGGTATGGCATTTATGACACTTGTTGCACTTGTGAAGCTAGGGCTTGATATAGTAAAAACTAGTCATTGTAGAACTTTCTCTATAAATTAATTTTGGAGAAGTTTCAGGATCTAAAAATCTTACAGGTCGAAGATAATATCCCCATGTACCTTCTTTCCAAAGGAGAGCCTCTAATTCGTTGTACATTCAGATTTATGATCTGTACAATATAGGGTTTCTTCCTTTTCCAGATCTTAGTCATAAGCAGGTGAACTAGGAAAAAAGGTCACAACTTGGGCTAGGAAGATCCAAATGAAAATTCGTAACAAGTGGCAGGTAGGGAACAGACTGTACTTTCACAGGTCTGAGTTTTAGAGGTCGAAATTGAACCAGTGACACGTGGCACTCCGTACAAGTTCGTTCTCCTATTTTATTCCATAAAAAGATCACGTTGCGACATTTGGCACATATCTCTCTCAGAGAATCCATTTGAGGTCAGACCTATGGTGTTGGAAAGATAACAGGGCAGGCTACCATAGGCCGAATTTTCAGACCCTGTAGATCTGAAATTTTTTATTTAGACCAGAAACAATTAGGTGCATAGCACCTTCATTCATGGCTATAGGAACTTAGGGTTTCGAAGAAAGTTGGAATTTTTGTAATTAGAGACCACGGTTGGATGCTACTCATAAAAATCAAAATTTAGAGACCAAGATCAAATTTTTTGGTTGGGTAGAATGCCGGGCTTGATCAAACCCTAGTTCGGGACTTTGATTGGAAAGGTGAAAAATTAGGGTTTCTAGAAAAATGGGAATTTTTGAAATCTGTGACCATAGCTGAAAGCTCCTTGGAAAAATCAAAGTTTAGAGCTTTGGATCAAACTATTTGGTTGGGTGAAGCTCCAGGAAAACCAAACCCTAATTCAGGGTCCTCCCTAGTGAATCTGGAAATCTAAAAGTCAATTTTGAGGGGTGAAACTTTGCAGTTTTCAAATTCTGGGTTTACCAGCTTGACCAGCTCATCAAGGCGCATCTTTCTATCCTTTCAGAAGTTTCAAATTCAAAGTATGAATTTTTAGGGTTTCTATGACAAACCCTAATCCAGCTGCATATCCAGTTTCTGCAAATCAAGTGGTTTGGGTTAATCCTAGAAGAGAATGGATTGGTCCTCTGCATAAGTGAAGAAGTTCTAGTTTCAGAGGGAGATGAGGCTAAGGCCTTACATAAGAAGATTACATGCAAACTTGACAGGTATGACTTATGGGTATGTTTCGTAATCTGTTCATGATTAAGTGTATGATATGTTTGTCTTCATTAAGATTAGTACAATCTTGATTAATTTTAGACTTGTCGTATCACCTTAATAAAAATATGAATGCTAAAAGATATTCATTGATTAGGGTTTTGACACTTATGATTGTACTAATGCATTTTGGTGTTGTATGAGGTTGATGTTGTCCGCTAACATGAAAGGTACATCAAGAAAGACAAATTATGTTCTAGTTCAAGAACATATGACCATATGAAGACAAAGATTCATCCATTGTCATGGATCACATAGAAGATCTACCTTCGAGGTATGTATAACTTGGATCTATAATGGTTAACCTATGAGGTATGTAGGTTACTAGAACAAGTCATTGAAGAGAATGTTATCACTCCAGGAATCTCTCCTAGGTTGTATTTCAGAGATGCCTGGTAACTTAAACTTGTCTTGAGAGAAGGATTTTATTTTGGATCAAGTTGGATGATAAGAATCAAATTTTCCACTCTCACAACATGCATGAGGACGCTCAGACAAACAAGGCTTTGAATACAGATGTTCAGAGGTTTGATTTAAAATGAGAGGTGTGAATCCTGGTTGCTTTTAGCAGACTCATACGCAACAGAACGTGTATAAATGGCTAAGCATAACAAAATTACAGCATATATGTTTAAACCTTTAACACCATGACAGGATAACAGCTATCTAGCAATTAAAGTGAACATACAGGAAATAAATCATTCACAACAAGTACAAAAACACGAGAAGAAAGAATCTGACAGCCAATAATAAAAGAAGCTTGTATTATCTAGAAAGTCATAGGAGTCTGAGAATACAAAATTTGATTTAGTCTCTCCAAAGTCGAACCTCTATCCTACTTTAGTCCTCGGCTTTATAGCCATTACAATGTTTTCAGACCCCAAAAAAAAGGATCGAATATACTAAAAATAACAACTGAGAACAGCTAATGAAAGATGTAACAGTGTGTCATAATCAAAGTAACTGCTCTTCGCTGGTGAACCTACGCTTGACAGTTGAGACGCGTGTCATGGAGCTAGGGGTGGGTGTGAAACTGTTACTCTGCAAAAACCTATAGAAGTGCTTTCCAAAAATAGGCAGGAATATTTTTCTGTCAAATCTACGAGCGCTCTCAGTCTGTGACAAGAGGCGATTGTGGTGTACTTGAACGCTTGTCAATCCCCTAGAAAATGCCTTCAAGATGCTAGGAATGACACAAACCTATGCGTTTATTTTATTTTTTGGTAGCTAACAAAACTGGGGCTTGAAGGCGATAAGCAACTGAAATCCTAGCGTTCGGTGATTAATCTATCGGAGTAACGCTTCGCCTAAACCACCGAAACGCTTAAGGGTGCTGGAAAACATTATTTCTTTTCAGTATCCGGGAGGGCATTGCCCGTGGGTAATAAACTGCCAGAACGGGATTCAACAGCTAATGAATAGTTCTAGTGTTCACCCAAGCTACCGAAAACCATGCATGATCCATCCTGCAAAAATAACAAAATTGTGTTCCAATCCTCTTGTTACCTGGATTTTTCTTCCTCCTGGGCCGAGGTCGGAGGATTGGAAAAGTCGATTGCATCTGGAGCCAAGGTCTCCAGGTTCGAATGTACCATGGGCTGGGGACTCTGAGTTTCTCCCTTACTTTCCAAAACTTCGACCTTCCTCCTTAATCTGATGTTTTCCGTGATAAGCCTAATGTTTTTGCCCCACATTTTGCCATGTTTCTTGGTCAATCCATGAAAATATATGTAAAGCTCATTATACCTCTCTATCATCCTTTCATTCTTATCTTTAATGACCCTCTGGAGTAACTCGCGTTCATAAGCCTACTGGAGGAGACGGTTGATTTTCTGTGAAGCTGAAATCTTTGCATTTTGGATTGGTCCATCGGCCACCTGCTGACTTTGTTCCTCAAAGGGTGTAGGGGAGAATAAATTCACACATCGAAAACCTTGCTCTTCCATAGAGGTAAATGGAGGCAACTCTACATAATCATTCTCCTGCTCCATCAGAGCTGGAGCTGCTTCCTAGGGTCCCTGTTCATTTTTCACCTTATCAAATTCTGTTCCAACTTCCTGCAACTTCTCCTCCTCTTCAAAATCAGTGTATGGGAGGTTTAAAAGATTTGTACTTCTCGAGGGAGTCTCCTCTGAAACCACCCCCTCATCCTCAGCCTTGTCATCAAATGCCAGCTTCCTTTTGGTTTTCTTCACCAGTGGAGCTGAGGAAAGGGGTTTGACTGAATTTGGGGGAAGAGCCCTCCTTCTTCATTTTTCACTTCTGGGGTTTGAGGATTTCTTTCCATTTTATGGCTGTAATTCTATTTCGAGCCCACTCCAGAAGAGAAAGAAGGTCCATTTCATGCCTTTCCTCTGTAATAAATCAAAAACTAAGAGTTTAATCAAACCATGGTGGAACAACCTCCCTGCAATTTTGGAGGGATAAGCCTTCACTTGATGCGCCATTTTGGTGAGGCTCTTGTGGAGGTAGAAAGGGAGGTTTAAAGGGCTCTTTCCCGTGAAATGGTCCAGTAGTCTAAAATGATAAATGAGCACCCTGTTATACCTGCCCTCATAGGTTATATAGACCAAGATAGACTACAATAAAAGTTGCCAGTTATCCTCCAAGTATGCCATAGGGATGTCATTCTTCCAAACTAGGTTCCTGCGCTCCGTTTTCAAGTATGATCGAAACTCGAAATACTTCTTGGTAGCGGTCTTGAACTAGCTCTCTCTGGTCGTTGGGCATTCTGTCACCTGGGCTATGAGGGCCTCGTTCACCCTGAACTCTTCCTTGCATATCACTTCCTTTTCTCCGTCATATGTGAGTGAAAAAGCTTCAGCCACTTGTTGATGAGAGACCTGAAGCTTTTTGCAGAAACTATAGCAGCCGACGTTCTTGAAAAATTGACATACCTCGGGGTGTGCCTCTAGGTAATAGATGTCACTGAATTCTTTTCTCAGGACTGCTCCACCTCCTTTCGGCATCAGTAACCTGCTTGCTGGCATTGCTTTTCAAACCCGGACTGAGGGAGCGACGGGAAATAGGAGGAAAATGGGCTCAATTGACGCGGTGAGGGCAAAAATAGGACGGTGGTGTGGCCTTTCGGGAACTAACTCTGAGGGTATGAAAAGGTGGGCAATCATGAGGGTGAAAAGATGATTATGGAGACACAATTGCACCATTGGAATGAAATTTAAGAAATGGTGTTATGTGGATGGGAAATGAAATCCGATTGGTCAGAGTTAAGGTGGTGCGTCCGGCCTTCCCTCGGGGTAAACCAGACTTTTGTTGAGCTGACCCTTTTGGTGGCTAAACCATGATGAGTTCCCTGAATCATGAACCTGAACCCCTGATTTGATGTGTCCATCGATTGACATAACTCCCCTTTCGGCAGTCAATAACCCACCTTCAAAACTGCTGTGCCGCCGGAAAACGATTTTCACCACTACCTTTTTGCTTTCGGTAGCTGAAGCTAATCAAGTCCCCTTGATGGCAAGCTGCAGAAAGTATGCCTGGTTTCAGTGGCTAATGAACACCATTGTGTTCACCCAAACCCCCAAAATGGCTTCGTGAATTGCGGGCATAACCTTTCCTTTTGGTGGCTATGGAAGATTTCAGACCTACCCCTCGAGCTGCGGAAAGCGCCTGATCTCTCGGTGGCTAATGAACACCATCATGTTCTCCCAAGCCACCGAAAAATGCCCCTCCACTTTATGCTGTAACTTTTCCCTTTTGGTGGTTGGGACGTTCTGTTTCTCACATAGTAAACTACCGAAAACCGGGCTTTCGGTAGCTAATGAGCCAATACCAGGCCCGCCTAAGCCACCGAAACCTGAAACTTTACCTTCGGAAGGAGAGCCGGTGTAAAAGTATCAATTTAGACTCCATTATCTTCTTAGATCTAATGGACTAGAACTCAGACATGTACAGACCAGACTCAAAACTAAAAGACTTCCTATCTTCTAGATGACATGACTAGTCTACGTTTATTTAGGAGATAACAGAGAACAAGAAGACATTATGCGGGTATGTTAGACATAACTAGCTAGCATTCTAATCCAGGTATGTTTTTCATATATCAAGTTAGAATCCTACCTTGTGTTAGGATCTGTTGATGTATATGTAACTTCGGAATGTATTTCACATATATGTATATTGTATTCCTATAGAGATGGTATTATTCCTCTATAAGGAAGTGTCGTCATTTATATTGTAAGTGTCGTAACTTATACTTGATGGGTTATTAGACCACCTTGTTTGGGGTCGGCCCTGTATAAGTCATGTGGGTCAATGGGTTATTAGACCACCTTGTTTGGGGTCGGCCTTGTATAAGTCATGTGGGTCAAAGGGTTATTAGACCACCCTATTGGGGGTCGGCCCACTCAGCATTATGTTATGTGGTTAAGTTCGAGCCGACATGAGTTAGGTAAAAAGGCAAGTCAAGTCAAGTATAAATAGAGTGCGGGAGGCACTCTATTTACTCACTCACTTCTCACACATGCTCTCAAGGAGGAGAGGCGCACTTATGGAGGAGGAGGATTGCTGCTAGGTTATGGCTATCTCTATTGGTTGGTTGTATCATTGCTCTATCTATCTCTGAGGAAGTTATTGGGGTTTTTCACCTTTATGGTTTTCCCCAAGTAAATCTTTGTGTCTCTTGTGTGCTTGCATTATTGTCTCCATGATTGATATGCTGTAGATATGCTGTACATGTTTTTCTCTCAGTTAAGATCCTAGATCAGATTGAAGTAAATTCTGAAAATTCAACATGGAATCAGAGCTAGCCTGAAAGAAGGCATGATATGGCATGTATGACACTTGTTGCACTTACGATGCTAGGGCTTGATATAGCAAAAACCAGTCATCGTAGAACTTTCGCTATAAATCCGTTTTGGCAAAGTTTTCGGATCTTAAATTGTTACAGGTCGAAGCTAAGATCTCCAGGTATCTTGTGTCCAAAGGACAACCTCTAATTCGTTGTACTTTGTGATTTATGATCTGTACAATATAGGGTTTCTGCCTCTTCCAGATCTGAGTCAAAATCAGGTGACCTTGGGAAAAAGGTCATATCTTGGGCCAGGAAGCTCCAAATGAAATTTCGTAAAAAATGACAGGTAGTACACAGTCTGCACTATCTCAGAAAACTTTTTCAGAGGCCGAAGTCGAACCAGTGACACGTGTCACGCCGTACAAGTTCGCTCTCCTGTATTATCCCATAAACAGGTCACGTTGTGACATTTGGCATAACTCTCTCTCAGAGAGTCCAATTGAGGTCAGACCTGTCAGGATGGAAAGGTAACAGGCCGAGATATCTCAGAAAACTTTTTCAGGGGCTGAAGTTAAAACAGTGACACGTGGCACGCCGAACAAGTTCGCTCTCCTGTTTTATCCCAAAACAGGTCACGTTGCGACATTTGGCATATCTCTCTCTCAGAGAATCCAATTGAGGTCAGACCTATTGGGATGGAAAGATAACAGGTCAGGCTATCTCAGGAAACTTTTTCAGACCCTGTGGATCAAAAATTTCGGAGTTACACCAGAAACAATCAGGTACATATTTCTGTCAAAACAGAATTATTTTTTGGTACCTTCATTCATGGCTTCCGGAATTTAGGGCTTTGGAGAAAGTTGGAATTTTTGTAATCGGAGACCACGGCTGGATGCTACTCATCAAAATAGAAATTTAGAGACCAAGATCAGAATTTTTGGTTGGGCAGAAGGCCGGGCTTGATTAGACCCTAGTTCGGGACTTTGATCAGAAAAGTGGAAAATTAGGGCTTCTGTAAAAATGGGAATTTTTGAAATCTGTGACCACGGCTGGAAGCTCCTCAGAAAAATAGAAGCTTAGAGCTTTGGATCAAACATTTTGATGGGGCAAAAGAGTGGGCTTCATCAAACCCCAGTTCAGGGTCACGTCCAGTGAATCTAGAAGTTTCAAAGGCAAAATTGAGGAGTGAAACTTTGCAGTTTTCAAATTCTGAATATACCAACTTGATCAGCTCATCAAGGCACATATTTCTATCCTATCAGAAGTTTGAAATTCAAAGTTTGAATTTTTGGGGTTTCTCTGACAAACCCATATCCAGCTCAAGGTCCAGTTCTTGCAAATCAAGTGGATTGGGTTAATCACTTGCATAAGTGAAGAAGTTCCTGTTTCAGAGGGAGATGAGGCTAAGGCCTTACATAAGAAGATTACAAGTGATCTCGACAGGTATGACTCATCGAGGTATGTTTTGAGATTTGTTCATAATTAAGTTTATGGTATGCTTGTCTTCATATTATCACGGTTAGTACAATCTTGATTTTAGACTTGTCATATCACCTTAATAAAATTATGAATGCATGATAGAAGTCATTCATTTATTAGGAGTATGAAACTTATGTTTGTACTAACACATTGTGATGTTGTATGAGTTTTATGTTGTCTACTAACATGAAAGGTACACCAAGAAGACAAATCATGTTCTAGTTCAAGAACATATGATCATGAGGACAAAGATTCATCCATTGCCATGGATCTCATAGAAGATCCATTCTCAAGGTATGTATAACTTAGTTTTATAATGGTTAACTTATGAGACATGCAGGTTACTAGCACAAGTCACTAAAGAGAACCAGAAGACATTATGCGGGTATGTTAGACATAAATAGCTAGCATGCTAATCCAGGTATGTTTTTCCTATATCAAGCTAAAATCCTACCTTGTGTTAGGATCTTATACTGTTGTTGATAATAATTATTCATGAAAGTATAGGCTTGAATAATCACAGGTTTTATGCATTTTATATCTCTTATCTTGATTGATGATTCAACTAACCTGAAGAGTCATAGGCTTGAGTAATTACAGGTTTAGACATGTTATGTTTCTTATGATTTGACTAACCATAAGAATCCTTGAATGCTCATGCTTATTATTTCTGTTTGAAATGATCATGACTATACATGCTTGAGATTATTGTGTTTTAATAGTATACTAATGAATGTATGATTTTATATGAGATCACAAGGATAACACATTCATGATACTAATAAGCATGCATAGGGACCAAGGATGAATATGAGTTCAAGAACAGGTAATTCAGGAAGCAAAGATCAAGAGGGAGCACACTCCAGTTGCTCCTACCAGAAAGCAAAGGAGCACACTCTAGTTGTTCCTGCAAGAAAGCAAAGGAGCACACTTCAGTAGTTTCTGCAAGGATGCAGATATTCAGAGGGAGTTGATCATCTCTCTACATTTCACAACAGAAAGGTGTAGAAGAAGCTACCTCAGATTAGGACTCCAGCAGCTCCTGCAAGGAAGCAAAGACTCAGAGGGAGTCCACCCAACGAACAAACAAAGATAAGTATTTGAATTGTCATTTCTTAAATAATACTGTTCAATAATGTATATACTGATGTTCCTAGAATTAGGTTGTGTATTATGCATATTAGAATAATTGCATTGATGAACAGTATACTACTAATATGCATGGGTAAGTAGCCTATGGCACTGTACAACATTCCATTGCTACTTATCTAGAATGAAACCTCTTTGCTGACATGTTGGGAGTTGTGCACACTCTTAACAATGTTCTGGTAGAGATTGGAAGGCATCTAGAAAGTTACGGGATATGGATAAATGTTGTATTGAAGCATTGGCTAAGATAATTGCATGGCTGTATGGCATATTTCTTTATGTGTAAGAATTTGTTCTGAAAACTATAAGATGTTTTCTAATCATGCAATTTAACTTGTTGTGTAGGAAAGATCATATGCCATCTCCTACAAAAGGACTACAACATTTGTTCCAGCAAGAAAGATATCTATTGAAGATATTGAAGTTCCCAGGATCTGGGATGAAGAAATGGAATGCCATGATCCGTAGATCATGAAGAAGATGTTTGGGATGCAGTCCCAAGACCTGACAGGGAGTCATATGTATGCAGATTGAAGAAAGCCTTGTATGGCTTGAAGCAAGCTCCCAGAACTTGGTATGGTGAAGATAGATTGATTGCCGACACGCAGCGGAAGCTTACTACCGAGTTCGAGATGAAGAACTTGGGGATGATGCACTATTTGTTTTTGGCATGGAGGTGTGGCAAAGTGCAGATAGAATCTTCCTTGGACAAGGGAAGTATGCAGTAGAGATCCCAAAGAGGTTGGGGATGATGGATTGCAAGGCCATGGCCACACCTATGGCATCGAATCTGAAGCTTCCATGTGATGCTTCATCTGAGTTAGTTGATGTCTCTATGTATCGTCAGATGATTGGGTCCTTGATGTACCTGACGAACACGAGACCAGACATTTGCTTTGCTGTTAACACATTGAGCCAGTTCCTGACGGATCCGAGAAGTGTTCACCTGGTTACTGTAAAGCATGTTCTGAGGTACCTGAAGGGTACAGTGGATTATGGGCTCAGGAATGAGGTGAATCAAAAGTTTAACCTGCAGGGTTATGTTGATTCAGATTGGGCTGGCAGTGCTGCAGATAGGAAGAGCACATCTGGGTGTTGCTTCAGTATGGGATCAGGTGTGATCTCTTGGTTTAGCAGGAAGCTGTCCTGCGTAGCACTGAGTACAGCTGAGGCAGAGTATGTTGCAGCCTGTTCAGCTAGTTGTGAGGCAGTATGGCTACGGAAGCTACTGTCTGAGTTATTTGATCTCCCGTTGGAGGCTATTGGTATCTTCTGTGATAACCAGAGTTGTGTGAAGCTGTCCGAGAACCCAGTGTTTCATGACAGGTCGAAACACATAGAGATCAAATATCACTATATCAGGGATATGGTGCAGAGAGGAGCTGTGAAGCTCCTGTATGTTGCAACAGACGAGCAGATTGCAGATGTGCTGACGAAGCCACTAGCCAGGGTGAAGTTCGAGTACTTCAGATAGAGGCTTGGCGTTCTTCAGATCGAGGACACTTCGAGGAAGAAGTGATGGACACATTTGCTGAAGCCATTCCAAGCATGTTGGAAGGAGGATCCTTCACATGGCTGTGGATGTAAGCGCTGGATGATGAGCATCAGGATGATGTTCTGGTTTCTGCTTGGATATGATCAGTTGGATCATTTTTATGTATGTATGTACGCATCATGTGGATGCTGGATATGATCAGTTGGATCATTTTATGTATGTATGTATGCATCATGTTGGATGCTTGGACCATGTATCTGTATATGTATCAGGTGGATACATTGTATGATCAGGTGGATCATGTATGGTGATATGTATCATGTATTTGTATTTGTATCAGGTGGATACATTGATGATCAGGAGGATCATGTATGATGATATGTATCAGGTAGATACTTGGTATGCATCAGGTAGATGCATTGATGATCAGGAGGATCATGTATGATGATATGTATCATGTATTTGTATCAGGTGGATACATTGATGATCAGGAGGATCATGTATGATACTTGGTATGCATCAGGTAGATGCATTGATGATCAGGTGGATCATGCAGCAGGATGTTGCAGTGATGATCAGGATGATCATAGATGACGAGCTTCAGGATGTTGCTCCAGATGACATGCAGCAGGACGTTGCAGTGATGATGATCAGGATGATCATGGATACATCAGGATGATGTATGGTGAGTATCAGGTTGATACTCTATGGCCGTGGATCAGGTTGTGCAGATGAGCATGTAATTCGTTGCCCTGGGAGATTTGCAGATGGTCTTTCGAGGTTTTGCCTATGGCATGTAATTCGGTGCCCTGGGACATCTGGCAAATGCTCTTTCGAGGTTTTGCTCTGGGAGGACATGTAATTCGTTGCCCTGGGAGATCTGCAGATAGTCTTTCGAGGTTTTGCCTATGGCATATAATAGCGCCCTGGGATATCTGGCAGATGCTCTTGCGAGGTTTTGTCCTATGGCATGTAATTCGTTTCCCTGGGAGATCCGATAGGTTGGGCTGTGTGCCCGTAATCAGTCCTGGGATGCTCTTGCGAGGTTTTGCCATGACCACATGTAATTCGTTGCCCTGGGAGATTTCAGGTCGGAGTTGTGTACCCGTAACATCCTGAGATGCTCTTGCGAGGTTTTGTGGTGGACCACATGTAATTTGTGCCCTGGGAGATTTCAGGTCGGAGTTGTGTACCCGTAACATCCTGAGATGCTCTTGCGAGGTTTTGTGGTGGGGTCACATGTAATAGCGCCCTGGGAGATCCTACAGGTCGGAGTTGTGTACCCATAACATCCTCGGATGCTCTTTCGAGGTTTTGTGACGCACGTAATAAGTCCTGAGGATTCCACAGTATGGCCAGTGATGATGAAGACCTGCAGGTGGTGGGCCTACATCCAGTATGAAAAAGGACTGGCTCTGTAGAACTTCCTATGACGAGTAGATTCAGAGATTGATTGAGATAGCAGCAGCAGTGACGATGATGATGACTTGATGACGATTATCCAGTGACGATGATCCAGAGAAGATGACTTGTGCTAGAAGAACTGTGCTGAGAAATACCTTCCTAGTTAAGAGGGAGTGTTGATGTATATGTAACTTCGGAATGTATTTCACATATATGTATATTGTATTCCTATAGAGATGGTATTATTCCTCTATAAGGAAGTGTCGTCATTTATATTGTAAGTGTCGTAACTTATACTTGATGGGTTATTAGACCACCTTGTTTGGGGTCGGCCCTGTATAAGTCATGTGGGTCAATGGGTTATTAGACCACCTTGTTTGGGGTCGTCCTTGTATAAGTCATGTGGGTCAAAGGGTTATTAGACCACCCTATTGGGGGTCGGCCCACTCAGCATTATGTTATGTGGTTAAGTTCGAGCTGACATGAGTTAGGTAAAAAGGCAAGTCAAGTCAAGTATAAATAGAGTGCGGGAGGCACGCTATTTACTCACTCACTTCTCACACATGCTCTCAAGGAGGAGAGGCGCACTTATGGAGGAGGAGGATTGCTGCTAGGTTATGGCTATCTCTATTGGTTGGTTGTATCATTGCTCTATCTATCTCTGAGGAAGTTATTGGGGTTTTTCACCTTTATGGTTTTCCCCAAGTAAATCTTTGTGTCTCTTGTGTGCTTGCATTATTGTCTCCATGATTGATATGCTGTAGATATGCTGTACATGTTTTTCTCTCAGTTAAGATCCTAGATCAGATTGAAGTAAATTCTGAAAATTCAACAGGATCTCTTATATAAGTATACATTGTATGGTTGATAATGATTATTTATGAAGTTAGAAATTTAAGTAATCTAGGGTTTATGCATATTATGTCTCTTACCTTGATTGATGATATGACTAACCAGAAGATTTCTATGGTCAAATATGAATATCTATGAGTAAAAGAAGTCTTCCCTGAAACTTTGAATGCTAATTCTTATTATCTATGTTTGAAATGATCATGACTATACATGTTTAAGATTATTGTGTTTTGATAGTATTGAGATTATACTAATGAATGTATGATTATGTATGAGATCTCAAGGGTAACACAATGATGATACTAGTAAGCATGCATAGTGATCGAGGATGGATATAAGTTCAAGGATAGGTAATCCAGGAAGCAAAGATCAAGAGGGAGAACACTCCAGTAGTTCCTACAAGGAAGCAAATATTGAGAGGGAGTCCACCCAACAAACAAACAAAGATAAGTATTTGAATTGTCATTTCTTGTATATTTGAGTGTTTAAATAATATTGTTCAATGATGTATATGCATATGTTCCAAGACTTAGGGTGTGTATTATGCATATTAGAATAATTGCATTAATGAACAATATACTACTAATATGCATATGATGCGTAAGTGGCCTATGGCACTGTACAACATTCCATTCCTACTTATCTAGAATGAAACCTCTTTGCTAACATGTTGGGAGTTGCGCACACTCTTAACAATGTTCTGGTAGAGATTGGAAGACATCTAGAAAGTTACGAGATATGGATAAATGATGTATTGAAGCATTGGCTAAGACATATTTATTTATGTATAAGAATTTGTTCTGAAAACTATGAGATGTTTCTAATCATGCAATTTAACTTGTTATGTAGGAAAGATCGTATACCATCACCTACAAAAGAAGGACTACAACATTTGTTCAGCAACAAAGTTATCTATTGAAGATATTGAAGTTCCCAGGATCCGAGATGAAGGAATGGAAGAATACCATGATCCTCGATCATGAAGAAAGATGTTTGGGATGTGGTCCCAAGACCAGAAGGGAAGTCTGTTGTGACTTCCAAGTGGATCTAAAAGATCAAGCATGCTGCAGATGGAAGCATAGAGAAATACAAAGCGAGATTTGTAGCTCATGGTTTCTCCCAGAAAGAGAGATTAGACTATGAAGAGAGTTTTTCTCCTGTAGCTAGGTACGCTTCCATTAAATCAGTACTTTCCCTGGCTGTAGTGATGAAATGGAAGATACACCAGATGGATGTCAAGATAGCTTTCTTGAATGGTGTAGTCGAGGAGGAAGTGTATGTGGAGCAGCCACTTGGTTTTGAGACACATGACAGGGAGTCATATGTGTGTAGGTTGAATAAAGCCTTATATGCATTGAAGCAAGCTCCTAGGACTTGGTATGGTAGGATAGACAACTTTCTATCCAGTTTGGGCTTTACCAAGAGTAAAGCGGATTCCAACCTTTACTACAAGGTTGAGGAAGGCAATCCAGTGATACTACTTTTGTATGTGGATAACCTGTTTGTAACAGGTGAAGATGGGTTGATTACCGATACCAAGAGAAAGCTTGTTGTTGAGTTCGAGATGAAGGACTTGGGGATGATGCACTATTTCCTAGGCATGGAGGTGTGGCAGAGTGTAGATTGAATCTTCCTTGGACAAGGGAAGTATGCAGTAGAGTTCCTGAAGAGGTTCAGGATGATGGACTGCAAGGCCATGGCCACACATATGGCATCGAACCTGAAGCTTCTATGTGATGCTTCATCTGATTCAGTTGATGTCACTATGTATCGTCAAATGATTGGGTCCTTGATGTACCCGACGAACACTAGACCAAGTATTTGGTTTGTGGTGAACACATTGAGCGAGTTCTCCACGGATCCCAGAGGTGTTCACCTGGTTACTGTAAAGCATATTCTGAGGTACCTGAAGGGTACAATTGATTATGAGCTCAAGTATGATGCGAATCAAAAGTTTAACTTGCAAGGTTATGTTGATTTAGATTGGGCAAGCAGTGTTGTAGATAGGAAGAGCACATCTGGGTGATACTTTAGTATGGGATTAGGTGTGATCTCTTGGTTTAGCAGGAAGCAGTCTTGCAGAGCACTAAATACAGCCGAGGCAGAGTATGTTGCAACTTGTTCGGCTAGTTTTGAGGGAGTATGGCTCTAGAAGCTACTGTCTGATTTATTTGATCTCCCATTGGAGTCTACTGGTATCTCTTATGACAACCAGAGTTGTGTGAAGCTATCTGAGAACCTGGTGTTTCACGACAGGTCAAAACACATTGAGATCAAATTTCACTATATCACGGATATTATGCAAAGAGGAGCAGTGAAGCTCCTGTATGTTGCAACAGATGAGCAGGTTGCAGATGTGTTGATGAAACCACTAGCTAGAGTGAAGTTTGAGTACTTCAGATAGAGGCTTTGTGTTCTTTAGATTGATGACATTTCGAGGAAGAAGTGATGGACACATTTGCAAGAGCCATTCCAAGCACGGTGAGAGGAGGATCCTTCCCATGGCTATGGATGTAAGCGTTGGATGATGAGCATCTAGACGATGCTCCAGTTACTGCTCTGTATATGCATCATGTTCTTTGCTGGATATGATCCGTTGGATCATGTATATGTATATGTATCATGTTGGATGCTTGTTATGATCAGTTGGATCGTGTACATGTATATGCATCATGTTGGATGCCTGTTATGATTCGTTGGATCATGTATATGTATATGCATCATGTTGGATGCTTGTTATGATCAGTTGGATCATGTATATGTATATGCATCATGTTGGATGCTTGTTATGATCAAGTGGATCATGTATTTGTATATGTATCAGGTGGATACATTGTATGATCAAGTAGATCATGTATGATTATATGTATCAGGTGGATACATTGTATGATCAGGTAGATCATGTATGATGATATGTATCTGGTAGATACTGTGTATGCATCAGGTGGATGCATTGTATGATCAGGATGATCATGGATGATGAGCTTCAGGATGTTGCTCCAGATGATATGCATTAGGATGATGCTATGATGATGATCGGGATGATCATGGATGATGAGCTTCAAGATGTTGCTCCAGATGATATGCATCAAGATGATGCTATGATGATGATCAGGATTATCATGGATGATGAGCTTCAGGATGTTGCTCCAGATGATATGGATCAGGATGATGCTATGATGATGATCAGGATGATCATGTGATGATGTACATCAGGATGATGTATGGTGAGTATCAGGTTGATACTCTATGGCCGTGGATAGGTTGTGCAGATAAGCATATAATATGGCCCTGGGAGGTTTGCAGATACTCTTTCAAGGTTTTTCCTATGGCATATATTATGGCCCTGGGATATCTGGAAAATGCTCTTTCGAGGTTTTGCTTGGGAGGACATATAATATGGCCTTGGGAGATCCAATAGGTTGGGCTGTGTGCCCGTAATAAGTCATGGGATGCTCTTGCGATGTTTTCTCCTATGGCATATAATATGTCCTTGGGAGATCTGATAGGTTGGGCTATGTGCCCGTAATAAGTCCTCGGATGCTCTTGCAAGGTTTTGCCATGACCACTTGTAATATGGCGCTGGGAGATCTGATAGGTTGGGCTGTGTGCCTGTAATAATTCTTGGGATGCTCTTGCGAGTTTTTGTGGTGACCACATGTAATATGTCCCTAGGAGATCTGATAGGCAGAGCTGTGTGCTAGTATTAGCTTGGGGTGCTCTTGCAAGGTTTTGTGGTGAGGTCACATATAATATGTCCTTGGGGGATCTGATAGCTAGAGTTGTGTGCTTATAACAGCCTGGGATGCTCTTGCGAGGTTTTTTGACACACGTAATAAGCCCTGAGGATTCCACAGTATGGCCAGTGATGAATACATGCAGGTGGTGGGCCTACATCTAGTATGAAAAAGGACTGGCTCTGTAGAACTTCCTATGACAAGTAGATCAAATATTGATTGAGATAGCAGCAGCCGTGACAATGTCGATGATTCGATGATGATAATCCAGTGTCGATGATCCAGAGAAGAAGACTTGTGCTAGCAGACCTGTGTCGAGAAATACCTTCCTATTTAAGAGGGAGTGTTGATATATTTGTAACTTCGAAATGTATTTCATATATGTATATTGTATTCCTATAGAGATGTTATTATTCATTTATACGGAAGTGCTTGTATTCCTATAGAGATGTTATTATTCCTCTATACGGAAGTGTCGTCATTTATATTGTAAGTGTCGCAACTTATACTTGATGGGTTATTAGACCACCTCGTTGGGGTCGGCCCTGTATAAGTCATGTGGGTTAAAGGGTTATCAGACCACCCTAATGGGTTTTGACCCTGTCAGCATTATGTTATGTGGTTAAGTTAAGGCTGACCTAGTAAAGGTTATCAGGCAAGTCAAGTCAAGTATAAATAGAGTGCGAGAAGCACTCTATTTGATCATTCACTTCTTTCTCATACACTCATTGAAGATTGGCGCAGTAGTGGAGGAGGAGAAGCTGCTACTATGAGTATATCTCTTATGCTTGGTTTTTGTATCATGGCTCTATCTATCTCTGAGGAAGTTGTGGGTTTTTTCACCTTCTTGGTTTTCCCCACTAAAATTTTGTGTCTCTTGTGTGCTTGTATTATTGTGTCCATGATTGACATGTTGTAGATATCATGTACATGTTGTTCTCTTAGTTAAGATCCTAGATCAGATGGAAGTAAATTCTGAAAAACTAACAACCCCTTCATTTATTAGAAAATTGTAAAATCCAATATTGTAATTTCACTTTATTCAATTAGAGAGAGACAAGAGTAGTACCTGGAAGTGGATATGTACGATCAACTCAACAATTTCACTTTCTTCAATTCCAAATATGAATAGGATATATTGTACCTGGTTTCAATTGCAAAGCACCTCGGATCGACTGTATCACTAAACAAGATACACAAGCAAACAACGTCTTGTTAGTTTTTCAGAAATTTCAATCTGATCTAGGATCTTAACTGAGAGAATAACATGTACAGCATATCAATCATGGACACAATAATGCAAGAACACAAGAGACATAGAGTTTCACCAGGAAAAACCAAGAAGGTGAAAAACCCCGCAATTTCCTCAAAGATAGATAGATCAATGATACAACCAAAGTACAAGAGATAGTATTCTCTTAACAGCAGGTCCTCCTACTCACAAGTGTGCCACTTTCTGATTGAGAGAAGTGTGAGTAATGAGCGATCAAATAGAGATCTCCTGATCTCTATTTATACTTGTCTTGTCCTGCCCAATAAACTAATGGGGCCGACTTGTCTAGATTAGCCTAATAACCCATGCTTAACTTAATCTGGGCTGACCCCACACTTGGTGGTCTAATAACCCATTTACCCACATGACTCATACAAGGCCGACCCCATCAAGGTGGTCTAATAACCCATTAAGTATAAGTTACGACACTTACAATATAAATGAAGACACTTTCGTATAGAGGAATAATAACATCTCTATATGAATACAAACACTTCCATATAGAGGAATAATAGCATCTCTATAGGAATACAATACACATGGGTAAAATACATCCCAAAGTTACATATACATCAACACTACCTCTTAACTAGGAAGGTATTTCTCGACATAGATCTGCTAGCATAAGTCTTCTTCTTTGGATCATCATCAACGAATCATTGTCATCATCACTGCTGCTGCTATCTCAATCAATCTCTGAATCTACTCATCATAGGAAGTTCTTTAGAGCCAGTCCTTTTTCATATTGGATGTAGGCCCACCACCTGCAGGTCTTCATCATCACTGGCCATACTGTGGAATCCTCAGGACTTATTATGTGCGTCAACAAAACCTAGAAAGAGCATCCCAGGACTGATTACGAGCACATTTCTCAACCTATCAGAACTCCCAAGGAGTTATTACATGTGACCAAGCAAAACCTCCAAAGAGCATTTTCCAGATCTCCTAGGGAGCTATTATATGCCAGCGGAAAAACCTAGCAAGAGCATTTGCAAATCTCCTAGGGCACTATTATATGCTTATCTACAAAACCTGTCCACGGCCACAAAGTATACACCTAATACTCATCATACATCATCCTAATCATCATCTCTACATCATCTTGATGCAAGTCATCTAGAGCGTCATCCTAATACTCATCACACATGATCATCCTCATCATACGATGTATCCACCTGATACATATCATGCATCCACCTGATGCATATCACATACATGATCCACCTTATCATACAATGTATCCACCTAATACATATCATGCATCTACCTAATGCATATCATATACATGATCCACCTGATCATACAATGTATCCACCTGATACATATCATGCATCTGCCTGATGCATGTCATATACATGATCCACCTGATCATTAAATGTATCCACCTGATACATATCATGCATCTACCTAATGCATATCACATACCTAATCCAACTGATCATATCCAGAGTAGTAACTGGAGCATCATCCTAATGCTCATCACACAACGCTTACATCCACAGCCATGGGAGGATCCTCCTACCACCATGCTTGGAATGGCTTCTGCAAATGTGTCCATCACTTCTTCCTTGAAGTGTCATCAATCTGAAGAACACCAAGCCTCCCTCTGAAATAATCAAACTTCACTATGGCTAGTGTTTTCGTCAACACATCTACAACCTGCTCCTCCGTCACAACATACAGGAGCTTCACTACTCCTCTATGCACCATATCCCTGATATAGTGATATTTGATCTCTATATTCTTCAATGTGTCATGGAACACCAGGTTCTTAGACAGCTTCACACAACTCTATTTTTCACAAAAGATACCAGTAGCATCCAATGGGAGATCAAATAGCTCAAAAAGTAGCTTCCGGATCCATATTGCCTCACAACTAGTCGAACAAGCTGCAACATACTCTGCTTTGGCTGTACTCAGTGCTACGTAGGACTGCTTCCTACTAAGCCAAGAGATCACACATGACCCCATACTGAAGTAGCACCCGAAAGTGTTCTTCCTATCTGCAGCACTGCCTGCCCAATCTGAATCAGCATAACCCTCTAGGTTAAACTTTTGATTCACATCATACTTGAGCCCATAACCAACCTTACCCTTCAGGTACCTCAGAATATTCTTTACAACAACGAGGAGAACACTCCTTCGATCCGTCAGGAACTAGCTCAATGTGTTCACCGTAAAGCAAATATCTAGTCTTGTGTTCGTTAGGTACATCAAGGACCCAATCATTTGATGATACACTGTGACATTAACCGGACCAGATGAAGCATCACATAGAAGCTTCAGGTTCGATGTCATAGGTGTGGCCATGTCTTTGCAGTCCATCATCCCTAACCTCTTCAGGATCTCTACTGCATACTTCCCTTGTCCAAGGAAGATTCCATTTGCACTCTGCCACACCTCCATGCCTAGAAAGTAGTGCATCATCTTCAAGTTCTTCATCTTGAACTCGACAGCAAGGTTCTGCTACGTGTCAGAAATCAATCTATCCTCACTTGTAACAAATAGGTCATCCACATACAAAAGTAGTATCACTAGATTTCCTTCCTCAACCTTGTAGTAAAGGTTGGAATCCACTTTACTCTTGGTAAAGCCCAAACTAGATAGAAAGCCATCTATCCTACCATACCAGGTCCTGACTACCTATTTCAAACCATACAGGGCTTCCTTCAGTTTGCACACATGTGACTCTCGGTCATGTGTCTCAAACCCGAGTGGCTACTCCACATACACTTCCTCTTCGACTACACCATTCAAGAAAGCTGTCTTGACATCCATCTAGTGTATCTTCCATTTCATCACTGTAGCCAAAGCAAGTACTGATCTGATGGAAGTGTGCCTAGCTAAAGGTGTAGAAGTCTCTTCATACTCAATTCCTCTTTCTAGGATAAGCCACGAGCTACAAACCTCGCTTTGTATTTCTCCATGCTACCATCTGCAGCATGCTTGATCTTATAGATCCATTTGGAAGTCACAACAGACTTCCCTTTAGGTCTTGGGACTGCATCCCAAACATCATTCTTCATGATCGACTTGTACTCCTCGATCATGGCATTCTTCCCGAATCCTGGGAACTTCAATATATTCAATATCTTTAATAAATAACTTTGTTGGTGAAACAAATGTTGTAGTCTTTCTTTTGTAGGTGCTCGTATACGATCTTTCCTACAAAACAAGTCAAATTGCATGATTAGAAACTTTTCATAGTTTTTAGAACAAATTCTTACACATAAAGAAATATGTCATACACTCATGCAATTATTTTAGTCAATGCTTCAATACAACATTCATCCATATCCTGTAACTTTCTAGATGCCTTCCAATCTCTACCAGAACATTGTTAAGAGTTTTGAACTACTCTCAACATGTCAACAAAGAGGTTTCATTCTAGATAAGTAGAAATGGAATGTTGTACAGTGCCATAGGCCACTTACCCATTACATGCATATTAGTAGTATCCTGTTCATTAATGCAATTATTCTAATATGCCAAAATACATAGCCTAATTCTAGGAACATCAGTATATACACAATCAAATATGCAAGAAATGATAATGCAAATACTTATATTTGTTTGTTTGTTGGGTTGACTCCCTCTCAGTCTTTCCTTCCTTTCTACAAACTCCACTATGATGTGGATTGTGAAAAGTGGTCAACTCCCTCTGAATGTCTTCATCCTTGCATAAATTATTGGAGTGTGCTCCCTCTTGATCTTTGCTTCCTGGATTACCTGTCCGTGAACTTATATCCATCCTCGATCACTATGCATGTTTACTAGTATCATCATTGTGTTACCATTGAGATCTCATACATAATCATACATTCATTAGTATAATATCAATACTATCAAAACACAATAATCTTAAACATGTATAGTTATGATCATTTCAAAGACAGATAATAAGCATTAGCATTCAATGTTTTAGGGAAGACTTCTCTTACTCATGCATATTCATATTTGACCGAAGGACTTTTCTGGTTAGTCATATCATCAATCAAGGTAAGAGACATAATATGCATAAGCCCTTGATTACTTACATTTCTAACTTCATGAATAATCATTATCAACAATACAACAATATAAGATCCTAACACAAGGTAGGATTCTAACTTGATTTAGGAAAAACATACCTGGATTAATATGTTAGTTGGTTATGTGTAACATACCCACATGATGTCTTCTTGTTCTCTTAAATGACTTGTGCTAGTAACCTGCATATCTCATAGATTAATCATTATAGAACCAAGCTATACATACCTCGTAAGTAGATCTTCTATGTGATCCATGACAATGGATGAAAATTTGTCTTCATGTGACCATGGTCATATGTTCTTGAACTGGAACATGATTTGTCTTTCTTGATGTACCTTTCATGTTCGCGGACAACATGAACCTCATGCAACACCACAAAGCATTAGTACAATCATAATTGTCAAAACCCCAATCAATGAATATCTGCATTCATAATTTTATTAAGGTGATACGACAAGTCTAAATTTAATCAATATTGCACTAACCTTAATGAAAACAAACATACCATAAACTTAATCATGAATAGATCTCGAAACATACCTGGATAAGTCATACCTGTCGAGATTGCTTGTAATTTTCTTATGTAAGGTCTTAGCCTCATCTCCCTTTGAAACGGGAACTTCTTCACTTATGCAGGTGACCAAACGATTCTCTTCTAGGATTAACCCAATCCACTTGATTTACAGAAACTGGATCTGGAGCTAGATTAGGGTTTGTCAGAGAAACCCTAAAAATTCAAACTTTGAATTTCAAACTTCTCAAAGGATAGACGGAAGTGCCTTGATGAGCTGATCAAGTTGGTACTCAGAATTTGAAAATTGCAGAGTTTCACCCCTCAAAATTGCCTTTGAAACTTCCACATCTTTTGGACAGGATCCTAAACTAGGGCTTGACAAAGCCCACCATTCTGCCCAACCAAAAGGTTCGATTCAAAGCTCTAAACTTTGATTTTTCTGAGGAGCTTCTAGCCGTGGTCATAATCTTCAGAAATTCCAACTTTTGCAGAAGCCCTAATTTTCCACCTTTCTAATCGAAGTCCCGAACTAGGGTTTGATCAAGACCGACCTTCTACCCAACAAAAAAATTTGATATTGGTCTCTAAATTTCGATTTTGATGAGTGCCATTCAGCCGCGGTCTCCATTTACAAAATACAAACTTTATCTGAAACCCTAAGGCCCGGAGCCTTGATTAAAGGTGCTCAAAATCCAATTCTGTTTTGACAGAAATATGCACCTGATTGTTTCTGGTGTAACTTCGAAATTACAAATCCACAAGGTCTGAAACTTCTACCTGTGGTAGGTCGACCTGTAATCTTTCCAACCTTATAGGTATGTCCTTAATTGTATTCTCTGAGAGAGAGGTATGCCAAGTGTCGAAATGTGACCTGTTTATGGGATAAAACAAGAGAGCGAACTTATACAGAGTACCACGTGTCACTGGTTCACTTTCGGCCACTTAACCTTCTGCCTGTGAAATTACAGTCCATTCCCTATCTGTCCATTTTTATGAAATTTCATTTGGAGCTTCCTATCCCTAGTTATGACATTTTTTCCTAGGTCACCTGTTTATGACTAAGATCTGGAAGAGGCAGAAACCCTAGATTGTACAGATCATAAAAAACAAAGTACAATGAATTAGAAGTTGTGCTTTGGTAGAGAGGTAAATGGGGATCTTTTCTTCAACTTGTAAGAAAACAACCCCTAGCTTAGGGAAAGTGCTACGATGACTGGTTTTTGCTATATCAAGCCCTAGCTTCGCAAGTGCAACAAGTGTCATACATGCCATACCATGAATTCTTTCAGGCTAGCTCTGATTCCAGGTTAGTCTTTTAGAAATTTCAATCTGATCTAGGATCTTAGCTGAGAGAATAACATGTACAGCATATCTACAGCATATCAATCATGGACACAATAATGGAAGCACACAAGAGACATAGAGTTTCACCGGGGAAAACCAAGGAGGTGAAAAACCCCGCAACTTCCTCAGAGATAGATAGAGCAATGATACAACCAAAGTACAAGAGATAGTCTTCTCCTAGTAGCAGATCCTCCTCCTCACAAGTGCGCCACTTTACGAATGATAGAAGTGTGAGTAATGAGTGATCAAATAGAGATCTCCTGATCTCTATTTATACTTGTCATGTCCTTCTCAATAAACTAATGGGGCCGACTTGTCTAGCTTAGCCTAATAACCCATGGTTAACTTAATCTGGGCCGACCCCACACTTGGTGGTCTAATAACCCATTTTCCCACATGACTCATATAGGACCAACCCCATCAAGATGGTCTAATAACCCATTGAGTATAAGTTATGACACTTACAATATAAATGACGACACTTCTGTATAGAGGAATAATAACATCTCTATAGAAATACAATACACATGGGTAAAATACATTCCGAAGTTACATATACATTAACACATCTGTTAAACACAGAGTCCTCCCTAAGGATTCAAACTTTCCCTGACATTGTTGAAGATCTAGAATTGTTAAGATTTAATATGCTAAGACAGAAAATAGCAGCATTACATTCCATTTCACAATAATAGCATATATAGGATCACTGAAGAAACAACAAGCACATCATAAACACAAGAGACAGATATTTATCCTGGGAAACCCTCATGGGGTAGAAAACCCAGCAAAGCTTCCTCAATATAGATGACCAGCAATATACAAAGATGAAACCCTGAGACATGATCTCCTCCTCCACAATAGCAGACCTCTCCTCCAAAAGTGCGCTATCCTCAAGTGAGTGAGTGTATCAAATGAGGAACACACCTCCTCTATTTATACACTACTTTGATATGTATTTTACACAAGTACATGTAGGCTCGTATTTAACCATTAGGTTAAATACCCCATTATAACTAACTGGGCCGACCCCCACATGGTGGGTCTAATAACCCTAGTTACCACACCCAACTCGGAGGAATAAACATCTCCGGATTTATAGTATAATCACATCGGAGGTATGGAACATCTCTAGAATAAATAATATACAAATATAATATTCTTTGAAGTTACAATATTTCAACACTCCCCCTTAACGAGAAGGATATTATAACAGTATCTGCACGAGCAAGGAGTCATCAACATCATACATGATACATCTATAAATCATTGGAAGCTTTCTCAACATCATCAGTAACTCAAGCAGTTACTGGAACATCTTCAATACTGGAACATCAACATCTTCAGTACTGAGTCTTTATCTTCTGCAGCACTCGAACAGCTACAACAACATCAACATCTGGATCCTCATGATCATCAGTATCGTCATCTCACGATCATTAGAATCGTCATCACACGATCATCAACATCGTCATCACACGATCATCAGCATCGTCATCACACGATCATCAGCATCATCATCACACAATCATCAGCATCGTCATCTCACGATCATCAGCATCGTCATCACACGATCATCAGCATCGTCATCTCACGATCATCAACATCGTCATCACACGATCATCAGCATCATCATCACACAATCATCAGTATCGTCAGCATCGTTATCTCACGATCATCAGCATCCTCATCACACGATCATCAGCATCGTCATCACACGATCATCAGTATCGTCATCACACGATCGTGAGCATCGTCATCAACACAGGTATCCATAACAATACAAGTATCCACATCATTAGTACAAGTATTCATGCCAATACAAGTATACATATAATCAATACAAGTATCCATACTGATACAAGTAATCATGTCATCAATACATGTATCCTACCGATACAAGTAACCACATCATCAATACAAGTATCCATACCGATATAAGTAACCACGTCATCAATACTAGTATCCTACCGATACAAGTAACCACATCATCAATACAAGTATCCTACCGATACAAGTAACCACATCATTAATACAAGTATCCTACCGATACAAGTAACCATTCGTCTACGGATCAATTCAGGGACCAAAGTCCGGGGATGATACAATCCCCACTTCTCGGAGACCACACGTCTACGGATCAATTCAGGGACCGAAGTTCGGGGATGATACAATCCCCACTTCTCGGAGACCACACGTCTACGGATCAATTGAAGGACCGAAGTCCGGGGATGATACAATCCCCACTTCTCGGAGACCACACGTCTACGGATCAATTCAGGGATCGAAGTCCAGGGATGATACAATCCCCACTTCTCGGAGACCACACGTCTACGGATCAATTCAGGGACCGAAGTACGGGGATGATACAATCCCCACTTCTCGGAGACCACACGTCTACGGATCAATTCAGGGACCGAAGTCCGGGGATGATACAATCCCCACTTCTCGGAGACCACACGTCTACGGATCAATTCAGGGACCGAAGTCCGGGGATGATACAATCCCCACTTCTCGGAGACCATACGTCTACGGCTCTCTTTAGGACTGAAAGTCCAGGGATGATCCAATCCCCTCAACTGTCCACTAAGGACTTCATTCTCGAAGACCTCACGTCTACGGCTCTCTTTAGGACTGAAAGTCCAGGGATGATCCAATCCCCTCAATTGTCCACTAAGGACTTCATTCTCGGAGACCTCACGTCTACAGCTCTCTTTAGGACTGAAAGTCTAGGGATGATCCAATCCCCTCAACTATCCGCTAAGGACTGCATTCTCGGAGACCTTACGTCTACGGCTCTCTTTAGGACTGAAAGTCCAGGGATGATCCAATCCCCTCAACTGTCCACTAAGGACTTCATTTTCGGAGACCTCACGTCTACGGCTCTCTTTAGGACTGAAAGTCCAGGGATGATCCAATCCCCTCAAATGTCCACTAAGGACTTCATTCTCGGAGACCTTACGTCTACGGCTCTCTTTAGGACTGAAAGTCCAGGGATGATCCAATCCCCTCAACTGTCCACTAAGGACTTCATTCTCGGAGACCTCACGTCTACGGCTCTCTTTAGGACTGAAAGTCCAGGGATGATCCAATCCCCTGAACAGTCCACTAAGGACTTCATTCTCGGAGACCTCACGTCTACGGCTCAATTCAGGGACCAAGGTCCAGGGATGATACAATCCCTATCTGTCCACTAAGGACTTCATTTTTGAAGACCATACGTCTACGGATCAATTCAGGAACTGAAGTCCAGGGATGATACAATCCCTCTTCTTTCTCGGAGACACCTTTCTACGGCTCACTTTAGAACAAGTGTTCAAGGATGATACAATCCTCACATGTATTCTCATCAATACAAGTACAAGTATCCTCAACCATACAAGTACATTAATCAATACATGTATCATCAAAAGTATGTATTCTTACCAATACATCTTATCATCAAAAGCATGTATTCCCACCAATACATCTATCATCAAAAGCATGTATTCTTACTAATACATATAACATCAAAAGCATGTATAAGTAAAACTAAGTATTCTAAGTATATGAGTCCTAAATCTAAATATTTCTAAGTATCTAGGTGTAGAGAACAGGTTACCTCATCATCGACCTTGTTGTTCGATGAGACAATCTTCATCATCAGTGACTATACTACTCCCCCTTTCGAGGAGGGTCCTTTTGAGCTACACCAAGCTTGTCTCGAAAGTATTCAAATTTCACTCGAGACAGAGGCTTGGTTAGTATGTTGGTAACTTCTTCACTTAAGCTAGAGGTTTGGTTAGTACATCGGTAACCTGTTACAGATTCAAACTTTATAGTTCCTTTCTGTGTCATATCTTGTTAGATCCCTATGATCTTTGACTTATCATGGAACACTGGATTCTATGTCATCTTGATACAACTCTATTTGTCACATAGGATCACAGTTGGTTCTATCTCTAAGTCAAGCAATCCTGAAGCCAAACTTCTTCACAACTAGCGGAGCAAGCAGCCATATATTCTGCTTGTGCTGAGAGCCACACTAGACTGCTTCCAGTTAAACCACGAGATCATGGCTAATCCCAGACAATAACATCCTCTTGATGTGTTCTTCCTGTCTGATACACTTCCTACCCAATCAGAATCTGAATAACCATCTGAAGTCGTGATCTTCAAGATAGCATAGATCAAATTCTATCATGTCCTTTATGTGCCTCATCACATGCTTTGCAACTATCAGGTGAACACATCTAGTTTCCACTAGATACTGACTCAAGGTGTTCACAACAAAGCATATATCTAATCTAGTATATGTTAGATACATCAATGACCCAATAATTTGACTGTACAGAGTTATATCCACTAACTCTGATGAGTTATCCCCTAACAGCTTCAAGTTGGAATCCATAAGAGTGGCCATTCCAACACCTCAAGTCATATTTCTCATCATACTTTCCCTGGTTGAGAAATATTTCTTCTGAGCCTTGCCATACTTCCAGACCTAGGAAGTAAAGCATCAATTTGAGATCTTTCATTTTCATTTCTGCATTGAATGATCTTCTGCATATCTATCTGTGCCATCTCTCGTTAGATGGGTCTACTGATATGAACCTCAATATCATTCGAACTCTGTGGTGATTTCCTTCTTGCATCCATGTCATATGTGTATAGAAATCATATTCAACCTTGTAGCAAAGGTTGAGATCCACATCACCCATGGTGATCATTAAGCTTATCAATTTATTATCGATCCTAGGTACCTATACAGAACCTGATTCACACTTCTTCTTTAACTACACCATACTTGGAGCAAACATCTTGTCATGATTCTCTTCCCCTTTCTAAGAGAATCTTCTAGCCATGAGCCTTCTATATTTTGTTTGATTTGTAAATCTTCTTGTTTGAACATCCACCACTTGTACGGTGTCCATCATTCTTCATGACCTTTCCTACAAATCAAAATTAAGTACATGATTAGTAATACTTCATAATCATCAAATCATATTGACATGATAAACTATTATGCATACAGATATCATTTACATAGTGATGCAACTATTTTGACCAATACTTTGGCACAACACTTTCCCATATCCTGTATGCATACAGTGGCTATCTAGATGCCTTCCATCTCTACCAGAACATACTATCGAGAGTGTGCACAACTCTCAGCATGTCAGCAAAGAGGTTTCATTCTAGACAAGCAACAATGGAATGTTTGTCCAACTTACCAATCATATGCATATTAGTAGTATAATGTTCAATGTTCTATGAATATTTACACTCAGCATGATATATTATAGGAATACAAATATGCATACAATCTATTACAGGAAATATCATTTACTATTTCAAATAACAACTCAAATACTTATCTTTTATGTTTGTGTGGTTGCCTCCCGCTTGATCTTCTGTATGTCTTTTGAACTTCTATTCATTCTGTACCACTGTGCATGCTCAAATGTGCACTAGTGTCATCATCATGATCTCATACACAAACATACATTCATTAGTATAATCTCAATGTTATCAAAACATTATAGTTCTAAATAATCTTGAAAATGTATAATCATGATTATAGATAATATTCAAGGTTTCAGGGAAGTCTTCCTTTACTTATGCATATTCTTGTTTGATCTAGTTAGTTAAATAATCAACCAAGATAAGAGACATGATATGCATAAACCATTGATTACTAACTTTATGAATAAGCATAACCAATCATACCAAGTATACTTATATAAGGGATCCTAATCACAAGGTAAGATTCTAACATGACATAGGAAAACATACCTGGATTAGTATACCTGCTTAGTTATGTGCAACATACCTAAACAATCTCTTCATTAATTTAGAGATCCTGAGCTAGAACCTGCATGTCTCATAGGTTAAGCATAATATAACAAGTTCATACATACCTCGTAAGTAGAACAAAGATTATGGATGAGTCTTTGTATTCATTTGGTCATGGTCATGGAACTTGATTTGTCTTTTGTGATGTACCTGTATCTTGTTAGCAGACAACATCAACCTCACTCAACACCATAATGCATTAGTACAATCATATAGCCCTAATCAATGAATGTCTTCGATCATTCACATGCATTCATACTGTTACTAGGGTGATAAGACAATTCTAACATTAATCAAGATTGTACTAATAAATAACATGAAGACAAAACACATTATGAACTTAATCAAGAATCAGATTTCAAGACATACCTGAACCTCCTTAAGTCATACCTGTCGAGACTTCTTGTAGTCTTCTTATGTAAGGCCTTAGCCTCAACTCCCCCTGAAACTTGATCTGGAGCTTGATTAGGGTTTTCTAGAGAAACCCTAAAAATTCAATCTTTGACTTTCACACTTCTGAATGGATGAAAGAATATGTCTTGCTGAGCTGATCAAACTAGCATACTTCAATTTTTGGAATTTCCAAAATTTGACCCCTCAAAATTGCCTTTGAAATTTTTGGATCTTCTGGACAGGATCCCGAACTAGGGTTTGATGAATCCCACCCTTCTGCCCAAACAAAAGGTTCGATCCAAGGCTCTAAACTCTTATTTTTCTTAGGAGTTTCCAGCCGTGGTTACAGACTTCAAAAATTCCAACTTTTGTTGAAGCCCTAATTTTCCATCTTTCCGATCAAAATCCCGAACTGGGGTTTGATCAAGCCCGGTCTTCCACCCAACCAAAAAATTTGATCTTGGTCTCTAAATTTCGATTTTCCTGAGTAGCATTCAGCCTTGGACTCCGATTCCAAAAAATCTAACTTTCTTCGAAACCCTAAATTCCGGAAGCCATGAATAAAGGTGCTCGAAAAATAATTCTGTTTTGACAGAAATATGCACCTGATTGTTTCTGCTATAACTCTAAAATTTTTGCTCCACAGGGTTTGAAACCCTTTTTCTGCAGTAGCCTGACCTGTCATCTTTCCATCCTGATAGGTCTGACCTCAATTGGATTTTCTGAGAGAGAGTTATGCCAAGTGTCGCAACGTGACCTGTTTATGGGATAAAATAGTAGAGCAAACTTGTACGGCGTGCCACGTGTCACTGTTTGAACTTCGGCCTCTGAAAAATTTTATTGAGATAGCTCGCCCTGTTATATTTCCATCTTGATAGGTCTGACCTCAATTGGACTCTCTGAGAGAGAGTTATGCTAAGTGTCGCAACATGACCTGTTTATGGGATAAAATAGGAGAGCGAACTTGTACGGAGTTCCACATGTCACTGGTTCATCTTCGGCCTCTGAAAATGTTTCTTGAGATAGTACAGTCTGTGTACTACCTGTCACTTTTTACAAAATTTCATTTGGAGCTTCCTAGCCCAAGTTATGACCTTTTTTCCAAGGTTACCTGATTTTGACTGAGATCTGGAAGAGGCAGAAACCCTAACTTGTACTGATCATAACTCATAAAGTACAACGAATCTGAGGGTTCCCTTTGGACACAAGGTACCTGGGGATGTTATCTTCGACTTGCAAACTTTTCAGACCCTGAACCTTCGCAGAAATGGATTTATAGCGAAAGTTCCACGAAGACTGGTTTTTGCTATATAAAACCCTAACCGTCAAATTATCGTAAGTAAAGCAAGTGTCGTAAGTGCCATACCTTGTCTTCCTTCAGGTTAGATCTGATACCATGTTAAGATTTAATATGCTAAGACAGAAAATAGCAGCATTACATTCCATTTCACAATAATAGCATATATAGGATCACTGAAGAAACAACAAGCACAGCATAAACACAAGAGACAGAGATTTATCCTGGGAAACCCTCATGAGGTAGAAAACCCAGCAAAGCTTCGTCAATATAGATGACCAGCAATATACAAAGATGAAACCCTGAGACATGATCTCCTCCTCCACAATAGCAGACCTCTCCTCCACAAGTGCGCTATCCTCAAGTGAGTGAGTGTATCAAATGAGGAACACACCTCCTCTATTTATACACTACTCTGATATGTATTTTACACAAGTACATGTAAGCTCGTATTTAACCATTAGGTTAAATACCCCATTATAACTAACTGGGCTGACCCCCACATGGTGGGTCTAATAACCCTAGTTACCACACCCAACTCGGAGGAATAAACATCTCCGGATTTATAGTATAATCACATCGGAGGTATGGAACATCTCCGGAATAAATAATATACAAATATAATATTCTTTGAAGTTACAATATTTCAACAAGAATAGAAATTGATTTTAGAGTGAATTTCTTTAGCTCTTCTAAGAGGTAATAACCCCATTCAAATTCACACAATCCCACTCCTATATAGCAATAGAGATATTGAGTACAACTAGGCTACGTGCATTTATTGACTAGAGGGGTTCACCCCTACGTAGTTGGGGCATAGGCCATGGTTGCACATTGATGTTGAACGCAACTTCACCCGAGCTTCAAGAAGCTCTGGCTGGAAAGGAAAGACACACAAGAATCAGGGAAGGTCTAAATATGCGTGAACCTCACGTTAGTGGCTCGACCAATGGGGAACTAACTACATTGCTATATTAATACTCCTATACATTGAAATTTTTTTGGAGAAACATACTCACATGACATCATAGTTGTCCCATGTCCACATGGAAACTGTATAATAATTTTATAATAAATTATGTTGATATAGTTTACATTGAATTTTTTTATAATAGTTTTACATTAAAAATTTATATTATATATATATTTTTAAATTGTGTTATAATTTAAGTTTAATTGTGCTGAGAGACGCATTCAAAAGTCCAATATTAGATCCAGGGATCAAATTTGAAGGTTAGGGTCCTAATTCACTTTGAAGGGCTAGGATATACTGAACTCTTCAATGCTAACATGTTAAAATAAACCATTCCTTTCATTTGAAAATGTAATATTAGATCAAAAATTTAGTGTATATTAAAAGAATTGTAATCCAGTTTCTCAAAAAAGCAACAAATTTTGAATCGTTCCACTCTATAGCTTTTAAGAAGAAATGTCTAACCCTTTTAAACCAAGAACCCATATAGAGGAAATGTTACAAACATAAAAATACCTAGTGGTGCTTGTTAAACTAGTGAGTTCTAGTTTAATGACGATTGGAGTCCTATATATATCTTGGAAATTATTAAAACCAGAGGGTTGTAACCTACTTCTAGTTAGATCTAGTAAATTGAGGAGCTAGAGCTTCCTTCAGGTTGGAGCCTATAAATTAGGGGGTTGGAGCCTCCTTTGAGTTGGTCTTGGTAAATCAGGGAATTGGAGATTCCTTCAAGTTGGATCTTGTAAATTAGGGTTTTGGTGCATCCGTGTAGTTGGTGTTGGGGTGATTCCTATGAATGTAATCTTATTATTTTTATATAAAAAAAACATTATGTGGTTTTCTCTTGTTTGGGTTTTGGATCCACGTTAAATCTCTTGTGCATTGTGTATGATGTTCTGTGTTCGTTTAAAGTGACGGTGCATGAAATTGTTAATGATTAATGTTACATGTTGTAATTAAGGTTAAATGTGTTAAAAAGTGCTAAATACTAATTCACCTCCCCTGTTAGTATTTCCAACAATTGGTATTAGATTCAACTCCTTCAAGAGAGTCTGATAGCTGGAAGGAAGATCTCTAGAGAACATGGATGAACATGAAAGTATCTAATTTGTAGATGGCGTTTGAATGTTCTATGGATCAAATTTTGATCATTGGATTATAAGGATGAGACTCCCTTTAAAGGCACAAGGCTTTGATATCTATAAATTTGTTGTAAATGGTTACATCACTCCAAAAATCCCACCAAAAACTGCAGCCAGGAAGTAGCTAAGAAATACTAATGCAATGGAAATGGATATCATCTTGCATGAACTATCTGATCATGTGAAATATAAAGTTTGAAAGTGTTCATCAGGTAAAGATATTTAGTACAAGGTACAACATTTCTACACAAAGGGACCCCATTGTTAGCACTATTTTTGTCCCAAGAACCTAAGAAGATCGGGTAAATAGTTCATGAGGTTTGGAGTCCAAAGAAGGATTAAAACAACTAAGGGAAGTAAGCCTTAGGGAGCCTACAAAGTCACACCAATAAGCTCATGCACTTAAAATATTAAGCAGAGGCACTAGAAAATCAACTACAAAGGACCCTAGCCAATTACTAGGGCACTATGCAACGAGTGTTGATTTATCCCACAATACTTAGATCGGGGGTGAATCAATATTTCCTTTTTCAAACCTTTTATAAACAATTAGTATTAAGAAGAACTTAAATAATCAGAAGTAACATGAATATTACAATTAACAATTTGAACACACATATTTATCGTGGAAACCTCAAATGGGAAAACCACCAAATCTTTCTTATTAATAAGCTAATCTTTTAAAAAATTGTTTTACAAGCACCAACTTGAGGGAGAACTTAATATCCTAGATTATTCTACCACTATAGAAAGGATGCACCTACAACCCTGTTTTTCTACCTCCTCCAACAAACAAGGATGCCCCAACACCCCGTTTCTCTAGCCACGACTAGAAGAAGGAAACAACCCCCTTAATAGGCCTCAACCTGCCCCAAGAGCCACCCAACCACCCTCTGATTTATAATAGTTTGAACTTCAGTTCTTCAGATCTTCAATGGAAACTCAAACTGTTGTAATTCTCCATCTCTCTCACTAGCCTCTTTCTTGTTTCTGATATGCAATTACCAAAACTTCAGAGACACCTCTTCATACATTTGACTTGTATGGTTATATATATTCTTAAAGAAATTTATTATTTGAAACATTGTGTCTTTTTAGGAAAATCATGCCTCTTCATAAAAATTATTAAATCATTTTAATGGAATTGATTCATCATTGATCTTCATAGTCTTTCAATCTTGTTTTAATTAACAAGGAATTACTATTTTGCAAAGTTAACCAATTTTGGCATTCTCCAAAGTTGGAAATTTGGCCAAATTATTCTCCAAATATACAATTTCCAAACCTCTGTTCAACAAAGTTGATGTCAAACCAACGGTCAACTAATATTTACAAATATTTTGCGTCTGATCCTTTTAATTAACCATCGAGCATCTTTCAACAATGAAATGACTTGAAACCCTTGGATCTTCGTCAATCCACATCAACGATGGACTTCAACATGCGCTTAGCTAGATTTCATAAAGATTTTGCATCACATCCTGAGCTTTGAACTCTAAACAACTTAACCCAATGAAATTGTCCTGGACCATAGGATCACCCCATCGAAAACCAATGGTCAAATCTCCCAGAAATCAAGAAAGAGCTCTGACTGCTCTGCCAAACTCGCACGTAACAATGACACGTCATATGGGCCCCGAGCCCTATTTTTAGAAATTCCATCATTTTTTCCAACCGCCATTCCGGGCTCATACGACGTCCGTTTCTCAAACCGTTGGTACCATTGGAATCAGCGCAGCGAGAACTTCATGACAGTTATTTCCTTTTCTAGTTTTCACCAGCTCCATTTTTTGGGTGCCCTCATCGCCTCGATTTGCGTGCCATATCGGCCCTCATCCATTTTTGGCATGCCTTATATCGTCGGATTCGGTTTTCCGCGCTCGTGATGATGCTTGAGATCATTTCTCGCTCTCATGCCTAGATTTTTTGAGCATTTCTTCCATGCCCCCCTCGTCACCTCGGTTTGCATGCCACATCCACCGTTCTCCATTTTTGACAATCTTTATATCATCGGATTCAGTTTTCCGCAATCGTGATGATGCTTGAGATCATTTCTCGCTCTCACACCTAGATTTTTTGGGCATTTTTTCCATGCCCCCTCATCGCCTCGGTTTGCATGCCACATCCACCATTCTCCGTGGTTGACCATCTTTATTTCGCCGGATTCAGTTTCCCGTGCTTGTGATGATGCTTGAGATCATTTCTCGCTCTCACGCCCATACTTTTTGACCATTTTTTCAAAATGCCCTCTCTTTGCCTCGGTTTGCGTGCCACAAAGCCGCAGCCCCCTTTTGACAATCTTTATGTCACTGGATCCAGTATCCCACACACATGATGACGCTTGAGACCTTTTCTCGCTCCCATCTATCCATTTTTGTTCGGTATAATTTTATCCCTTTTTCGGGCCGAGCAATCCCTTTTACGAAAAAGGCACATAGGGAGTTTCTGTTAAGCTCTTTTCTGACTCCTAAAACAATGAAAAGATCGCCGATCAACCTTGCTTCCTTTCATGCTCGTTAAACGTATCTGAAAGGGCATCTACCTGGTATAAGTTTACCCCTTTTCCGGACCTTGTAGACTAATTACGAAAAGGTATACTCTAGTCACATCGGCTAGAAGAGTTCTCCATCTGCATCATTTTATGCTTTTTCAGGCCTTGGAGACTAAACTTACGAAAAAGAACACCAATAGAGTCCACTTACCGCTTTTAGACTCTCTAAACATGAAAGCGACCACGAGCAATCACCATCCTGGGCTCGTAAAACCAACAGGACAGTAGTCATAACCACTACAGAGTCTTCTTATCGCTTTCAGACTCCTTAAAAATGAAAGCACCAATGAGCACGAACAATCCTGGGCTCACAAAATCCACAGGACAGTACCATTTCAGAGCACACTTTTATCCCTTCTTGGAGCTCATTAAAACTACGAATAAGGACCCAACGGTGCTCGGTGCCACAACAGATCACGTCTACTCATATGGCAGCTTCCCCATTTGGTCACCTTTGTTCAGAGTATTCTGTAGTATGTTACCCTGAGAATCCCTTGACAGCACCCATCAGCTTGACCCCCCCCACAGTCAATACATACCCTTCAGTCCTTAAAAGCAATGATACCCACACCTACAAGTCAGTTCCCCACGCTGTCAGGTCAACCATGTCATCATGCTCTGAACAAAGGAAGTTTGAGTCTACCCACTATATGACCCCAGTTACTTCCCATCCCCACAAGTATGTCAGTCCTACCATCAGTACTACAATACTTAAGTTCTACACCTCGCACTCCTATCAAGGAAACATCATTGCCTTGTTAGTTGTCGGTTTCCCTCTGTCGACGACAACCAAATTTATTCCAGAGGATAGACCTAGAGGTACCTGTGTCTTGGACTCATCACCATTTATGATGAGTGCCTACGAATCATTCCGAGAAGAGTCCTCAGCGCTTCTCCAAATGGTTGTTTCTCACATGCTCGACTTCAACACCTTGATCGCATCGTTGAGAATCGCACAGGGTATTGGTCTGCTCAGTTATTAGTCGAAGATCCCGGATACCTCCCGACTCCTCCACATTTGAGAGTCTACCTATGGATACAACCTGTTACCACTTTTTCTATAGATATACGGGTTGCGCATGGCGACAGTATTCAGCTGTACACCAGTTTCATACTCCCTTGAGTATATAATTACATTACTTCTCAGAGATGGCTCACAGTCATTACGTCCCTAAAGATGTTGGACACCTTCAGTTCCAGCAGTTCATCAGTTATCCAGTGTATCAGTTATTGAGATCAGTCATGTCATGATCATAAGTACATCCCAAAATAATGTACCCTCTGGACCATTATGATGTACCAGTATCTTTTTTATGTATTAGATCCCCCTTCTTGGGACTAATTGTTATGTTTATGTCTTGATACGAGCATGGGTATGCCCGCCTCGTCCATTATTAGAGATTATCCCTCATTCATATTGAGGTAATGTAATATTTGGTTATTTTTTGCAGCTTCCATGGGACGCGGATCTAGTCTCCAATCGGTCTCTTCTCCTCCCTACAACCCCCCCCCCCAAAAAAAAAAAAGATAAAAGAACTATGATGTCTATCGGCCATACGATGAGCTCCTGCCCTCACACATCAGGGGGCAATCTGTTAACACCCAAAAAGTGCTCACTAGCTCATTCCCTTATTCACATGACCCATTTGTCCACTTTTCCACCATCTGATCCTCTGAAGCCAACAAAAGGTCACCAAAAGACCTTGGTACACCCCTTTTTCCCACTCAAAAAGATTATTTTTCCTAAAAAGCATAAAAAACCCTCAAAAAGGGTCCAAAATTCCCAAAATATTAAAAAGGGAATAAAAATATTAATTTTATTCAAAAAAGGAAAAAGGACGGAAAAGAACCTAAACCATGTTGGTCAATACCATTTTTTTTCCACAAAACCACAAATGGTATTCCCCACCACCAAAACCTATAAAAAGGTGGTAGGGGCTCCTCATTTCAGATCCATCCATATTTCTATCCTCATGTTGCCATAATCTCCCTTGAGTTTTGGCCATTGTAGCAACCTTGGAGAAAGGACCCATTGGAGATTGGAGCTGCTCACCATTGGAGCCATTCAAACAACCTTCATCACTTGGAGGTATTGTTCTTGCAAGCATTTGCTTGCCCCATTGTCAATACAAAAAATTATTTTTTTTATCTTTCTTGTTCTTGCTCTTTAATTCAAAATGCACATGCTAGTTTAGTTTAGTTTAGATTTAGTTTATTGTTATTTATTTCTATTGAAACTGCTGCTACTAGTTAGCAGGTGCCCATAGCACTAAGCTTGGTTGCAAAACCAAGCCAACAGTGTTTTGGCGACTCCGCTGTTTTTTTAATCTTTAGATCTCACTTTTGCTTTAAATCTTACTTTTTGATAGTATTTGTTAGTTTAATTCATAGATCTGCCACCCTAGACAGCAGATCCATTGCTGTTCTAGATCTTGGCCCATTTTTTAGCCATTAACAGCCCAGAATTCTCAATTTTCGGCGTCATTTTTTGGCATCCGCGTACGGCTTTCGCCTCGCGGGTTTTTGCCCAACAGTCGTGCGACTCTTCGCGACTGTGCGGCTTTTTTCCGCGCGGTTCACCGCTCTTCGCGGCCATTTAGCACACTGCACATCGCGGCTTTGCGGACCTTTTCCGCGCTGCACATCGCGACTGTGTGACAAAATCCTGCGCTGCACATCGCGGCTTTGCGGTCAAAACCCGCGCTGCCCATCACGACTGTGCGACAGAAACCCGCGCGGTCCATCGCGGCTTTTCTTCCAGAACCCGCAATGCTAATTTTTTCATTCGGTCGAATCGTTTAAAAAATTAATTTCTTACTGTACTTTCTGCCCACATAGCACATTTTCCAGTATTATAAATTCTACATATTTTACAGCCATAGAAAAATTTTGACTATTTAAAATGCTCATGTGAAAAAGTCTTTTTAAATATTTTCAGAAATTGAAAGAAGGATTTGATTGCATTTTATCTAGATTAAAATTTTTACTGTTTGCTTCTTTAATATTTTTCCCATAGCAATTATTGAGAACGAAATCCATTTATTTCGCAAAGAAGTTATATTATTTGCTTTCCTGTTTGGAAGATCCTTTGTTTTTTGAATAGTCCTTGAAAAGCATTTAAATTCCATTTATTGAAAAAGTCATAATATTTGCTTTTTATTTCAAAAGATCCTTTTGTTTTTTGAAAACTTAGCATTTACTTTTTCATTTTCAGTTTAAAATATCACACGTGCACCCAATCAAACACTAATTTTAAACTGAGCCTTAAAACCTACCCTAATTTCAACCCACTTTTAACCCCACTTGGGGAACACTAAAAGAACTTTGTAGCTAGGTAGTATTGAGGGGATAGGTGTTCCAATAACACCCCTCAGTTCTTACATCTGAGACATAGTTGTTGTCCTTTAGGGAGCTAAAATCTCTTAGTATTTATTGGCACGGTCACAACCAGTTTATGGGAAGGCCTCTCCCCTAGGAGGGTTGAAGTCGCGAGGATGGTTCCGGAAGCCTGAGTGGAATACCGAAATCCATTAAGTAACCGAAGGGCTACCATTCGCAGTTCTCGGCAAATCCCTGTATAGGGGTATTGCGATCAAGGACCAAACGACAGATTTACCTTTTCTTGACGTGTCATGAACGGAGTATCCTAGTAGCCATTCTTTAGGATTGATTACCCGGTGTCCCTCCTGGTAGGGGGATATCTAGCCGTGGACTCAACACTCAATATTTTCTGACTTGGATTTCATCACCTTGCAGAGAATATAGTTTGTTGATTCACAATACTTTTAGTTAGGTGTTTGCACGATTCAACCCACCTTTGGTCTAGTTACACCTATTTTTTCTAGAAATTGTTTGCATGTTGGTACTCTGACCATTTTTTGCATCCCTCCACTTACTGTAGCACAGCTGCTAGAATAACTGCCTTTTTTGAGGTTGATTTTTTGGCCTAAGAGCCTTCATTTTCACTCCCTTCTTGCACCCTTGGTTGCATTGGGGTTTTGAGTTTTTTATACATTACCATTTTTCACATAAGATTTTTCCACAAAAACTTATTTTCTCACCATTGAGAATTTTAGACGCTCTCGTCGTCTACAGGGTGAACTCCCAGAGTTCAGTCTACTTGGCTCACCACGTCACCGATGCCGAACCTTCTCCCTTGACTCGACACATCGTCGGTCAACCATACAGTCATCCGATTCTGACACGCCTCACTTCACTTCTGATTCTAAGGCAGAATCCGAAAACCCCACTGCGTTATTCCCAACCAACCTTATGGCTGGAACACCTTTTGACCCACTTTTTACCAGCACCATAGGAGAGACGTCTACAGACCCTTCTACTTCGGTGCCATCCATGGCAGCAACCACCCCCTTGGGTATGCCTAATATGGGAAACACTCCACCCTTAGGAATGCCCAACACAGGGCCACCTCCTATTATAGGAATCCCCAACACAGGGCCACCACCTGTTATGGGTATACCCAACATAGGGGTCACACCCCCTCTGATTCCCACAACCCAGATTTCAGAAATCACCACTACTATTCCTAACCCAAGTGTAACCCATGTTGCACTTGGAAGCGCTGGCCCATACCAGACCACACCTATTGGAGGACACATACCTGCAATACCTAGCATACGTTTAGGCGCTACTGGACCCCTACATCATACCACCATGACTAGGCATGTCCCAGTCCCAGTCACTACATCTGCTAGCTTACTGTACATGGCGAGTCTGAATTGCCAGACTTAGCCAGGCTCACCAATGACCCTATCAGACACTATCCTGCGTGGCCTCACATGCCCACCAAACTCCCCTCCGACATCCCTAAGTTTGAGGGCAAGGCAGGTGAGGACCCCCAGAACCATATCATGTCCTTCCATCTATGGTGTTCCTCCAACTCCATAGTGGACGACTCTGTCTGCCTCCGTCTATTATAGCGCACATTCACTAGCTCTGCAGCCAAGTGGTATATCGAGCAGCCCCATGGGATGCATGCCACCTTTACCTCCCTTGCCTCGACCTTCCTGCAGTTCTTTCAGTTACCTGTCCGCTATGATGCGGGCGTCGAGATCCTACTGTCTTGCAGACAAAACACAGCCACCCACATCACTAACCACATTCATGAGTGGCGTCGACGCCGAAGCCTCTGCAAAATCAAGTTAGACGGCCGTATCTTCCTAGATTGGTTTCTAAAATCCCTCCTCCCTCTCATTGTGAAGGATGTGGCATCCGAAAGACCCCAGTCTGAAGAAGAGGCCATCCTCAAAGCCCAACAGTTTGATCTCATTTATGCCCAATCGGGTTATCTGTATACCATTATTTCAGACGCCCCTCGGGGCGAGTCATCCCAACATGATGCGCCAGGGGCATCCCATGCCACTGATGGCATCATTGGTCGTATGGCCTCGCATCCCCAACCCTTTTCCATTGCACATCCTAGCCATGGTCTTGATATTTCGCGGGCTACATCTCAGTCTGGAGCAACTAGTTCATATGCTCCCATGGCACATCACCACCATACCCATGGACGTTCATGTCCACCTCAGTGTTTTGGTCATGCACCACCTGCATACGCCCCCCCAACTGCATCTCAACCAGTATACTACCCACAGCAAGCTGTGGCAGCTAACCCAACACCTCCAATAGCTCAGGGTTACCAACAACCCCAGCAGGCAACTGGACCACCTCCAGCCCCACAGGCTTATTATCCACCACAACCTGCTCCCGCACCTGTGGAAAACCAAAATCCTCCCACTGCTCAAAGGCAAGTGTACACACAGCACAACCAGCCTTAGAACCAAAACAACCAGTGCAACCAAGGTGCGCAACAGAACCGTGGTAGAGATCGTAACCAAGGTAATAACCAACAACATCAGCAAGGTCCTCCACCTCCCAATCCTCCACAGACTAATAATGCTGCTCCTCCCAACCGTAATCCAGATCGGAATCCTAAGCAGCCTAGAAATAATAACCTCAGAACAAACCACCCCTGTTCTGTCTTCGGGGTCTATGGTCATCACACGCATTCTTACCCACATTTGGAGCGAGCTCGGTAACTCTGGACCGACGATGCTCATCGTCAAGGGAAAGCGGCTCCTCAGCCGCCACCCAATCCTCCACCACCTCAACATCAGCCTTTGGTGCTGTAAAACCCCTTTCCAAACCAGGGTGTAGTGAACACTCAGTCGTTAGCTCCCCCTCAGGGAAACATGCCAACACAACAGATCACTTATGCAACCCCTGATCAACCCATGTTCGATTTAGGTACTCACCATTTGTTGATGATGTCAACTGCCAATGCCAACATCCAAACCAACCGGAACCAATATGGCTCCACTTCTGAAGCCCCTCCCGCCGACAAGAACACTAACGTTAATCCCATAGATCAAACGTTACATATACCTCCGGCTCCACTTGATGGCACTTCCAAAGCACCTCGCTTCCCACTTCGTCGCATCAACAGTAATCCCAATGCTCACGCTGCGTCGAATTACAACATTGTCGATGACTTAGCCCAATCTCCTGCAGACATGTCTGCTTTAGAAGTTTTGAAAAACTGTCCTTCGCAGCGCAAGACTTTGCTCTCTACCATTGGCGCCATTGACCCCAATGATTCACAGTTGATCGCATTTGATTCAGACTAGTCTGAACCACGCCTGCCTTCCTCTTTAGCATTCCAAGTTTCCATTTCTGTTCAGAATCTTGTCATCCATCGGTGCATTATCGATGAAGGGGCCTCTACATGCGTCATGTCCACATTCGTTTGGCAGAAGTTGGGATCCCCTACTCTCCAGCAGTCCACCACTGCGTTGCGAGCCTATGACGGTTGTTTGGCACAACCCCAAGGTCTTTTAGCCAATGTCCCTGTCCAGCTGGCGGGTAAAACCGTGCTCATTGACATTGAGGTCATCAATGCCCAACTAGACTATAACCTTTTACTTGGTCGCAGCTACATGTATGCCATGCAGGCTATTGCCTCATCCGTATTTCGCACCATGCAGTTCCCCCATGAGGGACGCGTGGTCAAGTTCGACCAGATCACCTATTACAATCCCAAGGCCCCCACCACACTTGAAAATGTTCTCCCCATGGTTGAATAACCTGTTTGTGGTGCAACTACCTCATTTATTTCCTCAGTAGGACCCGAACTTTACTCCGAGGCACCGATGAACTCTACATTCAAGGCCATTCCACCACCGTCACCGGAGACCCACGTCGTTAACCTCTGCACCCTTTCACAAACACCCGGTAATCAACCCTCCTTGTTACCCAAACCACCATTGGTCCCTAGTAACATTGGGGTTACACCCATCCACACAATCCCCTTTCTATTTCCTCCTTCGGGTGTAGTAAGCGCCCCGGTTATGGCTACCCTTAGTCTACCCAGGTTAACATTGGGATTACCCGTGTAGTATATTTCGCCTCCCGTTCTACCACCGACACCAAATGTCATCCTGCAACCGGTGCAACCCATTGTTACTTCTACCCAACCACCTCCCGGTATCAATACTCCTTCGTCATCTACGAATCCCCCTCCTCTCATCAGGCCCACTGGGGGCAGAGGCCCACAACCATACACTGCGGTACCCCCACCCAAGGCAGTTAAACCTCCCCCCGTATTCCGTGCTCCTCCAAAATGCTCGTTGTGTGATAATTTAGGCCATCCAACCCATCAGTGTCCACAGTTACCTGCATTGCAGGAACACATGCAAATGTTGGACGACGACCCCAACATCCCGGTGGTCAAACTTGATCCAAACCCCATGCCTCGTGATAAATCACTGCGTACCAACCACCCATGTGCGATATGCGGTATTTATGGCCACTACTCCCATCACTGTCCTGACATCCCAGATTACAGAGCAGCCCCCTATGAGATGAACAATTTGGACCTTGAGACGGCACCCCCTACTATCGAGGAGATCTACCCTCTCGCATCATCCTCATCCGGAGAGATTAACACTATCTACATGATCTCTTCGACTACCACTACCTCATCACTTGATTTGACCACTCAAAGCTCCCGCAATGATGAAGAGGTTCTCGAGACTCCTACTGCCCTTCGTTATCCCGGGGAAGACATGCACCATCGTCCATACTTCCTCCCGGAAGAGACTTCATCCACTACCGCTACCCAATCCGCGGTTGAGTCCAAATATCTCCTTCCTACTAAAGTCGACTGGTTAATGGATCCCATGGCCGATATTTCTCCCGTCATCCACATTGACATCTCTGACCCACTTAGTGCCCTTCATACCATTACATTAGGAGCTTCCCACAGTGAGCATGAGATCGAAGAATACCACCAACTGTTCGAAGAATTCACTGATGTCTTTACTTGGTCAGATATCAAAATGCCTGGCGTTGACCCCGCCATTTACACGATCTGCACTGGGTACCCCTCTGTCTAGTTGGCCCCTTCCATTGATCCCGTTCATACACATGTTCCACTCTACTACGTCGGTTTTGCTGATGGTGCAAGCCGTTGGTCCGCCAATCTGGCCTCCACAGCTTGGGTAATATATTCCCCTTCACATGAGTTGATCCACATCGACGGAATGTGTTTGGGTGCCGCTACCAACAACCAGGTTGAATATGATGCCGTGGCTGGTCTCTTGGCCTCAGCTCTCCAAATGAGCATACGTCACTTTAACATTTTCTTGGACTCACAACTCCTAGTTTCCCAACTCAACAATGATTACCAGGTACGCGATCCCTGTCTGTTCAGAAAATTTTTGCGCACTAAACAAATGATTCGACAGTTTGAATCCATTTCATTCACACATGTCCCAAGAAGCCTCAATAGTGTAGCAGACCATATGGCCAACAATGTACTTGACTGGCACACCAATCGCATCATACCATAAACAAATAATGCATCCACGTGCATAACATGTGCCTCCACGGGCATATACAAAAACAAAATGTGCATCCACGTGCATACCATGTGCCTCCACGGGCATACAGAAAATCAAACATGCCTCCACGGGCAAACGTAAAGACAACAAGTGCATCCATGTGCATACACGACTATATATCCAAACATGTATATACATATATATATAAACCATGATAGTCAACATGTCATAGGTGCCCTCAACACCCAATATACAAAAAAAATACATAAGCCGTACAAAATAGTGCTTCCCCATATGCTCATCAGCATTTGGGGGAAAATACATATCATCTAGTCATGAGGGTCCCTGGGCTCCTCTGGCGCCTCCTCCACTGGCCCCGCCGGATCATGGCGAGCCCGAACTCTCCGCTCTACTGGCCCTGCTGGATCATCACGTAGACGGATCCTCCTCTCAGGCGGCCCCGCCAGGTCATCCCGAGCACCATCTATGTGCTCGGCCACAAAAACCGTTGTCCTCAACAGAAGCGACCGCCACTCAGGCGGCGCACCGAAGCAATGCTCCACGACGTCCTGGTCCAGGTCTCTCCAGCCATCCTCAGGGAGTCCAACTAGAATCATGTCGAATGTCTGTCTGACACCCTCTATAGCATCGTCTCGAGGGCCAACCCCTCGCCCACGAGCCGCAAATCCTCCACCACGTGGAGGTGGTACCGCTGCAGGTGGATGAGCGACCACCGTCGCCCGTCCCTGATGATCCACGTAGTCGGCCGGTGGTACAAGCCCAACATCTGCATAATGCAAATAAACCATCATACACACATCTAACTATAATCATAAACAATTCACATGATATAGTATAAAAGAAACCACAAAACATACCGTCTAAACCCCAGGCCTGTCCCTGAGCTCGAGGCATCTCTGGGTCCCCTCGATAGTCCATGCCAGCATACGGGTAATCCTCAATCACCAAGGGCATCTGCTCCCATTGCTCATATACCTCCTCAGTGAAGAACCCGCGCACACCACCACCACCATGAGACATCATATGCCTGCACCGCACCATGCGCGGCTCACTCACCAGACCATCACGAATGGGCACCCGTGGTCGTAAGGTCGGCACCCGCTCAAAAAAAAAACAACATAGAAAGGAGGCATAACAGAACTCTCCTCCCTCTCGAAAGCACTTGTCCAGATCTCTCCGGACACCTACTAGAAACATCTGAGCCCATGCATAATACGTCCCCCGAAGGACAGAGTCCACCAGCATCGTTTGTCCCCCAGACAAACGATGTGGCACCGCAGCACCCAGCACTCGCAACACACTTACCCCAACAGCCCTCATGTCCCACTCCCGTAGTGAGCGCAGACTCAAGGCACTGTTCCGCAAAATAGCCCCATCAACACAAAAGGTCTACAGTAAATCCTCCATATCCACACCTGGCGGGATCCTTGGCAGAAGATCTCCCACCTCCCCCAAACGTGGCAACCCAGTCAGAAAATAAACGTATGTGACGGTGATCTCCAACCTCTGTCCCCCAATCAGAAAATCACCCTCCGTGGGCACCCACCAACTCACCAACTTGTTCAGGAGCCGTCTCACTGAACCCATTGGTGGGATCTGAGTGAACTTCAAAAGTCCACTCACAACTAGCATCTGCCGGACCTCCGGATCAGTGCGAATCCTCTCCATCAAATCATCATCTATCTCCTGCTCCCGCCAGGAACTCAGTGGTCTCCTCAACATCCTGCCAAAAAACAGAAGAATTTTTTAGCCCCAGCAAAATTTTTTTTGCAAAAATCCCATCGCGGCTTTTTCATCAAAATCCGCGATGATCATCGCGGCCTTTTCCTCAAAATCCGCGATGATCATCGCGGCCTCCATCAGAAAATCCGCGATGGACATCGTGGGTTTTTGCCAGACAGTCGCGATGAACATCGCGACTATCTCCCATGAACTCGTGATGAACATCGCGGGTTCCAACCTCACAGTCGCGATGAACATCACGACTGTCAGCCTAAAACTCACGCGGTTCATCACGGGAAGAGACCCGAAACCCACGATATTCCACGTTGGAAGGTCAACGTGGAATTTCACCACCTTCAGGGGCCCGCCGCTAACAAAAAATGACATAATTGAAAAGGCTAAGGCGAATAGGGTTACCTGAAACTCGCGGAATCGAAAACCAATGGTCAAATCTCCCAAAAATCAAGAAAGAGCTCTGACTGCTCTGCCAAACTCGCACGTAACAATGACACGTCATATGGGCCCCACGCCCTATTTATAGAAATTCCACCATTTTTTCCAACCGCCATCCCAGGCTCATACGACGTCCGTTCATGACAATTCTTTCCTTTTCCAGTTTTCACTAGCTCCATTTTTCGACCATTTTTTGGGTGCCCTCGTCGCCTCGATTTGCGTGCCATATCGGCCCTCATCCATTTTTGGCATGCCTTATATCGTCGGATTCAGTTTTCCGCGCTCGTGATGATGCTTGAGATCATTTCTCGCTCCCACGCCTAGATTTTTCGGGTATTTCTTCCATGCCCCCCTCGTCACCTCAGTTTGCGTGCCACATCCGCCATTCTCCGTTTTTGACAATCTTTATATCGTCGGATTCAGTTTTCCGTGCTCGTGATGATGCTTGAGATCATTTCTCGCTCTCACCCCCAGATTTTTCAGGCATTTTTTCCATGCCCCCTCGTCGCCTCGGTTTGCATTCCACATTCGCCGTTCTCCGTGGTTGACCATCTTTATATCGCCGGATTCAGTTTCTCGTGCTTGTGATGATGCTTGAGATCATTTCTCGCTCTCACGCCCATACTTTTCGGCCATTTTTTCAAAATTCCCTCTCTTTGCCTCAGTTTGTGTGCCACAAAGCCGCAGCCCCCTTTTGACAATCTTTATGTCACCAGATCCAGTATCCCACACACATGATGACGCTTGAGACCTTTTCTCGCTCCCATCTATCCATTTTTGTTCGGTATAATTTTATCCCTTTTTCGGGCCGAGCAATCCCTTTTACGAAAAAGGCACTTAGGGAGTTTCTGTTAAGCTTTTTTCTGACTCCTAAAACAATGAAAAGATCGCCGAGCAACCTTTCTTCCTTTCATGCTCGCTAAACGTATCTGAAAGGGCGTCTACCTGGTATAAGTTTACCCATTTTCCAGACCTTGTAGACTAATTACGAAAAAGGTATACTCTAGTCACATCGGCTAGAAGAGTTCTCCATCTGCATCATTTTATTCTTTTTCAGGCCTTGGAGACTAAACTTACGAAAAAGAACACCAATAGAGTCCACTTACCGCTTTTAAACTCTCTAAACATGAAAGTGACCACGATCAATCACCATCCTGGGCTCGGAAAACAAACAGGACAGTAGTCATAACAACTGCAGAGTCTTCTTATCGCTTTCAGACTCCTTAAAAATGAAAGCACCAATGAGCACGAACAGTCCTGGGCTCACAAAATCCACAGGACAGTACCATTTCAGAGCACACTTTTATCCCTTCTTGGAGCTCATTAAAGCTACGAAGAAGGACCCAACGGTGCTTCTCGGTGCCACAACAGATCACGTCTACTCATATGGTAGCTTCCCCATTTGGTCACCTTTGTTCAGAGTATTCTGCAGTATGTTACCCTGAGAATCCCTCGACAGCACCCATCAGCTTGACCCCCCGCACATTCAATACATACCCTTCAGTCCTTAAAACCAATGATACCCACACCTACAAGTCAGTTCCCTACGCTGCCAGGTCAACCATGTCATCATGCTCTGAACAAAGGAAGTTTGAGTCTACCCACTATATGACCCCAGTTACTTCCCATCCCCATAAGTATGTCAGTCCTACCATCAGTACTACAATACTTCAGTTCTACACCTCGCGCTCCTATCAAGGAAACATCATTGGTCCACTCAGTTATTAGTCGAAGACCCCAGATACCTCCCGACTCCTCCACATTTGAGATTCTACCTATGGATACAACCTGTTACCACTTTTTCTATAGATATCCGGGTTGCGCATGGCGACAGTATTCATCTATACACCAGTTTCATACTCCCTTGAGTATACAGTTACATTACTTCTCAGATATGGCTCACAGTCATTACGTCCCTATAGATGTTGGACACCTTCAGTTCCAGCAGTTCATCAGTTATCCAGTGTATCAGTTATTGAGATCAGTCATGTCATGATCATAAGTACATCCCAAAATAATGTACCCTTTGGACCATTATTATGTACCAGTATATTTTTTATGTATTAGATCCCCCTTCTTGGGACTAATTGTTATGTTTATGTCTTGATACGAGCATGGGTATGCCCGCCTCGTCCATTATCAGAGATTATCCTTCATTCATATTGAGGCAATGTAATATTTGTTTATTTTTTGCAGCTTCCATGGGATGCGGATCCACTCTCCAATCAGTCTCTTCTCCTCCCTACAACCCAAAAAAAAAAGACAAAAGAAATATGATGTCTATCGACCATACGATGAGCTCCTGCCCTCACACATCAGGGGGCAATCTGTTAACACCCAAAAAGTGCTCACTAGCTCATTCCCTTATTCACATGACCCATTTGTCCACTTTTCCACCATCTGAGCCTCTGAAGCCAACAAAATGTCACCAAAAGACCTTGGTACACCCCTTTTTCCCACTCAAAAAGATTATTTTTCCTAAAAAGCATAAAAAACCCTCAAAAAGGGTCCAAAATTCCCAAAATATTAAAAAGGGAATAAAAATATTAATTTTATTCAAAAAAGGAAAAAGGATGGAAAAGAACCTAAACCATGTTGGTCAATACCATTTGTTTTCCACAAAACCACAAATTGTATTCCCCACCACCAAAACCTATAAAAAGGTGGTAGGGGCTCCTCATTTCAGATCCATCCATATTCCTATCCTCATGCTGCCAAAATCTCCCTTGAGTTTTGGCCATTGTAGCAAACATGGAGAAAGGACCCATTGGAGATTGGAGCTGCTCACCATTGGAGCCATTCAAACAACCTTCATCACTTGGAGGTATGGTTCTTGCAAGCATTTGCTTGCCCCATTGTCAATACAAAAAATTATCTTTTTTATCTTTCTTGTTCTTGTTCTTTAATTCAAAATGCACATGCTAGTTTAGTTTAGTTTAGATTTAATTTATTGTTATTTATTTCTATTGAAACTGCTGCTACTAGTTAGCAGGTGCCCATAGCACTAAGCTTGGTTGCAAAACCAAGCCAACAGATGCATGCAGGGGATTTAAATGACCAAGTGCGAAGATGGACAAGGTGCTAAACAATTGAACAAATCAGACCAAAAGTTACAAATGTGTAAACATGGTGGATCAATGATGCAGACCCACCCAGAAGCAAATCAATGGAGGAAAGGGGTTTTAGTGCTGGAAATCGCACAATGGTTAAATTCGGAAGCGTGGAGTGGAAACTAAATTGCTTACCATGTGGAAAGCATTGGTGGAGTCCGCTATGAAAAGTAGTAAAAGTTAAAATGCTCATCCCAAGTTCCGAAACTACCTAAGCATATGTTATATAAAAGTTTTTTTTCAATTTTGAAAAATGCATTTGTTGATTATTGCGTGGAGGAAAAGGAGTCGCTGAAAACATGTCACTTGTCCTTATCAACTTGTGCAGAAGTAAACCCCTGCGTTCTCCTGTTTGTAATATCACTCCATAGGTGTTGGATTATTTTAAACCCATCCATGTCCATTTAATACTTAGGATAGAATTATTAGTCATTTTTTATTAATTCCTTGGTGGTTGACTAGGTAGTTGGCTAAAATTAACTCATCCTTTAGACCACAATCCATCCTGATTCACTTGGATGTACTTCTAAAGATTCTAGATAAGATATTCTGATATTCTCTTACATTTTATTCCATTCTTAAGATTCTCTTATATTTTGGCCAACTCATCCTCCATGATGTTTCCTCTTCCTAAATTCTTTACTTAGGGTTCTTTTCCATCCTACATCACCATCCAACCACTCCCTTACCAATTCATGGGATTTTGAGGTGATGTGGAAAGCACTTTTTACACTTAGGGGGGTTTTTCATATTTTTCATAAGCCTGATTTTGTGAGGATTTCGAATGGCATATTTGACCTTCAAATTTCGAATGTACTTATATATTTGGATGGCCATTACATTGCCTAATTTTTTATGGTGTAGAATCATTCAATAGAGTTTTACTATTTGGATCATATTCATGACTGATTTATATGTTCTATGACTAGTTTTGGCAAGACAATTTGTGAGAGTTTGTAATTGCTTGAGTAGATCTTGGTGTGAAAAATATTTTCACATGGTATAAGAGTTGTCAAGTTGTTATATTCTCCTTCTTTTGTACTGCAGGATCGAACCAGTCTAAGAAGGGGAGTATCCAGTCATCAAGAGGGCACATTCCATCACCCTGAGGGCTCAACTTAACACATCAGGGGCGCATCCAGTCATCTAGAGGGCACATTCTGACACCAGGAGGGCTCAACTGAACAACTTATGGGTGCATCCAAACTAATCAAAAGATAATTTTAGAGCTTTCATGGATAATTCACATCAAATAATCCTCATTCCATTCAATTATTTTGACTGGAAGGAGCAGATGGAGTTCCTATTGAGGAGAAAATTCCTCTACAGGGTGACTATGGCAACTGAAACTTAGCCTACTACTATCATTAAGAAGGAAAAGTGGCATAATGGAAGAGATGAAGCTTATGGTCTGTTGTGTGTCATCACATCCAGGGATATTATTTTCCATCTAGAGGGTATTACCACTCCTATTGAATTTTGGGTGAAGCTCCAAACTTTATTTGGCAAGACTGGTGAATTTAGGGGCCAACAACTAGAGAATGAACTTGTCTGATTGAGTCCAAGAAATTTTGAGAATATAAGATTTTTTCTCAAAATTTCAGGCTCCTGATCTTCAATTGAATTAGTGTGGAACTGATAAAAAATATGAGAAATTGATCTTCTCCATCCTCTCCAAGCTTCGTCCAGATTACTCAGTCTTTGTTTCGACCTTTCATGCTACAAGACTAGCAATTCGAAATTGGAAGAGTCCTTCACTAGAAGAATTCATGGAATCTCTCACTTAAGAGCAAGACAAGTTGGTCTCAATGGTAAAAATAAAAATTCCATCAAAATACCATTGTTTGGCTATTGGATTTTCAAAGAATTCGAAAAGCAAGAAGAAGGCCAATTCCAAGAAACCACCTAATAAGAAGAACGACAAGCAAAGAGCTCAAGAAGACTTCTCAAATTCGAAGAAGAATTCTCAAAAGAAAAGAGATAAGCCTAAGTGTACCTACTGCAATAGGGCCTTTCATCCATATAGCTCATGCATGAAGAATACCATTGATCAAATGGCTCGCCTCCTTGAGAAACTCGACATCCCTCTTCCTGAGAGTGCAAGAATGAAGGAAGGAGGATCCAATTCTGAAGACAAGGAGAGAGTTCATGCACTAATGGAAAGCACATCCAAGATTACATATTTCATCATAGATTATGGCGCTTCAAGGAATATGGTGTCTACAAGAGAGACATTCTCCTCTCTTGAATCTTTTGTTCATCCAACTATTTTGCTGGGTGATGATTCTGAAACTACTTGCAAAGGTTAAGGCAATATTGATCTTGAGTATGGTACCTTTACTAATGTGTTGTATGTCTCAGGTCTTGCTTCAAACCTCTTGTTATAATACCATATGAATCACACTAGGTATTCCAAAAAAAATTTCTTTACACCTAATGATGTTGAAATCTATTATATTTCCACAGGTCGAATTGTTGTTTTAGGTGTTGCTGACCGTAGCACAAATGTCTATAGGTTTTCTCACTTTGTGCCTTTCCCAACACCTTCTGCTATACTTACTCATGCCAATGAGTCAATCAAGTTGTTTCATGATATATTTGGTCATATCAAGTGAAATTATCTCTCTCAACTTCATGAGGAGGATATGGTCATAGGCCTTCCCAATATCAAGTTTTCTAAAGGAGTCTATCAAATTTGTATCCTAGGAAAACACCCTGAGCACAAGTTTGAAAGAGCCAAAACTGAGAGAACCTGAACACCCTTTGAACTTATTCACAGTGACATATAATTTCCATTCCCCCATGAGTCTTTGAACAATGAAAAATACATCCTAACTTCATTTATTACTTTTCCAGATACCGCTGGATCTTCTTCCGCAAGTTAAAGTCTAATGTGTTCAACTTGTTCAATCTTTTCAAAGTGTCAGTTGATAACCAGTATGTTAGATATATCTAGGTCCTTAAATATGATAGTGGTGGGGAATACATAAAATCTAATTTTCAAAAATTATGTGCTTCTTCTGGCATTTGGATGCAACACATTTTTCCCTATGCACCTCAGCGGAATGGTGTTGCTGAGAGCGGAATGGTGTTGCTGAGAAGAAGAACAAATCTCTCAAAGAGATGGCTACATATATGCTTGAGGCCAAGTGTTTGTCTCCAACAATTTGGTATGAGGCTATAAACTGTGCATCCTACATACAAAACAAAGTTCCTAATAAATCATTCAAAGTAATCACTCATTTTGAAGCTTGGACTGGGCACAAACCAGATGTCTCTCATTTCAGTATTTTTTGCTCCAAGGATTGGGATGGAATTCCACTTGAGAGAAGGAGGTCCATGCAGACCAAAATCCAACCATATATCTTTGTTGTATATTTAGAATACTCCAAGGGATATAATTTTATTAACATTACCACTCAGAAATCTTTCATTGAGAGGAGTGTTCAATTTGAAGAAGAGCACTTGCAATTTGTTGAAGTTGCGGAACCTTCTGCACCACCACCTATGCGAGTAAGTGGATTTTATCATGATAATTCTAATTCTTACATATATGATGATGAATACCATATTATTTCATATCCAAGTTCACATAAAATGCCTAAGTGGGATGCTAAGACTCTTTAAGTAGCTGGTGAACTTGTGGGGAATCCTCGGGATCCTAGGAGGACTATATCACAATTTGACAGTGATCTTTCAGTGAATGATCCTTACCTATAGGAGAAGTTTTTTTAATGGTTGATCCAGACCCTCAGACATATGAAGAATCCTCAAATGATCGAATATGTAAGGAATCAATGGATTATGAGTTCCATTCACTGCAAAAGAATGAAACTTGGGAGCTAGTCAAGCTTCCTCCAGGCATAAAATTGGTAAGGTGTAAGTGGATATTCAAGACCAAATTTGATGATGATGGTGCAGTTGTGAAATATAAGGAAATTATTGTGGAAAATGTCTTCTCCCAATTTCATGTCCTTTACTACGACGATTATTTTTCACCAGTTTCAAAGCAGGATTCAATAACACTAGTTCTGGCAATTTGTGCATCCAAGAACTGGAAATTGAATCACATGGATGTCAAGAGTCATTTCCTCCATGGGTATCTTGAGGAGGAGATATATATGTAGCATCCAGAAAGGTATACATCAGATTCCAACCTTGTGTGCAGGTTGAATAAGTCCCTGTATGGGCTTAAGAAATCTCCTAGAGCTCTGTATGCCAAGATGGACAACTTCCTCTTATCAAAATTGTTTAGTAGATAGAAGTCTGATCTGAATGTGTACATGAAGCTGATTGATGATTTCATAATTATTATTGTGTTATATTTTGATGACATACTAATCACAGGTATCTCTACTGATCAAATAGCTTCATTAAAGACCTCCTTGCATCAAGCTTTTTCCATGATTGACTTGGGAGTACTTAAGCAATTTTTGCGGCTTGAGATTTCACAATCCAAGTCTGGAATTAAGGTATATTAGTAAAAATATGATTCATACCTGTTAACGAAGTTCAATATGGCTGAATTAAATCCTACAAAAACTCCCTTCCTTTTAGGATTAAGACTTGAAGAAGCAGATTCAACATCGTTGGTAGACAACACCTTGCATAGGCATCTTGTTGTACTTGACTCATACTCTACCTAATATTTATTATGTTGTGAGTGTGGCTTAAAGATACATGGGGAAGCCACATGAGCTTCATTGGAGGGGTGAAAAAAGAATCTTTCATTATGTGCAAGAAACCAAGTCTGATGGGATTCACTATGTTGCAGATTCTAGTCTAAATCTTCTTGAATTTACTGACTCAGATTGGGTTGGTGATAGCCTAGATTGGAAGTCCACTTCCAGATTTCTTTTCATGCTTGGAGGAGGACATATTTTGTGTTCAAGGAGCCGTGAATGCTGCAACTTAGTGTGTATGGTTGTAGGGTATTATTTAAGAGTTTTATATTTCCTTTAGCACACCTACAATCATCTTTCGTGACACTCAAAGTGATCGAAGGATATCAACTGATCCAGTACACATGAAAAGAACCCAATATATTTAGATCCATATGCACTACACCAGGAGTCTAGTGCATGATCACATCATTGATATTCTATATTGCCCATCAACTGAGCAAATTGCAGACATATTCACCAAAGGTTTTACTGAGAAGACTTTCAGGAATCTTAGATCATTGCTTTGGATGGATGAAGATGTGGTGGAGTGAAGGATTGATAAAACAAGTCTCCAATTTTGTTCATGTCCATCTTTGAGGGGAATTTTTTCCCATGAGGTTTTCCTTCTTTCCTTGTTTTGTGGACAAGATAGTATGTTAAAGGGTGACCATGCCAAGTTGTTGGGCCCTATTTATTTATGATTTTTAACACATAAATTCATTCTTAAGGGGGGGTTTTGGAGTATTTTAAACCCATCCATTTCCATTTAATACTTAGGATAGAATTATTAGTAATTTATTATTATTTCATAGGTAGTTGACTAGGTAGTTGGAAAAAATTAACTAATTATGTGGACCAAAATCCATCTTGAGTCACTTGGGTGCACTTCTGAAGATTCTGGATAAGATATTTTGATATTTTTTTATATTTTCTTACATTACTAGAATAGAAGGGCGCATTTCCTGCTTTTAGTGATTTTTACTTCTTTTTATGAAAAGGTGAAAGCTAGTTGACTTGCCTTAGCTTTTTTTTTTCCAACTCATCCTCCATGATGTTTCCTATTTCTAAATTATGTTCTTAGGATCATTTTCCAGCATAGATAACCATCAAACCACTCTCTTACCAATTCGTGACATTTTGAGGTGATTTGGAAAGCACTTTTTACACGTAAGGGGGTTTTTCATATTTTTAGTAAGCTTTATTTTGTGAGGATTTCTAATGGAATATTTGGAATTCAAATATTTGATATAATTAAATATTTGGATAGCCATTACATTGCCTAATTTTTCTCGACTTACTATTATTCGATAGATTTTTACTATTTGCATCATATTCATGACTGATTTATGTGTTCTATGACTAGTTTTCGCAAGGCAATTTGTGAGAGTTTGTAATTGCTTGAGCAAATCTTGGTGTGAAAATGATTTTCACAATAGGTAGCTCAAAACCCTCACTTTTTAGAGTTTCTTTCCCAAATGGAAAAGAGCATATTACGTTTAATGAAATTTTAGATGAAAAAGAGGAGGTTGTACTTGACAGGGAAAGGGATATTTTTGAACTTGTTTTGTCCATGGGTAGTATTTCACAGTCTAAATAGAAACTAATGGACTTTAATTCGCAGGAAAATGATGCATTTAATGTTTTTGCTTCTTTTATGCATTATTTTTGTGTTGAACATACCCTACACTTCCCCGAATTTGTTGGTTGGTGTGTGATGAATTATTCGCGGGACAACAGGGTAATCATTAATGTAAATACAACCAAAATTATATTTCGATTCAATGCACATACTTTCCATGAGGTTATAGGTTTACCTGAAACATTTCCCCAAAGGCTTGAGTCATTTAATGAAGAAATTTTGGTAAAGTCTTATAGAAATTGCATTCTGGAAGAAAATGATTTTTTTTTTATTACAAGTCTTGAAAGATGGCCAGTCGCATGAAAAACTATCCTCCCCCTTGAGTATTGATGTCTTTCAATGAGATATTGTCACGTCCCCTCCCCCTTCGATCCAATGCAAGGAAGGGAACATGACTGAAATTATGTCCTTTTAGAAAAACTCAGCTCCATTCATCATGAATAAATTCATAGCAATACAAATAATATGCATATGTGTAGAATCATTGTAAGATAAACGTACACAATTGAAATTAATCTATGCTACTACACATCTAACATGCATTTATCATCATAATAAAAAAAATCAATACATTGCAAAGTTTAATACAAACAGAGAATACTTATCTTGATGGTGAAGTTGTCCCGATCAACTGGCTAAGCAACTGTAACATTCCACCCATCCATAGTCCAATTGTGCTCATCAATTCTCTCATCCCAATTGCCGTCCCCAAGATGGGAATGCTTTATACAAGGAAAGGGAACTTTCAACTGATGCACAACAAAATGAGCACCACATCTAAGCAAATCCAGTCCACAGTTGGTGTTTATCAAGCCAAAATTGAACCCTCTTCTATTCTTGGATGCTTGCACTGAAGCTCATGCCAAAAACCAAGGATACACATCACTCCTTCCACAACATAATCTTCCCACACACAACAAGCTCAAATATTGGGCATGGATACATATTTTTAACAATGGGATTTACAAAACAAGGTTCCCATTGGTTCGTCCACTTCGTGGCATACCCAAAACAAATTATGGGGAGATAAATTCGACCACATGCAATAAATGATTTCTCACACAAGTATATAGGCATTTGAATGGAAAAAATGACCTCCCTAGACCCCCAAATAGGATTCCTCTTGATTCCATATGTTCTACAATTCAAAAACGACCTCCCAGATGTGGAAAATGAGGGTAAACTTAGGAAAAATGTGAGGGAAAACACCCAACTATCCTTGAACTCGTGGGAGAGAAAATATGATGGATTAAGAATGTCTTGGGGGGGGGATTTTGCGTATCTTTTCTTTACCAAGAAGCCAAACACATTTTTCCAAAAAAGGGCAGCTTTCCCATACCCGAATTTGGACAGCCATACCTCCCCATTTCCCCAAATAATAACCATTTCAACCAACTCTTGGGAGAAATAAATGATTGGGTACAAAAGTCAACATGGGTGGTTGAGAGTTCATGGGTTCTATCATTGACACTTGGCTTGAATTTATTGGCTCCAAGGGTGTGAAAATTTATGTCCCAATTCCTTGTAAAATTCATGCCCCCATACTCTTGTTGCATTGCATTGCATAGCTAGTTGTAGGTATTTTATTAAAATGCATATTTACATGATTTTTGTAATTGCTATTGTTCCTGGCTAGCACAAAAACCATATGCATCAATTTTAACGATAAATAGATGGTGGGGCCTTGGCCTTGATCTCCTCACCACAATTTCATAATGATATTACTCATTTACATGTTCAATGTAATGGGCTCAAAATTAGGATATTATAGATACCCAGTTAGTTTTTTCCTTGTTGAGTCAAATTTTAGCTCTATATAGTGACAAGTCAATCACAAAATTTATTTTAGGTTTCCTTCTGCAAGTCAATTCACCTGAGTCACAATTGAGTCCAGTATGTTGTTTTAATTTTTATGAATTCCTAGCTGAATCGATTCATGCCCAATTGGTGAATTTCCATGAGTTGAAGCATTTCAGATATCAGTCATATCTCCTGAACCTGTTCTTGTGTTCAAATAATTTTGAATTTAAGTTTCTTCGTACCATATTTAATCATGACCTTCTTAAATAGATCAATATGTTTGAGTTCACCAATACAATCATTGAAGAATTTTATACAATTATTTTTTATGTTGATTGCCCCGAGTGTTAGAAGAAATTAATGAAAAGCCGCAGCCTACAATAGAAGGCCAAACACGTGATTGGTTCTTGTATAAATAACATACTCTAATTAGAGAGTATCGTTTTACTGTAGCATCATATTTATTGCCATCCTTTTTAACACCAAGGGGTTTTTCCTTCGAATTTATTAGAGAAAGTTTGCATTCAGAAAAAGAACATTTTGGTGTTTTCAAAAAATCATCAAATGTGAAATTCCATCTTAAAGTTGGTCCATTCATCATTAATACTAAGGTATCCCTATTTATAGTATAAAAATTATTTGATATTATGGATTTCCAAGAGGATGAAAGGATTAATTATGATCCTCATCAAATTATATCGCAAAGGAGACAAAAAAATAGAAACAAGTCTTTTGATCATCAAATAGTTGAAGGATTAAAAGAAATGACAAATTTATTCAAATTTGAACAAGATAAAAAAGAAGTGAGTATGGAACAAATAAGCAATTTGAAAATGCTGATTCAAACACCAACTAAATCTGATATTACCAATAAGAGAACTATTTCATAAGTTAATATTATGGAAGTCGATGAAGAAGTTTCAAGCAAGAAAGAGAAAGTGGAACAACAAAAGGAAATTATTAGTATAGAGGAACGAGATTTATTTGTTTCAAAAGAAACTACTTTGATTTCACAATCACCTGTAAATATGCAACAATATTTTGTTTCCAAAATAAAGGAATCTGGAAGTAAATCTCAGTATAAGTCCAGATTTGATTTCCTTTCATAGTATGAAGAAAAGAAGAAGCGGTCTTTGGAAGAAACTCATAAATTGCTCCCTCAAATAAGAAAGTTGATAAAACAAAATATTTCCCTTCTTACAATTAAGGATTGAGAAAGTACCACTCTAAGGTTTGCAGTGGTGAACGATGCAAAATTTTCTGAAATGGAAGTTAAGCTTCATGAGATTGATATACCCGATAAGATTCAATTGCATAGACAAACAGGATATGTCTTGTATTCTGATTTATTGCAATCCACTTAAAAAATTTATAAATTGTAGTTTGTGATACCAAAGATGGAGAGTCAATTGAGGCAAGAGAAGGCATTAAAAAAAAGAAAATTTGGTCCATATTGAAATACTACAAATGGACCTTGTGACTGTGGGAGTTGAGCGAGGGAAAAATCAGTGTACCAAAAGGCTCCTTGATGAAAAATAATATACCATTCAAATGCTCAAGAAAAAATTGAAGGTGCAAAATGATCAACATGTGCAATATCTAGAGTTGATAACATTACAAATAGAAATTGAATCCATATATCAAGAAATGATGGATCACAAAGGTAAAATGTTAAAGTACTTCCAAGATGAAAAGCATGCTTGGGAGAAATAAATGATTGAATTGTTGTCACAAATTTCACTGTTAAAAACCTATCAAATTGGAAATGTGCAAGTGATAGAGAAGGCAAGGGATCAATCTTTATGTACAGATGAAGGACAAATGGATAAGTCCTCCATAGAGGAACTAACCAGTGCTATGTCACAAATTAGGCTAAAATATGTAGAGATAGAAGAGTTGAAAGTGGAAAACCAGAAGTTGAAACATGAAGTAATTCAAAATTCTGAAGAAAAGAAAAGAGCTAACTGATAGAAAACAATTACAAAAGAAAATTCATGAATTAAAAGATAGATTGACAGGTAAGCTTCAATTACAAGGATTTAAACACCTTATATGGGATGCGATATCAATGGAATTCACCAAATTCTAGTCACATTTGAATTTTATGGATAATAAAGATGATATAGAAAACATAGCTCTCCATAGGTGTAAAGTGGAAAACAAGACATTAAGCAAAAGCCTTAAAAAAAAACTCAAAAGGAAGTAAGTTTTTTCAATGCTCTAACTCAATTAGATATGCAGAGTTTTGGAATCAAGGACAGATCAACAATCATCATTTGGGAAAGAAGAATTTATGGCAAGCATGATTGTGTTAAAGAAGTACAAGACAAAACGCAAGAGATGCTCCTTCAAGTTTAAAATTTTAATAAATTATTTTAGAGGCTTTTTGAAAATGGTCTACCTTCTTTTTGGAGTGATGATGGAAAATTAAGGACTCAAGAAAATTATCACAGTTTGACAGTATAGGCTCGTATGGATCACTCGAAATTTGAAGGTTTGGTCAAAGGATTAACTAGAAAGACAATAATAGATAAATTGAACAATGATTTTGAAATATTTGATCAATTTCTAATGATTAAGAAGTATATGCCAACTGTATGTTACAAAACATGCATAGAATTGGAGGTGATGGTGAAAGAAATGATGGATTATGAAATACCAAATCAAGAGCAATAGAAAATTGTCAAAATTTTTGGGAAAACAAAATACATGTTATATCAAGAATGAATATTCAGGTGTCTTAATTTGAAATGAAGTTGTGGTTCCTTTGTTAATTTCTCGAGTTATTACATAAGCCCAAACCAAAGCAACACGTTACCAGCTTGGTCGACATCAAAACAAATGTTCCTTATGTTTAGAGATTTCTTTAAAATTTCTATTTTTAGCGAAGAATCAGATAGGATTTATTCAAAGAACATTTTGTAGAAATTTTGACTTTACAAATTAATCAGGGTTGGATTCAAGAGCAAAAAATAGTTAGTGATTCAATATTTTTGGAAGACTTTAATGAAGAGTAGAAGTATAGGTCTATCGGAAACATAGATTCATATGTTTTCATTTTCTTTAGTCTGTTAATTTCTCTTTTGTGAATGTATTTCCTGTTACACCATCTTATCACTTTGCCTCATATTTGGATGAACTATATCAGTTAGAATTCCTTTTATATGCTTTGATTCACACATTATAATATTGTCAATGTTCTTTCTTCCAAATTAATGCATAATTAACCCAGTTAGATGCTCGGTGTTAATGTATTGTTTTCTTTAATATTCTATCATTCCTAAAATTGCTATTTGTCTGCGGAAATGATACCTTCTTTTCCTCTATGAAATATTTATCCTACCATTGGCCTCTTGAATTATTTTGAGAAATGCGTGTGTTGACTCCAACCCAATGGATTTTGTTTTTGATTCAACCACTTTGTTAAACTGTATGTTGTGACTAAATATCTAGCCACTGTTTTAAAACATATAAATTATGAGTGACCATAAGATAACATATAAAAAATGTTTGTCTTGACTTCCGACAAGAAGGGTCGGCCAACCCTTCATTTATGAGAGAAAATATAAGAATGAACGACTGGACCTTCCTCTATTGTAGGATTAGTAGGAATAGTAAACACCATAATGATTGGGCACCTCTTCTTATGTCCTCGAAATATCAAGAATATCATGGAGAGAAAGGATTAGCCATTCCTTCATTTGTAGATAATTGTGAACACCTATATCCAGCAATTCACCTATATCTAGAATGTGAATACAAGAAGGATCGATCGACCCTTCTTGCACTATAGAACAATTATGAAAAGAATACTCGGCACAAGAATGGTCAATCACCTCTTCATTTATGAGAGAATTGTAAAAATATTCAAACTACGAAGGCTATGCAATCAATTCATGTGTTTATATAATGGTGAACACTGGAAGAATATTGAGCACAAGAAGGGTCGATTAACCCTTCATTTATGACATAAATGTAAAAATATTTAATCTACGAAGCTGTTGATGTAATTGTAATTTTGGAATGTATTTCACCTATGTATATTGTACTCCTATAGAGATGTTATTATTCCTCTATATGGAAGTGTCGTCATTTGTATTGACAAGTGTCGCAACTTGCATGTGATGGGTTATTAGACCACCAAGTGTGGGGTCGGCCCTTATTAGTATAACCATGGACTATTAGACTGAGTTAGACAAGTCGTCCCTACTAGGTTATTAGGCATGTCAGGTGATGTATAAATAGAGTGCGGGAGGCACTCTATTTGATCATCTCATTATTCACTTATACACTACTCGAAAAGTGGCGCACTAGTGGAGGAGGAGGTTCAGCTGCTAGGAGGACTATCTCTGTGTACTTGGGTTGTATCATTTCTCTTTCTATCTCTGAGGAAGTTGTGGGATTTTTTCACCTTTATGCTTTTCCCCAGTGAAACTCTGTGTGTCTATTGTCTCAAGTGATTGCTTGGTGTGATTGATATGCATTGTTATACTTGATATGTTGTACATGTTATTCTCTCAGTAAAGATCCTAGAGTATATTGAATTAATGCTCAAAAATTAATAGAAGGTTAGGATGACAATTCATCTGTATCCTGAATGGTGAAGAGAAGAATGAACGATCGACCATTCCTTTATTGTAGGATTAGTAGAAATATTAAAGACCAGAAGGATCGGGCACCCATTCTTATATCCTCCAAATATAAAGAATATGATGGAGAGAAAGGATCAGATGCCCCTTCGTTTAGTAGAGAATTGTAAAACTATCGAAACTACAAATAGTCATCCAGTAATTCATGTATATGAATAATGGTGAACAGAAGAAGGAACGACTGACCCTTCTTGTACTATATAACTATTATGAAACGAATATTGAGCACTTGAAGGGTCGGTCACCACTTCATTTATGAGATAAATATAAAAATATTCAACCTACAAAGACTAGGCCAACAATTCATGTATATCCATAATGGTGAACACTGGAAGAATACTGAACTCAAGAAAGGTCGATCAACCCTTCTTGTATTGTTGGATTAGTAGGAATATTAAACACAAAAATGATCAGGGGCCCCTTCTTCTATCCTATGAATATCAATAATATCATGGAGCAAAATGAATGGATTCCCATTCGTTAGTAAACTTAATTGTAAAATTGTCAAATCTATGAATGGTCATCTAACAATTCATCTATATCTAGAATGGTGAAACAAGAAGGAATGACTGACCCTTCTTGTATTATAGAAATATTACGAAAATAATATTGAGCACAAGAAGGGCCGTTATGCCCTTCATTTATGAGAGAAATGTAAAAATATTCAACCTATGAAGGCTAGGATGATAATTCATCTTTATTTATAATGGTGAACACTGGAAGAGTATTGAGCACAAGAAGGGTTTCCCACCACTTCAGTTATGATAGAAATGTAAAGATATTCAACCTATGAAGGGTAGGCAGAAAATTCATCTTTATCCAGAATGGTGAACATAAGAATGAATGGATGACCCTTTTTGTATTGTATGCTTATTAAGAATAGTAAACACAAGAAGGATCGGGCACCCCTTCCTATATCCTCCAAATATCAAGAATATCATGGATTTAAGGGATCAGTCGCCCCTTCGTTTATTAGAGAATTTTAAAACTATTGAAGCTATGAATGGTCATCCAAAAATTCACCTATATCTAGAATGGTGAACAAAAGAAGGATCAAACGACCCTTTATGTATGATAGAACTATTATTAAAATAAAACCCAATAAGGATCAGATGCCCCTTTGTATAATCTCCAAATATCAATAATATGATGGAGACATTCTATCTAAATGAATTTGGCATAAGTATCTTTGAGAAAGGAATGTATTCCCATTCTTGCATTGATCCATTTTCTACAAAACACAATAAATATCCATTTAAATGGTGAGGAGTAGCACTTGATTGAAATGCGACTTCCTGTAATATCCTTGAACTGTTTATTTCTAGCACAGATACCAAATTAAAATGACAGTTAATATGAAATAATGATCTATCCTTCTGTGATCGATTCTTTCTCAAATGACTATATAAAATGTACATTTGATCGCTCAAGGATCATCCTAGCAAGTTTGTTCTTAATCAATCAATTGATTTTAGAAAGGAGTGATTGTTCCTTATCCATTGATGATTCGCCTGAACATTTGCAAGTATACATCTAATATACAAACACAAATGGATAATTATAAATATTGTATGAATTCTTATATTAACTGCACAATATTTATTATTTTGTAGATAAAACATGTACGCATTGTTGAGCCTTAATCAATACTAGGAAATCTCGTTTATTAATTTTTTAAAAGATCACAACCTTGGTTTATTCAAGCATGGATGGTATGTTGAGATGGATGAACCAAAAAATTTGTACCCAAATTTATATATATTCTTCTTGGATGAGGAAGGAGTTCCAACTTGAGCTGTAATATTGACATCTGCAGATCCCATTTCTGATGATTTATTACGCAATGTTCAAGTTGAAGTGATCGATAGAGACCAGTGTTTCCTTATACATACTAATATTATGGTTTGTAATTCTCAACCATATCTGATGAAAAGTGGTCCCGATTCAGATTTGGTTTCCTGTGTGAAGCAAGGGTGGTTTTTTCCCTCATATGATGTTGGTAATTGGTCCTGAATTAATACCGCGTCATCTTTGAAGAAAGGATTTTTTTCTATATGGAAGAAAAGATCCCTGGCTGCAAAAACCTCGTCTGTATTGCATTACATTAATATTGAAAAGAAGTTGGCAAATGTAGACCATGAGAAATTTCTTTTGTACCTTAGAAGAACATTTCTCAACCATATTGAAAAACATGTGACCAAATCTTCCTTCAAAGCACTCAAAGCAAGCTCTTCTAAAGCAATGATGCGGAAAGTGACTAAGAGCTCCGAAAGTTCAAAAAAGTTCAACAATAACAGTTCAAATTCTTTCTGTTCAATGATATATTTTTTTCTATTGATGTAGCAAGATGTGTTATTGTGCCTCCACATTTGCAATATCGAAAAGTTGATGAGGAGTTCATGGAAAACATGGTTTTATCTCTTGTCTCAAATTTTACAAGAACATTGAGAGATGCCACTCTATTACCTTCCAATAAGGGGACCAAGTTGCGATTTCTTCCTAGAAATGAAGAGGAAATTAATTAAGTGTGATGCTTTTATTAAATCATTTGAACCTGAGAAATTTTGGGTGATTTTTGTATTAATATTTGGAAATAAAAATATTCATTTACAGTTACATGTTTGTGATCATTAACTTCACGAATGAAGTGTTGTTGTTGTGGTTTCATAAATAGTCACGGTTTTTGTATGCAGTCTGGTTATCGCCGAAAAAGAAACTGTTGGTCCGAACAACTTCATTTGTCCATAACTGATATTGTTATTATGCACGAATGTTCGGCCCCGATATTATCAATGTTGGAAGAGAACATTTTGACAATTCTATGTGGTTTTCCTCACTCGACAACATGGAAATTAAAAAATTCCTTGGTATATTTGAATGGTTGAATAATTAAGTCTTTGTATTTATTTGGGTTCGAGAGCAATATAAACATAGTACTATTTATAATTCCTCAATCTACGCATATTACAACGTTGGTGAGGTACCGCACATATACAAAAATTCGTTCAAGGATGTACTTATCCAATATGGAGATATATATAAAAAAAAAAGACATGTTATTTAGAGATGAAAGACAATATCATTCAACAGATAATAGCAAACAAAACTACTTGAAAATGCCAACTAGTTGGACATTTCACGGTTCACAAGGGAGAGATATAACTATAAAAACAGTGTTGCTTTCTTTGTTGAATAATCTCAAGCCTCATTCAAAAATGGGACATTGGTTAAAGACATTCAACTTCAGATGACTATGAGATTATATAGACAACAATTCATTTAGTGATTTGTATATTTTGACAACTTCAACAAATTGATGTAATTTTTTTTTCTATATTTATCTTGGACAATTCTCATATTATTTATGGACATCATATCATGTATCTGGTGATGTGTTTAAAAATTTGAAAAACATGCAACAATATACTTAGAAGCATTGAAACACAATATTTTATTGAGTGGGTTGTGTGTGTTGTTTTTGTTTGTAGATACTAGAAGATTTGTTACTAGTAAACCATTGATTATTTTTTATTTAAATTGAGTTTTGTTACACGCAATTCATAAATAAATAAAAAAATTGGATTGCCATGAACAACGGATATCGAATCAACCACAAAGTATTATTTTATAATCCCGGATTTAGGGAATTTTTTGAAAAATGCTTTACTATATTTGAAGTTTGGGTATGCACATTTGCACAACAAAAAAATGTTGACGATTTTTTGCCAACATTATTAGAAAGAAAAGGATTGGAAAGGGAACAATTTAGAGTAATTTTTACACAAGCATATTGTTCTTAGATATCTAGATAGGGTTATCATGGTGATGTAAATCCTTATTTATTTCTCAATCCTTTAAACCTGGTTTCGTTCATTTTGTTCCATGGTTGGGATGCTACAAATACAATGATTGTAGATAACTCGAAAGAAAAACATTTTTGTAACCAGGAAGGGAACTATATTATAAAAAAAATGTATACTTGCAAAGATGTCAATAACACATTCTTGTTAGATCAATTCTGGCATTGCTTGCTGCACCTGAATGGCGTGAGCAATGTGAGGCCAATTGTGGGAAAAATGAAAGTATTTTGTTAAATAATACACATTAATGTTTGTTTGTACTAGTATTTTCAATTGCACTAAGTCTCGATTTTGGTTTTTGAAAGTGCAAAATCAGAGCTTGAAAGTGCCAAAATTGGTTTTTAAAATTACAAATTTAAGTATTGGAAGTGTCAAAAGTAGCCTTCCAAAAGGGAAAAATCGGGTTCTAAAAGTTCCATTATCATATTTATCATATCGGAAAAGCACAAAAGCCAATTTCAAAAGTGGAGATATCAAAAGCAAAAGTATGCTTTTGAAACCTAGATTTGGCACTTGTGGAACCATATTTTGCACTTTAGAAACCTTGATTTTGGGGTTAAGAAAGGTTGTTTTTGACACATCTTCAAAGTGATTTGGAATAGAATATGTCCAATTTTACTGAAATAGGCATTAAGACCCAACAAGGGATTTAACCTCTATGCAAAAAAGGCTACCTGATGCTATCAAGTTGTTGAACAACAAACCAAATCATTGTATCAACTCATAATTGATAAAAAGGAATATCAACATAACCATTCTATCCAAAGGAAAAGGAATTAAACCCCCCTAAATATTGAAGAGAGGTATGCATGGATGGAGGACTTAATGATAAGGATATCCAAGAGAATATCTATGGAGATGAAAGGTGGAAATATATGATCTATGCATAGCTTGTGTGAATGGACCACCTTTTATGCCAACATTTATCATACATGGAATTAGAGATATGAAACATGTCCTTTGGTTGACTTCTTCCATTCTCCCAAATTCCCTTTCCACAATGTATCATCCCTCTTTCGTATAGGAAATCCATTTGAATGACCTTTTCATTTGAACATGTACTTGAATAGGATTTATGCAACATAGTTTCTAAGGAAGAAGTATTCCAAGACGTGTCAGATTTGGCAATGGGTAAATACCCTAGCCTAGATGATTTCCCATTATATATCTTTAAAATCCACTGGACATAATGGTGTTTGAAACATGAAAGTCATGGAAGAGTTCATAATGATTGAGTGTGATCTAAAACCTAATGTCACATTTATTATCATGATCCATAAAGAGAAGGAAGTGCTTGAACACCTTGATAAATACATGCCAATATCCTTAACAAAATGATTTACAAATCATTTCCAAAATAATGGTTATTAGGTTCAAACTACTCCTTCAAGTGATAATGTCAAAATAATATGGTAGTTTTATCAAAGAGAAACAAATCTTAGATGGGATCATTAAAGTTGTAGAAACCATTTGTTCCTTGCAAAAGCAATAAAAAAATGGAATCATGAAAAAATAGATATGTTCAAAGTGGCTATATAACACTTATCTAAACCTTTATAAGTCAACTTTTGAATTTCATTGGGTTTAATGACTTTTGTATTCATTTTGTATCCAATAGGTTCGAAGTTGTAAATCTTCAACTTTTTCTAAATACTCTTGAATGGAGCTCTACAATTCCTTCCTACTTATTAGAGGAATATGATAAGGAGATCCTTTGTCACAGTACTTATTTATCATAATGGATGCATGAACATGCAAACTGATTAATTCTTAAAATCAAGAAGATAAGATTAGGGGTATAAAAATTGTATCGTATAATCTTTGGATTTACTTTTTTATTAAAAATTTAAGATGGCATAATCTTTTAGGAAAAGCTACTACTAGAAGCAAAATATTTCAAAAATTCTTGTTTCTTGAAGCATTAAGAAGAATGATCACTAAATCCAAATCCAATATCTTTTTAAACCCCATTAAGGGTTCAAGATCACATCAGTCAAATGCTTAATTTCCCTCGAGCTTCATTGAAAAGTAAATATACAAGAATATTTTTAGTTGAAATAGTGAAAGGGTTTTAAACAATGAGGAATATTGGATAAAGATCCAAAAAATATTTTCAGGCTCAAACTTTCCTTTTAGTAAATATATGAGGATATTTTTAGTTGAAAATAGTGGAAGAATTTTAAACTAGGAGGAAGATTGGAATCTAAAGATCCAAAACTTATATTTCAAAGCTAAACTTTCCTTTTTTATCCTTAGTTAGATAGATCATATTACATAAATACTTCTATTATTGTTTTTAGTTTTCTTATTCTTAATCATGGCAATATCACAAAATATAATGAAAAATGAAAAAAAAAAAAATTGAGGGGAATTCTTAGTTAAAAAATAAATGATCACTTCAAGCATGCAATAGTATATGTACCCGAAATAATAAAAGAAAATTTGACGTAAAAAAATAGTTAATATTTCTTTATCAATTAAACACATTTAAAGATGGCATAATGAATATCAATATTTTTTACTCATATATCGAAATAAAAGTATGTACCTAACACCCCTTTGCAAATTTTTTGTTACATCACTTCATTTCGTAATGCATCTCATATTTGGCATCATATGCAAATAAGGAGATCAATTTGATCCTTGAAAACAACTTATGGGAAATAAGGGATGAAAGATCAACCCTTTTTGGGGAGAGACTTGGAATAAATTCCCTCTCATCTAAGCAATCATGTTTAAGCAAGTCAAAAAGATTATAGTGGAAAAATGAGTATATGGTATGAGAATGAATATTGTGAAGCATATGATTAATGAGGTCAAGATATTATAGAAATTTATATGATTAATGAGGTCAAGATATTATATAGTTTTGGTAATGGAAATTTATAGATTTATATTTTAAAATTAAAATTTATTAAATAATTAAATAGACATACATAAAATTAAAAAATCTAATGAAATTATAAAAAATAAATACTTGTAAATTTAGATGAGTAAACAAGGTTTGAGGTAAATCTCAATCAAATAACTTATTTCAATTTGTGGATTATCAACTATTAAGTGAATAAAAGTATTGAAAATTTGATATATGACCCAAAATTTTAACATTTATGTGGTAGTTTATGTGGTAGTTCTAGTTTAAAAAAATAAAAATTATTTTATAATAATATTATTAAGAAAAGATTCATAAAACCATTATAATGTGTAATGTGTATGATAAATATAAAGTCCCTAGACTATATCTTTATTTTCCAAAACTTAAATATAATTATGTTTCTTATGAGTAGTTTAAAGGAATTTTAGATAAAAAAAATAAAAACCAAAACATAAAGAATCATTCCAAGCTTGTAAGTTGGAATATCTAAATAAATAAAAACAATAAAATATTTTAAAGAATTAAAAAAATCATTAATGCATAAAAAAAATATCGAGGAACTTATGTGTGACTATCTCATCTAGAAGGTGGATTGAAAATGACCTAAATAGACCATAACAAACTTAAATATCGCAAATTAGAAGTCACTAACTTTTAATTATTAAATTTAATGTATGGTTAAAATAGAGTCCTACAAACTAGAGGTAATCATGGAAACACATGGTTTATATTTATTTATTTTTGTTAAAATCATAATCTTTATTTTTAATATTTACCTTTCAATTTTTAATATCTATCTTTCACGTTCACAACGTCTTGGTATTTATTATATTTAAATTTTTAGAAAATTGTTAAATTAGTAAAAAAAATTGAAAAGTAATAAGGTGGGATAACAAATAATATATCTAATCTTTTGTTATTAATGTTAGTCATAAAATTAAAATTAATTAGTAATTTACTAATAGTAATATTTATATCTGATTTTTTATTCTTAATTTTAGTCATAAAAGTAAAATTAATCATTTTAACAAATTAAATTTGAATTTATTTATATTATATAAAATAAAATAAATAACAAAAGAAGTGAGATGTTTCATAATGACATTGAACCCATTTTTAGGATATGGAATCATGAAGTAGAGAAGTTATGTTTTGCTTGTAATCTTTTGATGGTTGGCAACTTAGCTAGTCTTGCATCTCATTTCTAAATGATGAGCTAGTTAGCTAGTCTTGCATCTCATTTCTAAATGATGAGCTAGAGACAAATAGTATGCTAATAACATTAAGGATTGTACTTTGTAACATTATTTGTATGTTTACCATTAATGTTGTGTATATGATTGTTTATACTTATAAAGGCGAAGATGTTTTACAATGAAATGTGGGGGCTTCATATTAAATTGAATTGTGTTCTTCACCAGTTTCTAATCTTTAGAACTTTTATTATAAATAATAGGCTTATGGATGAAAGTTCGCTTTGTATATTTGATTATACATTTTAAAACGTATAAACTTTATGATTGAGAGTTATTGATTTCATATCTTAACTAAATGGTGATCTCAAATAAATGATGGGTTCCTATACCCTTTAATGAGTGATAAATTCATAGATGAGGTGTTACCCACAACTTCCCCATATTCGCTTCTTTTCCACAATCATTTATAAACCTTTATTCCTTTCTATCATTCAAAAGTTTTCTTACAACAATAATATTTTTTGATTTTGAATTTCCAAACAACATAGACTTTTCCGTCAAGCTTGTGTGTGTCTAATTATACAACAACTATTTGAATAGTTCTAGGAATTTTATAGCATATAATAATTTTTTAACTTGAAATAAAAAGGGATATGAAAACTAAGTGTTGGGAATGTGGTATTGTGTAGTAAAACATACTCCAGAATGCACAAACTCCATAAATACAAAAGTCTCACTTCAAGGATTATAGGGTATATATTTATACTAATTCAAGGTTCAAACATTTATAATGGTAAAAAGAGATATAGCATATTATTATTAATAATTATTGAATAGATTTATGGTGTTTCATTCGATCTCCTATCCAACACATTCAAACATATGATAAGATGGTGTTTTCATTATCTGCTTCCTTAGCAGTTTGACAATAGTTTCCTTTTTGGGGCATTAAGTGCATTTTCCTCGCTCATTTGGATAAAAAAAAGTAGTGATTTTTCTCAAGGATGGTATATTGGTTTTTTTTGGAAGCTTATACAACATATTTCACACTTAATTCATGATTGAATTTATAGTTCACCTTGCATTCACAAAATTACAACCATATGTATCAGCTTTTACTCAAGAAAAGATTAGTCTGAAGGTATCATCTAAAACATGTTCTCAGTGTAGTAACTAGCATCAAAGTGATGGTTTCTAGTAATGATATCTAAACAAAGAATATATAGCATGTGAGAAATGGATGAGCGGACAGTAAAATCATGAACGTAAGCAATGGAAATTTTGTGTGGGTTCATACTAGCAATAGATGGATGGTATGGGAACCTACCCCTTAAACGTTATGAACAAAGTGGCAGTAGAAGTGATCCCTTTTGGAAGACACATCAAATGGTCACCTATCATGGCCAAAAATGGTTTCTCCTGAAGATTCTATGCTCATTAAGCCTTCAGACTTAGGCTATTTCTATTTTAAGATAAGGATTTTCCATGTTGTAATTTACACTTTGATGGAACTTTCTTGGTGAAGGAAAGCTATATGATTTTTATGAAAGATTAATAAATTTCAAAATTATGGGATTGGAAGATAATATGGGATCATTCTATATGGAAAAAAATAGTAGCTTTATAACCACTAGAAACATAAGGAAATATACTATCTCGGAAACATTAAAAGAAAATACCCAACAAGAGGTAATGTATGTGACATAGTAAAGGAATATTCATATCACATTTTAGTCTAGATCCTTCTTGAAATCCGTATAAGAAATTTTCAACAATTGATTGTACGCTACCTAGAAAAGAAAATTGAAACATAAGCCATGGTTTCATTTTGTGGATCCTTTGAAAGGAAAGGAACAAAAATCCTACGATGAAAAGGGGCAAGATGGTTTAGATCCCATGGAAATAATATGATATTAGTTTAATTATGTTAAAAATTTGATGTTTGATATTCAACAACTATTTTCTAATAAACACTTGAAAACTCTAATTAAAAGAGTGGCAAGGAGAACTGAAAATGCGACATTAAACATAGTTTGAGAAGTTATTTCTGTAATCACAATGAGTAAAATGGGAGGATGTAGAAGCTTTTATAAAATCTTCAACAATCTAAACAATTTGAAAAAAATAATTTGCTTTCATGTTGTGGAATATGGGAGGATGTAGACTTTTTCAAGATAGGTGATATGTACAAGTGATTACTAGAACCAATGTCAAATCATCTAAGAGACAATTGAAACAAGGATATGGAACCAATTAGAATCAAATACATGTGGCATAGAGTACTATAAGACTTTCCTTCAAAGATTATATTTCAAAACCCAGAAACAAGGACTCAAAACACACAAAATACTATGGGAAAACTACACTTCTGGATAATATATGGAAGAAATGCAATCATATTTTCCTACAATTAATCAAATATTATAAAATAAGAATTTAAGGACCTGTAAACAAGGTTCTACATCAACAAAACATTGCATGAAAACTAGATATACTTCGGTATATTGATTACTAAAAATGAAGAAACAACCACATTAGTCCAACTGACATATAAACAAAAAATGGCCTCCCAAGAAAGGAACAATTGAAAAGAGGATTAGGCTGCAAATCCTTTCAATTATGTAGGAATATCGCAACCCATGGGCCATAAATCCATTCAATTATGTAGGAGGTACATTCAAACAACTAGTGGAGGCAGTTCGTTGGGATTGAGGAAAATGTTTCAATTAAACCTAAGTCTACATATCTCCCACCTACAAGTCAAAGAAGATGATACCATAAAATATCATAATCATGAGTAGAGAAAAGGGGGAAAGAGAAGCTACACAATATCTAGACCATCGGTAGGAAAATTTGTAATAGAACTACCATAATGAGGACAATATAGAAGGATCAGGTAGAGAAGGGACAATAAATAAGATGATTGGGAGCCGAAAGCAGTATCAAATGTGAAATTTATTTAATTGCATATCATGAGACATGGAAATGAATATCATCTTGTAATTTCTCAAAGAATTTTACAAGATCTATTAGGAAAACAAATTACATCAATATACATATTGGTAGATCATCGACCAACCATATCACTGTAGTTTTCCATGTCACTCTAGGTATTAATGTAGGGCTCTTAAATGTTTACAATGGTCACTTCAATAACATCAGACAATGAAATGAATAGACACCAAGGGAAAAGCCTCAGCAATAATCAGAGCCTCAAAACAAGTGCACAAGCCATTCAAAAGAGATAATGGAACAACATGCATAATAAAAATCTAACAAAATCCTTACGTTATTTTGCATAATTCCCATAATATCACCAAAATATATGGAATCAACATTCATTTAGAATGGCCATTATTCTTTTCAAGATAGTTCCCATTTTGAACTAAACTCTATTTGTTCCCTTTTAGGTCACCCACATGCAATCCAACAATCATGTTCATTTGTACAATTAAATTTCTTGTCAAAGTTGTATAGTGTAGAAAATGGTTTTGCTAACTAACCATACCTCATTATGGACTTCTCTATATTCCTATAGAATGGAAAAGCAAGGATGATTATGATGGCATCGTCATAAAATAATGTATGAAAATTAAAGAATCCCAACTTGTTTCCATTAGAGAGAACAATATCTCACTTGCACACGAATATATGTCAAATGTTGGAACCTATCAACCTAATTCCTTGAGAAAGCATAGTGATAATGAACCAAAACTACATTTAATATATTTTATTGAAAGAAATAAAAATAGAAAGAATAATGTGGATACTTGTGGAAAGCCATTAGACACATGGGATAGTGTAGATGAACTTATCCTTTGCAAACATAATGCCAGAGGCAATACATATCATTTCTAAATGGAAGCATAACATAATATTAAAACATATATATGTATGAATAGTCATTAAGGAAAGTCATTAACCACTGCCAGAGGCAATACATATCATTTCTAAATGGAAGCATAACATAATACTAAAACATATATATGTATGAATAGTCATTAACCACTACATATAGCTACTTTGTTCATCCCTTTCCATTAAGACATAATACCAAGAAAAATTGTAAAACCCATTGTGAAACTCATAGTACATAATATTTTGACTGAACAAACAAGCATGCAAACTATGAAAAAGCTATGTTGTATCCCAGTAGCAGAAAGGAGGCTCAGAGTTGGTGGTAAATTAGGTTCGAGTCATGCCAACATTATCCTCACTAGGATGAAAAGAGGGAGCTTATTATCATCATTGTTATTTTTCAATCATAATCATTAGGGAATAGGATGAGAAACATAATATAAACAATCCAAACCAACCCACCAGGAAAAAGGAAACACGAATAGAATGAATGATTTTTGGTCGAATTGCCAAGAATATGCTTCAAATATCATTAAGGAGTGCTAGATCAGAATGCTCGTTGCTACTTTCCTCAAGCACCAATAGAAAATAGAAAATAGAGATTCAAACACCCAAATGAGAAACAAAAGCAAATGATATGGGAAGAGAAAGGGTTGTTTTGTTCAGTAGGGTAGTCGACATACAATTCACAGAGGAGTTGCAATCTTTTTTGCTAAGCTTGGAATCTTAAAATCATCACTGCAACAATTTACAAAAGTAACTGCACTATTCAAAAGCATGCTCAACCATGTAGGTAACTACCCTTTAAAATCCCATTTGGAACATTGGTATCTTAACTGTATATCCTATTACGAATGAGGAAATTATAGAAAATTAATTGTAAAGCATGGAAGAGTGACCACTTGTTTTATGACTTTTTAAGACTATGGATATTTAACTTCGATGCATACATGGCTAATTGCTTAAGCTAATATTTCTATGATTTGTATCTTCACTATATCCATGCAAACAATAGCTAGATGAAATTGCTTACTAAGAGTATTTTTCTTATTAATTATATTGATTATTATCTTTATCACTAACGCCATGCAAAATATGAAATATTTAATGGTGTGAAAAGGTCTCCATTGAGCACCCATGACTTAAAGTCACATCAGTAATTTTGGTTGTTGAAAATGTGACTCTTTTTTTGAAAATTTATAATATTTGTTCTTTTTTTTAAATGTTGACTAATTTTTTTTCTTTCTTGAAGATGATTTCTGAATTACACTTTTAAATGAGTTTGGACCCTTAGGAAGAGATGGAAAGGGTCCAATTTTGATCCTTAGTTGGGTATTTTTATCATGATGATAACAACAAGATGTCTCTACAGTATTGATGAGCTTAGAAGAGTTACCTACATCTTAGATTGTGAGATCCAACAACTTTTCCTTTGTATAGGATGATTTAAACAAGATTTCCACTATGGCATCTCAACATGTATACCAATGACTAAAATATATGTTGGGATATACACCATCTATCTTTCCACATATACCATTGGTTGGAATAGAAATATTCCATCCATTGTGAAACGAGAGATGAACTTTATTTATTCACGCGCACTATTTTTCTTTTCTCCTCCATTTTCAAAAAAGCGGTACCCAACTTCGGATGTTCACACCTAATTGAGATATATATAATCACTATCGCTGGCACGGTACTAATGGGAAAATGGTATTGTCACTATCACTCATATTAGGTCATGTTATCTATGTCATGGTACCAATGGGCAAAGGATATCACCATGTTATCTCTTTAGATTTTCAATGGTTGAAATATATGTAATATTGTCCACTTGACATTTTTACATATACCAATGATTGGAATAGAAATATGTCATCCATCATGAGATAAACTAATTGAGATATATACTATCATTATAACTATCATGGCACCAATGAGCCAATAGTATCACCATGTTATGTCTTGACATTTTCAATGGTTGAAATATATGCAATATTGTCCACTTGACATTTGATGTGATTTTAAGTGTGGGTGTCATGTTACATATACGAATGATTGGAATAGAAATATGTCATCCATCATGCGATAAACTAATTGAGATATATACTATCATTATAACTGTCACGGTACAAATGAGCCAATAGTATCACCATGCTATCTCTTGACATTTTCAATGGTTGAAATATATGCAATATTGTCCACTTGACATTTGATGTGATTTTAAGTGTAGGTGTCATGTTACTTATACCAATGTTTGGAATAGAAAGATGTTATCCATCTTGCGATAATCTAATTGAGAAGTATATTATCATTATAACTATCATGGTACAATTGAGCCAATAGTATCACCATGCTATCTCTTGACATTTTGAATGGTTGAAATATATGCAATATTATCCACTTGACATTTGATGTGATTTTAAGTTTGGGTGTCATGTTATATATACCAATGCTTGGAATAGAAATATGTCATCCATCTTGTGATAAACTAATTGAGATATATATTATCATTATAACTATCATGGTACAACTAAGCCAATAATATCACCATGCTATCTCTTGACATTTTGAATGGTTGAAATATATGCAATATTATCCACTCGACATTTGATGTGATTTTAAGTGTGAATGTCATGTTACATATACCAATGATTAGAAATATGTCATCTATCTTGGGATAAACTAATTGAGATATATAGTATTATTATAATTGTCCAATGAGCGAATAGTATCACCATGCTATCTCTTGACATTTTCAATGGTTGAAATATATGCAATATTATCCACTTGACATTTGATGTGATTTTAAGTGTGGGTGTCATGTTGTTGATATGGACAATATCTAACCTACATATTATGACTATTAAAATATGTACGAGAGCTTGATGCACATCATTATAAAATCTTGGAATAAAATCCAAAGTATACCAGTTTAGGTGTGGGTGTCCACATGCTTTGGATCGCATCCTACGAAGAAAGTTAGGTGCGCTTCTTTCCAAATCTTTCACCAGAATGGCATCTTTGACCAGAATGGCAGGTGAGGGTAAAAGAGAGGATATTCATTCGCTTGAATTAATGACATGTCCATATTTCGCTAATTATTAAATTCTTGTCGTTCGCTTCCATTTACGAAAGACCGCGATTTTAGTGATCTGTAAAGTCATCATTGCAGGTTCACATTAAATTATTAGTTTTGTTTTCAGTACAAAGATAAATATATTATTATGTGATTAAATTAGGTAAAATGTGTGAATTTAATCATTATAATTAGTATAATCACTTAATTTGTGGTTAGTAAATATGGATAAGTCAAGATAAGTGTCATAAATAAGTAATAAGTTATGTTTTATTTATTTTTTACTACAAAGACTCTTATCTGTACATTAGCTAAGAATTATCCATGTAATAATTATCGGTTATCCATTCATCAACTACTACTTATTTTTTTTCTTTTATAATTATTTATTTAGAATTTAGAATTTACTACTTATTTTTTATATTTTTTTTTTATACTTATTTATCTGGAATTTTGAATAACTATGGTAAAATCAATTTTGACAGTACACTTATTTTATCATCTTAGTACAATCTAAAAATCATAAATACTAAAAGCACTTATCAATATAAACATAAATATATCACTGAACATAGTTGTTGGTTTTGATATGGCCTTTCCATTATTAACTGGAACCTTGAAAAACAGTTTTGTCCTTTCTACAGGAGAATTTAATTTTGAATAACTATAAGAAAATCAATTTTGACAGTACACTTATTTTATCATCTTCACACAATCTAAAAATAATAAATGCTAAAAACACTTATTAATATAAACATAAACATATCACTGAACATTATTAACGGAAACCTTGGAACGCAGTTTTGTCCTTTCTACCGGAGAGTTTTGTCTGCATAGCTGCTACATTGTCAAAGACGTTTTGGAGAAAAAGAGAGGACAGCACGAGAGACAACAGTTTTGTCCGTTAATTGAAACCTTGGAACGACAGTTTTGTCCTTTCTACCGGAGAGTTTTGTCTGCATAGCTGCTACATTGTAAAAGACGTTTTGGAGAAAAAGAGAGGACAGCAAGAGAGATTATAGCCATTCGATTTCCGCTCAGAAGCTGGAATGTTAACGCGGCCACTTGTTCATGACTTAGTAGGAAGAAGCTAATTCTTGTTTCCATATAAACGCATCGATCATTCGAGAGATTAGCGACGAGGCCAAAGGAGATAAGCAGCTGTGGAATTACAGGCGAAGAATATCCACGATGGGTAGAGCTCCGTGCTGCTCAAAACAACGGCTCAACCGCGGAGCATGGACTAAAAAAGAGGATATGATTCTCACCGAATACATTCGACTTCATGGAGATGGTGGATGGGAAAATCTCCCGCGAAAAGCAGGTGAATCTCAGAACATCTCTATTTGTCATTTATTGATGCAGACGTGAAAGTTTAAGGATAGAGAATTTGTTTTGCAGGTCTTACGCGGTGTGGAAACAGTTGTAGATTACGTTGGATAAACTATTTTTTAATATTTCACCCGATGAGCACGACCTCATTGTTCGTATGCATCGCCTTCTTGGCAATCGGTATTTGCAAAATCACTGGGCATGATTTCTTCATTAATTACTCATTTCGGGGTCTGAAATTACTGGCACAACGATGTAAGTGCTTATATGTATGCATGCATGTAGGTGGTCGCTGATAGCAGGACGATTGCCAGGGCGAACAGACAACGAAATCAGGAACTACTGGAACACTTGTCTCAACAAGAAGTAGCTGTCCATGAGCAAACATCAACCCAATTTCAGTTCACAAATTGTGAAGGCAAGCTCAAACATTCCTTGTCCAGCCCTACCTAATCGTGTGTACAAAACTACGCCCGTCAAACCAACGGCGGTGATATACTCTGAAATATTAAGACCAAACCGTTGTAACGGTTATGGCCGTAGTAATGACCGTTGAGATGAAGCCGTCAAATTGTGTAACGTTAAAGAAAACACAAATTCCGTTACAGACTATGATTCGAAGACAACTGGCTCTGCGATGGCAGATGTTAATCTTTTCGAAAAAGAAGCTGGAAACTGCAGCTATTCTATATGGAGTCTAGAGGAAGACACGTTACCACATTCCTATTGTTTTGCAGAAGATACAGCTACTCTCTATGGGAGTTTGTTGGAATCGAACAATCTATGCTCTCCGGACTGTAATCTGCTCTCCTCTTCTTTCTCTGGGATTTTGTTGGAATTGAACAATCTATCGACCTCTCCTTTCTCTGGGAGTTTGCTGGAATTTAACAATCTATCCACTCCGGACTGTAATCCGCTCTCCTCTCCATTTGACTGCTCGACATATTTTGAATTCGAAGAGTTCTACGGAACCGGCAACATTGGCCCCCGGGACGAATGATATGTAAATCATCTTCGTATGAAATCCTTGGCATTGGTCCCAAGCTGACCTTTGATCGGTTTACTGTAAATTTAATGATCGTAATGTAAATGCAATAATTTTTAGATTTTTATTTCTTTTGTTTTACTGTTCATGTTCATTTTTCCAAAATTCATATATTTTTATCGGTATTTTATTTTTGCAATTCGTATTCTATTTTCTCATTTAAAAAACAAAATAATTGAAGAAATAAAATGGTTTCAATATTGCGTTGTGATCAAAGGAAACAATTTTGCAGTCACCGATCATCTAGGAATAGATGAACTCTACAATAACCGAATAGTTTTAGAATTAGGTCATGAACAATCCATTGCGTTTGAAAATTTGTAAATTTCGGTAATGTTAGTATTTCATTTTTTTTGGGTTAATGTTAGTACTTTTTCTGTTGGAATCCTTTTTATTTGTTAGAGTGGTTTTTGGTGTAAGAAAAGATTTCAAGGGGTTTATTATTTAGATTTTGGATGTCTTTTTTTAACTGGTTTATGTTGGGAAATTGAATTCAGGTTGCCTTCTCGACAATATTTATATCTTAACTAAATGAATTAACAAAAATTATCCAAATAATATTATATATTATTGATCATTAATCTTAGCTTTAAACAAAAACTTTTTCAATATCTTGATATCCATTTCTTCATTTAAACCGCCCTTGTGATGACAGCACCCTCCTCATGCTATCACTGCCCCCAATGCCCATTCTCTTGTTAAGAGGGCCAACACCAACAATATTCACAAGAGTCCCTTGCTAGTGGAGTGCATGCACAACAATTTGTTTTTGTTCGTAGCCTTTGCTGCTTTTCTCCACTTCCTTCTCTATTAGTTGCAAGTTAGTTCTCCACCGTCTTCTTTATTAGCTGTATTCATTCTAACAAGCGCTTTATTTATTCCATCTTTTCAAATCCTAGATCTATGGACCTCTTCCCTGTAGATTCCATCATCTTTAGGTTCAGGACCGATCAAAGCAAGTAGAGGAGCCACGTTGGACTTCAGCAATGGTATGCTACTCGTATATTATAAAAGTTTAGTATTATTATGTCAAAATCAATAGTTATTTGGATTAATTTCACAAGTTCAATCCAAGAGAAATGGATTAAAATGGAATTTTGCACCAATAGAAACTTTAAAATTTTAGTAAATAAGCATGATGTGCTTTCTCAAATTGATGAGCACTCAAATCAATTATTGCCAAATGGATCCTATGATGCTAAACAATTATTTCGATACCGAGTTCAGGGGAGAAATGTATTTTCTATTATAAGTGATCCATTCTTTACTTTGAGAGATGACATAATAGTGTCATCTATTTAGTAATGAATTGTATGAAATTTCCATGATCTTGTCAACTCTATTTGGATTTATTTTACCAAGTTCAATCTAAGCTAAATGGATTAAAATGGAATTTTGCACTAATAGAAGCTTTAATAAATAAGCATGATGAGTTTAAATACTCTCCCTACTAAAAAAAATTTTAGTATAGAATGAACATCTATAACCACTAAACATATAGCATAAGTTACCCAAATATAAATCTATTTGGTTGAACTTACAATTTCTTCCATGAGTATAGTAAAAAGGAATCGTGTAAGCATATTAACCAAAGGGACTAATTCTTCTTGAGAGAGAGAAAGATCAATAAACTATAAAAAAATCTCTTGCAAAGTTATACAACTTAACTCAACACCAATTACAATTAATACATATAAAAATCATCTTCTCAAAACTTTGATGAGATAAAGAGATGGGCATACTATAACTAGTATAAATCAAAGTGGATGCTAGTACATTTTTCCATTGACCTTGAAGGTAAGAAATAATTCAAATTTTCCATTTTAAATTATTAATGATTGCCTATATAATTAATATCTACTAGCACAATCACTTAACTTGATTAGCACAACCATTGAACTTGTGGTCGGTGAACATCGATAGGTCACAAGTTATTCGTTACTTGTTCTTTATGCTTAGTTGTAATCACCTATTGTCTATGCCTCAATTATATGTTACCTTCTTTAGTTAAATGGGTTATCTGTCAGTACCTGTTATCCATGCATGAGCTATGAGATAGCCATGCATCAAGTACCAATTATTTGTATATTTCATTTTTTTAATAATTGTTTATTTCAAATTTTGAATGATGCCCATAAAATCAATCTTGACAATACACTTGTTCCCTCCTCATTCAATCTAGGAAAATCATAGATGGTAATCCACCCCAAGCTCTAAGATATAAACACCTATAAATGTAATAAAGTGAATAGCATATATAACATTAATACATTGACCATGGGATTTGAACATGGTAGGGGTAAGTATTAACAGTTCATCTTCTATGACACAAGGGTGTGATTTCTAGATATATATATACATGCATGTAATTTTTGTATTTAGTTTATATATGCATACCTAAATTTGTTAACAAATTATCTGTATGGATAGGATCAAGTACTTTAGTTATAATATGTGTATATACATGTTAAAAACTTGCATACATAACATGTTCTAACTACATCTCTACACAAAATTACTAAATGTATAGGTATGTCTATGCCCATAATAAGTATTCTTTACCTTCAACCTTCTTTGATGGAAAGTATTATTCACTATGATAGTTTGAAATAGTGCATACAAGTATAGTAGTATAATTCGGCCGTATTGGTACTTCGTGTACGGAAATTCCGAATAAATTCGAATTTGTCGAATATTCAGTGTAGGTGTAATACGAATACGAATTATTAGTGGAGAATTAAATTTTGAAAACCAATTTAAAGAAAGAAAAAAAAACATTAATTATTTAAACACTATAAAACAAAAATACCATTCAATTTCATGCTTTCGTATTAAAATAACTACAAATAAGTAGTTTTAGTCTCTCACACTTTCATATCCAAGGTTGTTGAGATTTTATATATATTTTTTAAATACATGTTAAATTTTATTATATAAATGTGTATGTATATTTATGGTATATTTGTGAATATTTGATTAAAATTATTATATATAAGCAGGCTACTTTCGTATACTAGATATTTTCATTACGTATTTTTTTCCTATCAAATCGTATTCATATCCGTATTCGTACTCGAATTATGCTACTATGCATACAAGTATATGTAGAAACTAGAAATTTAAACCTTAGTAACCTTATATTGGCATCATATAACAACACATTTGTTGAGAAATTAGACAAACACTCCAATAAAGGGCATGTTTTAGTAACTAAAAAATTCTTTTGTACATGAGTTATTTTGTTCATAACTGATCTAATGTTTAGAACTTAGGTATAGTATCAAATTTTTTTCTTATAACTTATGAGGGTGTCTTACTTAAATTTTGTTTGTGTGAGTTTTTGTTTCTCACTAAAGACTTTCTTTTAACAAATAAAAAACAAACACTAAAGGAAGGACATGGTGTTGTGGAGCTCTCTTTGTTTTAAAATTAATGGTCATATTTTCTCCCAATAATTGTTGTTTCTTTGTTAGATAAAACTATTTTATTTATTAATTTTTGAAGGAGGAATCTATTTATTTTAAGTTTTGGACTCTATGGTGGGTTTTGGTTGGAATTAGTAATTTTTTTTTGGAAAAATCAAAATTTTGGAGTGTTTAAATTGTGTTTTTGAGTCTGTAAATAGATTGAGTACCCTCTAACACTCTCATGACACCCAAATTATGAGCATCCATAGTTAATATATGTGATTCTAAGACTTTTTTAAAGATTTATAACAAACAAAATAAGATAAAAAAACATAGAATATTTAGACTACACCATTTTTTAATAATGATTAATTTTTTAAAAATACATTTTTTGAGTTTACACATATAATTTATTCAAAAATAATTGAATTATTTTTTAAAATAATTTCAAAATTTTATTTAAAATAATTTTATTTATTTTAATAATATGTTAGTATTTTATAATATATGTTTTCAAATATATATATAATTAAAGTTATATTCTATTTATATTTTATAAAAAGTTACATAAAATATTATAAAATATCTAAATCATTATTTAAAGACATATTTATATTATAATTGGAAGAAAAAACTCATTATTTATAATATATATTTTGAAAATATAAAATATTTTTTTAATTTATTAATTAATATTAAATTTGTATTTTATTTATAAATTTATAAAAGGTTATATACTTTAAAAATGTTGAAGTATAGTTTTAAATATTTTGAATTTTTAACATAAGAAAATTTACTAATTTTTAAATATAATTATTATTTTTGAAAAAAAAAAAAATTTGTTTTTTACTTATAATTTCTAATATTAAAAAAATATAGAATATCGAATATAACATGTAATATTTATGAAGAAACATAACATGTATTGATATGTGTTGATGTTACATCATGGTATTGTTACTATCCCGTAACTTAATGCTAGAAAATTATATTGATACAATCAGATGTAATACCATGTGATGTTTAAGAAAAAACATAAAATATCGAATATAACATGCATGACATGTTTGGGAGTTACATCATGGTATTGTTATCATCACGTAACATAGTGATATAAAATTGTTTTGTTACAATCACGTGGGCACATTATTGAACTTTTTCGAACGAGTTGTCTGTTTCTCCATTGAAAAGTGAATATCAAATATATCATGGCAAAAGTAGTCTTTCAATAATAGTTGGCAATTGATTTTGATAATAAATTTGACTTTATGACTTATAGGTAAGTGATACATGGTAGGAATTTGAAAATGAAATAGGTCATCGATTTTATAATAAATTTGACTTTATGATTCATAGGTAAGTGATATATGGTAGGAATTTGAAAATTAAATAGGTCATTAAATTTGATTTTATTGGTAGTGATATATTGTTTAATTATTGTTAATAGTTATGACTTTTTGTCGATGACAAAGATGATATGTTTCATTATTTTGTAGTTAATTTGACAACAACTCATTATCAAGTTTGAGGCTTGAAATTTGATGAAAGTAACTATTATTTGTCATTTTAGATGTCAAATATGTTATTAATGAAGTGTGAATTTTAAATTCATCGATCATTTTGAAGTGCATTTTTATTTTTACATGTTATTAATATCTATATCCCAAGCTCATTTATATGTGTGTGTTTATCTATTACTATTACTAATTAGTTATCAGTAATTAAATGTGTGTGTATTATTTTTATATTTCTATTTCTAATATGAAAATTTTGATTTTTGTCATTGTCTCGTTGTCTCTCCTTGTTAGGTAAACTTGACAAGGTCATGGTTTTTTGGGCCATGGTATTTGGTGGTTTTTGCCAAAGATAAAAATTCATGTAAAAATTAAATAATTATACCATGAAGAAAAGAGGGTACCCAATGTACATGGCTAGTTTTTACAAATGCATGTTTTGGACTTTCTCATCTATCCATGATTTTAACGTGAGGATGATGTCATCCTGATGTTTTTTCCAGGTATATCTTTTTTGGGGGGCAGTGGCGTTCGTACAAAGTATGTAGTGTGGGTACTCGTTTGAGTAGTATTTTTCTTTCTTCCTCCAAATTAATAAATATTATTTTATTATTTAAACTATTAAACTATTATTTCATTATTTAAACTATTATTATATTATTTTCCTTAGAAGGCCCATTTTAGACTCAAATTTCCTCTAATGAGAGTTACTGAGTATTCACCGAACTTATTTTTATGAGTTATTTAAATAAGTAAATGTTTGTACAAAGTGTGTGTGTGTACAAGATAATGATACCCACTTATGACGCTTTAGTTGCAATGGCATGCTGGAAAAACATAAATCTGATCATTAAAATGAAATATTAGAGGTACCTACAAAAATTTTTAGAATTAGGTGTAAAAAGACAAAACGTACAAAATAGGATTACCTTCTAGAAAAATGGTATAACCACCCAAAAATGTCATTATTTTAAGATTGGCATGTTATTTTTTCTCTAAAACATAATGCATATTTTCATGTTGGTCCACCTATTTGTTATGTAAATTGTCAAATTATGAGGAAACAAATATGTAGAGGTGTAGGAAACTGATGGATCTTATGCAAAGCTATTTTTCCAAAATTTTAAAAGTTAATTTTACATTTTTTTAAAGTTACTAAATTCAGTGAATCCCTAAAATGACATGGTCGAATGTTGGTCCACCATATAATGGTATTAACATAATCAATCAACTTTTTTGTTTTTAGCTTATAGGTATTCTTGTACTCTTGTGCAGGTTCTTTTTCGTTTTCAAAATATGTAAGCCAATCAAAAGTTATAACCCAAATAAACGACCTATGTTTTTTACAAATTTGAGATGAGTGCAGTAAAAATGAATTAAAAATAGAAAAAATTAACAGATCTATTCAAAAAATATAGTTAGAATCTGCACACAGGTCTCGACAAGTGTGTGCAATTTCATCAGTAGTGCACAACTGGAGCATATGCGGAACTAAGCGTGAAAAACATGAAGTTATAGAAATTGATACACGTGTTCTGCCATAACTCAGACCAAGCCTCAAGGTTTGAAAATCCGAAGCTAGTACCAAACCTGCAAGGGCGCCTTTTTTTTTTGTTTATAAACATGCGTGCACGCAAATGCGTGCATGCATACTAGAGCACAAGCATAGATGTGCGCACACATAGATGCGCGCATGCATAGATGTGCGCACGTGTTCATTTCAACACAATTTTTTTCTATCTCTCCCTAAACCCCCCATCCCTCTCTATAATCCCAACCCCCCTCTCTTCCTATCCACTCAACCCCCCCCCCTTCTTCCTATCCACTCAACAAACCCCCCCCCCCTTCTTCCACTCTTCCCAATCCCTCCTCCCTCCATCACCCCTCTCTTCTCTTCTTAACCACAAGGGTTAGGAGATTTAGTGATCCACTTCCATGAATAACACCTAAAGCCATGTCATAGGATTTCCTAAAGTTATCCTTGATTCCAAGTATGAATATGGGTGTGGCCATTCTAATGTTTAGGATTCTAGGTATGGGTGTTTGGGCCCTATACATGGTTGAGGGATGGAACCTTGGCTTTAATCCCTAAAATAAGAATGTAATCATCCAAGTTTAAGAAAAATTCCTTAGTCCACTACACACGACCACTTAAGCATATCCTCCATTATGAATAGCGATACTAATGATAATATGAATGTAACCCCTATAACATTGACATCTAACTCTTATCACCAATATATCCTATAACCCCTAATCATTATAATCCCTATCTAGTGACCCTTATAACCCACAAATCCTATAATATGTATAAATTATTACACAAAATCACTAACTCACATTATCCTCTTGTACATATAAATATTAATCCTTATAACCATGAATCAATTACCCCTATATCTCAATCCCCAAACCCTTGACCATTAGTCCCTAGCCATTGCAATCCCTAGTCCCTAGTACAACTAACCATTATAACTCTTGGCCCACTTTAATATTAAACTAGTATAGTCCCTAAAAATCCCAAATCCTAACACATTATGATATATCCCCCATTCCCTAACACTTAAATATCCCTTAACTCCTATAATCCTAACCTCTAAAGTGTATAGTAAGATAAAAATAAACCCATAACCCTTATAGCCTCTAATTCTCATCAACCCTAAACTCTATCATCAAACACCCAACCCTTAAAGCCTATAACCATAGCGAGTTTAGAGAGATAGTCAGAGAGAGAGAGAGATTGGAGACTAAGGGTTTAGTGTTATATAGATTGGGGGTTAAGGGTTTAGAGAGAGAGAAAGAGGTTGGAGGTTGGGAGTTTAGAGAGAGAGAGGGGGATTGGGGGTTAGGGGATTAAAGAATGAGAGTGGGAGGGAAATAAATTGGTGGTTATGGGTTTTGGGTGAAACATTAAGAGATTGGGGGTTCAGTGTTTAGAGAGAGAAAATGAGGGTTAGGCATTCAAAGAGAGAAAGAGATATTGGAGGTTAGAGGTTTAGAGAAAGAGAGAGAGAGAGAGAGATAGAATTAGAGGTATTCAAGGTTACAGGTTGAGAGAGAGAGAGAGAGAGAGAGAGATATTGGAGATTTGAGGATTAGAGGGAGGGAGAGAGAAATTGGTGGTTAGGTGTTTAGAGAGAGAGAGAGAGAGAGAGAGAGAGAGAGGGAGAGAGAAATTTGTGGTTAGGTGTTTAGGGAGTGAGAGAGAGAGAGGGAGAGAGAGAGATAGAGAGACTAGAGGTTAGGATTTTGGAGAGGGAGAAAGTGAGAGATTGGTGGTTTTAGGTCTAGAGAGAGAGAGAGAGAGAGAGAGAGATTAGGGGATAGATATTTTGAGAAAGAGAGAGAAAGTGAGAGAGATTGAAAGTTAGGAGCTTAGAGAGAGAGATAGAAAGGGAGAGATTAATGATTGAAGGTTTAGAGAGAGAGAGAGATATTGGAGAGTATTTGTTTAGAAAGAGAGAGATTGGTGGTTAGGGGTTTAGAGAGAGAGATATTGGGGCTTAGTGGTTTAGAGAGAGGGAGATAGTGAGAGAGAGAGAAAGATTCTAGGTTAGGGGTTTATAGAGAGAGATTGGTGGTTTACAGAGAGAGGGAGATAGAGATTGGGTGTTAGGGGTATAGAGAGTGATTGTGGGTTAATGGTTTAGAGAGTGAGATATAGGGAGAGAGAATGATGGTTATGGTTTTAGGTAGAATGAGAGAGATATTGGGGTTAAGGGTTTAGAGAGAGAGGGAGAGTGGATTAGTGTTTTACAGAGAGAGAGAGAGAATAGACGTTAGGGATGCAGAGAAAGAAATATAAAGAGTGAGATTGGGGGATTTGGATTTAGAGAGAGAGAGAGAGAGAGGGATACTAGAGGTTAGGGGTTTAGAGAAAGAGAGGGAGAAAAAGACAAAGATCTGTGGTAATGGGTTTAGAGAGAGAAGATACTGGAGCTTAATGGTTTAGAGAGAGAGATATTGGTGGTTAGGAATTTAGAGAGAGAGAGAGAGAGAGAGAGACTAGATATTACAATTTTATAGGGATAGAGAAAAAGTGAGAGATTGGTCGTTAGGTGTCTAGGGAGAGAGAGACAGATTGGGGTTTAGGGTTTTTGAGGGAGGGCGAGAGAGAGAGATTAGAGGTTAGAGGTATAGAGAAAAAGAGAGATTGGAAGTTAGGGGTTAAGGGTTTAGATAGGGAGAGTGAGAGACAAAGAGAGAGTTGAGGTTAGGGTATTAGAGATAGAGAGAGAGAGAGATTGGAAGTTAGGAGGTTAGAGAAAGAGTGAAAGATTGGTGGTTTAGAGAGAGATGTTGGGGATTAAGGGTTTAGAGAGAGAGAGATTGGGGGATAGGGGTTTAGAGAGAGAGATATTGGGGTTAGGGGCTTAGAGAGAGAGAACGAGAGTGGATTTTAAGGGATTAGAGGGAGAGAGATGAAAGGATATTTGTTTTTAGGGGTGCAGAGATAGACATCGAGAGATTGTAGCTTAGGGCTTTAGAGAGAGAGAGAGAGAGATATTGGAGTGTATGGGTTTAGAGAGAGAGAGAGATTGGAGTGTATGGGTTTAGAGAGAGAGAGAGATTGGTGGTAAGGGGTTTAGAAAGATAGTTGGAGAGAGAGAGGGATTGGAGGTTAGGGGTTGAGAGTGAGAGAGAGATTGGTGTTTAAGGTTTTTAAGAGAGAGAGAGATAGAGAGATAGAGAGAGATTGGGGGTTAGGGGTTTAGAGAGAGAGAGAGAGAGAGATTGGATTTTAGGGGTTTAGAGAGGGAGATTGAGAGAGTGAGAAAGAGATTGGACCTTAGGGGTTTAGAGATAGAAAGAAAGAGGATGGTTGTTAGTGGTTTAGAGAGAGAGATATTGGGGTTAGGATTTAGAGAGATAGAGTTAGAGGGAGAGGAATTGATGTATAGGAGTTTAGGTAGAATGAGAGAGATAGTGGGGGTTAAGGGTTTAGAGAGAAAGAGAAATATTTGGGGTGATGGGTTTAGAGAGAAAGAGATCGGTGGTTAGGGGTTTAGAGAGAAAGAGGATAGAGTTTATGGTTTTAGAGACAGAGAGATATTTGTTGATAGGTGTCTAGAGAGAGAGAAAGTGATAGAGATTGGGGGTTAGGGGTTTAGAGAGAGAGAGAGAGAGATTAGATGTTATGGATTTATTGAGATAGAGATTTTGTATTAGGGGTTTAGAGAGAGAGAAAATGGGGTTTATATGCTTAGAGAGAGAGAGGGAAAGAAATTGGTGGTTACAGGTTTGGGAAGAAATATAAAGAGATTGTTGGTTAAGCATATAGAGAGAGAAAGTGTGGGTTAGGAATTTAGAGAGAGAGATTGGATGTTAAAGGTTTAGAGAGAGAGAAAGAGAATTCAAGGTTATATATTTATATATATAGAGAGAGAATGGAGGTAGAGGGAGAGAAAGAGAGAGATTGGTGGTCCAAGGTTTAATGGTAGAGAGAGGGATATTGGAGCTTAGTGGCTTAGAGAGGGAGATAGAAATTGGTGGCTAGGTATTTAGAGGGAGAGAGAGCTTAGGGTTCTAGAGAGAGATAAACTGAGATACTGGTGGTTAGAGGTCTATAGAGAGAGAGATATTGGGGGGTAGAGGTTTAGAGAGACAAATATTAGGGGTTAGGTGTATATATAGAGAGAGAGATATTGGGGGTTAGGTGTATAGAGAGAGAGAGAGAGCGATATTGGGGGTTAGGTGTAGAGAGAGAGAGAGAGAGAGAGAGAGATAAATTATTATGGGTTTAGAGAGAGAGAGATTGGAGGTTAGGGGATTATGGAAGGGGATAGAGAGAGAGAGATTGGTGGCTAGGGGTTTAGAGAGAAAAATTTAATGGATATTCGTGTTTCAAAGAGAGAGAGAGAGAGATTGGGGGTTACGGGTTTATAAAGAGAGAGTGGGGGCTAGGTGTTTAGAGAGAGAGAGAGATTGGGGAATAAGGTATTAGAGAGAGAGTTAGTTTGGGGTTTAGGGTTTCGATTTGTTGAGATATTGTAACTTCAAAGAATATTATATTTGTACTTTATTATTCTGGAGATGTTTCATTCGTCCTTGAAGATCTTATTGTATATCCGGAGATGTTTATTCCTCCGTCGGAATGTGGTAACTTGGGTTATTAGACTTCCCTAGTGGGGGTCAGCCCTGTATGTGTTATGTGGGTCAAAGGGTTATTAGACCACCCTAGAGAGGTCGGCCCAGTCAGTTGTAGTGGGGTATTTAACCCACTGGTTAAATATGAGCCTACATGATTTGTGTAAAAGACAAGTCGGAGTAGTGTATAAATAGAGGAGGTGTATTCCTCATTTAACACACTCACTCACTTGAGAGTAGCGCACTTGTGGAGGAGAGGTCTGCTATGGTGGAGGAGGAGATCATGTCTTTGGTTTGCATGTTTGTATATTGTTGGTCATCTATATTGAGGAAGCTTTGCTGGGTTTTCTACCCCATGAGGGTTTCCCAGAATAAATCTGTGTCTCTTGTGTTTATGATGTGCTTGTTGTTTCTTAAGTGATCCTGTATATTCTATTATTGTGAAATGGAATGTAATGCTGCTATTTTCTGTCTTAGCATATTAAATCTTAACACGATTGAGAGATAGAGAGATTGGTGGTGAGGAGTATAGAAAGAGAGATATATTGTGGTTTAATGGTTTAGAGAGAGAGAGAGAGATAAAGGGAGATAAAATGGTGGTTAAGGTCTTACAAAGGAAGAGATAGATATTGGGGGATAATGTGTTAGAGAGATGGAGGATATGGGTTTAGAGATCGAGAAAGTGAGACATTGGTGGTTCTGTGTCATGAGAGAGAGAGAGAGAGAGAGAGAGAGAGAGAGAGAGAGAGAGAAGTTTGGATATAGAGGTTTAAAGAGAGAGAGATTGGTGGTTAGGGGTAGAGAGAGAGTGGTGGATTGGAATTTAGGGGTTTAGAGAGACATATAGAAAGAGAGAGATTACATGTTAAAGGTTTAGAGGGAGAGAGAGAGAGGATGGAGGTTAGGGGATCAGAGAGAGAGATATTGGTGGTAAGGGGCTAAGAGAGAGAGGGATATTGGGGCTCAGGGGTTTAGATAAATAGAGAGAGATTTGGGATTATGGGTTTAAAGGGAAAGAAATAGATGAAAGAGGTTTGAAAAGAGAGAGAAATTAGCGTTAGGTGTTTATAGAGAGATGGAGAAAAAATGGAGGTTAGGAGTTTAAAGAGACAGAGAGAGAGAGATTGGGTGTTAGGGGTTTAGAGGGAGAACTCATTGCCCCTATAAACCTTAAAGACTATAAATTTTGAACACTAAAATATGTAACCTTTAACCCCGTAACCTTAACAACTCTGAACCTACAATCCTTATAACCCTAACCCTACCACCTTTAACCCATATAAACTCTAACCCTTTGAACCCCTATATATTTCTAACTAATAAGCCCTATAATTCATAATATTAACATCAACCAACACAACCCCAAAATTGTATCCTAAATAATCCCTAACCCATATAAACCATGTAACCCTATCACCCACAAACCATTAACTCTAACAAAAATAACAACCACTAGTACAAAATGAGAGATAAGTGACCAGGTGACTAAAAAAGTTAGTCACCACAGTTTTTTCAAGGGATAAATGACTAAAATTAAACAATTTTAAGTGAGCCAACTAAAAACGACTAAGATAAATGACTAATTTAGTCACGTGATAAAATATACGATTAGATAACAAGTGACTAAAATAAAAAAGACTTACGCAAACTACTAATTTAGTCACATAAATACAAATATGACTAGTCAACCATAGCTACGAATATGAATTAGTCATTTATGTTATTCATTTTTAGTTGTGTCACCATGGAAATACAAAATTACAATTTTGACAATGAATTTGTACAATTTACTAATTTTTAACACCGTATATGGATTCAAACACCCCCTTTAAATCCATCTGTAGTGTTAAAAATTAGTAATTTGTAACATTGTAGATTGATTTAGAGACTCAAGTGACGTTAATTGTGTCACTCGACAATGTAAAATTGCAATTTGATGTATAGTTACAATTTAATAAATTTTAACACTGCATTAGATGGATTCAAAGACCCTGCATAGAACTTTGAATTCATCTGCAACGTGGGTCTCTGAGTCCATCTGCAACATTAAAATTTAGTAAATTATAACACTGTAGATGGATTCTAAGATTGCAAGTACAAGGAAAAGCTGAGTTAAGACCAAAGGCCCTAGTCCTAGGGAAAGGTATAATGGGATCCATTTACATAAACATATTGTCCATTAATAACCTTATATGCAATTTGTCAATTGAGTGTAGATCGGGTGGTTGGGAACAATGTTGTTTTCCTCTCCACCTGGGTTCAAATCTCACTTTGTGACACTTGCTCCGTGGGAGCCAACTTTGACTATGTAATGATTGTAATGCTTGCCATACCTTCATTCTCCATAATAACAGATGCTCGAAATTTCCTGATGGATGTATCCCTCTAACAAATGGTGAACCATCATTGAAAAAAAACCTTATATGCAACCCACTAAATAGAATGATAAAACTCCTCCAATTACTCAATGGGTTATATATATACATACTACTTTTATATAAATTAATAGTTTTATGTTATAATAAAGCTATTTCATATGTATGTTATTACATATACTAATTTATATATAAATTAATAGTTTTATATTATAATAAACCATATAAAAGAAACTTACACACAAAATAAAATAAAATATATACATTAGAAAGACAAGGGAAGGAAAAAGCATTTGTTTAGATGGTATGGGCATTCAAGTGATAAATGCCATTCCTTGTGAGTCAAAAATACAATCTGCAGATCTGCACTACCGCTCATTGGGCGAGAATGAAATCCAGGGCTAGATGCAATCGATCCAGAACCAATTAACAAAATTGACTGGGACCGATTGTTGAGCGACTATCCCCTATATGAAAGGGAGGGTGACCCTTTTGGGCCTGTAGCAGGTCCTATTGCAGTTGATTCAGTGCCCTCACTTCTCACCATCACCCCCCTATATGAAATTTAAGGGAGGGTGATCCTTTTGGGCATGTAGCAGCACCTATCACAATTGATTCAGCACCCTCACTTCTCCCCATCATCTGCAGATATGCCAGAGGGAGCACAAGAAGTCATTTACCTTTAATCCACAACCAAGTAAGTAGCAAAAAACCATGTATGTCAAACTCACTTTTAACTATCAAAAATCATGTCTGTCCAACTCACTTTTAAAGCAGAAGTTGCAATGGAATCCAAAATCAAAACCTAATTGAAATAAGTGCAATGTGGACTGTGGATTGTAGTCAATGGGTTGTGGTGAGGTAATGACACGTCCCACATTGAGGGTTATTTGATTGGAATTAAAGGGGTGGTTTCCTTTAAATTAGGGACTAGGCACATGTTCTATTCTATCACCTCCTACTATGCATTTTCCCAAAGACATTGGTCTAGCCAAATTTTCCTCTAAGGTACTTCACCATATCCCTAGCCTTTTCTTATGTTATCTTCTCTTCATCGATGGCCCCTTTCTCTATTGAGCTTAGGGCTCTTGCCTTTATTTTTAAAGCTTAGGGCTCTTGCCTTTATTTTTAATCATGATGGTGGGGGCATCTGCATTGGAAATTATTCAATGGTGACCCTAACATATACTTCTTTCCATTGAGGCTCTTACTAGGATATATCAATGAACCTTGTGTTTGTTGGGAGTGGCACCGCATTTCTTTCTTCTACACCATGCATTTCTCTGTTGAAATCATTCAAGTATAAATCATTCAAAGGTTGAGGGATGGGTATGGACATTAGGTTTATTAATGTAGTTTGTGGTGGATTGTTGAGTAGCATCCATGTCAGTAGTGCTAGGCATGGAGTAGTCAATGTTTGTGCTGGTAAAAATGTGCTCTCATCAGTTTACTATTATTGGAGCAACCGATGTCATTGTAGCACTAAGGACCCAATCCTTCCACTCTATTGCAAGAGTTCCACCTTCTATTTGGTAGTTGTGTGGATACACTACCCTATGAGGATGCTTAAATGTTGTATGTCACCTGACAATTGGAGGTAGATATGGTGGGAGGAGGGGGATACATAGCTTGTCTTGTCATCGAGTCTTATGAATTGTTGTCGATGCCAATAAAGTTATTCCATCTCCATACCTATAAGTAATTTGAATCAATGGAATTTGATGTCTTTCCACCCTCCACATATAACTATGGTATTTTTTTAGAAGCCCCTATGGGAACTCCCTCTTTTGCATTGACTGGTTGCAAAGCTATATTTTCTTGATTCTTTCTTTGTCCCTTTGTTTCCTAGGCCCATCACTTGATTCCCCACTTGATGTGTTGAGTTGTCTCCATCACCCATTGTGCATTTGTTTCTCGTTGGATGCTTGAGAGCCAAGAATTATTTCTTGTAGCAGACGGCATACAATAGACTAGGCTCTTTTTTCCAACATTGAAGAGCAATGGAGGGAAGAATATACTTGAGGGTTTGTTGAGCAAAGAAAGGAAGATATTTCTTGTGTTGAATGGGGTAGTCAAAGAGAGTGTCATGGTTATTTTATCGATGGTTGTGATGCCCAAAGTGCTCTATAATGAGCAGATTGGCTGAACATAAGAGTAGATGACTTGGTTTGAGAGAGATTAAATATTGTAGCTTGGTTCCTTTTCCCCAATGAACTCCTAGTGTGGATTAGGGGTATAGTTGCACTAGATACCTACAGTTGGGTGTAAAATTGCTCATGTGCAGCCAGTTTCTTGGACTGTCATCTATTAAAAAATAATTGTTCTATCATTGTTTATGAATATTCAAATGGATATTATTTTATGTTATGGAAATCTATAATCGATGTATTTTGTATGTTGTGTGTGTGATTATGTGTAAACTTGGCCATGGGAATTTGGTTTCCATGAAATTTTTTAATCCATGCTTGTCCAATTCCACAGCATTTTAATTATCACAACTTTGCAAACATTTTATTTAATTCGGGTCCTGCTTGTGTGGTAGGATTATTTAGCATTAAGGGGATATGGTCTTTGAAGTTGGAATTGGAAAGCCATGTTTTGTGCCTACCTACATGGCTGGGAGTGCCGTGTGGGTATGCCACAAAGACTTTTGATGCAATCAAATAACTTTTATGTTAAATTGATCTTAGGAACGGGTTTAGATTTGCAAGGAAATGTTGGAAGCAAAACAAATTAAGGAAGATAATGAATGGAAAAGATCATATTTTTTTGTCCATCCTTTGTTTTCTTTGATCATATTTCTTTGACAATGAGCCATGCCAAAGTTGTTTTTCCTTACATCTGTCTTATTCCAATTGCAGGACTATCAATACCAACTATAAATTGGTTATACAAAAAATTTGGCATTAACAATAGATTGTACATACCAGTAAAATGTCAATTGCACATTGGAGTCCAACCAATCGAGGCAATCATTGAGTACTTGCACTCATACATTAAAAGAAATTACTCTTTCCTAAATAAATAAAAGAAATACTTCTGAAATGATTGAAATGTTGTAATAATTGCAATCAACAAGACTATGTTAGAATACCTTATTTCTAGCAGAAATCATAGATTGAAATTCCCTTTATTATCAAACAACCATGGTGACACATGCACTAGTGAAACTAATCGTAAACAAAAATAATATATACAATGCATTATGAGCATGGAAATGCAATGTTTTATATAATAAATGGTTAGGGGAAAAGAGAATTTCCCGTGATGAGAGTTGGTGATAGCTGACTTACTCAGAGATGCATTATATTTATAATTTACATTTGCAAATCTAACTCAACACTAGACCTGACTCTCAACCTACCCCCACCTATAAAATTTTGTACACTTGTATATTTCTAATGGAATATAGAGTATACAGTTTGGCAATTTATTCCTGCATTTTCCTTATTGTGTGATTGTGCATATTTTTGTTCCCCATGTGTACATTTTAGAACCTGAAGATTAGGCCTCTTTAGATTTTGACATATATGGATTTTCTTGGAGCTTCTACACCCAAAATTACATCTTTAAGTCTCACCACATTCTGCACCAAGGTCACGAACAAATCACATGGGGTTGACTGCCAGACATCATTTATAGGTAGCCAACATGCTTTCATCTTGAATTTTTAAGGGCTTCCTATAGTATGTGATCCCCCATCAAGCCTTGTTGAAAGGAAGAGATTTCCTCAAAAACCTCTATAGAAGTATCTACCCTTTATTTCTTCTTCAATGACCTAAAAGGAAAATGGGGCTCCTTTATCTCAACCCAATACCCTCCTGTTACTAGATCTAGTTGTTCAAGCTCAATTGGAGATATAAAGGGTGTTGTCATGGCACAAGGTCTGTGAGCCTCCTAGAGTTCCCAATCCTCCTCATACCTCCTTGAAAACCCTATTTTTTAAAATTTCGTACATATATTAGTTTTGTCCTTCTACTATCTCCCGGTTTCTCAATGATATGTTTCTTATGGCCCATAACCAATTTCAATTCCTCCTAAATCTCCCTAATTTCCTCATTTAGTTTTTTACATCTCACATATTCAACTCTTATAGGGTTTATATGCCTCTTGTGGTTTTATCTAGATCATTCTTAACACTACCAACAACATTCTTTAAGTTTTACCCTTCCTTTCGATGTGTTCCATATGGACACTAGATACAGGGCATTTGGGTTCTCAAACCCAAAACTTTTGAGCATGTTCCTACTATATCTTATTGAATTGAGCATCAAATGCTTATCATCCAAGGTGTCCTCTACTATTCGCTTAGAACACACAAGCTTTATATTCTTGTATTGATTGCACCATCCACCTCTAAAAGGTATGTTCACATATTCTAGAGTTTATTTGAAAGTCTACCCTTTCACCTGTATATCAATTCCATCCAAGATACCATCTCCTCAATCCAATTATACTAGAATTTTTGTCATAGAGATACTCTCCATCCTCCTAGTTTTCTAATCCACAATAAGTAATATACCAATTCTATCTCCAATGACCCTATATACCTCTTTGTGCCAAAACTACAAAGATAGATAGGAGAGTTTAATTCATGTAGGTGCTTTAATGGATTCATGTAGTGCTCTGATTTTTACGGCAGAGCACTATGTAAAATTTCAGGTTTAATTTTCTACGTTTTAAACTTTATCAGTTTATGGAAGAGAATTTCTAAGAATTTCTATGTGCCGAAATAACATTTAGTGTACTGTGGTGTTTTCACTAACCTTACATTCGAAATTTGAAATAAACAAACATATCGTTCCTTTCTTTTCAACAGCATAAGAATAGGTTTCACAACTTAGTAAATCAGTAAATAGCAGTGAATCAGTAAATAGTAAGTTTGCATGTTTACAGTAAGATTTAGCATAATAGTAAATAACGGAAATTACCTGATGCTGATGCTAACCGTAAGTTGTAGCAGGTTGTATAATCCCCTTAGACAGCCAAACTGAAGTTTCCACCCTACCGACCAGCTATAATCTTGATGGCCCTTGGAAATCAAAGGATTTCCAAGCCCCCGAGCCCACAATCTGATAATCCCGAGAGCAGTCTTTCCTTCTGTTCTCAAAATCTTTCTGTTCGCCAAACTTTCTGTTCTCCCAACTTCTGTTCTCCAAACTTCTTTTCTTCCCCAATCAAAAAACCTCCCCAACCTTCAACCTTCTCCCCCTCTATATACATGTCCATCCTCGAGAAGACCTTGGGCTTACTCCACCGCCCCAAACTCCCCCTCTCGAGCCCCTCAAACCTTTACTCCTTTCCCTAGTTCATTCATCCACGTCTCATTATAAAAATGTATAATTAATTACTCTTATGGAAAATTCATTTGGTTTTGGATTGACGGTCGTAATTATTTATTACGGTGGGAATTATCACCCCAAGGTTATCCATTCGGGACAAGTTTTATTAAATACAAGTCTATCCGCCATCCTTGATATTTTAATGTTATTAATGTAAAAAATATTATATAATTAGTTGCCCCTTGTCAACTTGGACATGATGTGTCTTAATGATCCACCTTATCCGTCGAGACTACTTTAGCTTGAGGTTTAAATTCCAAGATTAACATTGAACAATTAAATATCCATTTTCCATCACATCACGGTTATTCCAAAAAGGATTATCTTATTATGGCTAACTTTGAAATGGAATTAATCACGCAATATTAATTTATAAATCAATATTTTAAATCTTACTTATATTGCATTTGTTACGATAGGGATATAAATGTTGCTGGAATATCATTTATTAATTAATAATAATAATTAAATCACCCTTTGACAATAATAAAAGGTGAATCAATCATAGTATTCTTAATTATTTGTTTATCACATGGGTACCCTATCATCAACATAGCATCCTTGTTCTTATAAACAAAGCACTTGTGAGGGCTTAAACAATTTTACTAATTACTTAGACACTATCATTACCCTATTCACAACAGTTCTTCTATGACAATGTTAACTGACGATACTTGTCTTAGTTTATTATTACAATGTTTTCATATAATTACTAATTCACTTATTTACACATTGACAACCTAACCATTCATTACCTAAGTTTATTGATGTATCCTTAACTGAGTTATCTATGACATTTATACTACTATTCAAGCATGACAAGTATGTTATACACCAGTAATATTGTACACGTACAAGGTGTGCATGCATGGCCAGTGTATGCACATGTCGGACATGTACTATAAACAAACCCCATTCCGCCTATGCATACTTGCTAACTAACAATAGTATCTACCCCCATGCAGAAGAGCAAGCATAATCTATAGTATAATTACTTTAACATCCTCGGTTATTTAACAGTTAACCCTTTACGATTTAACATCATTGTCTTTATGTTTACATTAGTTTAATCAATCAAGTACAGGAAGGGTGCCTACTTCCACTAACTCGGAATCAAGGAATACTAAACCCTCAACAGTACTAACTAACACATCCTCCCATCATAACCTACGTCCAGCATCCTCCCTATCCTTCCTCTGCTAGTACAACAGTGGATGTCGGACTCACCGATCTGACCACATAGAACTTGAGAGCGATAGCGTCGGCTGAACAGCGGACCTATCCTCCCCTAGCAGGCATCCGACAATCGTCATCACAACAACATGGGGAGAGTGTCTCAGCACGGCCCTCCCACGACCTCGGGTCTGATGGAACATAGGGTGGGAAACACATCCATCCCTCTCAACATACTGGGCCTACGCCCTTATCGACTCATACTTGCTGCTATCGGGATTATCAGTTTGTGTTATCGTATCCTCATTTTGGCTGCTAAGGTTTGCTGTATGAACATGTTTTTCCTTTTCAATATATATAAGATCAAGTAACTGGCTATCCCATAGCCCATGTGTCCTGTAGGTTAGTGTAATGCAAAATACAATTTATAGAAAGCATTTTCCATTGATCGCCAATTGATCCATGTTATCATTTTATTTCATGTAACCTTTTAGCTCATCATAGATGCATATGACATATAACATTTCAGCAATTCATATAAGAAGATGGTATCCACGTACCGAATCATATATTTCACATTTCATTAAGGAAAACATATAAACATATACTGAAATCGTAAAATAAGGAAATCATATGATAATCATGACATCATAACTGCATAACATAGTAACATCATAATCATGGTGAAATCATAAGACAGAGTAACATCATATAATGAGGTCCAATATAGTTTACTCAGTCGAGCTGAGTTCGACAAAATATATAAGAAGTAAAGTATGGTGTGTCTAACTAATAAATATGCCGAATCAAAATATGGGCATTACATACACCCACCCTTCGGGAAACTTCGTCCCGAAGTTATGGTCAAAATAGTGAGGGAAAATCTCGACGCATGGTCTCTGCATCCTCCCAGGTAGCAGACCCTGGGCTATACTTGTCCCATTGGACCTTAACTTGGTCCACATGGCGACTACGGAGCTGTCGAACCCTACGATCAAGTATACGTAATGGTTCGACCCTGAAGGTTCCCTCGTCCGAGACCTGCAATTCCTTCCAATGAATTTTGTGAGTCTCATCAGCTATGTAATGTCGTAATACAGAAACATGAAATACATTATGAGTTTTATGCAAGTGGGGTGGCAGCGCGAGACGATAAGCAACTGGTCCGATTTTCTCCAGAATCTCAAATGGACCTATAAAGCGAGGTGACAACTTGGTACCCTTCCCAAACCGAATGGTACTTTTATTTGGTCTGATGCGAATAAATACACGATCCCCTACTCCATAAGTTCTATCTGATCTGTGTGCATCAGCGTAACTCTTTTGCCTATCCTGTGCTTCCTTCAGCCGCTGCCTAATCTGTATCACTTGCTCCTCCATTTCCTGAATCAATTCAGGCCCAATTAAAACTCGATCCTCTAACCTGTCCCAACTGAGTGGTGTCTTGCACGGCCTCCCATACAATGCCTGATATGGCGGCATACCAATGGAGCTGTGATGACTATTGTTGTATGCAAACTCCACTAAAGGAAGATATTTCTCCCACTGTGTCTGTTGATCCATAACATACATCCTAAGCATGTCCTCCATCACTTGATTCACCCTCTCAGTCTGTCCATCTGTCTCGGGGTGATAAGCTGAGCTTAAGTTCAACTGTGTCCCTAATGCTGACGGCATGCTTGTCCAAAATCTGGAGGTGAACTTAGGGTCTCTGTCAGAGATTATCTTTTTAGGAACTCCATGAAGACGTACAATCTCATTTATGAATACCCTTGCCACATCTGTCACATCATAGGTGTCTCTGACTGGAATGAAGTGAGCACTTTTGGTCAGTTTGTCGACTACCACCAAAATAGCATTATGTCTCAGAGATGTGAGTGGTAATCCTACAACGAAGTCCATGGAAATGACTTCCCATTTAGTCATAGGAATATCGTGCGGTTGTAGGAGACCGGCCGGGTGACGATGATCTGCCTTAACTTGTTGACACTCAAGGCACTTCGAAACAAAATCCACTACATCCATCTTCATACCTGGCCAAAAGAAGAGTTGCTTCATGTCAGCATACATCTTCTTCACCCCTGGGTGCGCACAGTAATGCGATCTATGGGCCTCTCTAAGGATGGTTTCCCTGATATCACCTTCCTTAGGAACATACATCCTTCCCTGATACCGCAACAATCCATCTTCCTCAAGATGGTACCCATCATACTTCAATTCCTGTTTCTTTCCATTCTGAATAGCTGAGGTTACTTTTAGATACCAACTATCACCCAATAGTTGTCCTAGTACCCTTTCCCTCAAGTCAATCTTCAAGGGAATTAAGGAGAGAAGTCTCGGCCTTCGGCTTAGAGCGTCTGCCACCACATTCTCCTTTCCTTTGATATAAGAGATACCAAAGTCATACTCACTCATGAACTCACTCCATCGCCTTTGCCTAGCATTCAAATCCCTTTGGGTAAATATGTACTGCAAGCTCTGATGGTCTGTTTTAAGGGTGAAGCTTCTACCAACTAGGTAGTGCCTCCATAATTTTAGTGCCAACATTACTGCTGCCAATTCTAGATCATGCGTGGCATACTGCTCCTCATGAGGTTTCAACTTTCGAGATGCATAAGCTATTACCCCACCTTCCTGCATCAACACCGCTCCTAATCCTTGCTTCGAGGCGTCGGTGCATACCATGAAATATTTATCGATGTCTGGTACCCGCAAGATCGGTGCACTTATCAACAATCTTTTTAACTCTGTAAAAGCGGCATCGCATTCATCGGTCCATTCATACCGGACTCCCTTGCGTTGCAAGGTGGTAATAGGTTTTGCAATTTTAGAAAATCCTTCCACAAACCTCCGGTAATAGCCTGCTAACCCCATGAAGCTGCGCACCTCATGAGCATTCCTTGGAATTGGCCAATCTTCAATGGCCTTTACCTTTTCTGGGTCTACAGAGATCCCTTCACCTGAGATGATGTGCCCCAAGTAGTGAATCTCTTTTTGGAAGAAGGAACACTTTGACAATTTACCATAAAGTTTATGTTCCCTTAAGCATGTCAAGACTAACCGCAAGTGTTCCTCGTGCTCCTTCTCATTCTTAGAATAGATAAGAATATCATCTAAGAAGACCTGAACAAAGCGGTCCAAGTATTTTCGGAAGACCCCATTCATGAGGCTCATGAATACAGCTGGAGCATTGGTCAAACCAAATGGTACCACTACAAACTCGTAATGCCCAAATCGAGTTCGAAAGGCAGTCTTGGGAATGTCGCCTTCCTTGATCCTCAACTGGTGATACCCTGATCGTAAATCAATTTTTGAGAAGACTGACGCACCTTTCATTTGATCAAAGAGGTCATCAATTCTTGGTATGGGATACCTGTTCTTCACGGTGGCCTTGTTCAAATCTCTGTAATCTATGCACAGTCGCAGAGATCCATCCTTCTTCTTAACGAAGATCACTGGTGCTCCCCATGGCGAGATACTAGGTCTAATCAGTCCCAAATCTAGCAACTCTTTTAACTGGATCTGTAACTCACGGAGCTCTGGAGTTGTCATTCTATAAGGAGTTTTTGAGATAGGTTCTGCACCAGGTTTTAGTTCGATTGTGAAATCGAGCTCTCTTTCTGGAGGTAGTCCTCGTAATTCCTTCGGAAAGACATCCTTGAACTCAGAAAGCACTGGGTAAGAATTCAAGGAAGGTCCTTTACTATCGCTCACGGCCTCCACTACGAACAACTGGCATCCTTGTCTTAGGCATCGCTTAGCTTTCACCATAGAGATGAAACGGAGGGATACCTTCCTCTTCAAGCCTTGGATTTGAATTGTCCTTCCCTCGTCATCGAGGCACAACACCTTCTTTGCATAGCAGTCTATGAAAGCTCTATGGTCTTCTAACCAATCCATGCCAATAATGAGGTCATAAGTCCCCAAATTGGTGACATAAGCATCCAACTTAGTGGTGCAAACTCCTAAGTCAACCCCACAACCTCTCACTTTAAGACCTACTGGTTTCTTAGTTCCTGAAGCCATTTCGACCAGTTTGAAATCATCGTGCTCGTAGGCTGCCAACCCACATTTATCTAATGCAAATGGTGAAATAAAACTATCAGTTGCTCCTGGATCAAACAAAATTTTAAGTTTGACATTGTTTACATTACCAGTGGATTCTACTACGGTAGACTGATGTTCTGCCTGGTGGTTATGCACCGCTGCATGAATCCAATGACTGTTACCCGAACTATCCATGGGTGCCTTTCCTTCCCTGTGCCTGCTGCTTGACTGACCCTTGGGACAGTCTCGCTGGAAATGAGGACCTCCGCATCCCCAACAAGAGAGATTGGGAGGGGCTTGCCTGTTGCTCGAAGGAATCCTCTGAGATGAGTTCCTTCCCCTGGTTCCTCTAAAACCCCTTGCTCCTCTATAGGAACTTCCCTGTGTACGTCCCTGGCTTTGGTGGGTTGCGGACGATGCCTGCGAGATTGAGTTAACTGAAGTATTACCCCTCGGTGTGAACCGGTTACCATAAGGAGGAGGTCTAGATTGTCCTCCCCTGAAGTAAGGACGTGATGCCTTCCCTGAAACATACTGATTGGTTCCTGTCAACTTACTGCCCCCTTTTCCATCTGACATATCAGATGCATAACGAGCATACTCAACTGCCATGGCAACTGAAGTTGGCTTCCACATCCGCACAGCAGCTCTAATCTTGTAGTTAAGTCCATACACAAAACGCTCTACCTGACAATCATCTGCATCAAGGTAAGGAACATATTTTACCAGTTCCATAAACCGAGATTCGTACTCCTCCACTGTCTTGTCTCCCTGTACTAAGGCATGGAGTGCACCTGCCTGTTCTTCCTTGTAATAATTTGGTAAATACTTCATGTGGAACCTTTCCTCGAACAGTTCCCAAGAAGTTGTAAGAGGAGTAAGGTGCAACTGCTTCTCGAGGTCTGACCACCAATTCAAAGCATCACCTTTAAGCTGAAAGACGGCCATCCTAGCCTTGGAACTAGATGTGTACTCATTCAATGCGAAGCATCTCTTCATGCCTTCCAGCCATGCTTCGGCATGCTTACCGGGTCGTCCTCCAGAAAACTCTGGAACCTTTATCTTTTGCAACTCCCTCGATATGTCCTGAAGCGGTTCCAGTCTTGGGCCATGTGCCCTTTCAGAGTTCTCTCGACTCACTTGAGTGGTTTCCACCTCGGCGGCCCTTTCCGACTGCCTGTTCATCGTGGTCATAATAGCCTCCAATGACCTCATTATGATCTGCATTTCAGGTGTGGAGGTTGTTTGTGGCGGTGTTGGCGGCGACGACGGTGGCGGAGGTGGCGGTGACGGTGGTCGACCTTGACCCCGACCTCGACCTCTGCGTGTTGTCACCATGATAGTCCCTGAGTTATTAAAATAAAGTCATATCCTTAGTTGTTCAATCAAATATACGCGGAACTAAAATGTAGGTATTTAATAACTTGCATCATGAGATAACAAATTGTCAAGATTAGCGCAGTAAAATCTATAGTCGTTTTTATTTAAACAATCTTGTCATGGTGTTCAGCTCGTCGTGCTGGTCTTAATGGTGTCTTGTTTTTGAGATTTCGGGTCTCTTTCATCCCTTCGACTAGGAGTTGAAATCTCGGCAAAAATTTTAATATCTCTATTCTTAGTTAACTTTAAACGTTACCCTTTAATCTAAACAACTTAATTAACAATAATTGTTTAAACCTTAACCAATCGCAGTTAAGTTTAATAAAAAAAGAAAAAAATTTAAAATTCCTATAAAACATATTTTTAACAACATATGTTATAAAAGAAAATTAATTCTTATAATACATATTTTCTAACAAAGTCTGAATAAGTTAAAAAAAATTTATAAGACATATATTCTATGAGAGTATATAACAATAAATTTTAAATTTTAATACAACATCTATTATAACAGAAAGTAAAATTAATCTTTATAATACGTATATTCTAATCAAAATATGAAAAATATTTAAATTTTACAAAACATATATTCTAGGAGAATATATAAAATAATTTAATTTTTAATATAGCGTATTTTATGACAGGAAAGTAAAATTAATTTTTATTTTACGTATATTTTAACAAAATATGAATAAACATATATAAAACATATATTCTAGGAGAATATATAATAAATAATTTAATTTTTAATATAGCGTATTTTATGACAGGAAAGTAAAATTAATTTTTATTTTACGTATATTTTTAACAAAATATGAATAAATTAAATGTTCGTACAACATATATTCTATCATAATATATAACACTAAATTTAAACTAGCCCTACACCTTCCTATGTCTAAAGGTTTGAAAGCCACGCGGCCTCTCACCGCCATGCAAAGAGCGAGTCCGCATGAAGGACACGCGGCCTCTCCAAGCAACCCACCGCCATGTGAAAGTGAGGAAACCCTAAATAGGGTCAATCCCCAAGACGCGGCCATTTCTGCCCCTCTTTTCCATAGCTGTTCCGCTCTGCAACCATCAGCGAGCGCGACTCCATGGCCGGGGATACAAGGTTTGGTGTATGTCGGCGAGATATGTGCCCGAAGGAGAGGGTGTGACTGGTAAAAATAGAAGATTATGAAGGTATTTGTGAGAGCCTGTTACTTTCTTTTTCTCCAAGGAAGTAAAACGCGCCCGTGACCGTGCAGTCATCACTTCCATTAGGTGGCTCCGTGAAATAGCCACACGGTTGCTTAAACAGGCTTTTAACATGGCTACGGGTCAGGCTCTCGGTGCGTTCTGGGCACTTGGGCGTTGGCTTGGCCGTTCTCGGCACAAATGAAAGAGAGAGCTCTTGGACTTTACGCTTGGATGATGCGTGGGCCGTTTGGGCTCAGCCGCTGGAGGGCGCTTAGCATTTGGTATTGGTGCTTTAATTATGGCGTTCACTTCAAACTTGGTGGCCTCGGTCTCGATTCCCATCCTAACGCGTGGAGCAAGGTTTAATACCTGTCGTGAGTTCCCTTGGATGCTTGCCTTAGTTCTTGTGATGATAACTCTTTGAGTGCGTTAATGGCTGGTAAATATTGGGCTCGACCCCAAGGTTTTTTTTTTGTAAGCTCTCAGCTGTCGAGCGCTAGGGCTGGGCTGTCGAGCGCTAGGTAACAAAATGAAGGACACGCTCTTGGCGTTCGCGCTTTGAGGATGGAGGTATGCGTGGAACCCCTTTGTCCCGGCACTCGGTCTCTGGATAGGCTCAGATCTGGAGTTTAAGGTACATCCTACAGCTCTCGTTTCGAACTGAAGGCGAATGCTTGAAATTTTAGAGTTTCCAGTTGAAGCAGCACCCGTTTGAGTTTCATCTGTTGAAGAACCAAATTACCCAGTAACTTAAGGAACCATAGCCCCAGCTCAAAGGAATCAATCCTGCCCGGCTTTCTTTTCCTGCCAACCAGCCCTTTCCCGCCATCCCCAGCGAGCTGGGGGAATCCATCGAGGTAAGTTCTCGCTCGTAAGCAGTCTCCATTGGGTACTTTGTTATTCTCTCTGTAGATGTATTGTATTTCAAAGTGCTACTCTGTATACTTCTATTCAATCTACCTACTTTTTTTTTTCCCTCGCGCTACTCCGGCTCAATTGCTATCACGTAACAAATTTTATACTCTCTTCGTATGGTGTCAAATTGGTAAACATATTGAGCTTGTATGGCGGACTTCTATATCTTATCATATAGTGGGGGCATGAGATACTTCTCTGTAGTCTGAGGTCGCTACGTGACTAAGATCTCTGGATCAAAGCCAGGGCGGGGATTTGAGACAACTGTGGAGGTACTTCCGAGATTGTGCAAGATCAAATTTGACAGTGGAGTGACAGATGAACTTCTTTTTGTGGATATGCCACAAGAATACAGACTCAGTTCAGGGTTAATGGTATTGGAATATGGAAAAGCCACCCAAGAAAGTGTTTTTGAGCAGCTTCGTGTCGTACGCAATGGTCGGCTACGGGTAATATTCAATCCTGAGTTGAAGATTTTGTCTTGGGCGTTCTGCGCAAGAAATCATGAGGAGCTCTTACCTCGCAGGTTGGTAGCACCTCAGGTAATGATGCTGTTGCCTATACATAACTATCATTTTCAGCTACTGCAGATCTTAGAGATTAACCATTAATGTAATTGATGACTTCCACCAAATCAATATGTAGGTGTGATGCAGCCATGCTATGTTAACAATTGTTGCCTCAGAGAATTCTTATATTCAATTAGAACTAGAATGCAGAATTAAGGAATGTGACTTTGTGTGCATGGAATAACTTAAATAGCTCACTATTTTATTGGAGTGAATTTTTTATTTTTTATTTTTTTTTCATAAATGGACGGGAGATTATTTTTCTTGTAGTATAATAGCCCAAAAGCTGTGTTATTTTACTTTTTATTTTTATTTTTTTATTTTTTTAAATTTTGAATTGAATAGATTATTATGTAAATGTTACATATCTATCTATATATATTTTTGATTCACATGCATTGGCGAATGTTCCTCAGGCACAGCATAGCAGAGATAATTTTTCGCTGTTTTGTAAAAAGAGAGAGTCAATAATACTGTACAAAATAGTGTTTGTTTTTTTTTTTTTTGTTTTTTTTTTTGTTTTTTACTTTTTATTTGGAAGACTGACGACACTACTGGTATTTCTATTTAGCTGTTATTTGTTATTATATGCATCAAAAGTTATGATTATATATATATATATATATATATTTGTAATTGTTGTTATCGTTGTGCAGGTACCTTGAAGGATGACTATGGCTGGAGGTCAAGTAGGTAAATTATCAAGTAAATTTTCTAGGTGAAGCATGAATAGGCCTGTAGGTTCAAGAGTCTGAACAAAGGCTCTGATACCATCTGTAGTGCTCTGATTTTTACGGCAGAGCACTATGTAAAATTTCAGGTTTAATTTTCTACGTTTTAAACTTTATCAGTTTATGGAAGAGAATTTCTAAGAATTTCTATGTGCCGAAATAACATTTAGTGTACTGTGGTGTTTTCACTAACCTTACATTCGAAATTTGAAATAAACAAACATATCGTTCCTTTCTTTTCAATAGCATAAGAATAGGTTTCACAACTTAGTAAATCAGTAAATAGCAGTGAATCAGTAAATAGTAAGTTTGCATGTTTACAGTAAGATTTAGCATAATAGTAAATAACGGAAATTACCTGATGCTGATGCTAACCGTAAGTTGTAGCAGGTTGTATAATCCCCTTAGACAGCCAAACTGAAGTGTCCACCCTACCGACCAGCTATAATCTTGCTGGCCCTTGGAAATCAAAGGATTTCCAAGCCCCCGAGCCCACAATCTGATAATCCCGAGAGCAGTCTTTCCTTCTGTTCTCAAAATCTTTCTGTTCGCCAAACTTTCTGTTCTCCCAACTTCTGTTCTCCAAACTTCTTTTCTTCCCCAATCAAAAAACCTCCCCAACCTTCAACCTTCTCCCCCTCTATATACATGTCCATCCTCGAGAAGACCTTGGGCTTACTCCACCGCCCCAAACTCCCCCTCTCGAGCCCCTCAAACCTTTACTCCTTTCCCTAGTTCATTCATCCACGTCTCATTATAAAAATGTATAATTAATTACTCTTATGGAAAATTCATTTGGTTTTGGATTGACGGTCGTAATTATTTATTACGGTGGGAATTATCACCCCAAGGTTATCCATTCGGGACAAGTTTTATTAAATACAAGTCTATCCGCCATCCTTGATATTTTAATGTTATTAATGTAAAAAATATTATATAATTAGTTGCCCCTTGTCAACTTGGACATGATGTGTCTTAATGATCCACCTTATCCGTCGAGCCTACTTTAGCTTGAGGTTTAAATTCCAAGATTAACATTGAACAATTAAATATCCATTTTCCATCACATCACGGTTATTCCAAAAAGGATTATCTTATTATGGCTAACTTTGAAATGGAATTAATCACGCAATATTAATTTATAAATCAATATTTTAAATCTTACTTATATTGCATTTGTTACGATAGGGATATAAATGTTGCTGGAATATCATTTATTAATTAATAATAATAATTAAATCACCCTTTGACAATAATAAAAGGTGAATCAATCATAGTATTCTTAATTATTTGTTTATCACATGGGTACCCTATCATCAACATAGCATCCTTGTTCTTATAAACAAAGCACTTGTGAGGGCTTAAACAATTTTACTAATTACTTAGACACTATCATTACCCTATTCACAACAGTTCTTCTATGACAATGTTAACTGACGATACTTGTCTTAGTTTATTATTACAATGTTTTCATATAATTACTAATTCACTTATTTACACATTGACAACCTAACCATTCATTACCTAAGTTTATTGATGTATCCTTAACTGAGTTATCTATGACATTTATACTACTATTCAAGCATGACAAGTATGTTATACACCAGTAATATTGTACACGTACAAGGTGTGCATGCATGGCCAGTGTATGCACATGTCGGACATGTACTATAAACAAACCCCATTCCGCCTATGCATACTTGCTAACTAACAATAGTATCTACCCCCATGCAGAAGAGCAAGCATAATCTATAGTATAATTACTTTAACATCCTCGGTTATTTAACAGTTAACCCTTTACGATTTAACATCATTGTCTTTATGTTTACATTAGTTTAATCAATCAAGTACAGGAAGGGTGCCTACTTCCACTAACTCGGAATCAAGGAATACTAAACCCTCAACAGTACTAACTAACACATCCTCCCATCATAACCTACGTCCAGCATCCTCCTTATCCTTCCTCTGCTAGTACAACAGTGGATGTCGGACTCACCGATCTGACCACATAGAACTTGAGAGCGATAGCGTCGGCTGAACAACGGACCTATCCTCCCCTAGCAGGAATCCGACAATCGTCATCACAACAACATGGGGAGCGTGTCTCAGCACGGCCCTCCCACGACCTCGGGTCTCATGGAACATAGGGTGGGAAACACATCCATCCCTCTCAACATACTGGGCCTACGCCCTTATCGACTCATACTTGCTGCTATCGGGATTATCAGTTTGTGTTATCGTATCCTCATTTTGGCTGCTAAGGTTTGCTGTATGAACATGTTTTTCCTTTTCAATATATATCAGATCAAGTAACTGGCTATCCCATAGCCCATGTGTCCTGTAGGTTAGTGTTTTGCAAAATACAATTTATAGAAAGCATTTTCCATTGATCGCCAATTGATCCATGTTATCATTTTATTTCATGTAACCTTTTAGCTCATCATAGATGCATATGACATATAACATTTCAGCAATTCATATAAGAAGATGGTATCCACGTACCGAATCATATATTTCACATTTCATTAAGGAAAACATATAAACATATACTGAAATCGTAAAATAAGGAAATCATATGATAATCATGACATCATAACTGCATAACATAGTAACATCATAATCATGGTGAAATCATAAGACAGAGTAACATCATATAATGAGGTCCAATATAGTTTACTCAGTCGAGCTGAGTTCGACAAAATATAGAAGAAGTAAAGTATGGTGTGTCTAACTAATAAATATGCCGAATCAAAATATGGGCATTACAATTCAGGACCTGTTCCCATTCCTATTCTTGTTCTTCTTCCATTCCTATCTTAATACACCATTAATGAATTACTAATAAACTTTATATGTATAATAAACACTAGGAGGGGGGTGGGGGGCATTTCTTACCCTCCAAATTCCTCTATCACCGTTTCTCGTTTCATTCCTATCTCTTGTTTCATTCTTGTTTCCCACTCCATTTCTTGTTTCCGATTTCTAGTAACGTAGGTTCTGTAGTTCACAGGCTCCCAGGCAAGGCTGATGCTAGTGTCTAAAAGAGGATGCCCTTTTAACTTAATGTATCTTGTTAAGAGATGACACCACCTTAATTTAATGTAATTATGTAACTCCTTAAGAGAGGATGCCTTAGAAATTGTAGCTCATTTCCCGTTTTAATACACCATTACCTGCATGTACATTAATTAATTTCTTTTTTGCGCATGATAATCCGGGCCCTATCAATCACTATTTACAAAACCTCCCAGTTTAATCAATAACTATTATACCATACCAATCATAATATGGTCACCTCTATTAAGGTTTGTAGGACTGCATTTCCTTTTAGTATTTTGCATATGTTTGGATGTGTTTTTGTAAATGTGGTTAGTGGGGTCTTATGCATCTAAATGTGAATAAACAAATCCCATGTTTTCCTTCCTTTATTCTCTTTTTCATGATTCAATGGCTTAAATTAAAAGCATTATTCTTACTCTTTTTTTGTTCATTTGTGAAGTTTTAGGTTTTCAGCAAAGTAGGAAGAAGCTAATAATGATGGAACTCCCAAGTATTTCTCTTCTAGAGGATTGGTCCTTCACTTTTTTTGAAGGAATAAATAGGTATCCTGACTCCATGTTTAGGGATAGTGAATTTGCTGAGCTAGGGTGTGGTAATGGATGGAATCATGGATATCCATTTCTCTAGCGAAAAAGTGTTCTCCCCTAAAGGCATGCTTCTATTAACTATTTATTGTACTGCTAATTTGAGTTCCATGGTGTTGGAGATATACCTTGCATTTTTTTGCATCTCATCATTTTTAGGCTGGGAACTAATCAAAGACATGATTTCTGTGAAAGTATGGAAGCTTGTAAACCACATAATGCATTTGTTTTGTACTTCTAATTTGAGTTCCATGGTCTTGGAGATATACCTTGCATTTTTTTGCATCTCATCATTTTTAGGCTGGGAACTAATCAGAGACATGATTTCTGTGAAAGTATGGAAGCTTGTGAACCACATAATGTCATTGTTTCTTCACAATTTAGTGCCATTCTTTTGTTCACTTAAAATATGGAAATTATCATATATTCATATGTTGTTTCAATACAGGTCGATGTTTATCCAAAATTCCTCAACATATTTTTTCATGGGTTGTATTTATTATCTGGTTTCTGATTTGCTTTGCTACAGGTTTATGGTCTTGATATAAATCCCATAGCTATCAAGGTTTCCAAGATAAACTTATATCTTAATTCCTTAGATGGGAATGAATTTCCAATTTATGATGACGAGGGGAAGACTTTGCTTGAAAGATTTGTTGATGTAATTGTAACTTCGGAATGTATTTCACCTATGTATATTGTACTCCTATAGAGATGTTATTATTCCTCTATACAGAAGAGTCATCATTTGTATTGACAAGTGTCATAAGTGTCACAACTTGCATGTGATGGGTTATTAGACCACCAAGTGTGGGGTTGGCACTAATTAGTATTACCATGGGTTATTAGACTGAGTTAGATAAGTCGACCCTACTAGTTTATTAGGCAGGTCAGGTCAAGTATAAATAGAGTGCGGGAGCACTCTATTTGATGATCTCATTATTCACTTCTACACTCACTAGAAAGTGGTGCACTAGTGGAGGAGGAGGTTCAGCTGCTAGGAGGACTATCCTTGTGTACTTGGGTTTTATCTATGCTCTTTCTATCTCTGAGGAAGTTGTGGGATTTTTCACCTTTATGGTTTTCCCCAGTGAAACTATGTGTGTCTATTGTATCATGCGATTGCTTGGTGTGATTGATATGCATTGTTATGCTTGATATGTTGTACATGTTATTCTCTCAATAAAGATCCTAGATTATGTTGAATTAAAGCTCAAAAATTAACATGGGATCAGAGCTAACTTGAGAAGAAGACACTATGCAGTTACGAAAACTAGGGTTTCCTATTTATTGGGTTTCTCTCCACAGATATTGAAATGCAGTAGGGTAATTTGACTCTCCTCAGCAAGGCACATCTTTCTGTCCAATCAAAATTCAATTTTGGGCACTTTCATGTTTGGCCCTAAAAATTAGGTTTTTCACAAAAATAGGAATTTATGAAATCTAAGGATATAGTTGGAAGTGCCTTGGAAAAATCAAAGTTTAGAGCTTTGGATTGAACTTTTTGGTTGGGTGAAGCTCCGGGAAACTCAAACCCTAATTTAGGGTCCTCCCTAGTGAATCTGGGAAGACTAAAAGACATTTCTGAAGGGTAAAACTTTGCAGTTTTCAATTTCTGAATATACCAGGCTAATCATGTCATAAATGCACATCTTTCTATCCTTTTAGAAGTTTTAAATTCACATTTTGAATTTTTAGGGTTTCTTTGACAAACCCTAATTCAGCTCTAGATCGAGACTTCTGCAAATCAGGTGGTAAGATCTAAATATTCTCTATTTCCATTTGAAGTACTCTTTAAGATGTCTCACCATACCAAGCATGAGGATAAGCTTGAAGGGGATGATAACTTCCGAGCATGGAAGCATAAGATTGGGTTAATCATGGAAGAAAACGAGTTGGACACTTATAAAAGTGAAAAGGTCCATGTCCCAAAGGGAGAAGAGGCTAAGGCCTTTCATAAGAAGAACTTGGTCAAGGAAAAGAGGATCATTGTTGATTATATCAAAGACCATCTCATACCACATGTTTGATTCCCTGACCAAGCTATTTGAAGGAAAGAACATAAATCAGAAGATGACTCTGCGGTATCAATTGAAAGGGGTAAAGCTTCAAAATGGAGAGACCATTCAATCCTACTTCTCTAAGGTCTCTCAAATCAAGGAACAACTTGAAGCCATGGATGAAGTGGTGGAGAATGGTGAAATTGTCATGACCACTCTAAATGGCTTACCTAGGTCATGGGATTCCTTTATTCAAGGAATTTGTGCAAGAAGGAAGTTGATCTCCTTCAGTAGACTATGGGAGGAATGTTCACAAGAAGAGGCTAGGCTTGTAGCCCGAGAATAAAAGATGGGAAGTGAAGATCAAACTCTCGCAGCTCACACCAAAAGAAGCAAGCCCAAGAAGGAGCACTCTCATTACAAGAGATCCTTTCACAACCATCAAAAGAATAAGAAGGATTTGAGATGCTTCACATGTAATGAGAAGGGACACTTTGCTACAGATTGTCCCAAGAACAAAAGGGACAACAACAACAACAACTTCAACAAGAAGAAGAAGAATAACAAAAGGAGATATCATGCTCATGCTGCTAAGGATGATGAACCTCCCAAGAAGAAGGCTAGAGCAGAAAGTGATGATTCGTCATGTGAAGATGAATATGTTCTAATATCTTCTCTCACAGGTACTATCTCTCGTGGATGTAATGATTGGCTTATTGATAGTGGGGCTTCCAAACACATGACTGGGTTTAAAGAATCTTTTGTAAATCTATCTGAACATGAGTCTGTTAACAATCAAATTGACACCCTTAAATAAGTGACGGAGCAACATATGTTTACCATGCACCTACGATTGTAAATTCATGATACAAGTTCAATCAGAGACGAATCCTCTGTGAGAAATGCATTAAAATGCATTAATCGTGTTTAAAACATTCTAAGTGGAGAAAAAGGCCTAAAAACTATTCAAAAGTGGGTTTTCACTTGAAAATAATCAAAATGAGGAAAATGACTAATCACACATTTAGAAGAAAAGCCTAAGGCCCATTTCACAATGCTATATAAGAAAGACATGGGAGGCATGGTAAGGAGACACAAAGGAAGAGCAAAGGAATGCTGGAAAGATTCTGAAGGAGGAGAAAGAGATCAAATTCTTCAAAAGCAAGGGTGAAGGAAGGGAAGCTCATGTCAATGGAGGAAGGATTCATATCTAATTCCATGGTAAGGATGTATCAGTCCATTTCTCTACTATGAATAGATTCAAGTTTCTACCATCTAGGAGTTTAAATCTGGTTTATCATGTATGAATTTAATTCTTGGATGGCTTTAGATCTTAAATGTGTTTGTCTTGATTGATGAATAGGTATAGATCTTTTAGAAGTTTGTAATAATATTTTCAAGTTACTGACGTAGGAACTCATCATTCCTTAGGAATATAGTTAAATTAATGTAGACATGTCCCTGCACTAAATACTATTATCAGAGTCACCCCATAAAGTAAAACTTGGGGATAACTATCAATATCCCATCAAGGGAAGTGGTGAATCCTCCTACAACCTAGACTCTGGGAAGTCTTTGAATATGGAAGATGTCTTAAATGTACCTTGGCTCAAGTAGAACCTACTCTCCATATCTGCATTGGATGCAAAAGGCATGAGGGTTGCATTTGTAGATGGCCAAGTCCTAATGTGGCCTAACGGTAAATCTATAGATGATGTAGTAGCGATTGGAGAACAAGAGGGAGGATTATAAAAATTGAAGGAACAACCTGAACATGCCATGGTACATGAATCCATGGAGCCAAGTAAACTTTGGCATAGAAGGCTTGCACATGTGCACTATAGGGAACTACCAATTGCAAGTAAAGCTATAGAGGGTCTTCCTGAAATCAAGACAAAGCATGAAGGTGTTTGCAAATGATGTGGAAAAGGAAAGAACATTAAGAAGGCATTTCCAAGCAGTGAAAGCAAAGCAAAAGGGATCTTGGAAATTATCCACTCCGATGTATGCAGTCTAATGTCATCCAGTTCTCTGAGTGGGTATGTATACTATGTCTCTTTCATTGATGATTTCTCTAAGAAGACTTGGGTTTATTTCATAAAGAGCAAAGATGAAGTGTTTGATAAGTTCAAGGAATTCAAAGCCTTGATGGGAAATCAAACTAATAAGAAGATGAAGACATTCAGATCTGATAATGGCAGAGAATTCACTTTAGGTGATTTCAAGAAGTTATGCAGTGATTTAGGGATTAAGAGGGAGTTGAATGCTCCCTACAATCCACAACAGAATGGGGTTGCATAAACAAAGAATAGAACAATCATGGAAGTAGTACAAGCAATGCTGCATGAATAAGATCTACCTATGCATCTATGGGCAGCAACAACTAGGACAGTTGTATATGTGCAGAACTTAACACCTCACAAGATATTGGACAATAAGACACCAGAAGAGGTATTCTCTGGTAAGAAACCTGAAGTCAACCATCTTAGAATATTTGGTTGTCCAGTATACACTCATGTTCCAAAGGAAAAGAGGACAAAGCTAGATCCTTTAGGAAAGAAGGGCATCTTTGTGGGGTACAGTGAAAGCTCGAAGGATTACAGAATATACTTTCCAGGGTTCAAGAAGATTGATGTCAGCAGATATGTAACATTTGATGAGGACTCAGCATACAGCAAATCAAAGAAGGAACCTATTGAAGATCATGAAGAACCAAAGGAAAACAGATTCCAAGATACCATCATGACTGAATCAATTCCAGAAGTAGATCATGAATTTGAAGATCTGCAAGAATCTGTAGATCCACCTCGTGAGAAGAACTCTCACAGGAGGAAACCTGCATGGGCTAGAGAGCTCATTCAAGATGCAGAAAGATATGGCATTCCAGAATAAGAACACAGAGAAAGGAAGAGGACTAGATCACATACCAGTTATGTTTCCCTACTCTTTGATATTATGAACAAATAACCTTCCAATTACGAATAAGCATCGGAAAAGAAAGAATGGAAGGATGCCATGGTCGAGGAATACCAATCGATCATGAAGAATGATGTTTGATATGTAGTCCCAATACTTGATGGGAAGTCTACTGTGACTTCCAAGTGGATCTACAAGATCAAGCATGCTGCAGATGGTAGAATAGAGAAATACAAGGCAAGGTTTGTAGCTCGTGGCTTCTCTCAGAAAGAGGGAATAGACTATGAAGAGACCTTTGCTCCTGTAGCCAGATACACTTCCATTAGATTAGTACTTGCTTTGGCTGCAATGATGAAGTGGAAAATACACCAGATGGATGTCAAGACAGCTTTCTTGAATGTTGTAGTCGAAGAGGAAGTGTATGTGGAGCAACCACTTGGTTTTGAGACACATGACAGAGAGTCATATGTATGCAAGCTAAAGAAAGCCTTGTATGGCTTGAAGCAAGCTCCTAGGAATTGGTATGGTAGGATAGACAACTTTCTATCTAGTTTGGGATCTACTAAGAGTAAAGTGGATTCCAACCTTTACTACAAGGTTGAGGAAGGCAATCCTGTGATACTACTCCTATATGTGGATGACTTGTTTGTTACAAGAGAAGATGGGTTGATTGTCAACACCAAGAGAAAGCTTGCTGCCGAGTTCGAGATGAAGAACTTGGGGATGATGCACTATTTTCTAGGCATGGAGGTGTGGTAGAGTGTAGATGGAATATTCCTTGGACAAGGGAAGTATGCAGTAGAGATCCTGAAAAGGTTTGGGATGGTGGATTGCAAGGCCATGGCCACACCTATGGCATCGATCCTGAAGCTTTTGTGTGATGCTTCATCTGATCCAGTTGATTTCACTGTGTATCGTCAGATGATTGGGTGCTTGATGTACTTAATGAACACTATACCAGATATTTGCTTTGAGGTGAACACATTGAGCTAGTTCCTGACGGATCCCAGAGGTGTTCACCTGGTTGCTATAAAGCATATTATGAGGTACCTGAAGGGTACAATTGATTATGGGCTCAAGTATGATGTGAATCAAAAGTTTAACCTGCAGGGTTATGTTGATTCAGACTGGGCAAACAATGCTGTAGGTAGGAAGAGCACTTCTGGGTGCTGCTTCAGTATGGGATCAAGTGTGATCTCTTGGTTTAGCAGGAAGCAGTCCTGCGTAGCACTGAGTATAGCCGAAGCATAGTATGTTGCAGCTTGTTCGCCCAGTTGTGAGGCAGTATGGATGAGGAAGCTACTGTCTGAGTTTTTTGATCTCTTGTTGGATGCTACTGGCATTTGTTGAGATGAGGAATAATAATTTTCCAAGGATAAATTATAAATTAATTGTTTGTAGTTAAGCATAACTTGCACTATTTTCAATAGCCCAATTTCTAGGTCTCCTTTTGCAACAAATTTGAAATCATCATAAATGAGGATCTGCTCACCTTCCTCAAGCTCTTTTAGCAAATTCTCAAGATAAAAACATCACTTTGGAGCGGGTCTCAAAGAAGGAATAAAATAAGAAGGAATTAGAGTTGATCCAAGTGCCATGAAAATTATCCCATGCATGAACCATTATAGTATCATTCAACTTGCAGACACTGAGATAGATTGTAATGGTAGGAACATCAACTTTGCAGAATTTTTTATCGACTTTTGAACGCCAGGGCCAAAATAGGCTTCAAGCTCAAGCCAACAGTTATATTTTTTCAGCTCATTATCATCTCCCATTAAAATCAGAAAATCTATATACACAAGGGCCATGTCCAATTAAAATGCTTCGCAATGCAGACAAAAGAACATCCAAGTAGTGTTCTGAACCTCAAGTGAATTTGATTCCACATTTTGATGGTCAAAGGTGAAACCACCATGCATGTAAACTTTATGATCATCTCTCAAATGAGCCACCAAAAAGGGTATATCTCCAACTTGGTTTCATCAGAGCTAGCAGAGGGGCATTTGTATGGCCTAAAATAATATCCAGGTTACCTGTTCGTCCCAATCAAGGTTAGTTTCCCATCTAGTATTTTTAGGAGGACATCACAATATGGTGACTCCTCTTCCCATTTTTCATTGTAACTCTACACACGAGTGATGAAATTTTAATCCTTTTTACATCCCTTTTCAGTGTCCAGGACAAGATATTTTGCAAGGTTGTGCTCATTAAAGAGATGAGCTGGGTCAAATGACAAGAATTTAGAGCTTTAATAATACAAGAAACTAGAGTAATTTGAAGGTTGTTGTATTGATAGGGATTAATGAATCAAACTCCAGCTTATATGCTCATAGTTAATTGGATATTGTTTCTGATAAGCAATGATGCAGGAGGAACAACCTCTACAAGTATCTCCATAGTAAAATCTATAAAATGATGAACTAGATTACATGTTCTTGCTAATTTTAATCTTCTATTTGAAGAGGCTTTCCTTGCTAACAGAGGTATGCTTATGCCCTGAAGTTGGAGGGTGCACAACATAACTCAGACTTCCTTTGGGTAGTTTTCATTCAACTATCTATACACATAATCATTCTCGTTCTATTGGTTTTCAAAAGCAATCTTTACACAATTATGAAGCTCTATCAATCCCATTCTTAGAGCTACTCCAAAATCCTATCACTCAACTTCCATCTTCCCACTCTCTCATTTCATCTTGCTTTTATGGCTAGAGAATACATTTATGTTCAGATCTCATATCCTAAAAAACAAGTTCAGATCTGATTATACTTTAATTATACAAAGATTTGAAAGACTCGCCATCTAATATCTATATATTATTACATTGAGGCATAGAGATATGGACTTGCTAACAAAAACCCTAGATTTTAGGTCAAAATCCTTGAAATCGAATCATATCTTTGACTGATGAAAATAGTCCATGATTTCTAGAAATGATGAAGATATATCCCTTGACTGCTAGGTTCGATGCCTTAAAACACTAGATCTCATGGTTGAAAGTGTTATCCTTTCATCTGAGATGTTTCTCGAAACCTAGGATTGATATTTGATACTAGAATTAAGGATCTGTTGCCAATATGCTAAGAAGTAGGTTTCCCTTGCTTCCAAGTGCCCTACCTAAAAAATATTTGCCAACTATGACCATTTTCGATCCATACTTTCATATATTCTAATTCGAATTATATAAGTGATGATATCAGACAGTTGATATCACTGCAACCTAGGAAGACTCGAACATGATAAGCTCGTTTTGCATTACCTCTGTCCAACATGTGCTCAATAAATATGGGTTTATGTCTTTCCACTGTAGCATTAGATACTTGGGGATCTAAGGACGGTTGCAATGGAACACAAAGTGCATGTGTTTGCTGATAAGGTTGACCAAGTCTCAACTCAAAACTTGATGACATAGTATCCTTCTCTGGTGGGATCAATTCTTGTATATTGTTCATGCTGCTTAGAGTAAAACCCTTATGAAATTTTTTTATTCCAGTTGGACCTTGATTGGGGAAGAAAGGTTATCCACCATTATTTACAAAATAGAAATATTCATCATCTGAGGTGTTTACAAAATTTGGTGAACCTCTGTATGAATTATTAGAAGACACATCTGAAGCCCTTGGGAGGTTCTCCTTGAGTTTCTCTAATAACTGTGGATTCAACTGAGTTGGCATGCCTCCTTTACAAAATCTACAAAATGTTATTCAACAAGGTCTCACGAACCTCCTACACATTTCTTTGGGTTGTGCTTGGAAGAATACTACCATTGGAGAGACCTTGAGCAACATGCCCTTCATAAGAGTTGTTACGATCAACATGATTATTCCATGAATATGTGTATCCCCTGCTTTTGGAGTTGGAAACACTATTGAGTATCCCAGTTTCCAACTCTGATTATAGACTTGGAAACACTAATGATTATCCCATTTAGATAAATAATATACATTCACAAACTTCACTTGCAATTGCAACTTGCCGTGATTATAGACTTTTTAAACAAGGGAAGTTACTTGGTGTTCCAATTGCATATGTAGTTTAAGTAGTTACTTATGATTATGATATTGATCAAGTTGATGATCCACCTAATTCTACTCTTGATTTTGTTCCTTATGTTAATAGAAAATATGTTTGTACTTGTTATTTTTGTTGAGGTTTGAATTATATTCATATTTCTAAATATTTATGAGGTATTTTTATTACTTAGTTGAACTATTTTTTATTAAGTTTCATGCCTATTTTTTTAGTTCTCTCTAGTACTAAGCTTCAGGTTCTTGGACTGCTTGGAAAATGGGTTGTTGAGTACTGGTTACAACCTGGCTCTCTTAAGTGTTCCCTTTGTCCCCTTGTTCCTTGCATTCCTTTGACCCTTGCTCTCATCTCTAGATGGTTTCCAGGAGAGGGTTGTTTTCCATATGGAAAGCTATCAATTCCTTTATGTTCCAGTAGAGGTTGAGTGAGCGAGTATCTGGCATTTATGCTCCTTGAGAAACCTATGTATGCGGCAGGGTTCCAAATTCCAATTCCATGTCAATTTGATTGTTGTGAGTTGCAGCTCTTTTGGCTTGAACCTTTCCTTCTAACTTTTCTAGGTTTTTGATTGGGGTGGTTTTGTATCTACTAGTGAACGCTTATGCTATGTGAAATGCTTCAGAGTTGTGGCCCTGTATTCGAGTCCTTGATAGTATAGCCAAATAGCAATGTTCCCCCAAGTTTCTGAGATGCAGTAGTGGGGAAACACACGTTCAGGATGCATGGAGACAACCGCCAAATTTTAAGGGAATTTTGGGGGGGACAAGGGATGTCTCTAAAATTATAAAAATAAAATAAATACCAAAATTAATATTCATGATTGTGCAATTTAATTTTAAATACTAAATATATTGATTTATTTTCTAAGTAGTACCAATTAGGGATTTTAAAGAGTTAAAATAATGGAAAAAACATGAAAAACTATTCTCAGGGGCATGGGGGGAGCGTTTTGCCAGGAGTCCCCATGTCCCCGCAACACAGGAAATGCATCCCTGACCCTGCGGGATGCATAGTAGAGAAGTCCCTTGGCTAGACATGATGGAAGATACCGAGTCACCCCTTTCAATCGTCCACTAAAACTTCATCCCCTCATTTGGTCATTTTGTTAACAAGGGAGGGTGAGAATTTATGCCACTAGTTTTCTTAATGGAGAGCTCAAATACAAGTGAGCTGAGCCCAAGAGAAAAATAGGTCAAGGCCAAACATGAAGCCCAATAAGTGGGATCTATAAAAATCAAAGTTAAATGTAGTTAATTGGTGTGATAAGATAAGATAAGATAATTTTATTAATGCCCGACTAATGAACACAAAAGTATGTCAGTGGGACTATTGAGTACAATGATGTTGTTACAAAGATGGAGTACCAAAAGGTCTCCTACAAAAGGGAAATACTCAGAAAGGATTAACATGGAAAGGCAAGGTCCGTACAAAGACATCATTCTAAGGTGTCTTATTTTGGATTTACTAAGGCGAAAATACAACTCCATAAAATCTATTTTTAAGTATTTTATTGGCTCTTACTGTATGAATCCCCTACCCTATGTTTGGAAGGTGGAGGAACTTGGGAGTCCTCCTACAACTGTATCTAGGTGTGGGTCTGATTCCACTATTTCCTCCCTTTCCTTTTTCAGGTTATGTGCTTTGTAGAAAAACACAGGTACCCTGTAATTGTAATCCATTTTTGCTCTAGAGCCCTCCACTCCTTCTACTATGGCTTCTACTGAACTGACCCGATTCATGTTGTTCCTTGGTCCATGATGTGGAGATTGAGTGCGATTGGGATATCCATAATCCTACATAATGCTTGCTCTGTCCTAAACCATATTCTTCTTATCATTCCCTGTTGAGATTTTGTTTGGAGGTAGATCAAGATTGGTGGAGATTAATATCCTCCTCTTCTTGTCTTACCCTACATGAATGTTTAATGTGCCAATATGGAGGACTGTTGGGTGTTTATGCTGACACCTTCTGTAAAGGAATATTCCTTCCCCTTGACACAACGTACATTCACCATTCATTATATATGGAATTAACCATTCACCGCATTTTATACCTACACCTTACTAGATCAAAAGGCTTGCTTATCTTAAGAATATATAGTTGGGGTGCCCCTACATTACTGTCGAACATGTCCACTATGGAGGACTATGTCGAGTTTGCTCAGTATGGAGGGCTGTAGGTTGTTTACACTGCTACCTGTAGCAGTGGTTAGGGTGATGTCTCCCCCCCCCCACCACTCCATCCAGAGAAAATAATGCTTGTATGTTGAATTGGCAAAAATGTTGAAAATTTTATGTTTTATTTTGGTTGTAACAATTGTTATATTATATATGTCTCTAAAATTTAGTAATTTTGTCCTTTTTCAGATGATGAAAGAGTCCCAGAGCAAAGACAACTTTATTGTTCATTGGGATATTGGTCTCAATAAGAAGCGCATAGCATACTTCATCTTCCTAAAGGTGCTCATCCCCAAAAATATGTTACTTGAATACTTTCTTTGGATTTGATTAATATGTTAAAACAACTTGCTATCTGGGTTTTCTTTTTCAAGATTTGTGACAACTTAAAAAGGTGGGGGCCTTTACACTACAAAGATTTTAAACTTTCTATTATTTTTTTCAGGAGGATAACGAACTACGTTTGGTACCTGGTGATGAGATGCGTTTGCATTATTCTGGGGATGCAAATAACCCTACCTGGAAGGCTTTTGGACATGTGGTATGATGTACTCATCTTCTTTATTAGCTTTCATTTTTTTAGATAAACCATCGGTGGTTTGGTAGGCTAAAAAATATGAAATGGGTGAAATAGTTCTTTTTAACAGGAGAAATAGACAAATTGACTAATTAGAGATAGATGAAAGTTAATATGATAATTCTGATAACTAAGATGCAAATTGGAATGCTTTGTTTGTATTTGATACTTTTTAGATCAAATTGACTTCCCAGGAGGAGGTTGCACTTGAGTTGCGTGCCAGTCAGGTGACATGATTCATTTATTTTTGCAGCTCTGTGACTTGTAATAGTTTGCATATAGAGAGTGTATCTTTGATTGCATTTATAGTACTGATTTTTTTTCAATATGATTTCTTTTCATGTCCACAGTGGGTTCCCATTGATGTTTTACCTAATTTTAGTGTGGACTTTGTTTGGAAGAGCACAAGCTTTGATCGTATGCAAGCAACCATGAAGACATTTGCGATAGATGAGACTCATGGATAGTGATGTGTTTTGTACCTTGCAATACTTAGCTCTATGTAGGATGGAAATTCTACAAGGATAGTAAATCCTAGGATGCAAGTTTTTGTGCCTCATTTTACATTTGAGGCTTGTATGCAATAGAAAGGAAAATTCAAATGAAGGCTATGAAAATTAGTCAATAAGTGAAACCAAAATCCATACAAATAATTTGAAAAATAATATCCATGAGCAGAAAAAATGACCACAAACCTTGAGTGATTTTCTTAGAAGCAAAGTTTGTTTTGATGACAACAACTTTTTCCTTGGTAGAATCAATGCTTGTGCATGTTGTATGTATAGCAATTGTATGTAGGACAATAAATCTAGAAGGATAGTAAACATCAGGATGTAATTGTTTTGGGTCCTTTTGCATTTTAGACTTCTTTGTAATGGTCCAAAGAAAAATTGCAATGATATACGATGGTAAAAAAATGGTGTACTTGCTCTCTTTAATTCACCACTGCATTAAATTTCTTGTTGGCGGGAATCTGGGATGGCTAGTTTTAAAATTCAAATTGGAGGAGCACCCCAATAAAGGGTATTGATAACCATAATGAAATCTCCCTTCTGTCAATTTTGGATTTGCTTGAACGCTGGTACCGATAGTTTGTTTTCACATTGATTTGAGTCAAGAAAGCACTAGCATGTGTAACAACAAGTTTCAAATACCTAGGTTTGCAAGTCGGTGGGTTCTCCCAATCCAACTAGTTCCTTGGTTATATTGCTGGTTAAATCCAACATCCCAAGGATATAGGCCATCAATAGATGGTGCACAAGAAATCAATGGTTGGGATGACAAGACCGTTGCAATAACTCAGCTAGTTTCCATTCTCATCCCCTGGACTTTGCATTATGTTGCTATTGGGAACATTGGGCAACCAAAGCACCATACCCACATTTCTTAATCAATTTTTAAATCTAGAAACCCTCTGGAGATAGTGAGGGGACCATACACATTTTTCTAGGTGTGTGCTATCTCTTCAAATGAGGTCCGAATGCATCCATACAATTCTTGTATGACTCACCCCTTCCGTTGGACAATTGGTGGTATAGCTTGTAGACAAGGCCCAGATATGCACACAGTGGTCTTAGACGCAGCAATATGGTGTGGATCTAATTGTGGCAGGATCAGACCAAACAAGGCCCCATTGTCGGTTGAATTACACTGAGTTAAGAGAAAAGAAATTGATTCATTGCCCAGTGGAGAAGGATCGATTGGCCATCTAAGTGTGCCCTATTCAAAATCAATACTAGCATTCACATTATATAATAAAATTATGTCTTCAAAGACTTTTCCTCCTAAAGGAAGCTGTGGCTTTATCAAAGACTTGCATTTGAATCTTTGTTCATGGTGTTAACAACCAGATCGCAAGACAAGACAGATTTGGGGTTGCTCAATTGCATGATCATAATGGTGCAGTTGTTTCCAGATTATCTCCCTTATTGTTGAAGTGTACCTTGGGAAAGAAAAATCACTATCCAACCCATGCATATGATTGATCCTGAAAGCATCAGGTATAAAGTAACATATCAAGAGGAGCATTTATGGAAGTAGATAAAATGCAAGGTCTTCTTAGCTTAATGAACTTATCCAAAGGTAGAATTTATCAAATTGTTGTGTTCTATGATGAGATGGTTGTAGGTTTATCTAGTGCTAGTGGTCTTTAAGTTCTAGAGAAGGATTGATTAAAAAAAATTTAACCATTTGGAACTCGTGAGATTCCTCTTCAAAAGTTATATGCCCTTGGTAAGAAGCGGTAATAAGAGAACCACTGTAATGCTGCAAATCAGTTCTCCGGTATCATCTACAAGGTAAATGAAAGCCATAGTGTGATTTAATCCAATAAGAAAGAAATAACCATCTACAAATGTGGAATATTGTTTACTGCCTATGGAGTTATAAATACCATTTAGTACTTTAAATATGAGCCCTTTGTTTCACTGACTACCACCAACAAGGTTGAAGTGGGGAATCACAGTGCCCATATTTGGGTAATGTTCCAGTTCCAGGACTGTTGAAGCATATAAAATTTTCTGTCAACACCTTATGTCAACTATTTTATTTGATTTCCTATGAGCATGTTAGTTGTACTTTGGATCTTGGTGTTGCAGCAGACAATTTGATTCCCCTTGTCTATGTGCTTTACACTCTTCTGCCTAAATTGCCCAAGTTCATATTATAGCTACCTTGTTCATATACCTACCTTATAAATGCTGAGGAAATTATAGAAAATGAGGATCATTAAACTCACGACTCTTTAAAAAAATATTCTGCAAGTACTAATCCTTTCAAATGATGTCTTGTTTTCAATGAAATTTATATATTTGACACATTTTATCAAGACTTTCTCCTAAAAAAACATTGACAAAATTTCCTAGTGATCTCTAATGAAAATAATGATATTTATTTGTAAATAAATAAATGTACTGAAAAAGCACTCGTAAACATTAGGCAAAATTGTCAAATTTAATCTAATCCATTATCATTTCCAATCATTACTACAATCTACAACTGATATTAACTAGATCAATCTTCATGTATGCCTTCATGAAACAGAGGAAATGAAATTTTTGAGACAAATGAATGATTCTTGATGAGGAAGTGAGTAAGTGGCAGGGTGAAGAGAGGCAATTTTACTTAGAGAGTCTACCCAGGAAACTCGAACCATCTCAAGTGTGCATTCTTTTCAAATTCCGACTCCATGATATTTTATGATCTTTTCTTCCATTGAAAATTTTTTCTACTGAAAATGATAGAAGGGAAAAATAATGACCATGTGTACAATATGAAATCTATTTGCTTGGCATTTTGCGCTCAACTTTGCTTATGTGATAACAATTTTTCTTTTTTGTCCATTTATAATTTTATTGGATGTACATGAATAAAATTTATCCAGTTTGGACCTTCCTTATGCGGTGATGATAAAACTTATTGTTATTGTACGGAACACCTATGGACTATATACCTTGAGAGAGAAGATAAAAGTTTGACCCTTGGTCTTGTGGGTAAATGGGTTGTTTTCCCACCTTGATTGTACACCTTAGTGTTGTGGGTGAAAGGGTTGTCTTACCACTTTATTATGACCACTCTTGTTGACCTTTGACCTCGTGTTGAACGTTGTTGGTACTTGTGCTAGCGCCTCCCTCTCCTAGTGTGGTACCTTGACTCTTTTGTCATGATGACTTACGTTTATTGTTATGTGATCCTTTTAATCCTCCTTGAGGTTTCTACTATGTATGGAAGTGCTACATAGTATGATGGACATGCTAGAGCGTGGGTTAAGGCTGCCTCTGCACATTTGAAATGAGCTTTTAATTGCTTAATCTATGACTGTCATTTATTGCAGCAATGGGATTGAAATTTCATCCTCATTTCTAGATTGTTTTGATTAATACCTTGCAGTCTGTATTTGTCCAACTCCGCCCTACAACTACCTATCTCTTTCTCTCTCAGGTATGTCCATTGTTTCGTTAGTGACTTGTCTCCTAAGAGACAAAGTCCGATCATAATATATAGCTGAGTATATAAAGGAAGGTCTAAACCACATTTTTTTATCCTTTACATATGCTAGTTTAACTTATTAATTAATTTATTACTACTGTCGTTATTTATTGTCCTTGGATGCTTCAACTTTAACATAGGGACCTTTGGGAGTGTTAAGTTGAAAGAAATGAAAAATATTTTATATATGTTACCACATTATTTTCTCTTTTACGTATTCTAGTTTAACTTGTTCATCAATTTATTACTATTGTTGTTATTTATTGTCCTTGGATGCTTCAAATTTAACACAAGGACCTTTGGGAGTGTTAAGTTGAAAGAAATTAAAATTAAGTTATATATGTTACCACATTGTTTTCTCTTTTACATATGCTAGTTTAACTTGTTCATTAATTTATTACTACTGTTGTTATTTTTTGTCCTCGGATGCTTGAAATTTAACAAAGGGACCTTTGGGAGTGTTAAATTGAAAGAAATGAAAATTATGTTATATATGTTGTATTGCAGCCACTCGAAGTGTTTCATGGTTTGGACCTTCCTTGTACGATGACGATAAAGCTTATTGTTTCATAGTTGAAAGACTTGAAGGACTAGTACAAGGTAAGCCATTATGGATCTATAGTAACTTGGTAATCATTATTTTGTATGCTTGAATAATGCAAAATTTGTTTGAATATCATCATTGTCAAGCAATAACAAATTTTTAAAGAGTGCTAGCTCAATGGTAGAGCACCTGCCTAATTATAGGCAGGAGATTGGTGGTTCGATTCCTCCGTACCCTATCATAAATTAGTAACTAAGAAAATGATTAAATTCGCATATATACAACTATTAGTATCTAATTTCCAGTATCTTATAGCGCGACTAACGTTTAGTCGTATTTAGCTTAGTCATTGATATGTTATCATCTAGTAGTTTATTTAGTCGTATATTTTGTCATTAATTGTGGCAATCAATGACTAGATCAGTGACTATCGATGACTAAATTAGTGACTATCAGTGACTAAATCAATGACTAATAGGTCAATCAATTAATGACTAGTGAAATACGACTAGTTATAAGATAGTGGAAATCAACTACTATTAGTCACCGACTCAAAAATAGTCATTTATAGTCAAATTTTAGTCATTTTTTTAGTCATTAATTCCTCATTTTGTACGAGTAAACTAACACTAAATTCTTGACTAGTAAAACCCTTAGTAACCATAGAAATTATAATCACTATCCCCCATGAGCCTTTATGAACCCTACTATATATGTTTAAATCATTGTTATAACCTTTATTTGTATGGACTTTATAAGTATTTAGTAGTGTTAACCCCAAACACCATAACCCTTAAATCCTAGTTAACCAAAAACACCTTAACACCCTAACCCACAAGCTCTAAATCCCAAAACCCCTAAACACCTAGAAGGAGTTATGCACTTGGGAATTATGGTTTAGAAGAGGTCCTAAAGGCCTTTATGGGGGAGGTGCTCTAGTAATAAATGGGTAAATAGATATTTATTGGGCAATAAATTCACTAAACGTTACCCACCAAACAAAGAAACGTTCTGAAGAGGCGCACGCATGCTAGGAGCGTGTGCGCACTTCTAGCATATACGCACTCCTTCCACATGCACACCTCTATTGAACATGAAATTTTGCAAATGACCTGTGCTCTTCTCCCGCATTTTTTTTGCTCATATTGGAAATTTTTTGCTCTTCTCACATACAACTCGACAATCACTTGCATTTTTTTATTGAATTCACACACCTTTTTTAGTTTATTTCACAATTTGGATTGAATACACATCAGTTGGACTCTATTTGGCTCTTTGTATTGAATACACACCAGTTGGACTGTATTTGGTTCTTTGGATTGAATACACAACAATTGGACTCTATTTGTCTGTTTATATTGAATTTTAATGCTACTTGGATACACTTGAGCTCTTTTTACATATAGTGGATACATCAAAAGACCATTTTACATTTCAAGCAATGAGAAATCCTTGATGTATGGTGACAATGTTTCCTTATGAATTGTATTTTAGTCTTCATTCACTTTGTTTGAATTGTATGTATTTTAGTTTTTCCTCATGAATTGTATGATAAATTTATTTTAGTCTTCTCAATCCTCAACATAGACAATAAAAACACCTTACCAGAAAAAAACTACAACATGAACCAAGTAATGCTTTCAACCTTTCATAAAGATAATAAAAAAAACTTACTTACATCACCAACAATAACCTTTCATAATCACATAACTCCATCCAAACACAATCATTTGTTGAATTCCTCATGATTTCACTACAACTCACAAAAACACCAAAAGAATTAGATTCTTAATATTTAGGGGCGATTTTACCTCATCCAAAACATGAAAATGAAGTGAGTAGGAAATGTCCATCTACTAACACAAACTATTGTCAAAAAACCATGTGCCAAGTGCCAAGCGACCAAAATGATGCTCATTCTACATTGTTTCAATATGACAAGAAAACATCTCAAATTGAGGTCCTAGAGGTGATGTTGTTGTTATATATAGGGCATTATGAATATCTTTTAAGATTATAAGAAAACATTCTCACTAGATGTTGTTGTACATTGCTTCAAGATTTTGACCAATTGAGGACAAATGTGAAATGAGGACCCTACCATGGTATTCGACATAAAATGGGAAACCACAGCCACACATTTAGACAAAAGTGAGTTGCACTCAAAATGAGGGAATTCACCACACTACAAGCCTATGCCACTAAGATGGATAGGAGGAACTTGATGCCAACCTAGGTTGGGTTGTGCATTGCTGAAACATTATTAAATCCCACATCAATATTTGATTGAATAAGTGTATGATCAATACCAGTAACACAAGCTCTATGCATGTACACACTAATGGGATGTTGAGAGCAAAAAAGATCTTTGTTGCACCACTTCGATAATCTTTTGTGATAGTTGCAGTGGCCTCATGACACCTTCTTTATTGCTACCATATTATTTTTCTCTATATGTACAATGTCAAGAAAAAAAAACATACTTCCATGACCATAGTTTACATTGTACACTTACGAAGATAACACACATAGGTTTGCACAACACCCAATCAATTGCTACATCAATTTTTAATAATCTTGCACATTATACAAGTCATCATCGTTGTAAAAGTTTGTTTTCCTCATTTAATAATTGAAAAATAATATCTTTTTTGTTACTTTTTTGGTAGGAGTTATATTTTTTATTTTTAAAAAAAACATATTGAAGATGGGAAACATACGTAATTATAAAAGAAAGACTAGAAGGAAGGAGATGCCCGCTATAAAGGCCCATGCGATAAGACAAAAGGCCAGGTTGTACATGGAAAACAGTAGACATCAAAATGTTAGTGCCTTATATCCTAGCGCAATGCATTCCACGATGACCTCGGGTTCATTAGGAGAAGTGAAATAGATGCGGGTAATGGAGCCCTCTCAAAATCCAACGTCAAGTGATCATCCAACGAATAATCCATCAATAAGCAATGATGAAGTGGCTGAAGTCAATCAAATATTTGTTGATGCTAAGTATCCAGGGATGGATTTTTAATGAGTTTTTAATTCGAAACTTCCCCAAGAATAGCACACACATGTAGAACACACTCCCTTGCAGGACCAAATTGTGAATGAAGTGCCACAACAAACCGGTGATGAGACTCATGCTTCCTTTGTGAATCCCTTCCCTCGACTATCAAGTGAGTGGCGAAGAATTCCCAGATGTATTCATGTGGATGAAAGTTCCTTTTCAAGTCTTGAAGGTAAGTTTCCTAAATGCACTATTGATTTCCATTGTAGTAGGATCATCAAATAATTTTTTGAATCCAAAACCGATGCAACAAAATGTCAATCATTTCTGACTCCATTAAAATCACATTGTCCATCTCATGTTAGGAGAATTTTAGGCATAGAGGTAGTTAGAATTTTAGAGGAAAATAGTCACATTGTTATAAATCTATAGTCTGCATTTAATTTGATTGGAAAAAATTCTCGTACAAAATATCTTAATGCGGCCCATCGTGTACTGTCAAAATCGATTCTAGACAAATCCACAAGGAAATGTAACCTGTTATCACACACATGTAAAATATTTAAAGTAGATAGAGAGACTCTTCAAAAGTATTCTACTATTAGATTAAAACATGAGACCCCAGGCAAAAAATATTGTTGGGCCTTTGTTGGTAGGTTACCTCGTTCATACATGAACCTTATTGATGTTGTTAAAGAACTAGTACAAAATTTTTGGCATGATAACACTAGATTGTCATCAAATAAAAGAGATGTGCTAAAGTTGAGAAAAGGTGTTAAGGGGTGTGAACCCATGTCAAGCACTTCCTTGAAATGACACAAACAAAACTCTACGAGAGGTTCAAGAATGAGCACACACAATTGAACTTGGGCCAAAGGTCCCTTGAAAATTGAAAAACTTGGTATGTTAGAGTTTGCATTGATCTTAACACAACCATGTAGAATTTGAGTACTATTATGATACATATAAACATATACTTTGTGATTTGCATACTAAAATTGTGCAGGACTTCTCATTGTTACAACCACCGAATGCATCCAAAGCATTTATCCATATAATAATGTGTCTAAGACCCGAAGGGAAAAAATATTATAAAAAATCATGTTTATATGGGACATGTTCCAGGTGCAGTGGATTTGCATTGTTGAGCCGCTACATCCATGAAAGCGAGGAGCATGAATTTGGGAGGATTCCAATAGAAATGCAAAAATTCAAGTACATAACATATCAAGTAGATAGTGCAAAGGAAAGTAAAAGAATTGCATTGGTGAAGTCACGATTAATCTCAGTTTGCATACTTTCATACTGTACATGTTGAATTTATACATATATATTCAAATTGTAAATGTCACATTGTATTAATGCCCTTGGTTTTGTGGCACCAGGTACAAATTTGTGATTTCATGAAGGAATTCTACAAAAATACCAAGCAATATGTACAACATGTCCATGTAGCATGATGGAAGGATGAACAGTACAGACAGTGCAGGGACACCTTTTCCAATGGCACAATATTGTCGGTTGTGGACATTGTTGAAAACTACACCTTGCAGCCACAGAATGAGATTCAAAGTCAATACTACCATTCATACCAAGTTAGCATAATGGTCCATATCACGTATAGGCACACACCAGAGACAAGCAGTGACAGGAGGATAATATTGAAAGAGACCAAATTTTACATCGGTGATGACAGGTGCCATGACCTGCATTATGTGCAACATTGCTTCAGAATTTTCTATGATCAGTTGAAGTAGAGAGGTATACAAATGGAACAACATTGGATATGGTCAGATGTTTGTGCAAGCCAATTCAAAAATGCATGTGTATTCCAGTGGTTGAGTATTTTACACAAGACTTATGATGTGTTGCATATATGGAACTGTTTTGAGACTGGGCATGGAAAGGGAGAGCATGATGGGGTTGGAGCATGTCTCAAAACTGCCCTATGAAGGGATTATATGAGGTGCATGAAAAACCCTCATATTTGGGATGCAGAATCCATAGTTCAATGGTGCTATGCAAAAATGTGAGATCGAACCACAAAGCAGCACAGTCCAACAAGTAGAGGACATGTTGTTAGAAATTTCTAGAATGTGGTTGATATAGATTGATCGCCTTCTTATAGTTGTAGTACTATACAATGGACTGATGGATTTCATTCGGCTCAAAGATCGAACAACCCCTTAATTGAAATATGGACGCAAAAACATGCTTTCTTTTGTGGGCCTTGTAGTAGCGGTGAGTGGTATGAATGTGAATCAACAGATTGGGTTGATGAATGGGATCATGTATCACTTGTAGTAGAACCACGTGCATATGTTGAAACAATCTAGTCAGAGGAAGGCCAATCTTCTATTTCGAATTAATATGATCATATATCTGATCTTGTACAGCCAGGTAAACATTTATGCATTCATATCCCAGTTCCCTTCTTGTTTTTTTAACTAACCATGTTATAAAATCACTACTTGTTGAAATTTGACTGTATAATGCATTTTTGCAGGACAAATCTACACAGTTGTCACTCCGATAGACATTGCAATTGGCACGAATTATTGGTTGGCATGATGCATTCATGGGAAGCAAACCCTCCTTGCATCATTAATTGATAGTGAAGGAATTACCTTTTTGATTGGCTTGATGGTTGTTCAGGGAGAATAGCTTATAGTAGATAGAAAGGAACCAAAGAGAAATTGCTACACATACGTGGATTATAGACCAGGTTCACGGGTGTATCAATTTACGCACTTGATCGTTGGTACAAACATCCAAATACAAACAATGTCAACAAAGTAATCAAACAAGGTACACTACTTACTACCTCATGTAGAGAATGAGAGGTTGTTTGAGACAATAAAAAACAGAGAGGATCCAGAAGTTCTAATTGGTTGAGGTACATAGTATATTCATGTGATTTTTTATTCATGCATGTCTAATGTTATTCATGTTAGATATTTTATTTCATGTTATGTATATCATGTTATATTATATCGTTTATTTGATGTTTAAATTATGTTTAAGTTAATATTACTATACATTGATGTTTTACACCATTATATGTTTTACACCAATCAATACATTTAAAGTTTTCATCCCTCTAAGAAAAATTTACATGAATAAAAAAGATTTGAAAACTCATCTTATATAGCATATATATAATGGAGGAGAGCACTCCAGGGAAGAAACATAAGTGAACCACACACTAGCAAAGTGCTCCACTTGTAGAGTACATATGCACATATGAAAGGAAAGACCATCAATCCATCTCCAATCATCCAAAAAGTAAACCATGGCACCATATGATATCTAGGGCTTGTGTCCCACCTCTGCAATACACATTGCTCCATGTGTCTTGTATGGTGTTCTCCCACCAAGTGAATACTCCATGTGGCCATCATGCAAGTTGTATGCAATCGAGGCTATAGATATTAATTTATCAAGGGAAGAACGATAATCCAATGACAATCTGATGTCTGACATCCATTGAGAAAGTTACCAAAAGTGTGCATATCAACCAAAAACCATCTCTTGTGATACAATCCATCTCAAACCATTCGAGGGATAATCGATGGCTCTATACTTTGTAATACTCACATTATCTACAAATCTTGAATCACCCTTAACAACATCCTCCATTAAGGCATCACACCTCTCTAATGAATAAGTAGAATGTGCATGGATGAATTCATTGTCATCATCACACCTCTCCTCCGCTATATAATTGGAAATCTCATGGATGGAAGAAACAAATGATATAAATATATTGGGTGTTACAATCACCCCTACATGCTCCTAATCCACTAGATCAATAATGCTGACATTCTCCCTCACCACGACAGGAAATACTAACAAAATGAAATATCTCAGAATCACATTATGCATATTGGAAGCTATATCTACATTTTCCTTCTAATAAATAGAACATATTACAGCTTAAAGACCCTAAACTAGCCCTAGAAACCATACAAAAAACAATCTAGCCCCGGAAAGCCTAATGTGGACCTAGAATCCTAGATACCTCATCTAGAATACTTATCTATCCATAGAGACGTAACCTATCCCCAAAGACCTAATCTAGACATATAGAACCTAATATAGCTTGAAGACCCTAATGTAGCCCTATAAACCAGACAAAAACAAATCTAGCCCAGTAAAGCCTAATGTGGAACTATGATATTCTGTAAGAGATCTAGCAACTATAACAACTCACAATCAAACTCTCAAGTATGTTGCAAGGAAGAAGAGAAGAATGCACTCAGTAATCACTCACAAACATAGAATAATAGACAATGTCAATATCATACAATGGAATTATGAATGTAAAGAATGTGTTACAATGAATTGCAAAGGAGCACGATATAGGATTCGAATTAGCCAAGTAGGGCATTTGAATCTAAGCTCAGAGTCTAGCTTGGATAATAATGGAGACATCATCCTGTCAGTAGTATTAGTCATAAATGGTAAGAGTCAGTCAAGTGTGTCTAACCGAGTCTAACAGAACCATCTATGCATAAATCAGGGAATGGAGACTCCAAGGAGGCCACATGAGGCTGTCAAATAGTCAAATGGAACTCCAGAACTAGCTAACAAGAAGCTACAAGCAGTCATCATGAGAAATCAGTGGAACAACTGCTTAATTAATGCAGTAACTGAGTGATAACTCCCGGTAGGTGAGAAAAGGTGCCCTAACTGAGTGATAATTGGTGGTATGTGAGAAAAGGCACCCAAACTGGATGTGGTAGGTAGGAAAGGCACACTTTCCATGCATAAAAGTCAAGTAGGGTGCATTAGGTAGGTAGGAGGCCAAATGGGGCTAAATATAGGATGTGGAGAGCTAGAAGCAAGCTCTAGGTGTTGGCGAGAAAACCATGATGATGACTGGAAGCATCCAGTGGCATGCAAATTTGCATTCAGGCATGGAAAATATAAAAACTATGGTGTGAATATTCCAACAAACCCCCGCAAGCTATACTATGAGAAAATAACTGAAATCTAAAAAATTGGGCCCTGGTGACTAAGACCAAAGGTCACCCCATACAATCAATCTAAATAAACTAAGTGAGGAAAGAGGGAAAACTCAATGGGAAGAAAGCCCTCCCTCAAAATAGACTGAAGGATACTAAAGTAGCATATCATCACCCACCCTAGAAGGAGGTAAGTGTCCTTCCTTTCCAAAGAAGGATCGATCGATCTGAAATGGATCAACAATGTGAGAAGGATGAAACCTTCTATTCTAAAAATTTGATATAGTTCTTCTATGATCATGTGGATCACCAACCACATCATCAACATATTGGAGTGTAATGGCTGCCGATCGAGGAAGAGGAGGAATATCAGGTGAGAGATCTTCAAGTTCTTGTGGATCTGGATCTCCCATTATCTCATCTTCATCATCAGTTGCTGGACCTTCAAGTTCTTGTGTATTTGGATCTAGAATTCCATCATCATCATCTACAGTTGCTAGACCTTCAGGTTCTTGTGGGTATGGGTCTAATATTCCCTCATCATCATCTCTATCTTTAGATTTTGAATCTGAAATATCATGTGAAGAAGAAGGTAAAACTGGCTCATCATCACATACAAACTCTGAATTTGGAATCTCATGAGGAGAAGCAAGTAAAATTGGCTCATCATCATGTGCAAACTCTGAATCTAAAATCTTATGAGGAGAAGCAAGTAAAATTGGCTCATGCTATCATCACTTGAAGGAGGAATATATCCAAAATTGTTGATGTCATGAAACTGCTCCAAAATGTTAGTTTTTCATAATTTACTTCAATCTGATCTAGGATCTTAACTGAGAGAACAACATGTACAACATATCTACAGTATATTAATCATGGACACAATAATGCAAGCACACAAGAGACACAGAGTTTACTTGGGGAAAACCATAAAGATGAAAAACCCTAATAACTTCCACAGAGATAGATAGATCAATGATACAACCCAAGCATAAGAGATAGACATCTCCTAGCAGTAGCTTCTCCTCCTCCACAAGTGTGCCACTTTCCAAAGAGTGTGTGTGAGAATAGAATGATAAAATAGAGTGCCTCCCGCACTCTATTTATACTTGACTTGACTTGCCTAATAACCATTACTAGGTTGGCCTTAACTTAACCACATAACATAAAGCTGATTGGGACGACACCCAATAGGGTGGTTTAATAACCCTTTGAACTACATGGCCAACCCCCAATAGGGTGGTCTAATAACCCTTCGACCCACATGACTTATATAGGGCCGACCCCAACAAGGTGGTCTAATAACCCATCAAGTATAAGTTATGACACTTCCAATATAAATGACGACACTTCCGTATAGAGGAATAATAACATCTCTATAGGAATACAAACACTTCCATATAGAGGAATAATACCATCTCTATAGGAGTACAATATACATATATGAAATACATTCCGAAGTTACATATACATCAACACTCCCTCTTAACTAGGAAGGTATTTCTCGACACAGGTCTTCTAGCACAAGTCTTCTTCTCTGGATCATCGTCACTTGATAATCGTCATCATCACTGCTACTGCTATCTCAATCAATCTCTGAATCTACTCATCATAGGAAGTTCTACAGAGCCATTCATTTTTCATACTGGATGTAGGCCCACCACCTGTAGGTCTTCATCATCACTGGCCATACTGTGGAATCCTTAGGACTTATTATGTGAGTCAACAAAACCTTGAAAGAGAATCCCATGACTGATTATGAGCACACAGCTCAACCTATCGGATCTCCCAGCACCTTTTACATGCTACTGGACAACCTGTCCATGGCCATAGAGTATCATGAAGCACTGCCCAGATGCAAATCACACAACACTTATATCTACGCCATGGGAGAACACATCTACAACCATGCGAGAATGGCACAACACTTATATTGCATCCATGGGAGAACAAGTCTACGACCATGCTCAAATGGCCCAGCACTTATATTGTAGCCATGGGAGAACACATCTACAACCATGCTCAAATGGCCATAGCACTTATATTTCAGCCGTGGGAGAACACATCTACAACCATGCTCGAATGGCCCTAACACTTATATCGCAGCCATGGGAGAACACATCTACAACCATGCTCGAATGGTCCAACACTTATATCGTAGCCATGGGAGAACACATCTACAACCATGCTCGAATGGCCCTGGAAATTACATCATGACCATGGGAGAACACATCCGCCACCATGTCGAAAAAGCCCAGCAATTACATCGCGACCATGGGAGAACACATGTACAACCATGTTTGAAAATCTCATGTGCATCTGTGTCTTTGGAACTCATCACACATAATCCAACTGATTTTGTAATGTATCCACCTGATACATGTCATCACATATGATCATCCTGATCATCATCACTGCATCATCCTGATGCATGTCATCTGGAGCAACATCCTGAAGCTCATCATCCATGATCATCCTGATCATACAATGCATCCACCTAATGCATACACAGTATCTGCCTGATACATATCATCATACATGATATCCCTGATCATACAATGTATCCACCTGATACATATACAAATACATGATCCACCTGATCATACAATGTATCCACTTGATACATCTACAGATACATACACATGATCCAACTGATCATATCCTACATCCAACATGATGCATATACATATAAATGATCCAACTGATCATATCTAGCATCTATTGGGTATGTTATATCTCTTCACATGGTCGTTGCGTGTACAACACGATCCCCATGGCATTAGAGGGGGGGGGTTAGAGGGGGGGGGCAGCCCGACAGGTCCCACCCCCTTCGTTTCGGACCGTTAGGTTCCGAAACGACACGGAGGGGGCCGTTAGGCCCCCGGAGTCCGCGTGGAGCGCAAAATTTTTTGGGTTGCTTTTTGCTTTTTCACGATTTTCGACCCATTGTACTCTATCTAATCCTGGTAAAAGGGATTAGGGTTGTAACCTAATTTTCGGGTAAATGAATTAGGGTTTTAGATGCTGCGGAATACCATTTATTGTATTGCACATGGTTAAATAAAACATATAATGAAAAAGGAGCTAGTGCGGCTCTAAGTTTTGCTATTTTTTTCCCGGTTAAGGGTTTCCAGGTGAAAATCTCTGTGTAATGTGTGTGCCATTGTGTATTTTCTGTTAATGCTTAAGAATCGATTTAAGTTTGTACTTCACTGTTAAGGTTTAAAACTTACAACATCAACATGATGCATACATACATAAATGATCCAACTGATCATATCCAGCATCCAACATGATGCATACAAATACAAAGCAGTAACTGGAGCATCGCCCTGATGCTCATCATCCAGCGCTTACATCCACGGCCATGTGAAGGATCCTCCTTCTAACATGCTTGGAATGGCTTTAGCAAATGTGTCCATCACTTCTTCCTTGAAGTGTCATCAATCTGAAGAACACCAAGCCTCTCTCTGAAGTACTCGAACTTCACTCTGGCTAGTGGCTTCGACAATACATCTGCAATCTGCTCATCCGTTGCAACATACAGAAGCTTCACTGCTCCTCTTTGCACCATATCCCTGATATAGTGATATTTGATCTCAATGTGTTTCGACCTGTCGTGGGACACTGGATTCTCAGAAAGCTTCACACAACTTTGGTTGTCACAAAAGATACCAGTAGCCTCCAGCGGGAGATCAAATAACTCAGACAATAGCTTCCAAAGCCATACTGCCACACAACTAGCTGAACAAGCTGCAACATACTTTGCTTCAGCTATACTCAGTGCTACGTAGGAGTGCTTCCTGCTAAACCAAGAGATCACACCTGATCCCATATTGAAGCAATACTCAGAAGTGCTCTTAATATCTACAGCACTGCATGCCCAATCTGAATCAACATAACCCTACAGGTTAAACTTTTGATTCGCATCATACTTGAGCCCATAATCAACTGTACCCTTCAGGTACCTCAGAATATGCTTTATAGCAACCAGGTGAACACTCCTTGGATCCGTCAGGAACTGGCTCAATGTGTTCACCGCAAAGCAAATATCTGGTCTCATGTTTGTCAGGTACATAAAGGACCCAATTATCTGACGATACATAGTGACATCAATCAGATCATATGAAGCATCACACAGAAGCTTTAGGTTTGATGCCATAGGTGTGACCATGGACTTGCAGTCCATCATCCCGAATCTCTTCAGGATCTCTACTACAAACTTCCCTTGTCCAATGAAGATTCCATCTGCACTTTGCCACACCTCCATGCCTAGAAAGTAGTGCATCATCCACAAGTTCTTCATCTCGAACTCAGGAGCAAGCTTCTACTGCATGTCAGTAATCAATCTATCCTCACCTGTAATGGAATGTTGTACAGTGCAGCAAGTTTTTCAGAATTTACTTCAATCTGATCTAGGATCTTAACTGAGAGAATAACATGTACAACATGTCTACAACATATTAATCATGGACACAGTAATGCAAGCACACAAGAGACACAGAGTTTACTTGGGGAAAACCATAAAGGTGCAAAACCCCAATAACTTCCTCAAAGATAGATAGAGCAATGATACAACCCAAGCATAAGAGATAGACATCTCCTAGCAGCAGCTTCTCCTTCTCCACAAGTGTGCCACTCTCCAAAGAGTGTGTGTGAGAATAGAATGATAAAATAGAGTGCCTCCAACACTGTATTTATACTTGACTTGACTTGCCTAATAACCTTTACTAGGTTGGCCTTTACTTAACCACATAACATAAAGATGATTGGGACAACCCCCAATAGGGTGGTCTAATAACCCTTTGACCCACATGACTTATACAGGGACAACCCCAACAAGGTGGTCTAATAATCCATCAAGTATAAGTTACGACACTTACAATATAAATGACGACACTTCCGTATAGAGGAATAATAACATCTCTATAGGAATACAAACACTTAAGTATAGAGGAATAATACCATCTCTATAGGAGTACAATATACATATATGAAATACATTCTGAAGTTACATATACATCAACACAGAATATGCATGCAGTCCTCATTTGAACCATCATGACTGTAATCAATATCAGAAGAACTAGAACTAGATGATGATGGATCTTCATTAATATCAAAGGACGATGCAATAGTGGAGGTCCATTTTGAAATAGGAGTTGGACAAATAGGTGCTAGATCTTCAGGTTCTTGTGGATCTGGATCTAGCATTCACACTTCTTCAAGGGTCCTCTTTTTCTCAATCTCTTTTGGTGTGTCTTTTCCCTTTAGGCAACCTCTGAAGGTGCCACGAGAAAACTTGCCACTTAGAAGACCATCAACCACATTCCAAGCTGGCTTGTAGTTGACAGGAGATAATCTACTCTCTTCATGAGTATGAGAGTGAAGAGAAGACTCCTTTGAGAGAGGTAAGAAGTGTGAAAACTCGAAGTTTTTTCTCATGATTTGCAACTCGTTTTGCAATGATTTCCCCTAAAACCATGTGTTGTACCTCGACATCATATGGATTAAAGATCACTCTTTTGGGCTCTCCAGTATGAGTCATTTGATACACTGAAAGGAAATTAGGTGCAAGAGAAGGAACATAAAGCACATTAAAAAATTAACCATCATCAAGATCGATTCTTCCAATCCCCTGAGAGGAGACTTTTGAATCGTTGCCCAAATTGATGGAAGGGCCAATAGAGCTTTCGAAACTAGAGAAGAGATATTTGGAGGAATCCATATGACATGATGCTCTTGAATCTATGATGAATGCAGAATCAACTGATGCACTTTCTATGAGAGCATGACATCTTTATTTTCCTTCATATCTAGAAGATTTAGTATCAAGATCTTTCTTCCTTTCACATGTTGGTACAAGAAGATTGTTCTTCTCAAGTAATTGAGCCATCAAATCTATAGTATTCTTCATGCAAGAACTTTTAGGATGGAACCCTCTATGACAATAAGTGCACTTGGTCTTTCCCTTTTGAGAATGCTTGGTCTTCCTTGAGTTTGAAGCCCCATCTGACTGGTATGGACTATCTGTATGCCTTATATCATTCGATCTCTTGTTAGAAATATTTTTCTTGCCTTTACCATTCGCTCTCTCTGCAGTTGTAAGAGTTGAATCCAATTTGGGTTTGATCATTCCCATGGAGATCAACTTCTCTTCCTCTTGAGTAAAAGATTGAATGAAGTCATCTAGTGAGGGAAGATTCCATTTTGGAATGGACAACTTAGCTGAATGGAAAGTAGATACAGAAACTGAGAATTTTCCCCCCAACTTTGAGAGAATGGCAAGTATAAGCTGCTTGTCTTATTTCACTATCTCATATATTTTCACCTGTGATATCAAGCTTTTGAACTTGGTGAGGAAGGAATTGATAGATTCGAAGCTGTCAGGACTCAAACATATGAGCTCATTCTCCAATTTGTGTCCTTTCATATCATCTTTCTGTCCAAAAAGGGATTCGATCTTGTCCCAAACCTCTTTAGGAGATGTAAGATCGATGACATGGAAGTGAAGATCTTTAGAAATTGAGAGAAGGAGGAGTCCAATTACTTCATCAATCCTATCCAACTACTTTGAATTTTCAAATGCAGTAAGTGTGAAATTCAGTTCACATCCAACAACTATTCAAGAAATTACACTCTCTCATAAGAAAAATATCACACAACTAGTCAAAGGCACAAAAATTATGTACAAGAGTAGATTTATGTATTAACTTCTCATGAATTTAATACATCAGCCAACCATATGAAATTAATAGGATGCTATTAAATAACATTACATTAGTAATTCAAATGGATAAATATTCCAAAATAATCATCTCTTCATCAGACTTGCTAAAAATGCCTATCCCCCTAGGTGGCAAGTTGACTTTCCAAATCTTCCCAAAAGCTCACGAATTTCCTACACTGTGATCTGAAGGTGATGTATGATGGAAAAAAATTCCAAATACGAATTTTGGAAGGAAAAATCATTAAGGAAAGTCTTGGGTGTAAAAAAAAAGTTTCCTAGGTAGACTAGCTTTTCCCCATAGGGTAAAAAGTAGTAAAAAACACTAAAACTAAAAAAATGCACCTTTCCTAGCTAAATATTATCTAGAATATTTTAGGAAAGTTCCCAAGTGGACTAGATGTCTTGTGGTACACACCTTGGATGTATTTGAGCCTCCCATGTTGCCTCGTGGTCCACACAATGGCAATTTCCTAGTCATTACATAGATTTAACCAATAAATGATTAATTAATGCATATTATGTAAAGAAATGACATGTAGGAAGACTTAATTATTACAACAACCCCCATAAGTCTGACTTATATGGTATAAATATCAGAATATAAAATAGTAAGGGCCCAGTAACAAGATTTGGTCACCCTGTACAATACTGTCGGTCCATAAAAAATAAGGATAGAAGGAAAACCTCATGGGAAAAACCTCCCCTCAAAACATGGACATATCAAAATTGAAAGGTTGCTGATAAACCCTTCACTCCACCACATGTTCATCCATCCCAAGCAGTTATCTAAGATAGCTGAATGTCTTCTTTATGAAATCCTTGCTGAAGATATCTGCAGTTTGCTCACCTGTGGGGCAATATTGCAAATCTATGATCTGGTCATGCACTAGGCCTCTAATGTAGTGCATATGAATCTCTATGTGCTTGGTCCTCTTCCTATGTACTGGATCACATGAAACTCTAATGGAACTCTGGCTGTCACAATAAATGACAGTAGGAGTACTGAAAGAAATCTCAAACTCTGGCAAAATCCCCTGCAACCAAACACACTGTGTAGCAACATTCACTACTCCTCTGCACTCTGCCTCTGATGAAGATAGTGCTATGGAATTCTATTTCTTGCTGGACCAGCAAACAGGCCCACCTCCAAGCATGAATACAAATCCTGATGTGTATTTCTTGTCAAGGCTATCACCATCCCAATCTGAATCTATGAAGCCCAAGAGATCTAGACTCGAATTTGCAACATAGTGAATCCCATCACTCTTTGTGCCCTGCACATAATAAATAATTATTTTTGCAGCCCTCCAATGTAGCTCATGTGGCTGCTCCATGTACATTGATGCCACAATCACAACATAAGCAAGATCTGGTTGAGTGTGTGTCAAGTAGAGAAAGCTACCAATCAACTGTCTATATAAAGTGTTGTCAAACAATGGTGTAGATTCTGCAACTTCTAGCTTAACTCCTTAAAGGAATGGAGTATTAGAAGGGTTGAAATTAGCCATCTTAAACTTCTTCAACATATCAGAATCATACTTTGACTAAGATACCTTGGTTCCATCTTTTGTTTGAGAAATCTCAAGCCCCAAAAATCTCATAAGAATTCCGAAGTCACTCATGGAGAATGCTTGGTGCATGGCTTCCTTTAATGATGCTATTTGGTCATTGCTACTACTTGTAATCAGAAAATCATAAACACACAACACTATTATCATTATAAAACCATCAATATGCTTCATATAGACATTTGGGTCAGGTTTACACTGGACATAAACTTGTGACACAAGAAAACTGTCCATCTTTGCATACCAAGCCCTGGGGGCTTGCTTGAGTCCATACAAAGATTTTTTCAACCTGCAAACAAGATTTGGATCTGATGTGTACCCATGTGGATGCTACATATATATTTCTTCTTCAATCTCCCCATGGAGGAAAGCACTTTTCACTTCCATGTTATGTACTTCCCACCGCTTGGAAGCTACCATAGCCAAAACTAGTCTAATGGAGTCTTTCTGTGCTACCGGTGCAAATGTTTCATTATAATCAAGTCCTTGGACCTTAGAAAAACCCTTTTCTACCATCCTTGTTTTGTATTTAATGGATGTACCATCCACTGCACATTTGGTCTTAGAAATCCACTTGCATCTTACCAATTTTATGCCTGCGAGGAGCTTGACTAGCTCGCAACTTTCATTCTTCTGTAATGACTCAAACTCCTCATCCATAGAAATATGCCATCTTGTATCATGTGAGGCTTCCTCATTTGTTTGAGGATCAGAATCTATCATCATAAAAAGGTTTCTCAGAAAGATAAGGATCATTCACATTGAGAGCAGTCTCAAATTGTGATCTAGTCCTCCTTTGATCCTGAGGATTGCAAACTAGTTCACTTGGTGCTTGCGAAGTTTTTGCAGCCCATTTAGGCCTTGTAGGTGAGTTAGAATCTACAATAAAATGATCCTCATCATCATAAATATCATAATCAAAAACATCAAGAACATCACTTACTTCTTCTTCAGGTAGTGGTGAAGATGGTTCTCCCATTTTAGCGCTCTGAGAGGGCTCTTCCTCAAACTGCACACTTCTTTCGATGAATTCTTTATGAGTGGTCATGTTCAACAACTTATAACCTTTGGAGTCCTTTGAATATCCAACAAATAAACATGGTTGTCTTTGGTGCTGCAATGCCCTTCTCTTCTCAAGTGGAATCCTAGCCCAAGCCTTTGAGCAAAAAATATTGAAATGAGAGATGTCAGGTTTGTGAACTGTCCAAGCCTCGAAAGGAGTGATACCTTTGAGAGATTTGTGTGGCACTCTATTCTGAATGTAAGTGGAAAATTTTATTTCCTCATCCCATATATTGGGAGACAATTCCTTTGCCTCAAGCATACAATTGGCCATCTCCTTTAGAGACCTATTTTTCCTCTCAACAACCCCATTCCGTTGAGGTGTATATGGAACTGTGTGTTTCATCTGAATGCCTGAAGAGGCACAAAATTGCCGAAACTCTGATTTCACATATTCACCACCATTATCAGATCTTATAACTTTAATATTCCTACCATACTGATTCTCAACCGAGGCGTTGAATAGCTTGAACAACCCAAAAACTTCTGACTTTAACTTAATAAAATAAATCCAACAATACCTGCTGAAGTCATCTATGAATGTGACGATGTATTTTGCATGATTCAAGGACTCATGAGGGAATGGAATTGATATATCAGTATGAATAAGTTCTAATGTTGTAGTGGTTCTCTCAGAATTGGATCTCCCATACTTATGCTCTGGGTGTTTACCTAGCTTGCAAGTTTGACAGACACCTTTGGAAAACTTGATATTGGGAAGCCCTATGACCATCTCTTTCTCATGAAGTTGGGAAAGGTATTTGTAGTTTAGGTGGCCAAATATTTCATGCCATAGCTTGCTGGACTCATTTGCATGGGTTAATAGAGCAGAAGGTGAGGGGTTTGGCACAAAATGAGAAAAATTGTAAATTCTAGAACAATGATCAGCAGTACTAAATGCAATAATTTTTCCTGTTGAAAGTTTTGCTATCTCAACATCATTGGGGGTAAAGGTTACTCTCTTGGGAAGTCCTATACGGGTCATCTGATAGACTGACAGTAGGTTTGCAGCATGTCCAACGACATATAAAACATTATTAAATGACCCAAACTCGAGATCTATGCTACCTTTGCCTTTGCTAGACGTTTAAGAATTGTCTCCCAATACAATATTTGGACCACTGGAAGAGTCAAGTGAAGTGAAAAACTTACTTGTAGACACCATGTGTCTTGATGCACCGGAATCGATAATGAATGAAGAAGGATTTTATGTGCTGGCCATCAATGCATGAAATCTCTCTTTATCATCGGAATTTTGTCCTCCATCCTTCCTCCTTGCACTCTCTAGAATAGGAATGTTGGCTTTCTGCAAGAGTTAAGTCAATTGGTCAATGGTTTTCTTCATGCAAAATATTTCAGGATGAAATCCCTTGCTGCAATAATTGCACTTTGTCCTCTCATTCTTTTTGTTTGGTTCTTCTTGAAGTTGGATGTCTCTCCATTTGAAATCTGCTTGTATTTCCTCTCACCGGTGGGATTCTTGAAATTTCCCTTCTTCTTGCCTTTTAAACCCCTTGAATCTCCAACATTTAGACAGTGGTATTTGGATGGATTTTTAATGGCTCTCATCAAGACCAATTTGTCTCGTTCTTGTGTCAAAGACTACATGAATTCTGAAAGTATCGAGCTCTTCCAATTTTTAATTGCTTTCCGGGTGGAATGAAAGGTTGAGACAAAGATTGAATAGTCGGGGCCAAGCTTGGAGAGAATGGACAAGACTAATTGCTCATATTTCTTGTCAATACCACATTGCTTCAGCTACAATACAATATATTTAAATTTGGATAAGAAATCCTATAGATTATAAAAATTTTGTGGACTCAAGGAGAATAGCTCATTATCCAATTGGTGGCCTCTCAATTCATTGATTTTCCCAAACAATTCTTGAACTTTCAGCCATACTTCATTGGGTGAAGTGAGGCCATCAAGATGAAATAGAAGCTCTCTGGATCTAGTCAGACATAACAACCCATATGATTCATCCCCTCGATAGTGCCATTTCGATTTCTCTACTATTGAGGTTGGCTCAGCTTCAGTTGCAATGGTCACCCTGTAGAGCCCTTTGCTCCTTAGTAGAATCTCCATCTGTGACTTCCAATCAAAGTAATTGAAGGGAGTGAGGATGATATGCTGTGTATGATCCATTGCTGCCATGAAATAAACTTATGTAATTATTTTAGAACACTTATGGATGCCAAAGTGTGCCCTGCAGAGAATAGAATTCTCCCGATGAATTGATCAATGCACCCTTCCTGAGACTGGTTCGATCCTGCAAGACAATCAAAGATGAAAGGAATATATTGATGGCTCTAATACCATGTGAAATTGAGTTCACATCCAAGAACTATTCAATAAATTACACTCTCTCATAAGAAAAATCTAACACAACTAGTCAAAGACACAAAAATTATGCACAAGAGTAGATTTCTGTATTAACTTCTCATGAATAAAATACATCAGCCAACCATATGAAAGTAATAGGATGCTGTCAAATAACATTACATCAGTAATTTAAATGGCTAAAGATTCCAAAAGAATCATCTCTTCATCAGACTTGCTAAAAATGCCCATCCCCCCTAGTTGGCAAGTTGACTTTCCAAATCTGCCCAAAAGCTCACGAATTTCCTAAATTGTGATTTGAAGGTGATGTATGAAGGAAAACAATGCCAAATACAAAGTTTGGAAGGAAAAATCATTAAGGAAAGTCTTGGGTGTAAAAAACAAGTTTCCTAGGTAGACTAGCTTTTCCCCATAGGGTAAAAAGCAGTAAAAAACACTAAAACTCAGAAAATGTTCCTTTCCTGTCTAAATCTTATCCAAAATATTTTAGGAAAGAACCCAAGTGGCCTAGAGTGCTTGTGGTCCACACCTTGGATGTATTTGATCCTCCCATGTTCCCTTGTGGTCCACACAATGGCAATTTCCTAGTCTTTACATAGAATTAACCAATAAATGATTAATTAATGCATCTTATGTAATTAAATGACATGTAGGAAGAATTAATTATTCCAACATTGAGAGGTTCTACCATCGTTCTGTTGAGTATTTAGGTGAAGCTCTTGGATCTCATGATGGGAGTCATCTTGGATTTCCACTCAACATAGTTGAAAGATGTGAGTTTTAGATCCATCTGAACAGAGAAAGTCGAATAGTTGAAGAAGATTATGAATGGGTGAATAAACCTGCAAAATAAGCAGATTTTTTGCTGATAGAGAATGCTACACTTTTACTGAACACTACATTAAAGACACATGGAAAATAGACTAACTCTTTCACACCTAGCTAGACCTCACTGGATTTCTCCAATGAATTCAAGTAATAGCACCAGGATTTGCTGTGGAAACTCAGAGGCTTGTGCCGCACAAGTGAAAGATAGATGCTCAAAGAAATGCTGCAACTGCTGCAATTTGAATAGATGCTTCCTACTCTGATACCATGTGATAATCTACAAGAGATCTAGAAACTGTAACAACTCACAATCAAACTCTCAAGTATGTTGCAAGGAAGAAGAGAAGAATGCACTCAATAATCACTCACAAACACATAATAATAGACAATGTCAATATCATACAATGGAATTATGAATGTAAAGAATGTGTTACAATGAAATGCAAAGGAGCATGATATAGGATTTGAATTAGTCAAGTAGGGAATTCGAATCTGAGCTCAGAGTCTAGCTTGGATAACAATGGAGACATCATCCAGTCAGTAGTATGAGTCATAAATGGTAAGAGCTAGTCAAGTGTGTCTAACTGAGTCTAACAGAACCATCCAGGCATAAATCAGGGAATGGAGACTCCAAGGGGGGCGCATGAGGCTGTCAAATAGTCAAGTGGAACTCCAGAACTAGCTAACTAGAAGCTACAAGCAGTCAGCATGAGAAATCAGTGGAACAACTGCTTAATTAATGCACTAACTAAGTGATAACTCCCGGTAGGTGACAAAAGGTGCCTATTGGCACAAGATAGATCTGCAGTAAGTGCGGAATCTGACAGGCGTGAAAGCCAAATTTCGTGAAAGAAGGAATCATCGCGAAGTTCAAGGAAGCACAAGAATAGTTTAGAATACTTAATTACTAAGTCAGTCAAATGGACCATTTTGTAATAGGATAGAAGCATATAAATAGAAGTAAATTGTAAGCCTAAGGGCATCGAAGTTTTGAATGATGATCCTAACGGAGACCTATTCAGCATTTGCGGTGTTATGTTTTGACTGTTTTTGCGACGGTTTTTCCCGCAATGTTTATTGAATGCATGGAGATGTTCGGTTATGAGGTCTATCTTCTGTCTTTTACAATGATGAACAATTGTGTATTTTTATGATATTGTGGATTTGATGATGCTTAATATAAGTAAGTAGGATGAGTTTGTTAATGTGAATGGTTTATGATAAATATGCGAATTGCTTCTGATGTGAATGATAAATGAATAGTTGATTATAGAATTAGTTATCTCTGGTTCATGTGATAGTGTGGATTCTAGGTGTAAGAGCATATCCTCCTCGCCACTGTGGAAGCTTGATTCTTGCAGCACCCTTATCTGCCTCGGGTGAGACCTCACCTGCTTCGTAGGTGTTGCTGGGAAGGCTAACTCCTTTCCGGGCAAGTGAATAATGGGTTGTTGGTGTTGTTGAAGATAGTGTGAACCCTTGTCGAAAGACCCTATGTCAACAAATGGTTCCATTGTCGGGACCTTGAGAAGAGAGAAGAGGATATGTTGGGGCATCCGACGAAGCCAAAGATCCAAGAGTTGTTCAATCAGAAAGAAGAAGAGTTCGCGAAGGAATAAAGGAGGAACCTAGTACAGACAGTAAAAAGTTGGTTACAAAAGCACATATATTTGGATATCCGTGAGATATTCTTCACCGAGTTTCCAATAATACTATAGGAGTGGCTCACGTAGCTGACATTCAGAGGACATACCAACCAGAGTATTAGATCAGATCAGTGGACTCCAGAATTAATTCGACAGCTGAAGCAAGTCAACAATACAGTATCAAGAGCCATTGATTTCTGGGTCGATAGTATCCTAGAAGGCTACATCATTGAATTCATGGTAGATACCAACAATTCCTACAACAATGCGGAAAGACGATTTTTTTAGGGACGGAGGGGAAGGTTCGGCCTGTCCCTAAACTTGTGGATTAAGATGCTAGTGTGCGAAAAGGGCATGTTGAAAATGACCACCGATGAGTAGACGGATCAATGTGCAGGGGTTGTAGGTATCGCATGGTTGCATATCCGCTAGGAAAGATGCAGGGTAGATTGACATGAGTGACGACGAATTTTTAAGGGAAGTTGAGGAAGACTGTGGCAGCTTGAGAAGTGGAACAATATTCCGGCATCCTAATAAGAGGAGGAGGATTGAGGAAGAGTTCCTTGAGAGGACCGGAAGGGAAGACTATACAACAGGGCCACAAAGGATAGAGCTCCCTTAATACGAAGAGGAAGGTGGTGACTAGGCTACCCTAGAAGAAGGATAGATCGTAAGCTACCACATACCTTCAACCCCGCACACCACTTATCAATTTAAAGGAAAAACCACAAATAATTCGCAGAGCTGTCCCACGTGTAGTGGAAAAAGTAGCACATAAGTAAGTAACAACAATAGGAACACCACGATGATGGACGATATGAAGATGCCGAGTTTTGTAGGAGACGGGACATAGGATTCTGAGTAGTTTTGGTTTTTATGCAAAGTAGTGTGGATCGTGAAGTAGGTCCAAGATGAAGACATCAAAAAGGGGAAGTTGGCGATGACCTTTCAGGGCCGTGCGCTGGACTGGTTCATAAAGTTTACCAAGGTTCCAGGAAAAATGTTGGCAAAAATTAAAACAACGATGATTCAGGAATTTAAAAAACCCAAGTCGGAAGCATAGTACATTACTGAGCTCAAAGAGATTAGGCAATATTCGAATGAGCCAGTATGGAAGTTCAATCAGAGATATAAGACACTAATAACGAAATTAAGTTTTCCAATAAACGACCTATAGCATAAAGAGTGGCTTATCACCGAGATGGTACCACATATTTGAGGACCATTGATGCAGTAGAAGGTTGCGGATCAAGCCGAAGCATTAGAAATCGCAATGAAGCTAGAGGGTTTGCCAATTGGAGAGACTAGAGCTGGAATGGATAATATTCAAGCACAACTGGCTACGCTGATGCTCCAACTAGAGGATATGAAGCAAGGAAAAGATAACCGTGCAGACGTATGGTGCATCAGATGCAGGACGGAAGGCCACCATAAGGATAACTATTCAGTGTTTCAACAGTACTTGAATTTGGGGGCACCAAACCCCATTTGCTAGGAAGGCCTACCACGGTGTCCCATTTTCCAGGATAGGGGGCATTGACTAGAGGACTGCATATACTTACAGAAGATATTGTCGAAACTGCCAAGTTTGTATTGTAAATTCTTTCCATTAGTAGGGCATGACGAAAAGTATTGCAAAGCCGATGATTTGTTGCAAGAATGAAACATGGATGCACACCAGGTAAAGGGAGAAGAGCAACAACTGGGGCTGGAGCATCCACAGTATGCCCAACTACAACCACACTTTATTCAGACACCACAATTTGACCAAGGACAGTACATGCAACTACAGTACGATGCACCGCAGTATTTGCAACCGCAATACCAGCAGCCGCTGTATCAACAATACCCACAACCATAGTATCAGTAGCCACAGTATCAGCAGGGGCAGTACGGACTGCCACATGGAGGATTTGGTGGAGGATTCTGCAGAGGACGTGTTGGTGGTGCAGGAAGAGAAGGCTCTGCCAGATGAGGTCGAGGACCTCCCACATGTTACAATTGTGGGAAACAAGGACACTTCGCAAGAGATTTTCCAAGTCAGGCCTCGCAGTGCATGTATTGCAGCGGAACAAACCATGCTATAGAGGATTTCCCATAGCTCATCACCAAATGGAAAACAAGGAACCTGCAAACCCCCCAGAACCAAAACCAAAATTAAAACCAGAACCAACAAATGGTATAGAAAATATCAGTAGAAGTTAGGAAACATTCCGCGACAGTAGGAATAGTGATGCGAGGAGGAGCAGTAACGAGAGTTGACAAAACATAGCCCATTATCTGACCAACAGGAAAGAAAAATGTTATGTTTGACACAGGGGCAGAAAAAGAACCTTCCTAAAAGAATAGCAGGAAGTGCTACGATAGATGAGGAACGTACCTCTTCAAGAAGAAATCTATGATATGCCGTCGACGTTCGACTGGACAAATTCACGAAGAAAGGCCACTACCTTAAGGGCCTTCCTAGAGAGTTGCTTAGCGTTAGCAAAGGATGAGTAGGAATTGGAGGAGATAACCAACTTACTGAATCGATGGGAGGGTGAATGCCAAGAGCTCAGGGTCAATCACATACATAAGAAAAGGAATACAGGTAGAGAGATGAGGATGTTGGCACAAATTGGAGCATTCGATGTCGACTCCATTATTTTCGATTTAGGGTCAGAAGTGAACATTCTGACAAAACAAACATGGGAAATGATGGCAAAACCACATATGACCTGGTCACCAGTACAACTATGATGTATTGGAGAAAAATCACTATGGTTTGGGGTAGACCACAACAGACAGCTGACTACTAGAAATCAATTCAATTCCCAACGCTATGCTGTATAAATGACAATGCTAAGATAATGAAGAATATAACCAACCTCGATCCATACATTTGATGTAGAACCCCGTTGGAGATTTTCGATCGATGCACTTGAATCTACAAATTAGTCTTGACAGCCAATATACAACAAATACATATAATCTATAAATGGCATTAACATCATCAATAGAAATGGCCCATGATATAACAAGTAAATGCAACCCAATGTAAGATAAACAAAATTTACAACATTAATGGACAAGAATATGAGTATTTCTATTAATAAACAAGAAGAAGTACAATGTGATACGACCTCTTGCTGGCAAACAATCTGAACCAAGATCTAGATCAATCCACTTGTGCTGCCACAACTTCAATCCTCCATGGAATGGCAAACTCAAACTAGAATAGGAGTTTGGAAGGTGAACATAAAGGGTTCACAACTACAAGGATCAATGAGTGTAGACTCAAGATTGGGAAAAAATCCACTAGAGTTCTCTTGCTCTTCTTTCTCCTCCCATCCATAAGCCATATGTGCTCAATATATAGTCCTCTCAAAGGTAAGTGAGAGGACACATCAAGGATTTTCTTGGGCAGATGGAGAGTCAAAGGTCACCCAATGACTACTTTTTTGGAGTAAAAAGTAATAAACTAGTGATTTTTACGATTTTACATGCTACCCACGGGCTATAGTGATGCAAATCGCGGATACGCATACTGTAATGATCCAGCAAGCTTATAAGGGAAAAAATAGGGAAAAATAGTGTCTGAAGCATATACAATGGTTCTAAGTCAGTGGAATGGATCCTCTAGGCCAAAGAGTGTCGATTCTCACAAGGTGGAAGATTACGTTGTAACAGATGCCCCCTAATGTGTGAGGTCAGAGACTGAAGCTACGATGGATGAAATACATTATAAATCTCAGAAGTGGAGTGATGGAGACACAAGTGGAAAGAGCAGCTCACTCGTCATAATACAATAGTGTCCCTGAATACATGTCGGTAGTACAACAATCTGATACAATGGCCATGAATAGGCAGCACATAGTGAATATATGTCATAAGTGATCATAGCCATTATCCCTCTACATTAAGATATGCTCTCCTGCAGAAAGGAAACATCTAGGTCAAACTGGAGGTACAAACTGCTGATATCTGAGAGATGATAGCTCAGATGTAAATTCATAGTCATAAGTAGCATATTGAATGCCAATATCACCTGGGGTCTTATACACAAGTCTTCAATGGTGGAAGTCCCATCAAGTGAATAAAGGAGTTGAGGTCGAACCTGATGTGACATCATCTGATTACCGGTCAATGATGTATACCATTAACAGACATGAAATAACCCACCAATAATGAAAATGAGCATCAAGGCACAGAGCAAAATCATCAGAGTGTTAATAGATGAGTTGAAGTCGAACACTGGGATGAATCCATCAATCAGGGGACATTGATGTATTCCTGAAACTATCGATGGCGAGAGAACCTGCCACCAATGACTGCAAGCCTCAAGGTACTCAACTGAACTCTAAGCCTCAGGTTCTGGAATGAATGGGTTGAAGTCGACATAATGAGACTCACTGGAAGGAGGGCATTAAGGCATCCCCCATCAACCAACTCGAGGTACCAGCTATGTTGAAAGATTTGGAAGAACTCAGGTGAAACAGACTGACTCAATAAGGATGGCTAACATGCAATAGTCACGAGATCTGAGGAGTGGCCAACTCTGGTTTCAGGACTTCCTTTGAACAAGAGCATAAGCAGATGAATAGATTCAAGCAGCATAGACTTGATATAGACTGTGCAATATAGGAGGCATTAAAAAGGGCTCCATAAGGACTGGAAGCTTAACCAATCGATGGAGTAAACTGAGAAACAAGTAGAGGTCCTAAGGTCCAACTATAGTCCCAACTCATAATGTATGGAGTGGAATGAATGCTCTATTCAAAGGCGACACAACAACTTCCAACAAGGAGTAGTAACCATAATCCCGTCTGGATTTTTGGAATATTTGATTTTTTTGGTCTTTTTCATATTTGGTGAAATCTTGAAAAAGAATAAAATTTCTTATAGTACAACAAGTGAGGGAACGAGTGTGAAATAGCGAGCAGACTAGTTCCAAGCAGTGGAACATACCTATGATCAATGCAAGGAAGTGCTTGCAGGATGTGGGAACTCGGGGGTGTGTTTCGTCAGGGTCAAAAAGGTCAACAAATTGTGAAGGGAAAATAAAAGCTCTGCAGGGCTCGACAGGGAAAAGTGCTCAGGCACCAAGCTAATAACAGAGTAAGTGGGAGCCGACACAAGGCTCAAGCAACAAGAAAGATAATGCAATGCAATCAAAACTTGATATAAATAGGGGAGTCCTTATGGGAGATGGATAGCATAAGACAAAGTAGAGTATGAGTCTTTATCACAATGCCATGGCGTAACTACACAGGACTCCCAATCCTAAGGAAAAACAATGGTCATGGGAACCAGAATACAAACGGGGGTTCTATCTAGGACACCCATGTTTAGAAAGGCCCTACTGCCACATAATGACACTTTTGTAATAGTGTGAAGGTTCTGTGTCAGTTAGGAAGTGGGGTTGCACCTAGGGTTTATAAAAGTGGTCAAAAGGTCAAATGCATAATGCATGTGAAAATGACATCTAACCTTAATGCCAGGTGTGAAACGTACCTACCATAGGTGTGAAATGTTTAGAAACAACTTTCGTCAAAGAAAGCTGGTTAAAAAATGCTACTCCATGACATTGTATTAGTCCATAATAGCATTAAATGGAAAAAACTATAGACAAGTTGGTCTTGAAAATTATAAAAAGGAATAATAATTTACAATTTACAATTCATTTACACTATTAACCCATTTGGAGGTTTGTGGTTAGTTTTTACCTGAAAGTTTAGTTGCTAATTCTGGGAGCTACAGGCATCCGATCGTCGAACAGTCAGGAGCAGGCTGGTAATCTCATCCCCACCTTCCATTTTAATGCTTTTATTTCAAATTTCATTGGTTGGATTTTTAGTTTGGCCAAGCCCTAAATGGCTTCGGCACTACCCGCAGGCTACTTTTATGAAGGTCACGGGTAAGGCATCATACTTGCAGTCAATTCATAGGTTGACCACAGGTACTTGCAACTCTATGCAAGTTTTCCCACGGGTACCACCATGAAGTTGATTTTGCAAATGAAACTGACTAAAATCTTTGTTTTTCTCACTCCAGGATGGTTCTAGAGTGGAGGGAGAGGGAACATGACCTAGTAGATGAGGCTATTCGTAATGATCTGCATGCACAACAAGTATTGCAAGCATGTGGCTTATACAAATTCTGGAGCATAGGGGGTTTGAGGTCCCAAGATGTATTGCTCCGGCGTTTGATAGACTATTGGGATGTTGATGCACAGAACTTCAACCTAGACGGGAAAATACTTTCACTGGAGGTGGAAGATATCTATTTCATCACAAGTTTGTCCTGCTGAGGTGAGGTGGCAAGCCTTCGGTCTCAAACTATGGGTGGTGGGATTAGCATCCCCGACTACATAGAGAGATATTATGTTCCAAATACTTAGGTAGTGGGAAGTCAGGTGCCCATTCAACCCATAGTCAACCTGAGTATGAAGGTTGTCGTGGCCACTTTAGTGCGGATCGCTGGATCCAAAGCTCTTCACCAGGCATCCAGGCCAATCATGTTCTATGCATTATAGTGCATGCAGCCTATGATATTCGACTGGTGTACTATGCTACTGGGGTCCATGAAGACCCAGCTGACAGAGTGAAGACAAAACTTCGGGTATGGCAGTATTTTGTGCAGCTTCTTCTTCGAGCGGGTTCCGGGGCTTAGTCCGAGGGTTGAGGTCCCTCCTCATAGTCTCCGTGACCCATCCATGACCCGGTGGGCTGAGGTCTTGACACGATAGGGTGGTGGCCATCAGGAATCACCGTATACATAGGAGTTCTTTCACTGGTGGGATCGACAGGTCATAGCGATAGATGACTACCCTTATGCAGGGATAGACTTCTAGCAGGACCGGGACATGCCGCTCCAACTAGATGCGGTGTTCAGAGACATCGGTGAATACTGTTTTTAGGTTTTTGTGTATTAAATTTTTATGGATTTTTTATTATAGATGTAAATGAAAAAAATATTTTGTTTTGGGGTAGTATCATGTATTGATGTTTGACTGTTTTCTCGTAGACAAGGGCCGAGTGAGACCCGATGGCTTCCCAAGACATCGTCGCCAGGGCAGGGGTGATGAGATGGTAGGTGCTGCAGCAGAGCAGACACTATAGACTCTGCGGTCCAACATATCATCGATGACTGCCATGGTACCACAAGCAAAGGTGGCAAAACTACCAGAGGCTATGCAGCGCCAGGTAGTGGGGGTGTCGGGTAACTGGGTACGATTACTACAGTGGATAGCAAATGCAGTGTAGTACTTCTATGAGACACATCCTGTCCAGGCAACAGCTAGGCCTCCTCGTAGGGAGTAGATATCTCAGTATCTCATTTTCTAGCGATATGTATATTTTTGAGGGCTACAGAATGCAGTTTTGTATCACGATACTACCATTTTGGACATATTATTTATAAAAAACTTTGGTTCTCCGGTTCTACTATATGTGTGTATGTACAAATGTGTGAATGTCTTCTTTTATTTGTGTGCTTCATTGTGAATGTGACAAATTCCAATCTAATACATAGTTAAAGTATGCATCAGATATATGATTAACACTTCTTGGAATATGAATGTATGTAATTGAAGCAAAATGTCCTTCCAAGGGTCTTACCCTTAGGAATTTCCGTAGTAGCGTAGGGTCTCACACACGATACTACCCATTTAGCTGAGACAAAACTAGCTGTGAATCCATGCAGACTTCTGAAGACTGGATACCATGTGAAATAGCATCCCGAAGTAGCTCAATGACAACACTATACTCAACAACATTGATAGATGTAGGACCGAGACAAGCACCTCCTGAGGACACAAGTAGGTGGTCAGGTGAGAAAATAACCCAGGCAGTAGAAGCAAGCTGTTGCGTATGATGGCTAGCACCATCGGCGAACCCTAAGAACATAGGAAACTCAACTTACATCTGTCAATCAGACAGAAGCTAATCAACAGACCTAAAAACCAAAAGAAAGCTAAACTATGTACAGAAGTAACTATACAGTAGTATACAAAAGTATTAGCTTGAGCTAGAGGTTCAAGCGTAATATTGCTTGAGGTAGAGCCCATTTCTAGGATCCTTCAAGACACTCCACTCGTAGGTCTACTAATTCATAAGCTCCTTTTTCCAGGACATGCCTCGCGATGTAAGGGCCATGCAACATGGGGTTGAACTTGCTTGCCCCCAAGGGTTCTTTAGCTTGGTCATACAAGAGGACCAAGTAACCTTTATCATACTGCCAAGAACAGACAGACCTATTGTACTGAACCTTAACACGATGCTTGTTGGCATCTATAGCTATGGTGGCTCGTCAAGTTGCTCAAGGTGGATTAAACATTGCTCAAGACCCGTCGTACCAGGGAGGAGCTCTATGGCCAGTTTAAGCGAAGGGATCTCACATTCAATTGGTAAAAGTGACTCCACACAATGAACTAGTTGAAACGGTGAGAACTCGGTGGTAGTCTTAACTGTGGTTCGATATGCCCACAAACCAGGATATAACATGATGTGCCAGTTGGTCTTTCTTTGTTGGATGGTATTCTAGAGAATGGTCTTCAAAGACTTATTAACTACTTCAACTTGACCATTCGCTTGGGGATAATAAGAATATGAGTCTTTTTGACGAAACCCAAGCTTGAGAAACAAATCCTCCATGATCTTGTTCTAAAATTGACTGCCATGGTTAGTGAGAATCTCTTTTAGAATACCGAACTAAGTTATAATTTGATTGAATACGAAATGGGATGTTGTAGCACCATCGGCTTTTACTGTAGGAATGGCCTCAACCCATTTGGAAAAGTAGTCCATGACCAACATAATATGGTGATGCCCCCCAGCCGAAGCTGGTTTGCAATCCATGAAATCCACCCCCCACTTAGTGAAGGGACCGACGGTGACGACCAGATGAAGGAGCGCTGGATGCAAGCATATATTCTGAGAAAACACCTGGCAAGGGTGGCATCTCTATACAATGTTAATGCAATCTTTAAAGATTGAAGGCCAAAAGTAACCTACTCGCATAATACGTTGGGCTATAGCAAGCCCGAATAAGTGACTGCCACACACTCCTGCATGGAAATCATTAAGCACTCACTGCGCTTCTTCCTGAGTTAAGCAAATATGGAGAATAGAATCCTTTCCTCAGCTGTACAAAGTGTCACCGATGATAGTATAATCTTTAGCGTGATGTGTCACATGCCATCACTCATCTTGTGAATAGTGCAAAGGAAACTTCAAAGTTTGGAGATATACAATGAAATCCCCATACTAAGGGTCTTCGGACAAGATAAGAAATAAATTCTCATCCACAAAGGAATCTTCATGGATGACATCCTCATCAAGTCTCAGAAGGTTTGACATAAGCTCAGCAAACACCAATGATTTAATCGATTTCGCCGAAGCAAAATTGAGATCGGACTCTTGAAGAATCACAATCCATTTATTGTACTTCCCCCCAATAAGGCGTCATGATAGCATGAACTGAAACAAATTGATATGCGTGACAACTATATTTGTTCTAAGAAAATTGTAATGTCGTAACCGTTGGACTGAATGAATAGTCGCAAGTGCCATCTTTTCCACATGAGTATATCTCAACTCAGCGTCTACTAGATTTTGACTAAGGTAATAGATGACATGCTCGACATGTGCATCATCAACCTGAACCAATACCATGCCAACCGTCTCTTGAGACATGGCCACGTAAAGAATAAAATCTCGTGCGAAGTCTGGTGGACTAAGCACAGGGGCCGATACCAAAGCTTTCTTGAGGGCGTCGAAAGACTGCTGGGTTCCCTCGTCCGAGATAAAGGGTGTGTCCTTTTTCAATAAGCACGCAAAACCTTTGGTAAGATTAGCATAATTGAATACGAAATTGCGTACAATAGTGGCTCTCCCTTGGAGGCTTTGAAGTTGTAACAAGTTGCGCGGAGGAGGCAACTGAAGTATTGCCTCAACTTTAAGAGGATTGACTCCAATACCCTCTTTCAAAACTATGAATCCCAGAAGGTGACCCATCCTTACAACAAAGATGCATTTGTTAGGATTCAATCAAATCTTGTATCATATACATCATTCAAGAATCATGCGGAGGTGCTTGGGGTGGTCCATCCTGTTGCGAGAATGTCCAGCAAGGTCATCCAAGAAAACCTCCATAATTGTTTCAAGATCGTGAAAGGCGTAGGTCATGGCATGCTGAAATGTAACACCGGTGTTCTTAAGGCCAAAGGGAATTTTCTGATATGAAAACGTTCCCCAAGGAAAAATGAAAGCTGTCTTATGTTGGTCCTCAGGTTTGAGTTGAATCTAGTTATATCCGAAAAACCCGTCCATGAAGGAAAAAATCTCACTTCCGGTGCAAGCATCCAAGATTTGATCTATGAATGGTGTGGGCAAGTTGTCTTTCGGACATGCACGGTTCAAATCTCTAAAATTGGTGCATACATGGATCGTTCCCTGCTTATTATCCATAGGAACAAGTTTTGACACCCATTCGGTAAGGGGAACTAGGTAGATGAAACCAACTTTGAGTAGTTTCTCCACCTCTGCCTTGATAGCGGCTACTTTACTAGGGTTCACAACACGTAAGCATTGTCGAACTAGTTTAGTGTTGGGATACGTTCTAATCTCATGTTCAACAATGTGGGGGTCTATTCCTAGCATCTCCTCATATGACTAGGCGAAAGCTTCCTAGATTTTTGTAAACAATTCAGTGTAAATAGCAATCTCCTCAGGAGTGCAATCGTCACCGATATAGACATTCTCAACCTTTCCGAGAGTATGAGAGATATTGATCGACGTAGTTGGGGAAATGTTATCCATATTCCCTTTCACAAAAACATCATGCGACTCTAAAAGAGCCACAGGGTGACCAACCATCTCTGTTAGAGTCATCCTAAACTCTTCTCGTTCGGCAAGCTTGAGGTTGGGAAGGAAATAAGAGTGATGGTGCATATCTTCCCAAGGTCTCTCACTACCACACATGGCCTCCATAATAGCTTCATCAGAAGGCAAAGTATCATCAAGGCAGTCGTGTGAACAAGACGACTTGGCTGCCCCAACTGGCAGCGTAACGGGATATTCCTCGACTGTCTGAGAAGAAGAGAGATCCGGCTCTGTAGTGGCTTGTTGAATATGATGGTAAGCAAGCTCAACTACGGATAGTGGCATAGACATCCTGATATGCATAATGTTTCCAGACGTGGAAGTCGTGGATGGTAAAGTCCATGGATCATCAAAATAGGAAGTCCGGAAGGACATATTATGCGAAGGAAGAGATGCATTGTCGGTAACGGTTCCAATAAAATTCACAAGTGCGGCAAAATCATAAGTTCCCATTAATGAAGGGTACATGCCAACACCCATGTTCCCAGTTGTTCTCTAAGAATGAGTAACCCATGGGACTATGGATCCCATGGATGATGTGGAAGAGGAGTTAATGAAATCCAGCTGATCGATGGTCACAATATTGCCTTCGTGAGGAAAGCAAATAAATCTGAATATAGTGGACGTGACAGCTTTCATAGCATACATCCAATTCCGACCTAGCAAAAGGTTGTAGTCGATGGGCGCATCAACCACCTTGACTTCAATAGGCACAAATTTACCTCCCAAGCAGACAACAAGGGAAGGGATAATTCCATGCAGCTTAAATGACCAACCATCGAATGCAGTGAGCATGGTTCTAGACACGAGTAGAGGAGGAGAGCCTAGAGATTTTCAACAAGTTAACGACATTACTGACGCAAAGGTACCTTCGTCAACCATCGTATGTTTGACAAAATTCTAGGCAAGCCACTTGGATTTGAAAAGCCACGTGGTAGGGTAAGTGAGGTTGGACATCAGTAGTGTCGAACTTGATAACAGTGGGACTTCCCCCATCCTGAACTCCTAACGCACTCAAAAGGGCATGCTTCTAAGAAGGATAGGCTTGCAAGACTTCAAGAGCCGACATGGCACACGAAGTTTAGCCCAGATCTTCCACGATGGAGTAGTTATGGGCGTCTCGAGCATTAGGGTTATGCATAGAGTGCTTAAGAACACCTTTTAGTATCTGCGGCATATTAGAGGGATTCTTGATATGCAAGGAATTGTCAGGAGGAGGGGGAGGCTCATTCCCCAAAGTGGGTTGTGGTGCATCATAATCGCATTGACGAGTGGCAACACTAACCTCCGATTGAACCATGTTCACACATACAAAACCACCAGTATTGGAAGAAGATGTTGCTGTCTTAGTAGGTCCGTAACTAGTGGCGGGAGCATGCGAAGCCATGGTTTGATGATGAGGTAGGGGATCCTTTAACACATCTGGGCTCTATGCCAAATGCTTTGATGCTTTTTCGATCCGAGGAAATAAGTGAGTAAGAATGTCTTCCCCATAGAGCTTACAGGGAAACTTCACCTTATGCCTAGGTTTACGGTCCTCACTAGCATTTCCGCCTTCCCGAGGAGGGTTGGCATTATCCTTACGGGGGTATTGTGATTACTATTGTTATTCCCATTGTTTCCACTCTTATGGTTGTTTCTCCCATTTTTCTTACCACTAGGTTGTTGGTTACCTGATTGGTTTGTCGATTGCACATTGTGTACATCGAACGACGGGGTGGAAGTGGACAAGGTGTGAACCTGTCTAGGAGTAGATTGGTTTAGCAACAAATTTTGCATTTGTTTAGCTACAAAATCTATAGGGTGAGTCCTTGCGGATCCTACGATGCCATTGGCATGCGATCCAAGAATTGACTGAGGCTCATGATGTGTGCACGGTGCGTCAGGAATAATGTCATACAAAATTCCAGACTAAGATTATAGTAAGTCTAACTGTTGGACTTTCAAGATGGCTTGTTACTTAGTCACAATGTCGGACATCAAAACGTCCTTAGCAATGTATGGGAGTAGAGAATTGAGGAACCATTCCAACAGGAACTCTGGAGGAATGTTGGCTTTCACTAACCTCTTCCACTGACGCCACTCTTGAACATGGTCAGAAATATGTGTGCCTTTGTTCTGACGAAAGGTAGATAAAAGTTCAGTACCAGTATCATAGCGAACCAGAAACTGGAAATGATCCAAGAAAACCAAAGCTATCTCGTCAAGCATCATCACGGGCACGGAAAAATGAATCCGGCAATGCAAATGGTGCAAAAAATGGAGGTCATAGCGACTCCGGAATGGTCAAAGGAAAAAACTAGGTTAAAAAATGGCTACAAATAAAGGTGAGCCCACCAAGCCAAGGATGCAGTGGTGGGGAGAAATGATGACCCGTGGGGGAATAATACTAGGTGTATCAAATCAAATCAAATCTATAAGTGATATGTGACCTCAAAAATGGTTGAGATCACAAGTGTGAAAAAGTGAGCAGGGTTAATGACTTGCCCCCATGCTATGTGCATGGGGTTTGTGATTATGGATCACATATGTGTGGGTTTGAACAATGGGTTCATTGACGTGCTGAGATAGATGTGATGGGGAAGGGTCAAAATGATTGATCATGCCCCCTATCCCAGGGTCGAGGGAATCTATTATGCCCCTTGACTCAGAGGTTTCAAGGTGGTGCTCTATGATAGCGAGGTCAAGACTGGGCACTTCGGTATAGGACCAGGGAAAGACATCACGGAACTCTCTGAAAAGGTTAGTGTATTCCTCAATCTCTTGCTTACTGCAGAAGGATCCTAAAGTGATGAGTTCAGGGGCGCTCCCGGGGGCAGCGATATCAATTTGGATGACAGGTGAGATGTTAGCCATGTTACCTTCCTCGAAGGCGTCAGGAGTAGGAAAAGGGTCCTTGAACCAGTCGACCTTGGTGGGAAGGAAGTCTTTGGATTCAACCGCAAATTGGGTAGCGGTGCTAGAGGAAGATGCTTCTGGGATGAAGTAGGAACGATGATGCATATCATCCCAGGGATAATCCGGGGTGATAAGGGCCTCAAGAATCTCCTCATAGGTACGGAAAGTTTGCTTCGTCAAATCGGTTGACGAGGGGGTAGTGGTTGAAGAGATCATATAGATGGTATTAACCTCTCCAGAAGGGGAAGAGACCGGGGGGTAGATCTCCTCAATGGTGGGTGGTGCTGTCTCAAGATCCAGATTGTTCATCTCATAGAGAGCCGCTCTGTAATCCGGGAGATCGGGACAATGATGGGAATAATGCCCGTAAACACCGCATATGGCACAGGGGTGGTTGGTACGCAGGGATTTATCTTTAGGCTTAGGGGTGGGGTTTAGTTCGATAGTTGGGATGTTGGGGTCATCGTCGAGCATCTGCATGTGCTTCTGCAATGCTGGTAGCTGTGGGCATTGGTGGGTCGCATGCCCAACTCGTCGCACAGTGAGCATTTGGGAGGAGCACAAAACACTGGAGGGTTTTTAACTGTCCTGGGAGGTGGTACAGCAGTATAAGGTTGTGGCCCTCTGCCCCCAGTGGGTTTGGGAGGAGGAGGGGGAGTCATGGAGGACGAAGGGGTAGAGACACCAGGAGGTGGCTGAGAGGTAGTAGCCATGGGTTGCACCGGTTGGAGGACGACATCTGGTGTCGGCGGGTGAACGGGAGACGAAAGATACCATATGGGTAATCCCAAAGTTAACGCAGGGAGGCTAAGGGTAGCCATGACCGGGGCGCTTACTACTCCCGATGGAGGGACTAGGAAGGGGATCGTATGGATAGGTGTAACACCAATGTGGCTAGGTACCAATGGTGGTTTAGGAAACAAGGGTGGTTGATTGTTAGGTGGTTGGTTGTCATGGGACAAGGTACATAAGTCAGACACTTCGGGCGTAGATGACGGGGGAGGAATGGATTGAAATGTGGAGGTCATCGGCGCGTCTGAGTAGATTCCAGGCCCCGTAGAGGAAACAAACGAGGTGGTGGCATGAGAAACAGGTTGTTCAACCATGGGGAGAACATTTTCAGGTGCCGCGGGAGCACTGGAATCATAGTAGGTGAGCTGGTCAACCTTAATCACGCGTCCCTCATGGGGGAACATCATGGTGCGAAAGACGGAAGAGGCAACCGCCCGCATGGCATACATGTAGCTGTGGCCAAGTAAAAGGTTATAATCCAATTGGGCATTGATTACCTCAATGTCAATGAGTACAGTTTTGCCACCTAACTGGATGGGGACATTGGCTAGGAGGCCTTGGGGCTGAGCCGAACGACCGTTGTAGGCGCGTAATGCAGTGGTGGACTGCTGGAGAGTGGGGGATCCCAACTTCTGCCACACGAATGTAGACATGACGCATGTGGAGGCACCTTCATCGATGATGCATCGATGGATGACAAGATTCCGAATGGAAACAGAAACTTGGAATGCTAGGGTGGAAGGCAGGCGAGGTTCAGACTGGTCTAAATCAAATGCCATCAAATTCGAATCATTTGGGTCAATTCCCCCAATGGCCGAGAGTAAAGTCTTGCGCTGGGACGGGCAGTTCTTCAAGACTTCTAACGCAGACATGGTTGCGGGAGATTGGGCTAGGTTGTCTACAATGTTGTAGTTTGACGCAGCGCGCGCATTGGGGTTATTGTTGATACGGCGAAGTGGGAAACGAGGGGTTTTGGGAGCGCCATCTAGTGGAGGTGGAGGAATACGTAATGCTTGATCGGTGGGATGAGCGTTAGTAGGTTTATCAGTGGGAGGTACGTCAGTGGTGGAGCCATACTGGTTCCGACGAGTCTGGAGGTTGACGTCAGCGGATGACATCATCAACAAGTGGTGGGTTCCTGAGTCAAACATGGGTTGATCAGGAGCAGCGTACGTGATTTGCTGTTGGGGTTGCACGTTGGCTTGAGGGGGAGCCAACGGTTGAGTGTTCACGACGCCTTGGGTTGGTAATGGGTTTTGTAGTACCAAAGGTGGCTGCTAAGGTTGAGGGGGGTTAGGAGGCGCCTGAGGAGCTGCCTGCCCTTGGCGATGGGAATCGTCAACCCAGAGTTGTCGAGCTCGCTCCAAGTGTGGGAAAGCAGGTGTGTAGTGGCCATAGACCTCGCAAATAGAACAAGGATGGTTTGTTCGCAGATTGGGGTTTTTAGCCTGCTTGGGCGGGCGATCAGGGTTTTGGTTAGCAGGGGTTGCATTATTATTTTCGGGGGGATTTACCGGTTGACCAGCTTGGTCTGCAGGTTGGTTGTTCCCTCGATTACGGCCCTTGCCACGGTTTTGTTGGCCCTGGTTGCGTTGGTTGTTCTGGTTTTGCTGTGGGTTTTGTTGGGCGTAAACTTGCCCTTGGGCAGTAGGTGGATTCTGAGGTTGTGCAGGTGTGAGAGCAGGCTGCGGGGGATGATATGCAGGTGGAGGCTGAGCAGGGGCAGCAACTTTAGGGGGTTGCTGATATGGCTGCGGAGCAGGTTGTGGGTTTGCCGCAGGGGCTGCCTGTGGCGGATAATAAGCGGTTTGGGCTTGTGAAGGCGCAGGAGCTGGGGCAGCCTTCTAATGGTAGTAAGGCTGAGGTGCGACTGGGGGGGCATAAGCGGGAGTCGCATGACCAAAGCATTGAGGAGGACATGAGGGTCCATGGTGGTGGTGATGTGTCATGGGAGCATACGAGTTGGTTGCTCCAGACTGTGAGGTAGCCCGCGAAAGGTCGGGGCCAGGGGTAGAGCGTGCTATGGAAAATGGTTGGGGATGCGAAGAAACACGGCCAATGATACCGTCTGTGGCGTGGGATGCCCTCAGTGCATCGTGTTGGGAGGACTCGCCACAAGGGGCGTCAGGTATAATGGTATAAAGGTAACCTGACTGGGCGTAAATGAGGTCGAACTGTTGGGCCTTAAGGATGGCCTCTTCTTCAGACTGGGGTCTTTCTGATGCCACATCCTTAGCAATAATAGGGAGAAGGGATTTAAGGAACCAATCTAGGAAGATACGGTCGTCTAGTTTGATCTTGCATAAGCTACGGCGTCGACGCCACTCATGGATGTGGTCCGTGATATGGGTAGCCGTGTTTTGTCTACAAGATAGGAGGATCTCAACGCCCGCATCATAGTGGACAGGAAACTGGAAGAAATGCAGGAAGGTCGAGGCAAGGGAAGCAAAGGTGGCGTGGGTCCCATGAGGTTGCTCAATATACCACTTTGCTGCAGAGCCAGTGAAGGTGCGCTGTAAGAGACGGAGGCGAACAAAGTCGTCCACTATGGAGTTGGAGGAACACCATAGGTGGAAAGACATGATATGGTTTTGTGGGTCCTCACCGGCCTTGCCCTCGAACTTAGGGATGTCAGAGGGGAGCTTGGTAGGCATATGAGGCCACGTAGGGTCGTGTCGAATAGGATCGTTGGTCAATCTGGCCAGGTCAGGTAGGTTGAGGCTAGCCATGAATGGCAAACTGGAAGAAGGATGTGACACAGTAGTGGGTTGGACCAAGTTGGGGCCAATGCCCCCAAGTGGAGGGACAGGATTTGGGATGGTGCCCCCAATTGGGGGAACTAAGGTGGTGGAGGATGGTCCAGCACCACCATGGGTAGTGTGAGCCACTGATGTAGTGGGGATAGGGATTCCCGCTGCGGGAATAGGTACCATGAGGGGAACGGTAGATGGGGGTCCCATGGAGGGCATACCCAAAACAGGTGTAGTAACTGGTGTAGTGGTGGATGTGCCACCAATGATCCCTATAACAAAAGGAGTGGAAGTCATGCCGGCCATGGGGCTAATAGGGGCAGTGTAAATAGGGTTTTCAGACTCTTCGTCAGAATCGGAGGTAAAGTAAGGAGCGTCAATATCTGGTGACGGAGTCCTATGTCACTGACGAGTGGAGTCAAGTGACAAGGCTCTAGATCTGTGATGAGTGGTATCAACGGATGATGATCGAAATCTATGACAGGTGGTGTCAAGTGAACCGTGCTGTGGGGGCTCGCCCCTGAGGCGCCGAGAATGTCTCGGGGACTCAATGGTGACAGATGGTGTCTAATCTCTGTAGGTTGAGGTGAGTAAAAAACGGCTCAAAAACCCTAATGCAACCGAGTGTGCAGAAGGAGAGCTCAAAACAAGGCACTCAGGCCAACAACCAACTCAAAACACCCACTGCAACAGCTGTGCTACAATAGGTGGAGTATCAACAAAGATGGTCAGAATACCAACAAGCAGCAGGTTTCCTAAAAATAAAAGATGGTGGACTCACTAGACCAAAGGGAGGTAAAGGAGCATGCAAACACCTAACTAAAAGTATTCTGACTCAATTAAACATATCCTCTGCAAGGTGATGAAATCCAAGTCAGACAATATGAGTAGAAAAGCCAAGTGGCTATGATATCCCCCTACCGGGAGGGACACCGGGTAGTCAATCCTAGAAGAATGGCAACTAAGATACCCCATTCATGACACGTCTAGAAAGGTGAATCTGTCGTTTAGTCCATTTACCGCAATACCCCTATACAGGGATATCCCGCGAACCGCGAAAGGTAGCCCTTTGGTTACTAAATGGAGTGCGGTATTCCACTCAGGCCTCCGGAACCAATCTCCCGACTTCAACCCTCCTAAGGGAGAGGCCCTCTGATAAACTGGTCATGACCGTGACAAAAAGTACTAGGGGATTTTGGTTCCCTATTTGGACAACAACTATGTCTCAAGTGTAAGTGACCGAGGGGTGTTATTGGAAGCCTATCCCCCCGACCCTACCTAACTACAAAGATTCTTTTGTGTTCCCCAAGTGGGGTTAGAATATTGGTTGAGTTAGGTACTTTTTAAGGCTCACTTGAATTATGTGACAGAGTGTGTGCTCGTGAGGTGATGAACCCAAAATAGAAGTGCCACAAGGGGGGGCAACTTCTTAACTATCAATAATGCTGGAATTGAAACTTTAACTTGCAAAATTTTCTAAATTAAAAATACTAAAATTTTAAAAGAATTCTGTAAAGGGAATAGAAATTATGTTGCAAAAAGGTTGTAAGGAAGTGGAACTGTAGGTAGGAAAGAGGGTTGTTCAGATGCAGAAAAGATTGCCGCAAAAGGGGCTGGGCTCAAAACAGGAAAAATGCAGAAATCAGACCCCGGGTCTGTGGCAAATCAGAACAGGTAGACCGCGGGTTTGAGGGAAATAGACGCAGTCCGGTCGCGGCTTTCGGGCCAACAGACGCAGTCGGGACGCAGGAAACGGGGAAAAAGACGCAGTCCGGTCGCGGCAAAAGGGCTAACAGACGCAGTCGAGACGCGGGAAAGAGGCTTAAAGCCGCAGTCAGGATGCGGGAAAATGGCCGACAGGTGCAGTCATATCGCAGCAAATAGGATGATTAGCCGCGGTCGGATCGTAGGTAACAGACTTGAATCTGCCGGCAGGGCGTCGGAAACAGTCTGAGAGCCGCGGTCGGGTCGCAGGTAAGGGCCTGAAAGACGCGGTCGGGACGCGACTGCAGAGGGAAAAAATGCGATGTACGGCGGCCAAAAGGGACAGCCGAAAGGGAAAAAATTTTAAACGAAAACCAGAAATTCAAAATCTAGGGGAGTCGCCAAAACTGTAGCTAGGGTTTTACCCCTAGCTTGTGCAAATGAGCACCTACTAAGGAGAAGGGACTCCTTAGTAGCAGTTCAGTAAATGTAAATTATTAAGCTAAAACAGAAATAGAAACTACTCTAAAACATGTGCATGAAACATAAACAACAATTTGTAAACAAGGGTTTTGTATTAATATTATCTTCAATCTGAAGGTTGATGAAGCTCCTTGCAATGTCCAAGAGGGTTGCTCCAAGCTCCAATGTGCTCCTTCTCTTTCTCCAATGGTGAAAATGGGCCAAAAGGGGCTCTCAAGGTGAAAGTAGTTCAACGGTGAACTAGGGTTTCAAGAGAGATTTTGGCAGAGTAAGGGTATACTTGATTGTGGATATAAAATAAGGGATCTCCATCACCTATTTATAGTTTTTTGGTGGTGGAGTGCTGACCCATGGTTTTGGGAAACACATGGTTTAGGACAGCTGTATAGGGTTTTTTCCTCCTTTTCCTCATTATTTTATATTTTTTCTTCCCTTTTTAGGGGGTTTTTACTATTTTTAGAGGAATTTTGGATATTTTTGGAGGAAAAAGAGGTTTTTTAGCCTTTTTGAGGCTATTTTAAGGGTTTTGTGGCCTTTTGGAGGCATTTTAGGACTTTTGGAGGCTTTTTAGTGGGATTTTTGGGGTTTTTAAGGGAAATATGGTAGGAAAATGGACAAATGAGCCATATAATGTGGTAGATGAGGTAGTGAACACTTTTTGGTTGTTAACAGGTGGTGGATGACGAGTCGTATTGTGGACAGTGTTCCTATTAGGTTGGGTATCCCTAGGAGGTGGTCGTCTTCCAACATTAGCATTGTTAGGAGGAATCTGACTAGTCCCCATACTATGTGTGTGAGTGGACAATGTAGTGCCCCCAGTGAGGGTATTGCCCCCAGTGGGTACAGTATGGCTAACACCATGACTAGTGCCAGCGTGACTACCAAACGTAGTGGAAGGATCAACCATATTATAATTAGGCATACCAAAAGAGAATGCTATTGGGTTGACCGTAGGACCAGTGTTGTCATGTAACTCTACCATCCCATGTATATAATTATGTTGATATGAAGGATTGAACGGGTTGTCCTCGGGTGGATCTGAGCCAAACAAACTATGTTGAGTCTTAGGTGGATCACCCTCCCATGCCTCACGAGGAGTAGGGGTGTTTGAAGTGTGTTTAAATCTACCCAATAGATTCGTAGGTATTTCTTCGGTATCAGAATGTGCAGCAGTCATGACATCTAGGACGTATGTCTTGTAAGTATCTGAAGACTCAGAGGGAACCCGCTGGCATCCCCTAGCAACGCAACGTGAAAGCTCGACAGGTTCTAAACCAGCCAACCGACGGGATCGGTGGAGAGTAGGAATCCGTGCCACGATATCTTTGGAGAGAAAATAGAATCAAAACGTCCCCTAAAGGACAACTATCAATCAAAAACAGTAAATCAAAAGGACACACCTAGAGAAACTATAGCCAAGAGCAGACAAACAAAGTGGCTAAATGAGCTCCCGACACGAGAGCCGGTATGTCTCACCTAGGAGAGGCTTGAGACTCCCAAAATATAGCCAGAGGTAACAGAATAAGTTATAACGCCCCCAGACTTCACTGCGTGCATAGGGTAAAGTCCCTATACAACGACAACTGTGTTGTCCAACCCTTATCTAACTCAGGACACAAACATCATAACCACTGCAAGTACCCTATGCGATACATAGGTAAGGAAACTATGGTCAACGCAATATAACCAATGCTCAAGGGGACTGTCGTAGGTGGGATCTGTCGTATGGGAAGGGTAGCTAAGCCCAAAGCACAAGAGGACAAACCTCTGATACCCCTAGATACGAACAAACCCTAGAAATATCTCCCACGTTCAGTCGATATCAGAGGGATATCTCTTCAACCAACGTCTCGTAACCTCATGCTTAAATCTGGCTTGAGTAGAGCTTCCTGAGAACACCAATATATACCATGGATTCCTCCACTCCCTATTCAGACACCTAATGTTTCGTCTTGTAGTCTTGGATTGTTAACTCACAATGATCTATTCGAAGACTCTAAACCTATGCTAGTTGGTGTACCCTATAAATAAAATCGATATAATCAATTTTACGATTAAGCATTGATTTTAATGGCTATGATTACTCAAGGGATATGATCATGAAACTAGTGATGTGTAAGACTCAATAGTATGCAAAATCGTCAAATCCTAGAATCATCTATCCAATGAAAACAATGCCACTAACATGCAAAATCAATCCAACGGTTTCGAAATAAATATGCATTCCTTTTATATTTTTCGATGCACAATCAAAATCTAAATGAAGGCAGAAAGCACTCAATGCAAGATGCAGTACATAAAAGCAAAATTTTTGTATTTTCTCTTATAAACAAAAGGAAAATGCAAAGCTATGTGTATTTTTGTATTTTTCAATATATGGAAATGAAAAATGCAAGAAAAATCCTACTATCTAGTCATTGATATGCCAAGGAGATCACTAAGACAACCGAACAGATACCAAACAGTAAGACTCAGCCAACGAAATGAGCTCAAAAGGAAAAAACCTATAAGGCTAAATCCAAAGATGGGTAAAAAACCAACAAGGCTCAACTAAGAGAAAATAAGAGTTCTAGTCACAACTAAGGCATGAAACAGTCAAGAAACAGGCCAACAAAGACTCAGGATCATCCAAAGCCAACCCAACAACAACCAAAAGTCATAAATCAACCAAAGCCGGAGTTGTACGCTACTCTCGAAGGAAAACCTGTGGGTACTAGCAAGCAGTAGAATAAACAAAAGCGGGTGTACGCAGGCAAAGCTAAGCTAGCCTGTGGGTAAGGAAAGGCAAATGGGAAAACAAAGAGTCCAATGGCTCAGAAAAAGCAAGTTTTCTATGATGTATCTCAACAACAAATAAGTGACACAAAGCTTCGACAAACAACAACTCTAATTAAGCACTAATGCTCAAAAATCCCCAAAAATGGATGTTTTCCTCAACGAAGTCGCCATTTTTGTATTGGAGAAAACTCACTATGGCTTGGGGTAGACCACAACAGATAGCTGACTACTAGAAATCAATTCAATTCCCAATGCTATGCTATATAAATGACAATGCTAAGATAATGAAGAATATAACCAACCTCGATCCAAATGTTTGATGTAGATCCCCGTTGTAGCTTTTCGATCGGTGCACTTGAATCTACAAATCAGTCTTGATAACCAATATACAACAAGTACATATAATCTATAAACAGCATTAACATCATCAATAGCAATGGCCCATGATATAACAAGTAAATGCAACCCAATGTAAGATAAACAACATTTACAACATTAATGGACGAGAATATGAGTATTTCTATTAATAAACAAGAAGAAGTACAATGTGATACAACCTCTTGCCGACAACTAATCTGAACCAAGATTTGGATCAATCCACTTGTGCCTCCACCACTTCAATCCTCCACGAAATGGAAAACTCAAACTAGAATAAGAGTTTAGAAGGTGAACATAAAGGGTTCACAACTACAAGGATCAATGAGTGTAGACTCAAGATTGGGCAAAAATCCACTAGAGTTCTCTTGCTTTTCTTTCTCCTCCTGTCCATAAGCCATACGTGCTCAATATATAGTCCTCTGAAAGGTAAGTGAAAGGACACATTGAGGTGTTTCTTGGGAAGATGGAGAGTCAAAGGTCACCCAATGACCACTTTTTGGGAATAAAAAGTAATAAACTAGTGATTTTTACTATTTTACATGCTACCCACGGGCTATAGTGATGCAACTTGCGGGTACGCATACTGTAATGATACAGTATGCATCAAGCATACAAGGGAAAAAATAGGGAAAAATAGTGTCTGAAGGATATACAATGGTTTTGAGTTAGTGGAATGGATCCTCTACGCCAAAGAGTGTTGATTCTCACAAGCTGGAAGATTACGTTGTAACATACGATTGGCAAGCCAGAGCAAGGTCACCCCCCTTGTCCGAGTGTGTCAACTTCCTGTCGAAATCGAGGGACTTCAGACATATGCCAATTTTGATGTTATAGAAATAATAGATAACACATGTCCGTATCCAACACTAATGGGAATCGACTAGGCCATGTAAAATCAGGGGATCAATTTCAAGAAGCGGATCATGTCATTTGAAGATCAGGAAATAAGGGTTGTCACACCACTAGATCCTGCGGAAGGACAATGATACGTAGAGCCCACCAAAGATGAAAATATGGAAATATGGGATAGCATGTATAACATTTCTGAAAATTACATCAATCCAATTGGTGAAGGGGAGTTAGAATGGCGTAGCTATAGTTAAGCATCTTCGGACTCAGATGAGGCATTGGAAAATTGGCAAAACCGACTTCACGAAGTGTTGTTTCAGAGATGTGCAAGGATTACACAGTCGGTATGCTGGGTGGCTACCGGGGAGTGCACGCTGCCAACGTATGAAGGATTACCAAATATGAGCACCTTCCTAACTGAATTTGAAGAAAAGGTAGTGGAACTGCAGAGACTCTTGGCCTTGGAGGAAGCCCTGAAGGCTACTCCTACATGGTGGTGGGCAGCACATAAGTCAAGGATATCGAACTGAACACTATGCCGATGCCTCCTGGAGGTAAGTTTCAGAAACACCACAGCATGGAATAGACAAAAGTATGATGGAAAAGGTAACCCAAATGAACATGCGAAGGCTTGTCAGCACAAATGGGCAGTGTACCTGGAGCAGGAGTGGGTGCATGCCTTTGTGCATTCATTGGATGAAGTACCACGGAGTTGGTATGTCACAACGGAGCTATGACTCGGTACACTTTCTTGGGATCAGATAACAATTGGCTTTAGCCAAATGTTCTCCTTCTCAGACGAAAATCCCTTCATCCACAATGCACTTCAGGTAATAATGAAAAAGATTTTCGAGGCAGAACCGACACTGCAGCCATCAGAACTCCGATGGACCATGACACCTAAAATGATGATGGACTGCTACAACATCTCAAGAGAGCCGAATGATGACAATGACCCAAGATCCACATATGTGCCGAAATCCGAAGGAAGTCGCAACGTAAAGGCACCTGAGCTACCATCTGACAAGTGCAACCAGCCGCTGAAGATTACCAAGGTAAACATCGGGTTGGAAGAAAACCTGAAACTCGCAAGCACTAGATATTATTGGGACAAATTGACTATCGTGAAAATGGTAGACCTGCTTCAGAACTTATTTTTGACAAGGTTCTCAGAGAGACAGAACATTCACACCTCAGAGGATGAGTTTGCGACAGACGAATATGCGATCACAAATGACATCAACCAGCATGAAGACTAGACCATGCGATATAGTGTCGACAGTACAGAACCACCTAGTACCACAACACTAAAAAAAAAAAAAATGAACGGTAGCGCACGATAGTACGGTCGCATTCAGTTCAGCAATAAATGCACATTAACTAGTGGCAAAACGAAAAACTAGCCTAGTTAATGCATACGGATGTGGAGGATATGGGTAATCAGCGTGGGATTTGTCAATTAATATCTATGATCGAACAGATGGAGCAACCCCCCTATATTCATTGAGGTAGGAGCATCACTCATACCAGTGTGTTCCAGGAAAGACTTAACCATGCTAGTGAATGGCTATTTGCATTTCAAGTGGGAGCATTGAGAGACCAACACCCACCCTTGTAATTGAAGAAGAGTTGGAAGTAATGTCGCCCGTTCAACAAAAGAAGAAGAGATTTGCTACTCGGCCCCCGGGCTAAATGGACCTACACCAAAGAAAGGGACTCGGAATTTCACACAAATTGTCGGAGACGATGCTGGTACCTCTGCCCCTGAGGTTGTGCAGGAGCTTCCTGCAATACCATCCCCGACAACCATACCCAGCTATGTCGCACCACAGAAGAAAAGCACGCTGGTATTGTGCCTTCAGAAAAATACAGACTACACCATTGCAATGCCATTCATTCTACTAGGTATCCCTACGGTCGAGGATGTGGCCGAAAAATTGCAGAAGATTACCTACGATGATCATGACCTCGTGGAGTTTGATGACAGTCGGGAAGGATATGACAAGGTAACCAGCGAAGGAGGTCTCATAATATATGTTCTTGTAGAATGGCTGCAAGGACTTGTGCAATCAGGATTACTAGGCATTACTCACATGCCGCACTTTGGGCGGATTGCACAGGTAAATGCATGCGTCAAGTAGCTATTGGCCTGCTTCCATGGGGGCAGCCTCTAGATACACAAAAGAATCCCAGTTACTGTGGAGTTAATAACGAGAATCACTGGGTTTTCTAGCAGCAGACCTGACCCTGGCCAATACTTCCAAGGGAAGGACAATGACAAAAAGCTTGCCAAAAGCCTGCAAATAATGTACCACGTCGACAAGAATTCAAGGGGTTACATCATTGAATCAATTCAAAACTAGGCAGTCAGGGTTGCGGCCAAAATCATCATTGTTAAATTAGTCCGTAAGAATCGACCAGAGGAATGCAGTTCGGGCACCCTGGAAACTGCAGACCTCTGGGACCCAATTGAATTTGTGCAAATTCTTGCTACATGAGCTGGTCAAGGATGCTTTCCATGTGCAGGAGATAGGAAAGGAATTCACGTATCCATGGATTATTTTACTGATTGCTTTGGCCGGATGGAAAGAGCCACCAGAGTACCAAGGAATGGATACACCAGAAGCGCAGGTACGGGTGGGAGCGTGCTACCAGAACTTATGGGAAACCACAGATAGAGAACGAAAAAAAGAAAATGTACTCCAGTTCTATGTATGGATAGAAAGATCGCGACTGGACACATCCATGATACCGCACATTTTTCGAACAAGCAGCGCTAAAGTACCGAGGGATCGCAAAAATGTCAGTTGAAACCCACAAGATTTATATCCAGGCCCGGGATGATCGGTCACATACGTGGTATCCAACACAGTACAAGCTCACAGAAGTAGAAATGGACGCTATTATTTCCCAATGGCCGGAAGAATGGAAAGTCCTAGTAGATGAAAAATTTCTCTTGAATGAGATACCCACCCCTCGAATCAACCCCGTTGCGGAGGAAAAAGCATCCAGCAGTCAAAAGGAAGAAACAGAAAAAGAGGACTCTGCGCATGATCAATCTGAGGCATCAAGCCACGATGGAGGTTCATCTGGACATACCCCCATAGATTCTGAATTAGAAACACGCCAAGAGAAAAGAACAAAGAAACGAATGGACCGGAATAGGGATCTTCCTACAGAAAACATTGGAGGGATCCTAGTAGAGATAACGGAAGTTGTCAAGGACACTAGTGAAAAGGTTACATTACATGTGACAACACAGTTTGACACTCTCGTGAAGATGTTGTCCACTATAGAAGATATAGTGGTGGATGCATGCACGACACAAGGACCTGGACCCCAGATGTCATCGTTAGATAGAGACGAGGTAGAGGTAGGCACCAACCCAAGAATTTTGGCCGTTCACTCGCACACAGTAACGATAGGAAATCCAGCACTAGATATAGAGCTGAGGAAGACAGACGCGATTAGTATTGACTTCAACTTGTTGCCAATATTATCACTACACACGATGCAGTCAGCACTGAGTGAGGAAATTCGAATCTGTGAGAATGCCATGCACAACAAAATGGTGAAGTATAAGCAGCAATGGTGCAGTAGTGACATTGAGGAAAAGCACCTGTAGGCATAAAAAGAACAAGCAACAGCCATATATGCAACAGTGGTCGAAGAAAGAACAAAACTAGAGGTGGCAATACTAAGGGCTAGTGCAGTACAACAACTAGACCAAACTCTCCAACCATAGGCGAAAGCTACAATACTAGGGGTAGTCCTCACACAGTTAATGAAAGAAAATGATGAATTGAAAAACAAGAATACAACCCAGGACACCACCAGAATAGATCCAGCAACGACAGGGTGCAATTCATGAGTGCATCAGAGAAATCCAAGCAATGAAGAAAGAAGTTGCAAAATTCAATGAGGTCATTGCAGCATTTTGGGGAATCGTCATCTAGGATGACCAGTTAACTGCACTTAAGAGGAAGCTCAGTGAAGTTGAGGAATAGTTGGAAGCTTTCAAGGGGTCTATTAAAACAATGTCCATACAAATACAAATGTCGAAAGCTGCAGAACTCAAAATTCTGCAGCACCGCGTAACCAAGGCACGCAAAAGACAATATCGACGGATCACCCAGATGGAATAAATTCAGACAAAGGTAGAATACCTTGTGGCACAGGTAATGATAGCCATGCGACAGATTGAACAACAATCTAAAGAGGCAGAAGAGTTGAATGGTGACCATCCCATAGAATAGCAAGTAGAAGACTGCACCATGCTTAAAACAACAATATAGGAGGCAGCTACAGAGGTCAAGGATGCATATGATAGGTTCAATACAAAGGTACATCAACCAATGGTGTCTACTTGAGGTGGCTCAGGATGAGCCACAATATTGTGTTGGGGTCCTATTGGCATGGGATAGATCCGTAGTAAGTGTGGAAGCTGACAGGTGCGAAAGCCAAATTCCGCGAAAGAAGGAATCATCACGAAGTTTAAGGAAGCGCAATAATAGTTTAGAATACTTAATTGCTAATTCGATCAAATGGACCATTTTGTAATAGGATAGAAGCATATAAATAGAAGTAAATTGTAAGCCTGAGGGCATCGAAGTTTTGAATGATAATCCTAATTGAGAACTATTTGGCATTTGCGGTGTTATGTTTTGACTGTTTCTGCGATGGGATTTTCCACAGTGTTTAATGAATGCATGGAGATGTTCAGTTATGAGGTCTATCTTCTGTCTTTTACAATGATGAACAATTGTATATGTTTATGATATTTTGGATTTGTTGATGCTTAATATAAGTAAGTAGGATGATTTGGTTAATGTGAATGGTTTATGATAAATCTGTGAATTGCTTCTGATGAGAATTATAAATGAATAGTTGATCATAGAATTAGTTATATTTACTTCATGTGATAGTGTGGATTCTAGGTGTAAGAGCATATCCTCCTCGCCACTTCGGAAGCTTGGTTCCTGCTGCACCCTTATCCGCCTCGAGTGAGAGCTCATTTGCTTCGCAAATGTTGCTGGGAAGGGTAGCTTCTTTTCGGGCCGATGAATAACAGTTTGTTGGTTTTGTTGACGATAGTGTGAACCCTATCGAAAGACCCTATGTCAACAACGCCATAACTGAGTGATAACTGGTGGTAGGTGAGCAAAGGCACCCAAACTGGCTATGGTAGGTAGGAAAGGTGCACATTCCATGCATAAAATTCAAGGAGGGCGCATTAGGTGGGTAGGATGCCAAATAGGGGCTAAATATAGGTTATGGAGAGCTAGAAGAAAGCTCTAGGTTCTGGGGAGACAACCATGATGATGACTAGATGCATGCAGCATGCATGCATGCAAAATATAAAAATGATGATGTGAATATTCCAACAGGAACTAGAACCATAGAGACCTAATCTAGAATACTTATCTTTCCTTAGATATGTAACCTATCCCTAGATACCTAATCTAGCCATTTAGAAGCTACTATAGCTTATAGACCCTTATATAGCCCTAATGACCAGACAAAAACAAATCTAGCCCTGGAAAGCCTAATGTCGACCCAATACCCTGAAGACCTAATCTAGAATACTTATCTATCCCTAAAGATGTAACCTAGCCCTGGAGACATAATATAGCCATATAGAACCTAATCTAGCTTATAGACCCTAATCTATCCATAGAAACCAAACAAAACAAAAATCTAGAGACACTTGGAAGCCCATGGCCATTATCAGATGCTTTGCGGATTTGTTCTGGGGTCACAAGACTCAAACCAGTGAGTGGAATGAGGTTCTGTCATCTCAGACATGTGCATATGGCCAGTGTGGAGGTGTTCATGATTGCCATGCACACCCAGGAGCCTTCAAAATAGAGTTGACCCCTTGTGCAAAAATGGCATGGCCTTTACTGAGAAAAACCCTACTCGTAGAGATGGCACAATAGCACCATTTCTGAGTGGTTGAGTCATGGTGGGGGGGCTCCCACAGCTAGGACCTGTCTTCCTAAATCCATTAGAATCGATGGATTGATGATCAACGTCACCATTTTCATGCTATGGGCATTTTTTCTAGGCACCCTATGGCCTTTCAGGGACGCTTTGAGGATTTTTGATGCAAGGTGCCTTATCGCTAAGGTTCTTTCTTAACAATTACACACAACACACATATGTTCACATAGACAAAATGTAAACATGATTCCAAGAAGTTGGCTTATATTACTTCTACTAAATCAGTTACAATGCAAACTGCAAGGAATGAAAATAACTAACTAATTGTTGGCCTCAAGTGTTACAATACAAAAATAACTATGTGCTATCTTAGTGTGTCGACCGTTACCCTCTCCTGGTTCATTGTGGAACTTTGAGATATGGCTCGATCTTCTCTTCTCTGTAGATGTGTGACTTTCCTATCCAATCTACCAGACTTCTCTTGAGCTCTTCTTTGTCTGCTTGACTCTCCAAAGTGCTAAGTGATCCAAATGATCTTCCCTCTTCAGCCTTCTACTCTGCTTCTGCTATTCCCGAGATCATTCTAACCCCCGAGACACGCACCCTCTGTCCGTTGATCTCCTCAGATCCTACAGACCTCCAACTGTCAGTGCCCAAACCGTGCACACAATCTCTACCTATGTTGACATCTGTCACAATCCCAACTACCTTCAATAACTGCCACTGACTTCCTTAGCAACCCTAAACTGTTTCCAAGTACTTTCCTTGAATTCTACGCGTCTTTCTGATAAGCTACAATAATCCGTCATGTTTGACATACTGTCTGACAGCATTGACTTACCCGTCATATTTCTTATCGCACTCTTCAGGATTCGTTGGTCCACCCCTTCCTCCTCGCTTGGATCATGCCCAAACCTGTTGGAGTCGTGATTCGACACATGTCAACCATCGACGCCTCTGCTACACTCTATCATCTGTCGGTTCCCAACATGTCGAATCCCGAGTTCCGCTGCACCTGTCGATCACCTACTGACTACTCCTTCTCAACTTATTGACTTAGACAATCCAATATTCTCTTCCACACCAGGGGTCATCGATACTCCCTCTCGTTGGCCTTCTTGATGTCGACTAACTTCGGCTGATCTGCCTAGGATATGATGCTCCTACATCAGAATCCCTAGGTGAAAAATAACTTGACTGCTCCATCAGTTTTCTGAACTCTTCTTCGGAAATCCATGTCGCCTCCTGCAACTCATCATTATCCCATCGTGTTAAGTATTCCTTCCTTCGTGAACTACGCATACACCCGACTTCGCGTTCCTCTATTACTTCTGCAATTTCTTCCTTCTGTCGATCTGGAATCTGCTCTGTCCAGACGATCTTCGACACCTCCATTCTTCCACTGCTTGAACCTTCTTCAAATTTTTACAGATCTGAGACATTGAACATTGGTGAAATGCTCAAGTCATTTGGCAGCTCCAACACATAAGCGTTGCCCGAAATTTTCTTCAGAATCTTACATGGTCCAATCATCTTCAACTTCATCTTGTTATATGTCCCTGTCGAAAATCTCTCCTTCCACAAATCTGCATAGACCAAGTCTCCTTAACTAAACGACTGTAGTCTCTTCTTTCTGTCGACTCTCAACTTGTATGTCATGTTACTCTTTTCTATGCACTTTCTCACATCTTCATGCACTTCTTTCATATGCTCTGCAAATGATTCTGCATGCGCGCTTTTCCTAGTTTTTGTTGTTAACTCGACCAAATCCACCACTCCTTGTGAGATTCTTCCCTGAACAATCTAGAATGGGCTCAAACCTGTCGACAGATTAAAAAAATTGTTGTATGCAAACTCTGCTTATGCCAACATGTTCTCCCACTGCTTGGGTTTGTCGGCTGTCAAACACCTCAGAAGGTTTCCCAAACTTTTGTTCACCACCTCGGTCTGTCTGTCTTTCTGCGGATGATATACCGAGCTAAACTGCAACCTCGTGTCCAGTTTCTTCCATAGGGTTCTCCTGAAATTCCACATAAACTTGGTATCTCTGTCCGATGTGATACTCTTCAGCAACCCATGCAATCTGACTACTTCATTGAAGAATAGTACAACATTGTCTGTGGCATCACTTGTCTTCCGACACAGAATACAGTGGTCCATTTTCAAAAATATGTCGACTCCAACAAATATTGAGTCGCTCTTTTGTTGCACCTTTGGCAATCCTAGCACAAAATCGATGCTCAGTTGCTCCCATGGGCTATCTACTACATGTAATGGTGTATACAACCCCATATTCTGACTTCTCCCTTTTTCCAACTGGAAAACTCTACATTGTCGAACCCACTTTTCGACATCTACTGTCATTCCTGGCCAATAATAATTTTCCTTGACCAATGCTTTGCTCTTGTCGATGCCAAAATGACCTTCTAATCCTCCTCTATGCAACTCTCGGATTAGGTTCTCCCTTATGGATCCTCTCGAAATACACAATTGTTGTCCCTTAAATAGGTATCCCTCTTGGATAAAATAATCCAAGTATGGACTCCTATCGATGCTCCAAGGTTCACGACAAGCTCCCCATGCTTTCGCAAAATATTCATCGGTCTCATACTCTGTCTTCATCAACTCTATTCCCGTTGCCTAAACTGTCGTCGTGTTCAGTAATGCAACTCTTCGACTCAGTGTATCGGCATCCTTGTTCGACTTACTTGACTTATGTGGCAACATGAAAGTATATCCCTATAGCAACTCGACCCGTTTCATGTGCCGCTGATTCAACTTCGACTGAGTATTCAGATACCTTAGTGCTTGGTGATCTATGTATAACACAAATTCCTTGGAAAAAAAACAATGCCTCCACTTCTTCAATGCCTGGACAATAGCATAAAATTCCTGGTCATAGGCTGAATATTTTGACTTCGCATCATCCAAATTCTCACTGAAGAATGTAATTGGTAGGCCCTCCTGGCTCAGCACTGCTCCAATTGCTGTTCCACTCGCATCAAAATCGACCTAGAAAAATTTGTCGAAATCCAGGAGTGCTAACATTGGGCTCTTAGTGACCTTTTCCTTCAAGTTGTTGAAAGCTCCCTAGGCTGCTTCCATCCACTTGAACTCGCCCTTTTTCATGCACTCTGTCAAAGGTGCACAAATCCGACTAAATCCCCAAATGAAAATCCTGTAGAAACTGGAAAGTCCATCAAAACTCCTTACTCCAGTCGTACTTGTCAGTTCTAGCCAATCAAATATTTCCTTCACCTTTTCTGGGTCCATCACCAACCCTTTAGCTAATATTAAAAATCCCAAGTACACCAGTTCTTCCTTCAGGAAGAAACACTTTTAAAGGTTCACCATCATCTTTTCTTCCTACAACTTCTACAACACCTGTCGAATATGATCCAAGTGTTTTGTCTTGGTTTGATTGAAAATCCGAATTTCGTCTAGATAGACTATGACAAACTTTCCCAATAATTGTTTTAGTACCTCATTCATCAATCACATGAATGTACTGGGTGCATTAATCAATCCGAATGGAATGACTAACCAATCGTACAGCCCTTCCTTTGTCTTGAATGTTGTCTGCCAGTCATCTCCTTCTCTAACCTGAATCTGGTGATAACCACTCTGTTAGAAAAACAGGATCGCAGATCAATGACAATAAACAAAAATGCAAATATAATCACACATACACATTACAAGAGAAACACAGATATATCATGGTTCACCCAACTTGGGCTACATCCACACTGAAGTTGTCAGTCCTTATTATTATACCGTCTAGCAAAATGAAGGGATACAACCTGTACCACAACCGCTGTACTTCCTCTTCACTATCTCATAGTCTCTCTCTCGATCTCAGAGATCTTTACAATGCATAAAATCTAACCCATCAACCCTAGCCATGTTACAATGTCTTTATTTTATAAGGGAAATACAATGGGAAAATACCACAGGTTACCCAAAACCATGGGCCCAAAAGATGGTGGTGAAACAACCCCAAATATTTCCCCCCTGGATCCCCTAAGCGTCGTTCAAGGATCATAACCAAACTTGGGGTTCAAACACGGCTGAATAATAATATCTCTAAATCTGGAGATCAGGCTCCACAACTAACAATCCCCCACTTGGAGACTGATCACAACAACTCCACCGATGCTGCACTTGCTAGACCTTGGACTTGGCAACTTTCTCATCTTCACCTTCATGCTAGAAGGCCAACTGAAACCGAGTAGGAACTCAGTTTCTCTCTAGTCACTACCTTTGTGAACATGTCTATAGGATTCTGGCTAGTATGTATCTTTTCCAGCTTGAACAGTTCATCTTCCATAACAGAGCCTATGAAATGGTACTTGAGTTGTATATGTTTAGTCCTGGAATGGAATGCTGAGTTCTTTATAAGATGAATGTCACTCTAGCTATCACTATACAATCTACTATCCTCCTGCTTCTTACCCAATTCCTCCATAAACCTCTACAACAAAATAATCTCTTTACTAGCCTCTGTAACAACAACGTACTCTGCTTCCGTTGTTGAAAGTGCAACAACCTTCTGCACTTTAGAAATCAAACTTACTATTGTTCCACCTATAGTAAACACATACCCTGTGGTGCTCCTCCTACTATCCTTATCACCTTCCATATTTGCATCAACATATCCCTATAGAACAATGTCTGAACCTCCAAAACATATTTCCTAAGTGGTAGTACCTCTCAAATACCTGAGAATCCACTGTACTGCTTTCCAATGTTCTTTACTTGGATTGTTCATATATCTGCTCACAACTCCCACTGCTTGTGCAATATCTGGTCTTGTGCACACCATGGCATACATGAAGCTGCCAACTGTTGTTTGATAGGGAATCTTGCACATGTTATCTATCTCTTTCCGTGTCTTGAGACACATTTCCTTACATAGACTGAAATGGCTGGCCAAAGGTGTACTAACAGGTTTTGCATTCTGCATTCTGAACCTTTCCAACACCTTTTGTATTTACTCACTCTGAGACAATGTCAATTTGCGATTTTTCTTATCTCTCGTTATTCTCATACCAAGGAATTGCTTTGCAGCACCCAAATCCTTCATCGCAAATGAATTAGCTAGCTTCCTTTTGAGTACATTTATATCCTGCATGTTAGACCATGCAACAAGCATGTCATCCACATGCAATAACAAGATAATATATCTGTCATTGTCTAGCTTCTTGAAATAAACATAGTGGTCAGAATGACATCTACTATAACCTTGTTCTGTCATAAACCTGTCAAATTTTATTTACCACTGCTTTGGAGCTTGCTTCAAGCCATACAAACTCTTTTTCAACCTGCATACCAAGTTCTCCTTACCTTTGACCTCATACCGTTGTAGCTGCTTCATATATATCTCTTCCTCCAAATACCCATCAAGAAAGGCTATTTTTACATCTAACTGTTCAAGATGCAAATCTTCTACTGCCACTAGACTTAAAATAGTCCTAATTGAAGTCATCTTAACAACAGGAGAAAATATTTCATCAAAAACTATACATTTCTTCTATGCAAACCCCTTTAGAACAAGTCTGGCCTTGTACCACTTCTTACCTCCTTCTTCTTCCTTCAACCTATAAATCCATTTGTTTTGCAATGCTCTTTTACTAGCAGGCAACTGAACCAAATCCCAACTCTGGTTTCCTACCAATGATTCCATCTCCTCATCCATGCCTTGCTCCCACTTCTTTCTAGTTTCCACCTACATTGCTTCTTCATAGAATTAAGGTTCACCAGTATCAGTCATAAAAAAATAATACATTGAAGGAGAGTATCATTCAGGGAGTCTACTTAACCTAGTAGATCTTCTTGCAGTTGCAAGAGTTTCAAGTACTTGCTGTTGTTCTTGATTTTCTGGAACCTTTGGAACTTTATTTTTTTTAATTTCATCAAGTACTGTGTACTCTGTGTTTTCCTTTTCTTGTTTCTTTCCCTGCAATTGATCTTTATACATGACCTTTTCATTGAATATCACATCTCTACTCCTAATGATTTCTTTATTTTCATAATCCCATAAGCGATAACCAAAATCATCAACCCCATATCCAATAAAGGTACATTTCTTCGATTTAGCTTCAAGCTTTGTTCTATTATCTTTATCAATATGGACAATTACTTCACAACCAAATGTTCTCATAAATGAGTAGTTTACCTTTTTACCTGTCCATGCCTCCTTTGGAATACCATCATCCAAAGCAATTGAAGGTCCTCTGTTTATTAAATAAACAACAATATTTACAGCATCTGCCCAAAACTGTAAGGGAAACCCTCCATGCAATCTCATACACCTTGCACGCTCCATGATTGTTCTGTTCATCCTTTTAGACACATCATTTTCTTGTGGTGTTCCTGGGATTGTCTTCTCTCTACGAATCCCATGGTATGAATAGTAACTATCAAACTCCTTGCCGCAGTACTCACCTCCATTATCACATCTGAGACACTTCAACCTTTTTCATGTCTTATTCTCAACCAAAGATTTCCACTTCTTAAAAGTAGCAAACACATCAGATTTATGTCTAATGCAATAAACCAAAGTTTTCCTAGTTGCATCATCAATAAATGTAACATAATAATGAGAGCCACCAAGAGATTGTACTTGAGCCGGTCCCCATACATCTGTATGCACAAGCTCTAACTTTCCATTCTTCTTCTGTTTCCGAACCCTAAGAAATATGACTCTCTTTTGTTTTCCATATACACAGTTCTCACAGAATTCCAAACTTACATGCTTCAAATATGGTAGAAACTTCCTTGAGTGGAGAATATGCATCCCTTTCTCACTCATGTGGCCAAACCTATGATGCCACAATGTTGTATCTGTTCCTATGGAAGCTAAAGAGATATAATGGTTAGTATTTGTGAAGAACCTGCAACAATTGATTGATGAAAATACACGAGATGAAATAAATGACAGAACTCAAAATCACTTTTATTGATCGTAGGCCACTTCAAGGAGGCAACCTCCTTTGAGCAATCTTAATACAAATAACTTCACGGTGCCTTCATAGGCCTCAACACACACTTCTATACTAATTCTAGGCACCAATACTATGGGTCAAAACCATGGGCCAATACAAACTATGGATCATCAATACTACGGGTGACTTACAAAGCATATGTGCCAAACAACAATAACACGAACTATGGATCAACAAATACTAAGGAACGACTTACAAAGCATATGCGTCCAACAACAATATACTAACAAAGTAAAGTGTTAACACCTAAAAAGTGCTCACTAGCTCATTCCCTTATTCACATGACCCATTTGTCCACTTTTCCACCATCTGAGCCTCTGAAACCAACAAAAGGTCACCAAAAGACCTTAGTACACCCCTTTTTCCATTAAAAAAGATTATTTTTCCTGAAAAGCATAAAAAAACCCTCAAAAAGGGTCCAAATTCCCAAAAATATTAAAAAGGGAATTAAAATATTATTTTTATTCAAAAAAGGAAAAAGGAGGAAAAAGTACCTAAACCATGTTGGTCAATACCATTTGGTTTCCACAAAACCACAAATGGTATTCCCCACCACCAAAACCTATAAAAAGGTGGTAGGGGCTCCTCATTTCACATCCATCCATTATCTCATCCTTATGCTGCTGAAATCTCCCCTGAGCATTTTAGCCATTGCAAACCACATTGGAGAAGAGACCATTGGAGATTGGAAGTTGCTCATCCTTGGAGCTATTCAACCTCACCATTAGAGGTATTGATTCCGCAAGCACTTGCTTGCCCCATCCTTTCAATACAAATTCTTTATTTTATATGTTCTTGTTCTTGATCTTAAATTATTTTTGTTATTTGCTTAATATCTTTGCTTAGATCCATGAATAGTCTTGTTTAATTAGTTTATTGTTATTTATTTACATTGAAACTGCTGGTACTAGTTAGCAGGTGCCCATAGCACTAAGCCTGGTAGCAAAACCGGGCCAACAGTTTTTGGCGACTCGGGATCTGGCACTCAATAGGGAGGACGGATTCGACACCGTGAACTAAATGGAAAGGGGTAAAACCGGTGGCGGTTTTGGTTGAGGTGCGGTAGGCCCATAGTGCCGGGAAAAGCATGTGGTGCCAATTGGATTTGTGCTTGTCTACAGTACGTTGGAGAATGGTCATCAAGATTTTGTTGATCGCTTCGACTTGCCCGTTTCCTTGGGGATAGTAAGCGGAAGAGAAATGGTGTTCAAATTTCAACATGGTTGATAATTCCTTCCAGACGGCATCTTCGAAGTGAGAGCCGTGGTCAGAGACTAGTTGCTGTGGTACTCCGAAACGGGCGATAACATGGTTGAAGAAAAACCGTGCTGCAGTGTCGTCTTTGCAATTATAGGTCGGCATGGCTTCTGCCCACTTGGTGAAATAATCTACGGCCACGACGATGTGTTTGTGACCGCCGGCTGACGGGGGGTTGCAGTCGAGGAAGTTAATGGCCCATTTGCAGAATGGTCCAACAGTGATGACTGGATGAAGGGGGGCAGGAGGGGTTCTTGCTTTGGGAGCAAATAGTTGGCAATTCTGGCAATGTTTGACTGCGGTGATACAATCAGTAAATAATGATGGCCAAAAATAACCTGCCCGAATGATTTTCTGGGCGGTTGCCATGCCGGAGAAATGGCCTCCGCAGGCGCCGCTATGACAATCATTGAGGACTTGTTTTGCCTCACTGTGGGATAGGCAGCGGCGTAAGATGGTATCAACGCCGCGTCGGTAAAGTACATCCCCTATCAGGAGATATCGGGGGGCGTGGTGTCGTATGCGACGGCGTCCTTCACGATCGATGTGTGGTCGAAATTTTTGCGTACGAAGGTAAGTCAAAATGTCTCCGTACCAAGGGTCGTCAGACGAGATGATGAAGATCTGCTCGTCAATCAGGTCCGTTTGGATAACGGGTGATGTTGAAGAGGATGGGAGGTCCATGATGAGGTGAGCAAGCGCAAGGGCTTTAGTGCTTTTGGGAGTTTTGAAAGTTAGGTCATATTCCTCAAAGATAATGACCCATTTAGCGACACGACCTTGTAGGAGCCGCCGGGTGAGGAGGTAAACCATGGGGTTGGAGTCGGCCATGACCGTGGTATGATTGAGTAGGATGTAGTGTCGCAATTTTTGTACGGAAAAGACTACAGCTAGGGCTAATCTTTCCTCGTATGGGTAACGTAGAGGTGGGCCAGACAAGGTTTGGCTGACGTAATAAATCACATGCTCTTTGTGGGAGGTATCTTCTTGGACCAAAACTCCGGACACAGCATGTTCAGATGCCGAGACATAAAGGGTGAAGTCTTGAGAGAAATCCGGTGGGGATATCAAGGGGGCTTGTGTGAGAGCTTTCTTTAGGGCTTCGAAGGCCGTGTCTGCTTGCTCATCCCAAACAAAGGGTATGTGGGTGCGAAGCAAGCGTAAGAAGCCATGGACTTTGGTGGCATAATCAGGAACGAAGCGCCTAAGAAAATTGGACCGTCCTTGCAAGCTCTGAAGCTGCCGAAGCGTACGAGGAGGGGGAAGTTCTAAGATGGCTTTGACTTTCAGGGGATCGACAGTGATTCCGTCTTGGGAAACAATGAAACCCAACAACCGGCCTGCTGGGACGCAAAAGACACACTTGTGTGGGTTCAAGCGGATTTTATATTTGCGACAATGCAGGAAAACTTGCCGGAGGTCGTTAAGGTGGTATGATCGTTTTCGGGAACGAGCTGTGAGGTCGTCAAGATAGACTCGCAGGATATGGACCAAGTCGTGAAAGCAATAGGTCATGGCTCGCTGGAAAGTGGCACCAGCATTTTTAAGGCCAAATGGCATGACGCGATAGGCAAAGGTGCCCCATGGGGTGGTGAAGGAAGTCTTGTACTGATCCTCCTTGCGGATGTGGATCTGGTTATATCCGGAAAACCCGTCCATGAAGGATAGGACCTCATGGCCCGCACACTCATCAATGAGTTGGTCAATGAATGGCGTGGGGAAATTGTCTTTTGGACAAGCGTGGTTTAAATCACGGAAGTCAGTGCATACTCTAAGGGTGCCTTGCTTTTTGTTGATGGGAACGGGGTTCGACACCCAGGTGGTGTACGGAATAGGATAAATGAATCCTGCTTTGCGAAGTTTCTCGACTTCAGCCTTAACAGCTGGGAGCTTGGAAGGGTGAATGGGTCGCTGTTTCTGACGAACAGGGGGTACCTCAGGCCATGTATCAATGTGGTGCTCTATAATGGTGGGGTCGAGACCAGGCATCTTGGTATAGGACCAAGCAAAGACATCTCGGAACTCTTGAAAGAGCTTTTTGTACGCCTGAGTTTCTGCTTGAGTGCAAGATGCGCCCAGCGAGATGAGCTCAGGTTTCTCTGGTGTTGTGGAAATGTCTATCTGTATAGTTGGGGAAATGTTGGACATGTTCCCTTCTTCAAAGGCATCGGGTGCTAGGATGGGATCCTTTAACCAATCGACCTTAGTGGGTATGAAATCTTTCGATTCGACGGATAGTTGGTCGGATGCGGAGGATGTAGATGCTTCCGGGAGGAAGTACGAGCGATGATGCATATCATCCGAAGGGTAGTCGGGTGCAGTGAGTGTCTCCAAAATTTGCTCATCAGTATTGAAGTAGTCAGACCATAAATCAAGGGGTTCTGGTTTGAAAGTTGTTGAAATCATATAAATTGTATTGACTTCTTCCGACGAGGATGATGGCGGGGGGTGGATCTCCTCGATGAGGGGAGGAGATATCTCTAAGTCGACGTTTTTTAACTCGTACAACGCTGCTCTATAGTCAGGTAGATCAGGACAATGGTGAGAGTAGTGGCCGTAAACACTGCATATAGCACAGGGATGGTTAGTGCGCAGTGATTTGTCGCGAGGCTGTAGAGGTGGCTCTAATCTGACTACTGGGATGCTGATGTCATCGTCCAACATATTCATATGCTCTTGGAGTGCTGGTAAGTGTGGGCATTGATGAGTTGGATGGCCTATCTCATCGCACAACGAGCATTTAGGGGGGGCTCGAAACACCGGTGGGGGTTTAACTGCCTTAGGAGATGGTATAGCAGTGTATGGTTGTGGACCTCTGCCCCCAGTGGGTTTGATAGGAAGGGGAGGATTTGTTGACGACGAAGGGATATTGAGGTTAGGAGGAGGTTTCGTTGACGACGAAGGGATTGCGACACCAGGAGGAGGCTGATTTGTGGTAACAATAGGTTGTACCGGTTGGAGGATGACGTTTGGTGTCGGCGGTCGAACGGGAGGCGGAATATACCACACGGGTAATCCCAATGTTAAACCGGGTCAACTAAGGGTAGCCATAACCGGGGCGCTCACTACACCCGAAGGGGGGAATAGAAAGGGGATGGTGTGGATAGGTGTAACACCGATGTGATTCGGTACCAATGGTGGTTGACTACCGGGTGTTTGTGTATTCTGTGAAAGGGTACAGAGATTTGCGACATGGGTTTCCGGTGACGGCGGTGGAATGGACTGGAATGTAGAGGTCATTGGTGTATCTGAATACAGTCCGGGTCCCAAAGAAGAGACAAAGGAGGTAGTTGCACTGGAAGTTGGTTGTTCAATCATGGGAAGAACATTCTCGGGTGCTGCAGGGGCGTTGGGATCATAGTAGGTGAGTTGGTCGATTTTGACTACGCGTCCCTCGTGGGGGAACATCATGGTACGAAAAACGGATGAGGCAACTGCTTTCATGGCGTACATGTAACTGCGGCCAAGTAAAAGGTTATAATCGAGCTGGGCGTTAATGACCTCTATGTCGATGAGCACAGTTTTCCCACCCAATTGGACGGGGACCTTGGGTAGTAGACCCTGAGGTTGAGCTGACCGGCCGTCATATGCCCGCAATGCAGTGGTGGATTGCTGGAGAGTAGGAGATCCCAACTTCTGCCAAACAAAAGTGGACATGACGCATGTGGAGGCACCCTCGTCGATGATACATCGATGGATGACAAGATTCCGAATAGAAACGGAAACTTGGACTGCTATGGTGGAAGGCAGCCGTGGTTCAGACTGGTCTAAATCAAAGGTCATCAATTTCGAATCATTTGGGTCAATCGCCCCAATGGCGGAAAGTAAAGTCTTGCGCTGAGTAGGACAGGTTTTTAAGACTTTTAACGCAGACATGGCTGCGGGAGATTGAGCTAAGTCATCTACAATGTTGTAATTGGACGCAGCCCGTGCATTGGGGTTGTTGTTGATTCGGCGAAGGGGGAAGCGAGGTGCTTTACAAGCGCCATCGAGTGGAACCTGAGGTATACTCAATGTCTGATCAGTGGGATTAGCATTAGTATCCTTTTCGGCGGGGGGGTTTCAACAGTCGGTCCGTATTGGTTCCGACGGGTTTGGATATTGACGTCGGCAGTGGACATCATCAATAAGTGGTGGGTGCCTGAATCAAACGTGGGTTGGTCAGGAGCTGCGTAAGTGATTTGTTGTGGTTGCACGTTGCCCTGTGGGGGGGCTAACGGCTGAGTGTTCACCACCCCTTGTGTGGGAAAAGGGTTTTGTAGCACCAAAGGCTGTTGTTGAGGTGGTGGAGGGTTGGGTGGCGGCTGAGGAGCCGCCTGCCCTTGACGATGGGCGTCATTTGTCCATAGTTGTCGATCTCGCTCCAGATGTGGGCAAGCGTGGGTATAGTGGCCATAAACACCGCAAATGGAACAAGGATGGTTTGTTCGTAAATTAGCATTTTTGGCTTGCTTAGGTGGTCGATCAGGATTCTGATGAGCAGGCGCCGCGTTATTGTTTTGCGGAGGATGGGTAGGTTGTGGAGCTTGTTCACGGTTTTGGTTGTTTCCACGGTTACGTCCTCTTCCGCGGTTTGGTTTCCCACCCTGGTTGCGTTGGTTATTTTGGTATTGGGGCTGATGTTGTTGTGCGTACACATGCCCTTGAGCATTGGGGGGATTCTGAGGAGCCGCAGGTGCGGGAGCAGGTTGCGGTGGATAGTATGCAGGTGGAGCTGGAGGTGGTCCAGTTGCCTGTTGGGGTTGTTGGTACCCCTGAGCTGGTGGAGGTGTGAGGTTAGATGGTGCAACCGGTTGTGGGTAATGCATGGGCTGTTGTGGGAACTGCATGGGGGTCTGTACCGTAGGTTGAGCATAGTATGTAGGAGGTACATATGCTGATGGCGCTTGGCCATAAAAATGTTGTGGATAAGAGGGTCCATGAACATGATGGGTCTGGTTTGTTGGAGCATAAGAAGTTGTCGCTCCGGAACTCGATGTAGCCCTAGAAAGGTCTGGGGCGAGCATGGTGCTCACCATGCTGAAAGGTTTTGCTTGCGGTGTAATTTGGCCAATAATGCCATCAGCGGCATGTGATGCCCCCGGTGTGTCACCGCGTGCAGAGTCGCCGCGTGGGGCGTCCGGTATGATCGTGTATAAGTAACCTGACTGGGCATAGATGAGATCAAACTGTTGGGCCTTGAGGATGGCCTCTTCCTCGGACTGGGGTCTTTCAGATGCTACATCCTTCGCAATGAGAGGAAGGAGGGATTTAAGGAACTAGTCTAAAAATATTCGGTCGTCTAATTTGATCTTGCATAGGCTTCGGCGCCGGCGCCAATCATGAATATGGTGAGTGATATGCGTGGCCGTGTTCTGTCTGCAAGATAGTAGGATTTCGATGCCCGAATCATAGCGGACAGGTAGCTGAAAGAACTGCAGGAAGTTCGAGGCAAGGGAGGTAAATGTGGAATGCGTCCCATGGGGTTGCTCGATATACCATTTGGCTGCAGAGCCAGTGAAAGTGCGCTGTAATAAACGGAGGCGGACAGAGTCGTCCACTATGGAGTTGGAGGAACACCATAGATGGAAGGACATGATATGGTTTTGGGGGTCTTCCCCTGCCTTACCCTCAAACTTAGGGATGTCAGAGGGAAGTTTGGTGGGCATATGGGGCCACGCACGATCATGTCTAATGGGGTCATTTGTGAGCCTAGCTAAATCTGGCAGGTTCAGACTTGCCATGTATGGTAGACTAGCAGATGTGGTGACTGGAACTGGGACATGCCTAGCCATTGTGGTATGGTGTAGGGGTCCAGGAGCGCCTAAAGGTATGCTAGGTATGGAGGGTATGTGCCCTCTAATAGGTGTAGTCTGGTGTGGGCCAGCGCCTCCAAGTATAGCTTGGGTGACACTAGGGTTAGGAATCGCACTAGGGATTCCTGGGATAGCACTTCCAAGTGCAACGTGGGTTGCACTTGGGTTGGGAATCGCACTAGGGATTCCTGGGATGGGGTTTGTGGAAACCAAAGGGGGTATGACCCCCATGTTGGGTATAGCCATGACCCGTGGTGGCCCTGTGTTAGGCATTCCTAAATGTGGAGTGTTACCCATATTGGGCATACCCAGGGGGTTGGTTGTTGCCGTGGATGGTACGACAGCAGAAGGGTCTGCGGATGTATGACCTATGGTAGTTGTAAATAGCGGATCAAATGGTGTTCCAGACATAATGGTGGTTGGTGATAACTCTGTGGGATTTTCGGATTCTACCTCCAAATCAAAAGTGAAGTGGGGTATGTCAGAATCGGATGACTGTGTAATTGATTGACGATGTGTCGAATCAAGGGATAGGGCTCTGCGTCCGTGACGTGGAGAGCCAAGTGGACTAAACTCTGGGAGTTCGCCCTGCAGACGACGAGAGCGTCTAAAATTCTCAATGGTGAGAATATGTGTTTGGGTAAAAAATTTGTTTTTAAGTATCAGGTGGTGATATATATAAAAGACTCAAAACCCTAATGCAACCAAGGGTGCGAGAAGGGGAGTGAAAAAAGAAGGCTCTCAGGCCGAAAAATCAATCCTCAAAAAGGGCACTTATTCTAGCAGCTGTGCTACAATAAGTGGAGGAATGCAACAACTGGTCAGAATACCAACATGCAAGCGGCTCCTAGAAAAAATAGGTGTAACTAGACCACAGGTAGGTTGAAATCATGCAAACACCTAATCTAAAAGTATTGTGACTCAAACAGACGATATCCTCTGCAAGGTGATGAAATCCAAGTCAGACAATATGAATGTTGAGACAACGGCTAGATATCCCCCTACCGGGAGGGACACCGGGTAATCAATCCTAAAGACATGCTACTAGGATACTCCGTTCATGACGCGTCGAGAAAAGGTAAATCTGCCGTTTGGTCCTTTGATCGCAATATCCCAATACAGGGATATCCCGAGAACTGCGAATGGTAGCCCTTCAGTTACTGAATGGATTTCGGTATTCCACTCAGGCTTCCGGAACCATCCTCGCGACTTCAACCCTCCTAAGGGAGAGGCCTTCCCACAAACCGGTTGTGACCGCGCCAAAAAGTACTAAAAGATTTTAGCTCCCTAATTGGACAACTTCTATGTCTCATATGTATGAACTGAGGGGTGTTATTGGAACACCTATCCCCCCAATACTACCTAGCTACAAGAATTCTTTTAGTGTTCCCCAAGTGGGGTTAAAAGTGTGTTCAAATTAAGGTACGTTTTAAGGCTTAGTTCAATTAAGTGATTGTGTGAGTGCACGTGAGGTGTTGTAAACTGAACTTTGAAAAGAATTAAATGCTTTACAGGAAATTTTCAAAAAATAAAGGATTTTTTGAAAGTAAAAACAAATATTTATGACTTTTCACTAAAAGGAATTTAAATGCTTTTCAAAAAATAACTCAAAAAATAATGGATTTTTTGGATTTATGAAAGCAAATAATAGACTTCTTTTTTTTAAAAGAAATAAATGGATTTCTTCGTTTCAAGAAAAATTGCTAAGGGCAAGATTTTAAAGAAGTAAACAAGAAAAAATTTGAATCTAGATGAAAAATGCAAAATGAGTCTTTCTTTCACTTTCTTGAAAATTTTTTAAAAAGATTTCTAGATATGCACTTTTAAATAGTAAAAAACTTTTTCAAAGCTGTAAAATATGCAGAATTTAATACTGTAAAAAATGTGCTATGGGCAGAAAGTACAGTAAATTGTTTTTTCAAAATCGGGATGGCCGAATGAAAAATTCAGCCGCGCGGGTTTTGGACGCACAGCCGCGATGGGCAGCGCGGGTTTTGGACGCACAGTCGCGATGGACCGCACGGGTTTCGGGCGCACAGTCGCGATGGACCGCGCGGGTTTAAGCCGCACAGTCGCGATGGGTAGCGCGGAAATTGGCCGCGAAGCCGCGGTGTGCAGCGCGGAAAAACTCAGAAAAGTCGCGATGGACCGCGCGACTTTCTAGAAAAAACCCGCGATAGACCGCGCGGAAAAACGCAGAAAAGTCGCGATGGACCGCGTGACTGTCTGGCAAAAATCCGCGAGGCGGAAGCCGTGCACGGAAACCGAGAAACGAACCCGAAAATTGAAAATTTTGGGCTATTTATGGGGCCAAATCTCAGAGCAGCAATGGATCTGCTGTCTAAGATGGCAGATCTATGGATCTAAAGGTTAAAAACTAATAAAAAACTAAGATTAAAGGCAAAACTAGAGATATATAGTTCAAACCAAAGCGGAGTTGCCAAAAACTGTTGGCCCGGTTTTGCAACCAAGCTTAGTGCTATGGGCACCTGCTAACTAGTAGCAGCAGTTTCAATGTAAATAAATAACAATAAACTAATTAAACAAGACTATTCATGGATCTAAGCAAAGATATTAAGCAAATAACAAAAATAATTTAAGATCAATAACAAGAACATATAAAATAAAGAATTTGTATTGAAAGGATGGGGCAAGCAAGTGCTTGCGGAATCAATACATGTAATGGTGAGGTTGAATAGCTCCAAGGATGAGCAACTTCCAATCTCCAATGGTCTCTTCTCCAATGTGGTTTGCAATGGCTAAAATGCTCAGGGGAGATTTCAGCAGCATAAGGATGAGATAATGGATGGATGTGAAATGAGGAGCCCCTACCACCTTTTTATAGGTTTTGGTGGTGGGGAATACCATTTGTGGTTTTGTGGAAACCAAATGGTATTGACCAACATGGTTTAGGTACTTTTCCCTCCTTTTTCCTTTTTTGAATAAAAATAATATTTTAATTCCCTTTTTAATATTTTTGGGAATTTGGACCCTTTTTGAGGGTTTTTTTATGCTTTTCAGGAAAAATAATCTTTTTTAATGGAAAAAGGGGTGTACTAAGGTCTTTTGGTGACCTTTTGTTGGTTTCAGAGGCTCAGATGGTGGAAAAGTGGACAAATGGGTCATGTGAATAAGGGAATGAGCTAGTGAGCACTTTTTAGGTGTTAACATAAAGACATGGGTTCCTAGCATCCCCTCCCTCTGAGAAAAAGCTTTGTCCTCAAATATTTAGATGGAGAAATTGTTGTTGAATCTGAAGGACTGGTTCCCATGTAGCATATTTTGGTTGCATGGCGTGCCACTGAATTAAGACCTCTGTGATAGAGCGAGAGCGAAGCTGGTGAGTGCACTTATTGAGGATGGCCTTTGGATTCAAAAGGATGGATCCTTCATTATCCAGTTCAGGTAAAATAGTTTGTCCTCTGATGTTGGTGCCAAGAAATTTCTTTAGGCAAGAGACCTGAAATACTGGATGAATGCAGGAAGAAGGAAGAAGTTCCAATTTATAAGCAATGGACCCAATCTTCTGCACAATCCGATATGGCCCATAGAACTTTGGAGCGAGCTTATGATGCCCTTTGATTTTTAGGGAGGATTGCTTGTACAGTTGGAGATAAAGGAAAACCATATCACCTGCTTGAAAAGTGCGCTCAGAACGATGTTGATTGGCTTGTTGTTTCATGCGATTGCTTGCCATGTGAAGATTGTCCCACAAAATGCGAAGAATCTAATAGCGGTTTCGAAGGCCTACTGTGTCAACTTCCTGAACTGGTGAACTGCTGGGGGTGTATGGAAGAAGAACTGGCAGTGCCTAATCATATACTGCTTCATATGGGGTCATTTTAGAGGCAGTGTGGTAAGAGGTATTGTACCACCATTTAGTGAGAGGGAGCCACTTTTCCCACTGATATTGTTGTTCAGAGGTGAAGCAATGAAGATAAGTTTCCAAGCATTTATTGATAATTTCAGTTTGACCATTTGTTTGTGGGTGATACCTTGAACTCATCTTCAATTTGGTGCTAGTGTGGAAAAATAGTTCTATCCAAAAATGACTGGTGAAAGTCGCATCATGATCTGAGACAATGGAAGAAGGGATGCAATGAAAACGAAAGATATGATCTAGGAAAATTTGGACGACTGAGGAGGCTATATAGGGATGGCTGAGAGCACAAAAATGACTATATTTGGAGAGGCGATCAACCACAACCAAAATCACTATCTTCCCTCCAGATTTAGGGAGCCCTTCAATGAAATCCATAGAAATATTTGTCCAAATCCGTGTAGGTATGGGCAAGGGTTTGAGCAATCCCGGAAGGAGTTTCGTTTCACCCTTATTGCACTGGCAGGTGTCACATTCAGCCACCATCTATTGAATTGTCCTTTTAATGCCCTGCCAAAAGAAGTTAGGTCATTCCCGCTCATACGTTTTGAGGAACCTAGAGTGCCCTACCGATGGAGAAGCATGGAGTTCATAGAAGACAGCCTGTTGAAGATCCGTGCTCTGGGGAAGCACTAGACGACCCTTGTATCTCAGGGAAGCACCATCCCAAGAGTAATGTGGTACAACAAAAGCGTTGTTGACCAAGCGTTGGATGATTTGAGATAATGAAGAGTTATTGACATAACCCTGTTGAGTAGATTGCAACCAATTTGGAACAGGCATAGAAATAGCTGAAAGAGAACCTTGGTCATCAAATGTGTGAGAAAGAGCATCTGCCACAATATTGTCCTTACCCTTCTTGTAAGTGATCTTATAGTCATAACCCATGAGTTTGCTAACACATTTCTGTTGTAATGGGGAGGATACACATTGTTCTAGGAAATATTTCTGACTCTGGTGATCAGTCTTGATGCAAAAATGATTCTCTAATAGGTATGGTCGCCACTTTTGTACTGCATGCAAAATAGCCATCATTTCCTTCTCATAGGTAGAGGCAGCTAAATTCTTACCTGAAAGGGCTTTGCTGGTGAATGCAATGGGGTGTTAATCTTGAAGGAGAACAACACCAAGTCCATTGCCGCAAGCATCACTCTCAATAGTGAATAGCTTGGAAAAATCAGGCATAGCTAGAACAGGTGTACTACACATAGCTTGTTTCATTTTTTCAAATGAACACTCTGCAGCATGTGTCCATGTAAAAGCATCCTTTTTCAATAGAGCAGTTAATGGAGCTGTAATCTTCCCATAATCCTTAACAAATTTGCAGTAGTAGCCACTCAGCATCAAAAAACCATGAAGGCTCTTGAGCGTCTGAGGATGCGGCCAATTGTTCATGGCAGCGATTTTGGCAGGATCCACGCAAACCCCTTGTGCTGAGATAATGTGCCCGAGATACTCAAATTCCTGTTGTCCAAAAGCACATTTAGACTGTTTGGCATGGAGATGATGGTTAGAGAAAAGTTTCATTACAAGATCTAGAAGCTAGAGATGTTCAACCCATGTTTTACTGTAGATGAGGATATCATAAAAAAATACCAGAATGAATTTCCGCAGGTAGGGCTGAAATATTTTATTCATCAAGGCCTGGAATGTGGAAGGAGCATTAGGGAGACCAAAGGGAATGACCAAAAACTCAAAGTGGCCATCATGTGTGTGGAAAGTTGTTTTAGGGATATCATCCTCATGAACCTGAATTTGATGATACCCAGAACGAAGATCCAACTTAGAGAAAAATTGAACACCATGAAGCTCATCAAGAATCTCATCAACAACACGAATTGGAAACTTATCCTTGATAGTGAGGTGATTAAGTGCTCAGAATTCAATGCAGAGGTGCCACGACCCATCTTTTTTGTGGACAAGAAGAATTGGTGAAGAAAAGGAACTATTGCTTGGGCGAATAATACCTTGCTTCAGTAAGTCCCGGACGAGCATTTCAATCTCTGTTTTTTGGTGAAATGCATAGCAATAGGGCCTGATGTTGGGAGGAACGCTTCCAGGAAGGAGCTGGATACGATGGTCCTATGGCCTTGAAGGTGGCAATCCCACTAGTTCAACAAAGACACCTGTATATCGATCCAGAATTTGTTGTAGATCCAAAGGAGTAGTGGAGACTGCTAATGGTTGCATCTGAATGGAATGGATCTGTGCGATGACACCATGTGAGTTCTTCTTAAGGAGTTTTTCCATGCGATGTGAATTGATGATGCTGAGAGACCCTGGTTGTAAGCCAGTCAATGTGTGTTTTTGTCCATTGGGGGAAAACTGCATCCAAAGTTCAGCAAAATCCCATAAGATGGGGCCAGGTGTGGGTAGCCATTGAGTGCCCAAAACCACATCACATCCGCCTAAGGTCAAGAAAAACATGTCAGAGCATAGGTTATAATCTCCCATAGAGATACACACATTTTTACGCTTCCCTTTGCAAGGTAAGGTGCCCCCATTAACAACCATGAATTCAAAGTTGGAGCAAGGATGGAAAAAACAATCAGCTCGTTTGGCGATCTGAGGGTCAATGAAAATATGAGTGCTACCAGAATCAATGAGTATTGTAAGAGGAAGATTCTTAAACCCGCATGGTTTGGGGTGTGGTGATTCTAGTTAAAGCATGGAGAGATATCTCTAGCTGGTCATCCTGATATGGAGGGTCAATAGGTGGCTCTGGAATGTCAACCTGAGAATTCGTTGTATCTGGAGCTTCTTCACCAATTTTAGAGGCAAGCGGAGAATCCATATCCAAGAGATAGAGATTTTGCTGACCACATCTATGTCCACGAGTGAATTTCTAGTCACAATTATAACAAATCCCTTTTTCTCTGCGTGCCTGTATCTCAGTTTCAGACAATTGCTTGATAGGAATTGGTTGAGGAGTTGGTGGGATGGGAGGTTGTTGAGAACCCATATTTTGGAAGGGAACAAAAGTGGGTTTGGATCGCTGTTGGGCTGCAATATTATCTTCTTCCAACCTAGCCAACCCCAGGGCTTCCATCATTGTGTTGGGAGAGAACATCTTCACCTTAGAGTGGATTGCATCCTTTAGACCACTGATAAAAGAACTCCGGTAGAAGTCATCAGGTAATCCTTCTGTGTGGTTGGTTAGTTTCTGAAATTCAATTTGGTACTCTCTCACAGTGCCAATTTGGCAAAGTTTAGTGAGGGCTCCTGTGAAGTCATCAAAAGCACTAGGACCAAATCGTTGCAAAAGGAGCTGGCAAAAATATGTCCATTTTGGCTCTTCATGAGCCTTGATGTACCAACGGTACCATTGAAGAGCTTCCTGTTCCAAATGAAAGGATGCAAGTCGAACTTTGTTGACATCAAAAGTATTATGTAGACTAAAATACTGTTCTGCATGATAGATCCATCCAGTTGGATCAGTACCATGAAAGCGAGAAAAATCAAGCTTAGGATTTCAGAAGCGGGGTGAAAGAATGAGAAAAAGGGGCAGAGAGGGACAAAGAAGGAGAGTTAGGAAAGGAACTTTGTGGTAAAATTTGAAGGCGATTGAGTGAAATCCAAAGAAGTTATGAAAAACCCTAAAAATAGAATAATGTGGGATTTCGGGCTTTGGGAAGTGGAATTTTGGGTAGGGTCCTCAGGAATGAAATATGCAGAATGGGGTGACAGTGATGTTAGGAAAGTTTCAAGGAAAACAGAGTGAAAATAAGGGAGATATGGCAAAAAAATGGAAATTTTTATTTTTATTTTTTTATTTTTATTTATTATTATTTTTTTTCAGGAATGGATCTACAATGGCACGAAATGGATCGAAAACGGAGGGATCTGCAACAACGCCAAATGGATCTGAAACGGCTGGATCTAAAATGGAATTCAGAATGGATCTAAAACGACTTTCAGAATAGATCTGAAATGGCTGGATCTGGAATGACATTCAGAATGGATCTGAAATGGCGCGGAAGTGATCAGCAACAGTTCAGCTGGAAATAGATATGGACGCCAGGTATGTGCGACTTCCTAATAGCTCAGGGTTTTCACTCGGCCACCAATGCTGTCTGACGGATTGCGTATTGGAGCAGTACCCCTCACTCCATGGCTTAGGTAAAACTGATAACCACTTTTCCACAAACGACAACTCTTGGTTTACCTCACGGGTGGGAACTAGTCAATCAGGTAGGGTTAGTTGTCCTTTTTGCTGGCAGGTCCTCTCAATGGGCCAGCTACTTTGGGGTTCCTGTGGTACTCCTCACAATGAGTTTTAGGGTTTATGTGCAAGTACTTCCCACAATTAAGCGGATAGAGATTATTCCCAGATCCGAATTTGCAATAGACGCGAAAAAAAAAATTGGTAGAGATTCCACCCAACGAGTCCAAGAAAGTGCTCTGATACCAGATGTGAAGAACCTGCAACAATTAATCAATGAAAATACATGAGATATTAGAAATGACAGAACTCAAAATCACTTTTATTGATCGCAGGCCACTTCAAGGGGGCAACCTCCTTTGAGTAAGCTCAATACAATTAACTTCATGGTGCCTTCATAGGTCTCAACACACACTTATATACTAAGTCTAGGCACCAATACTATGGGTCAAAACCATGGGCCAATACAAACTATGGATCAACAATACTATGGGCGACTTACAAAGCATATGCGCCAAACAATAATAACACAAACTATGGATCAACAAATACAATGGGACGACTTACAAATCATATGCATCCAACAACAATATACTAACAAAGTAAAGACATGGGTTCCTAACAATATTATGAGGACATAAATACAACGTACCTACCCTGTCTCCTTTTGCTATCACCATTGATCTTTTATTGATCTTCCACAACTTTTCTCCAAATGTAGATATAAAATTGCCATCTCCGAACTGCCCTGTTGAGATCATATTTATTTTCATAGAAGGAATATGCCTAACATCTTTCAGCAACCAATCAGTTCCATTCTTAACTTTTATCCATACCTTACCCATTCCAACAATTTTACATGGCTTATCATCACCCAATAAAACATATCTAAAATCGCTTGGAACATAATCATGAAAGTATTTCCTATGGGGTGTAGCATGACATGAAGCCCCCAAATCTACTACCCAATAATCACTAGTATTATCTAATGCAAGAATCAAAGCATCTTGTAATACATCACTTACTACATTTGCTTCTTGGGTAGTTTTTCGCTGTGCATCTCCTTTCTTCTTTAGAGATTTGCAGTCTTTCTTCAGATGCCCTTTCTTTCCAAAGTTCTAGCACTCTATTTTTCCCAGTCTAGACTTGGATCTGCCCGTTTTAGACTTGCCATGATTACCTTGGCTCTTTCCTCTCTCCTTTTGTCTTCCCCTGCTCTCCATGGTCAATGCATTACCTGATGTCTCACCTGTGCTTTTTCTTTGCATTTCTTCGCTAAGAATAACACCAATAACATCATCAAATTTCAAGGTGTTTGAACCAGATACAGAGTTACTTACAGCCATGACCAAGCCATTCCAGCTTTCTGGCAATGAACACAAGATTAGAAGAGCCCTAACCTCATCATCAAATTTCGCACTTACAGAACTTAGTTTATTTGTAACCGTATTAAACTCATTTAAATGATCAGTAACAGATCCACCTTTAGAGATCTTCATATTAAATAAACGCTTCATTAGAAATACCTTGTTGGAGGTCGAGGGTTTTTCATATAGCTTACCCAGTGCGCTCATAAAACCCTCCGTTGTTGTTTCTTTTGAGATATTGAAAGCCACCGACAAAGCCAGGCTCAATCATATTGTTCCCAGAGCCTTTCTGTCAAGAACCTCCTACTCTTCGTCCTTCATGGCCGTTGGCTGCTTGGATCTTCCTCCAAACGGCAAGAATAGATCCTTCTGGTACATATAGTCCTCCATTTGCATCTTCCATAACTGGAATTTTTGGCCGTTAAACATCTTGACCTTAAAATTTCCTTCTTCCGCCATTGCTCCCACTCGAACGAGAAACCCTAGCTTCCTGCGGGTTTATCTGCCAAATAGACCTTTGGCTTTGATACCAATTGTTAGAAAAACAGGATCGTAGAGCAATAACAATAAACATAAATGCAAATATAATCACACATACACATTACAAGAGAAACACAGATATATCGTGGCTCACCCAACTTGGGTTACGTCCACACTGAAGTTGCTAGTCCTTAATATTATACCGTCCAACAAAATGGAGGGATACAACTTGCAGCACAACCGATGCACTTCCTGTTCATTGTCTCACAGTATCTCTCTCGATATTAGAGATCTTTACAATCCATAAAACCTAATCCATCAACCCTAGCCATGTTACAATGTCTTTCTTTTATAAGGGAAATAGAATGGGAAAATACCACGGGTCACCCAAAACCATGGGCCCGAAAATGGGTGGCGAAAACAACTCCAAAATTTTTCCCTATGGTCCCCCTAAGCGTCGTGACGGGATCATAACTAAACCTAGGGTTCAAACACGGTTTAATAATAATATCTCTAAATTTGGAGATTAGGCTCCACAACCAACACGCTCTTCAGGTCTATCTTTGTGAAGTACTTCGTTCCACTCAAGCAATTTATCAAGTCATCCCTCCTCGGCAACAGAAACTAGTACTTGATCATGATCTTGTTGATGGCTCTGGAGTCTGTACACATTCTCCATTCTCCACCTTTCTTCAGCACTAATACTGTTGGTACCGCGCATGGACTCAGACTTTCTCTGATCAAGCCTCTGTCCAACAATTCCTGGACCTGTCAATTGAGTTCCTGACCTTCTGTTGGACTCATCCTATGCGGTGCTTTGTTTGGCATACTTGAACCTAGAATCATGTCGATATGATGGGATACGCTTCTTGTCAGTGACAATCCCATCGGTGTCTCATTGACCATTATGGTCCGAAACTCGTCAAGCATCTTTCCAACTTCTACCGAAATCTTATCCATTATCGACCTCTTGACACATGGTCCTTCTGGAATGAGAGCATAACATCTCAATTACTTTTCCTCCTCCTCAAGGAATTATTTCATTGAACACATCAGCACTCTCTTCTGCCAAAAGTTTCTCTCACCATGCTTACCATCGGCTCGCTCCTCCGGATTTGGCTTAAGAGTCCTCTACAAACCATTTTTCCACACTGTCACTATGTTGGATCAACCATCATAGATCATTTTCCGATCATAATTCCATGGTCTCCCTAACAACATATGGCATGCATCCATTGGGATTTCGTCGCACAGAACAGTGTCTTGAAATCCTTTGACTCTGAAGTTAAACAGGTATTGTTTCGTCACCTTCACATAATTCCCTTTCTGCAACCATGATATCTTGTATGGGTGTGGATGTTCCTCATATTTTAACTTTTCCTTTTTGATCACCTCTCTCGAGACAAGATTCTCAGTGCTTCCACCATCAACTATGGTCTTGCAATGCCATTCGCTGATTTGCACCTTCGTTCGAAAGATCGCCTTCCTTTATGTCGGGTCTTGATCATCGCATCTATCATCCAAAACCAGTGTCTTCATGGTTGTCATGGCCCTAGTTTTCTTCTTACCATCCTCACTGCTGTTGGATTTCGACTCCTCCCTCTCGCCAACTTGCTCATCTCTTTGATGTCTAGGTTTCGACTCCTCTGTAGCATGTACGTTCTTTGGGAACTCATATGACTTGTGTCCTGCTCCATGACAATTGTAACAGATTATGTCTGGCCTATTAGATCCTTTTTCGGTCGAATGGACCACCTCGACTGTACCCACCTCGATCGCGGTTCTCATGACTATCGCATCGGTTCTCTTGCAATTTCTCCCTTTTCAATGTCACTTCCATCCGTTGATTTTCTTTGATAGATTCCTTCTTGTAACAACTACTTTTACCTTTCGCAGCCCGACCAGTCATCCTGCCTCTGGTCACTGCGGTTTTCCCCGACAGTTTCTCTTCTGCCTTAAGAGCTAACTGGTAGGCTTCATTGACTGCTCTGAATCTTGACATGCTCAATTCATCTTGAATGGCATATTTCAATTCGTTCACGTACCTAGCGAAAAATTCTTCTCCTTCTTTTGTCTAACCCGACCTTATCGACAATCTTTAGAACTCTTCCGTGTACTCCTTCATGGTCATCTCTTTTTGTTGAAAGTTCTGCAACTTCCAGAACAAGGAAATCATATAGTCATTTGGAAAGAACTTCCCTCTCAGCTTGGTGACCACCCTATCCCAAGACTTGATTTTCTCCATTCCCTTCTGACTCTGTCAGCCTACACATTTCCCCACCACAATGAAGCATAACCCTTCAACCTCAGACATGCAGTCTTAACACGTTTAGGATCTTCGATCTGCTTTATGTCAAAGTATTTCTCCATTTCTCTGAACCAGTCGATCAAGTCTTCTAGATCCATACTTCCTGAGTAGGTACGTACATCTATCTTTGTTCGACCTCTCATATCCGTCAGAATTTTGATTAGTTTTTCTTCTAGTTCTTCTCCTGTCGCTTCCCGTGGCTCCACTTCTTCAACCTCCTTATCGTTGTGGTCTAACGCATCCAGAATACAACCACACCTTTGGATTTCTTTGATCGATATGACTTTATTTGTCAAAGTTCGCATTGTTCAGACACACTCGTCGAACATCTCACAATCAACTGTGACTACTGTGCCACGCTCTCTTCATCCAACACTTCAAACATTAATGCCTCTGTGATCCATTTTCAATATCGACTGAAACTCCCACTCAATCCAATCGCAACCGGACTTCAACAAGTCGTGTACAACTCTACCCAACTATAGTTGGAGCTGTAAACAAACTTGCAGGTTCAATACCAGCTGATGTTCTTCTGCTCGCAGGATTCTTCCCACTCTAATATGGATATCCTTCAGATCTTAGGATGCTATAGCTCTGATACCACTTGACACAAGGCACCTGATCACTAAGGTTCTTGCTTAACAATTACACACAACAAACATATGTTCAAATAGAAAAGATGTAAACAGGATGCCAAGAAGTTGTCTTATATTACTTCTACCAAATCGGTTACAATGCAAACAATAAGGAATGAAAATAACTAAGTAATTATCGGCCTCAGCCGTTGAAATATAGAAGTAACTGTGTGATATCTCAGTTTGTCGACCGTTACCGTCTCCTGGTTCACTCTAGATCTTTGAGCTATGGCTCCATCTTCTTTGCTCCGTAGATGTGTGGCTTTACTATCCAATCTACAAGACTTCTCTTCAGCTCTGCTTGACTCTCCAAAATGCCAAGTGATCCAACTGATCTGCCCTCCTTGGCCTTCTACTCTACTGATGTTTTTCCTGATATCATTCTAAACCCCGAGCCATGCATCCTTTGTATGTTGATCTCCTCAGATCCTACAGACCTGCAACTTTCAGTGCCCCAACCATGTTGCACAATCTCTGCCTGCTTTGGCATTTGTCATGATCCCAACTACCTTCAATAACTGCCATTAAATTTCTTAGCAAATCCGAATTGTTTCCAAGTACTTTCCCTGACTTCAACATGTCTTTCTGACAAGATACAGTAATCCATCATGTCGGTCATACTATCTGTCAGCTTTGAATTACTCATCGTTTTTCTTCTTGCACTCTTCAGGCTTCCCCAGTCCACCCCTTCCTCCTCGCTTGGCTCATGCCCAAACTTGTTGGAGTCATGGTTCGACGCATGTCGACCATTGACGCCTATGCTACACTCTATCATCTCTCGGCTCCCAACATGTCGAATCTTGACTTCCGCTGCACCTATCAGTCAACTACCAACTACTCCTTCTTGAATTATTGACTTAGACAAGCCAATCTGCTCTTCCACACCAGTGGTCGTCGGCACTCCCTCTGGTCGACCTTCTTTATGTCGACTAACTTCGACTGATCCGCCTAGCCTCTAATGCTCCTCCATCAATTTTCTCTGGGGGTGTGAAACTCAAACCAGTGAGGTGAACGGGGTTCCATCAACTCCCACATGTTCATATGGCCAATGTCGAGGTGTTCACAATGACCATGCACACCTGAGAGCCTTTGTATTAGAATTGACCCCCTTATGCAAAAATGGCATGGCCTTCACTAAGAAAAACCCTAGTTTTGGAGATGGCACAATAGCACCATTTTTGGGCATTTGAGTCATGGTGGGGGGGGGGGTTCCCATAGCTATAACAAAACGTCCTGAATCCATCAGAATCGATGATTTCGTGATTGGAGTCATAGTTTTGGTGCTATGGGAATTTTTTCCAACCACGTTGTGGCCATTCAGGGATGCTTTGAGGATTTGCTCTTGGAACATAGAACTCGAAACGAAGAGTGGAACGGGATTCTGTAAACTCCCACACATGCATATGGCAAGTGTGTAGGCGTTCACGTCGCATTATGACCATGCACACACAGGATCCATCGGGTGAGAATTGAACTCCTTGTGCAAAATTAGCATGGTATTCACTGAGCAAAAACCTAGTTCCAAAGATGGCACAATATCACTATTTCCAGGTTATTGAATCAAGGTGGGGGGTGTTATAGGTCAAATTTGCACCTCTCCATCCGTGATCACCCTGACCTGTTGATCACACAAAAGGACAACTTGGATGGAGGAGCATGTTGACCTTGGATAAGATGACAACTCATTCCATTTCCTGAAAGTACTGGAAAACCACAAAAAATATCATCTTGAGATATGAGCGCTACTATACTCAAAGATACTAGCGCCCATACGCTACTCCACTGTATAATAGTAGCACCCATATCCAAGTATACGCGACTCCAGTGCAGCAAAGTACCGCCCGACATTTAAAATCAATTGAGCGCTAGTTGTTAAATACTAGGGTAGCGCTCTATACGCTACTCCACTGAAGAAGAGTCGCGTACATCTTAAAAGATGATTAAAAAATATATTAATTCATCGAGGAGGATTAGTTGATGGCAGTTTCTTAACTCCCCCAACTTCCTCCATAACTACATCTCGACCTGAATTGCTTCTTTGAACTTATAAATACCAAGAAGATTAAAGGAGCAAGGTTACAAATGATTGCTAGAAAAGCTAGAGGATGAGTTAATGGAGAAACTTTAGGACATTGGAGAAGTTGTCACAGAAGACATTCAAACCAGAGCAGAGCCAGAGCCCAGAATCTAGTTGCAGGAGCCTGCTTCATTATCAGGTATATTTGTACTGCATTCTAATTTTGACAAATAAAGGTTGAAGTGTTTCCTTGTTCCAATCTGAATGTGTTGTGAAATGGCATTTTAAGTTGGATTTATTTTGGTCAATGATGAATATTAAACATAGTTTTTGTTTATTTCATGCTTTATATGTTGCCCAAAATGTTTGAGGAAGGTATTGTTGTTGCAGGTTTGCTGAAGGAAAAGTAGATTTGGAAACTGGACACGAGACAGAGTCAAGGCTAGGATCAGACTCCGGTAAAAAGGTGTGTTCTCTAAATCTACAATCTATTTCTTTTGTAAATGCCTCTGTAATAACATTAATGCACTTACCTGTCACCCCAACCAAGTTGATAGTTTAGTTTCCTGACTATAGGGTAGAAATATCCACCAATAGACTGGCGACTCCACTGGGGATATAGAGTTTTTGGCTTTAGGAAACCTTGTTTTTGGGTGTCTTCTCAGTTTATTTTGATTTCTTCGATGTGTTAAGAACCTTTTTAGGTATCCCTTGTCTTTGTCTTGCCTGCTTTCATCAGTTTTTATACCTTCCAAAGTCAGTTTCCAAGCCTTTGAAATATGAGCGCTACTCTGATATATGTACAGTAGCGCCCATACGCTATTGTTCTGTATATATAGTAGTGCCCGTTTTGGCATGGGCGTGAGTTGCTCTACTACACAGTAGAGTACATTTCCTGAAGCAGTCATTTTTTTTATTTGCTTGTTTTTTTTAGCCCTGTGGTGATTTGCTGACTATGCTGTAGGATCCCTTTGATGATTGCATAAGGTTTTTAATTGTTGTTCAAGTCATAGAACCTCTCCTTAAATTGTTTCCATTTTTTAAACCATTTGTCGACCTTTGGAATTTTTTGAGACCTTTTATTGACTTTTTGGAAGACTTGGTGGTGTTTGGTGACGAACACTTTCACTTTTTTCAGACCCTGACTGCTTTTTGCCCGTTTACAAACCTATACACTCCTGTGTCTGTTGTTTGTGGTGAAGTTGTCTGCTCTCTACTACCCCCGTCCTTTGTTTAGGGTTTGGTCTTTGGTAGAGCTTCTAGGGTGTCTTATTTTTGGTCAAGTTTTATTTCTTCCAGGACTACTTGTCTTCTGCTGGTCACAAGTGCTTTTTAAACAGTTGTAGGCTAGTTTCACCTCTCAGTTTCTTCGTGTTAGTAGGGCAGCCTGCTTGTCTACTTATACTTGGCTTTGTGGTCTTGCTAGGGTTAAACACTTTAGGTCAGTCCTTGGGTGTTCTCTCCTTTGTTTTGTCCCACTTGGTGTCCAAGGTTATAGGCTTTTTCTTAGTAAAAAACCTGTAGATCAAGTCTTTCTCAAGCTAGGGTTTCGACAGCTGTAGGCCTAAGAACGTTTAGCCATACTTACACACTCCACATTTAAAGTTTTATTTGGCTTTCCATCTTTGCATAATTCTTTTTCAGTTTTTGAAAAAGCAAAAAAAATTTGGTACTTTAAGTTAAATTAGAACTTGTCTTTGTCATTACAAAATAGCTTAGTATATTTTGTATAATTTAAAAAGAAAACAAAAAATCTTTAAGAAAGTTTGCTTAGATTTTCAGTTTCAAAAAAAAAAGTAGATGAAAAAATGAAAAAATTTTGTTGTAGAAAAGATTGAATTATATTTGCATTTTTGTTTTCTTGTTATAACCACGCTTACACACTCACTATCCTTTTTGCGTAATAAAAGCCCCTAAAATTTGTTAATAAAATGAACTAGAAATCTTTTCTTTTTAGGGTACACTACACCAACTAGTTTTGGTTAGGGTCTTGGGTTTAAATCACCTCAAACCACCCAAGATCACACATTGCGCAACAATCGTAGTGAGACTATCATAGGCAAACCCACCTCACTCAAAATTTGTCTGGGAGCATATGCAGTAGGTCATTGCAAGATCAATTTGTGGGAATACTCCTCCTACTTGCTGTTCGAGCATACGCCAAGATCGGATTGCGTATTCGGGACTCTTTCGAGTTTCGGGCTTAGATACCCTTCCCACGCTTTCTGATTCGACCGGTGACTGTTCCCCTAGGAATTTTCGGTGTTGTGGTATCCATAGTATCAGACTTCTAGGTTCTTACACAGGTGACAGCAGAGGGTATATCTGCTGTACCTAAGACAGACGTGGGAGGAAACCCCGTGCAGGTCTTTGGGAGGGCGGTTGGGTGATTCCAGCGCTTGCACCCTTAGTCATTGTATTGTGGACCCCGGGTAACTGTCTTTCTTCCTTCGTTGATCTGTTTTGGGCCCTAATCATCCCAGACTCTTCTCCGGAAGGCACCTTTGTTTGACTGGTTTGTATACTTAGGAATTTTTTTAGTTGGTGTGCTGTTTTCCCCCTAGTCATAGTGGCCACTAGGTTCTAGGCTGTTATTTTATATTTATAATCACGGAGAATCAACAACTCCGTAGATCGAGAAGGATTCAGAACCTTCCACCTGTTAGAACAGAACCTATACAACCAGCTAGAAGACACCGGGTAAACCCTGTTATTTCTTCAGAAATTACCTCTGAAATAGAATTGCTTGAAGAAATACTTATAACAGAAAACCTTGAAATTGAGGTTCCTGAGGAACCACCACCAGGTACCACAGATCAACAACATTTTAGTACTGTTGAGGTGGAAGATCTTACTTCCGCGGAGTATAGCACTCCTTTCAATCCTCCCTTAACTAATACTAGAATTCTGCTTCTGTCACCTGTTGGTTTCCAGCAGCCCCTTTTCAGTGCAAATCTTTTGTTTCCCGATCATCTGATGTCTAACACAGGAGGTGAACCAGGGGGTCCCCAAACTCCCACTTTAGGTATGAATACCAGCACAGTTAACCCTTCTTTTACTGCTACATCTAGTCAGGCACAAACCACATCTGTGCCTACTCCATCTTTTAGTTTCAACACCAGTACATTAGGAATGCCTAGTTTTACAACAATGGCATCTATTCCCACGTCTACTGTTGGACCTAGCAGTATGGCCAACTGTGCAACACCTTCTACTTCGCAACCGTTATATCAGATCCCTAGTACTTGGGTTTCCACACCTGTGGTAGGACCAAGTGTTTCTGCAAACATGCCAGTCATGGGTACCATGACTGCACCGTCCACATCAGCTTCTACTGGTTTCAACACCTTTGCAGGACCTAACTTGAATCAAGGTAACATACCTGCAAGTAACATCCCTTTTTCCTTATTTTCAGGGGGAGGGGGTAATATCTTTAACCAGCAATATGGCGGGGCTAACACCCAGCCACAGTGGACGAACCCGCAAAGCACTAATCCACTCTCGTATGGGTGGGGAAATTTTAATAATTCTTTCTCACAACAACAACAACAGGCAGGGGGAAACCCCTACCAACAAATACCTGGGGGTAACCCCTACCAACAATTAACTGGGGGTAACCCCTATCAACAGTTGGTAGGTGGCAACTCCTATCAACACATGGTCGGGGGCAACCCTTATCACCAAATGGCTGGGGGAAACCCCTACCAACAATTCATGGGACAAACGATGGGTGCTTTCCCTTATCAAGCTTCATCTTACCAGCCTCGTCTACCTTTTCTGGCAACTTTGAATTTGCCAGACCTTTCGAAACTGACAAATGATCCTGTGTGTCATAACGCCACATGGCCATCAGTTCCCACCAAATTACCTTCGGATATTCCCAAATTCGAAGGCAAAGCTAGTGAAGATCCTGGTGACCATGTCACTACCTTTCACTTGTGGTGTTCTTCAAATTCGTTGAACGAGGATTCCATCAGATTGAGATTGTTTCAAAGGACCTTAACTGGTCCCGCGGCCAAATGGTACATTGAGTTACCTGCGGCTACTTTCTCTAGTTTTGGGGATCTAGCAACCGTCTTTTTGAACCATTTCCAGCTTCCTGTTCGGTATGATGCCGGAACAGAACTTTTGTCTACTTTTAGACAAAACAAAGCCACTCACCTATCTGACCACATTCAGGAGTGGCGAAGACGGAAGAGGCTCATAAAGGCCAATATCCCTCCAGAGTTCCTACTTGAGTGGTACTTGAAATCACTCCTTCCTTATATTTCTAAGGAAGTAGCGACATCTGGAGTTTCCAATGAAGAAGAAGCCATCTTAAGGACTCAACAGTTAGACCTTGTATACGCACAATCTGGTTTACTGTACGAGATTATACCGGACGCACCGAGATCAAACACTGATCTAAGTAGACCCAAACCTGGACCACATGCTGACGGCATAGTGGGTTCAGTTAACTCTGCAGCCTTCGAAGCACTAACCAAACAGGTCCAAGCCTTAACTGTCAAACATTCGACTGCAGACATTGCTTCCGTCACAACCTCTCCTTCTACTTCTGAATCTGTTAATCAGGTTCAGAATAATCAAAAGGGCCCTCGGCAGCCCAACAACAAAAAGAAGGGCAAGAAAGGAGAGGGGAACCAACAAAAGCCCAAAAAAGATAATGCCGAAAAGGGAAACAAAGAAGAGAAGAAGGTTAGGTTCCCTTGTAAACATTGCAAACAAAACCACCTTACTCATCAATGCCCTCTACTAGAAGAAGCCCAGAAGCTCTTAAGAGAGAAGAATCCTGTCGTCTTGAAAGATCCATTTCCTAAAGGGCAAGGCTCAACTTCTGGCACCTCCAAAACTGGGGGCACTTCGCACGCTTCGGTTGATCAAACATTCATAAATATGGTCAACTCAGATGCACTTTTGCAAACCAGAGCTAAGAACTATACCCCGGAAACGCAGAGAAAGGATAAGGAGATTGCTGAATCCTCCACTCCACTCCACATACCTGTGGACCCAATGCCCAAGATTCCGAAAGGTGTCTTGAAGAGGGCATCGCACAATCCCAACACACGGGTTGCTTCCAACTACAATGTGGTTGAAGATCTAGCCCAAACCCCTTGTGCCATGTCTACTCTAGAAGTCTTGCAGAGTTGTCCATTGCAACGAAATGCACTTCTGGCAGCTATTGGGAGTATGGAGTCCTCCAACATGTCTGTGCGATTTGACATGACTGATGTCCAATACCGGTTGCCATATCACGTTGCCCTCCAGATTGAGGTCGTTCATGGTCCAATGACCATCAGACGAGCTGTGGTAGATGAGGGAGCGTCGACTTGCGTAATGTCGATTTCCTGTTGGAAAGCTCTAGGTTCTCCTGAGTTAGTCCCTTCCAACATAATGCTTATTGCATTTGATGGCAGAACTTTCCATCCACATGGAGTTTTTCCATCATTTAATGTCACTTTGGCCGGTAAGACAGTTGTTGTTGAGATTGAAGTTCTGGACGCTCCGCTCGATTACAACATGTTATTGGGCAGGAGTTGGACTTATGCCATGCAAGCTATAGCATCGGCAGTTTTTCGAGTGGTCATGTTCCCATTTGAAGGTAAGATCGTTACAGTTGATCAACTTTCTTTCACTCAAAGAAAACACCATACTTCTACGGAAACCATGATTCCTTTGGTTGATCAAACCGCCCCGGTTAACGAGAGTTTAGGAGCAGGACTTTTTGGATCACTAATTGGCACTTTTGACCTACCCGCTCCTACTTTATTTGTTGGTACTGAGGGATGCTCATCGTCTGAAACTCCTATGGTTAGTTCAACAATCGACTCCGAGTTTCTCCCAACTAATACAAACCCCTCAGTACCCACCCTTGTTGTAGAAGTTACTCACTTAGATTCTTATCAAACTACAACAGAAGATATATTGACTCCGCCTGTGTCTGTCGAATCAAACATGGATTGTGCCACTACTCAGACACCTAACCCGATTCATTCTCTCAACAGTGCAGGAATTACTTTACCTTCTGATGAAGAAATGTTAGAAGCACTGAATGACCCAGACCATCCTCATGAACATATAAATCGCGTGTCTTTCCTGTTTCCTTTTCTTCACTTATTAGAGAGAGGTGAATTTTGTTCACCACCCGATGAGAATACTGGTCTCACTCCTTCACAAGTTTCCATTGTTGAAGCAAATAGAGTACATACTTCGTTGGTGAACATTTTTACTGGGGTCAACGGAAACTTTTTCTTTGAAACGGGATGTTATCTCGATGAAATAATCCCGTATACCAACTTTTTCCATGAGTTCCATAACACCTTTTCCCGGCCTCCTGAGGAAGATCCAGGCATTGACCCTACCTGAAGAAGTACTATGCCTAGGTTGAAGTATTTTTTCTTGTAACATAACTGTATATTTTTGTATAGTTAGTTTTGTTATGCTCGTTAGGTGATCTTATGTGTGTTTCTCATTTCGTGTACCAGATGTCAACCGCACATTTCCTAGGATTTGCTGATGGCGCCAGTCGCCACACCTGTCAGTTGGCTGCGGCAGCTTGGGTCAATTATTCACCCGCTGACCAACTTGTCTCTTCGGGGGGGGTTTGTTTGGGACCTACAACGAACAATGTGGCTGAATACAGTGCAGTTATAGAACTTCTCCAATATGCCCTCAGTCATGGCATTTCATACCTGGAGGTAATGCTTGACTCACAACTAATTGTATTTCAGTTAACTGGTGTCTATCGGATCAGAGATCCAGGATTGCTACGTCAGTTTATACGAGTTAGATTATTGGAAAGACAATTTCATTCTATCAGATATGAACACATTCCAAGAAGTTTAAACACTTTAGCTGATTCATTAGCAAATTATGTGTTAGATTGGCATTTGCATCATACATTGTAAACAACATTCCACACATAAAATTTAAACGCATACACATGTAAATAACCGATACTGTATATATAACTGGTACCGTATAAAAAAATATGAGTTTTGAGTCATGAGTCTCTCAAGTCAAGTCATAAAAGTACAAAAGTTGGGCATGGTAGCCTCAAAAATATATACATATAATGTTTTTCTTCTCCTATGGAGAAGGAGGAACCTCCTCATCATCTACCGCATTGCGGTAGCATATCACTAGTCTAGCAACCCTCCGCAACAATCTAAGCCATGCTGGGGGCACCCCAACAACATCTTCCTGCATGTCAACTCGTATCTGGTCCATGCGGCATGCAGGAATCTCATGAGTCAACCGACTCATTTTTCTCTCCAAGGTTCCCAACATAGCTTCGGCTGCGGTGATATCAGCTGGCCTCACATAGATGGTAGGATGGCCCTCGGGACGAACAAATCCAACATCTGCATTTGACACTTGATTAGAACTCCAAACTCATTCATAAAAATCAAATACTTGAAAAGTTTGAAAAAATTAAATAAATTCTCAAAAGTAAACATACCAATATCTCCCCAGGCTCCACCTGGCAGAAGCACCAGCTCTGGATCGTGATGGAAATCCAATCCAGCATAGGGAAACTACTCAAAAGTGGGAACCTGCCTTTCCCACCACCCCCAGAAGTCATCAGTGTGGTAACAATAGTGACTCTCCCCACCACCCTGGCGGAGAAAAATGTCACGCCAACGGCCTAGTCTGGGCTCACGGGGGTTAACCTGTGGTAGAGGCATCCCCAAGCTAATAGCAGGCATCCTCTCGAAGAAGAAAGTACACAAGATACTCCCGTACCCAAAATTCTTGATTGTGCCGGATTTGCAACTTGTCAATTGATACTTCATGTTTCCCAACAAGCTAGTACTCCAATCATAAACATGGCCATGCAAGCACTGTACACCAATATGCATCAAATGCCTAGAAGCTAAGTGTTGTGATGCACTACCGGATACCCGGTTGATCATGCTCACTATCACTTTCAACGGGAGACCATCAATAGTTGAAATCAGGATTTGGCTTCCCGATTTTTCTGCTCTGGCAACACAGTATGTATTTACATATTCTTGCACTGATCGTGCACCCAAATGAGATGTCCCTTTTAGATTGATTACGTCTCCTCTCCTTGAGAGACCGGTAATAAAGTATATATCCTCAACGGTAAGCTCAAGAGTTTGCCCCCGGATGATGAAGGTATTAGTATCGACATCCCAATACTGAATCAATCTCCGAAACAGCTTGTTTAGTGCCCGCATGTTTACGGTTCGATAAAATTTCAACAAACCGCATCTATGGAGCGCATGGAGGGTAGCCGGGTCTTGCATGGCTAGTCTATCCATGTCTTCATGCTCCCTTTCCCTCCATTGTAAGACCATCCTGCACAAAAACCCCAAAAATTTTGAGTCTCGGCGCTTTAAAATGGCTTTGCAAGTATGTATGCTACTGTGTATACTACACAGTAGCATGTAGGCGCTACTTTGTTTGAGCAAAGTAGCGCCCATTGGGCTTGTACGCTACTCTTGTGTATACACGGTAGCGCCCGCGCATAAAACCTTATGAGCATCGCGTTTCGGGCCATTTTTCCTCAAAATTTTAAAAATAAACCATTGAAATGCAAGATTGGTTGATTTCTACTTAATTGGTGGAAGAAGTTTGGTGATTGGATGCTCCGTTTGATCACGGTGGATATTTGAAATTCGCAAAATGGTGCCCAATGTTTTCCCTACAACACAAAATGAAAATTGATTTTTTAACAATGAAATTATATATAAAATTGGATTTTGATTTTTACCCATAATTTTTAATTTTCCATAGTTTCAAAAACTTTCAAAAACCCTAATTAATCAATTGAAACACAAAATAAGGTATAACACTGATCCAAGTTCAATTTTCACTCAATTGTTGTCGGATTCGTCTTCTAAGCTCAAATTTCTTAATGATAAACCTTGTCAGTTAGCTAAACATTCCAAATTCATATATCATTTAAGATTTTTGCGACATCGACTAATATTTTGTTGAAGACCTAGTTTTGGCAGGACATGAAGCTACGATCCTAGAAGCTGACCCTTAAGTCATTTTAAGCTCTTGTTTGGAATATTTAAACCTAAACAAGATTGCCGAGCAGACTTGTCCTCTTCGAGCTTGTTAAAGTATCCGAAGGCTCATCCACTCAGGTATAGAATTACCCCTTTTCCGGGCCTCAGTGGATTAACTACGAAAAATGTATACTCTAGGTATACTCCTGTATGCACTAGAAGAGTTCTCCTTTCATTGTTTTATACTTTTTCGGGGGAGGAGACTAACTATACGAAAAAGGACCTTCTAGAGTCTCTCTTTAGGGTTTTCAGACTCTCTAAATATGAAAATACCAAGCGAGCATTCACCTACTCGGGCTCGATGTGAAATCCACGAGAGGGTAAGTAGAGGACTGTTTAAGTTTTTCAACTCTATAAACAAGAAAACACCGCCGAGCACAGACCAATCCGGGCTCGATATAAAATCCACGGATAGGTGAAAAGAGGATTTTTTAAGTTTTTCAGACTCTATAAACAGGAAAACACCGGCGAGCATTAATCTGCTTGGGCTCGATACTAAAATCCACGAGCAGATATATGGAGTTATTGTTTAAGTTTTTCAGACTCCTTAAAATTGAAAACACCGGCGAGCAAGAACAGATCTCGGCTCGATACTAAAATCCAGAGATCAGTACATATAGAGTAATCTTCTATCTCTTCTTCGAACTCTTTAAATTATGAAGAAGGTACTGATTCTTCCTCCCATGGGCTCGTTAAACTATTTACATGGTTGGACCTATTGAGTTTTCATTCTTTCTTGGACTCATTAAATCCACAAGAAGGGTATTCTTTTATCTAAAAAGAATAAGGAACAGGAAAACATATCATATCTTCATTGTCAAAGGCAGTTTCAGTCAAGTCCTATCCTTGAACACAGCACCTACTTGAGTCTATCTTGTCGGTTGGGTTTAGTTTTTGGCCTCAGGGTGAACCTTTCCTCCGAGTTATTTACTTCCCTGGTTGGTTATTCTTCCAACCATATGGAGGGTCTATTAATGTCTCTTACATTTCAGACTTATTTACCCCATTATGTCAGACACTGCCTAAGTCACTTTGTGTCGTGCTCACTGTTCAAGGATATACCCTGTGTCGGCCATTCTGCAGTTTACCTTGACCTCATGTGTCGGCCTTCCTAGTGTCAGTATTGTCGCATATTATTCCATATCAGCTCTTACCAGTTGAGTGTTCCTCAAGTTGGATGATGGAGGATGCCTTAAGGCCTCCCTTCCAACGGACTTCTTCCCATCGACATCAAATCATTATTCTGGGATTGAAGTTTAGAGTTTCGGTTAGTACCTTGGAGATTGCAGTCACCAGTGGCAATTTTCCTCGCTGTTGAATGATGAGAATACATCAATGTCTCTTCTTCGACAGGATTCCCAAGTGTTCGACTCCAAGTCCATCTATTCACATTTGGCGAATCGTACTTGGTACCCTGGACCCCATCATCATTATCGGTGGAAGTCCTCGCATTTATTAACGATATACATCAATGACCGGTAATCAGACGATACCCTCCATGTTCGACTGTCAACTCATCTATTCACATGGTTCGGGTTTGTACCTAGGGTTGTTGTGGGATGAAGACCTTGGGATTTTGATGACATAACCTCATTTTGTTATCACCCAAGTTGCACAAGACTGAGCCTCACTTATATACGGCTCTCCATGAGACATAGATCCAGTGTGTTGTTATGGCTATGATCTCACAGTTTGACATGGATCCACGCTTGTATTTCAAGTGACCATGCTTTTATATACATCTCCTTGTTATGTATCGGAGATCATGTTGTATCACACTACACATCTATAAGATGTCAACAATGTAATTGCTCACTGACCTTGATCTTTGTTGCAGGTTTCTTGCGACTTATTCTGCGGTTCTGTGCTCCTCCTCTGGCTTTGGATTATAATGTATTTTGGCCATCGTTTCTCTCTGACCTCACACATTAGGGGGCATCTGTTATAGGTCAAATTTGCACCTCTCCGTCCGTGATCACCCTGACCTGTTGATCACACAAAAGGACAACTTGGATGGAGGAGCATGTTGACCTTGGATAAGATGACAACTCATTCCATTTCCTGAAAATACTGGAAAACCACAAAAAATATCATCTTGAGATATGAGCGCTACTATACTCAAAGATACTAGCGCCCATACGCTACTCCACTGTATAATAGTAGCACCCATATCCAAGTATACGCGACTCCAGTGCAGCAAAGTACCGCCCGACATTTAAAATCAATTGAGCGCTAGTTGTTAAATACTAGGGTAGCGCTCTATACGCTACTCCACTGAAGAAGACTCACGTACATCTTAAAAGATGATTAAAAAATATATTAATTCATTGAGGAGGATTAGTTGATGGCAGTTTCTTAACTCCCCCAACTTCCTCCATAACTACATCTCGACCTGAATTGCTTCTTTGAACTTATAAATACCAAGAAGATTAAAGGAGCAAGGTTACAAATGATTGCTAGAAAAGCTAGAGGATGAGTTAATGGAGAAACTTTAGGACATTGGAGAAGTTGTTACAGAAGACATTCAAACCAGAGCAGATCCAGAGCCCAGAATCTAGTTGCAGGAGCCTGCTTCATTATCAGGTATATTTGTACTGCATTCTAATTTTGACAAATAAAGGTTGAAGTGTTTCCTTGTTCCAATCTGAATGTGTTGTGAAATGGCATTTTAAGTTGGATTTATTTTGGTCAATGTTGAATATTAAACATAGTTTTTGTTTATTTCATGCTTTATATGTTTCCCAAAATGTTTGAGGAAGGTATTGTTGTTGCAGGTTTGCTGAAGGAAAAGTAGATTTGGAAACTAGACATGGGACCGAGTCAAGGCTAGGATCAGACTCCGGTAAAAAGGTGTGTTCTCTAAATCTACAATCTATTTATTTTGTAAATGCCTCTGTAATAACATTAATGCACTTACCTGTCACCCCAACCAAGTTGATAGTTTAGTTTCCTAACTATAGGGTAGAAATATCCGCCAACAGGGGGGACCCACAAATAGAACCCAACATCGGGAATCCATCGAAATCGACAGCTTCGTGATCAAAGTCACGGTTTTGGTGCTATGGGAATTTTTTTCAAGCACCCCATGACCATATAGGGACGCTTTGGGGATTTGCTTCAGGGGCACAAAACTCAAACCAGTGAGTGAAACGGGGTTTTCTCAGATCCCACATGTGCATGTGGCTAGTGTGGAGGTGTTCATAATGGCCACACATGCCTGACAGCCTTTGGATGAGAATTGACCCCCTTGTGCAAAATTGGCATTGCCTTCCTTGAGGAAAACCCTAGTTTCGGAGATGGAACATTAGCACCGTTTCTGGGTGTTTGTGTCATAGTGGGGATGGTCCCATATCTATAAATTGACATCTCGAGTACATCGGAATTGATGGCTTCGCGATCAGAGTCACGATTTTGGTGCTATTGGCACTATTTCCAAGCACCCCATCGCCATTCAGGGATGCTTTGAGGATTTTCTCTTGGGCACGGAACTAAAACTGATTAGAGGAATGGGGTTCCGTCAGCTCCCACATGTGCATATGGCCAGTGTGGAGGTGTTCATGATGGCCACGCACACCCGAGAGCCTTTGAATTATAATTGACCCCTTTGTGCAAAAATGACATGGCCTTCGTTGAGCAAAACAATAGTTTCGTAAATGGCACAATAGCACCATTTCCATGTGTTTGGTTTACGGTGGGTTGGGTCCCATCTCTAGAACCCAACATCTCAAATCCATTGAAATACACGGCTTTGTGATCAGAGTAACGGTTTTGGTGCTATGGGAACTTTTTTCAGGAACCCCGTGGCCATTTAGGGATGCTTTGAGGATTTGCTTTGTCGGCACGGAACTGAAACCGGAGAGAGGAACGGGGTTCCATCATCTCCCAGACGTGCATATCTATAGTGTGGAGGTTTTCATGAAGGCGATGCACACCCAAGAGCCTTGGATCAAAAATGACCCCCTCGTGCAAAATGGGCATGGACTTCACTCAACAAAACCCTAGTTTCGGATATTGCACAATAAAACTAATTCCGAGTGTTTGAGTCATGGTGGCAGGGGTCCCACAGCTACAAATCGACATCAAGAATCCATTGGAATAGATGGATTTGTGATTGGAGTCATGGTTTTAGTGCTATGGGCATTTTGTGCAGGCACCCCATGGCCATTCATGGACGCTTTGAGGATTTGCTTTAGGGGCACGAAACCCAAATTAGCGAGAAGACTTGAATTATTTCAGCTCCCACACGTGCATATCGAAATTGTGGATGTGTTCATGAAGGCCATGCTCGCCCGAGAGCCATTAAATCAGAAATAACCCCCTTATGCAATATTGGCATGGCCTTCACTTAGAAAAACCCTAGTTCTGGAGATGCCACAATACCATTGTTTCCATGCGTTTGAAGCATGGACGGGGGAGAATAGCTGAAACCTGACGTCGGGAATCCATTTGAATTGATGGATTTTCGACCGAAGTCATAGTTTTGTTGCTATGGGAATTATTTCCAAGCACCCCATGGCCATTCAAGGACACTTCGAGGATTTGCTCTGGGAGCATGGAATCCAAACCGGCGAGTTGAATTGGATTCAATCGACTCCCACACGTGCATATGGCCATTTTGGATGTGTTCACGATGGCCATGCTAACTTGGGAGCCTTCGGAGGATAAATTACCCCCTTGTGCAAAATTGTCATGGCCTTCAATGAGAAAAACCCTAGTTCGAGAGATGGCACAATACCACTATTTCCAAGCGTTTGAGGCATGATTGGGCAGGGGCCTAGCTAAAAGCTAGCATCTCGAATCCATTAGAATTGATGAATTTGTGACTAGAGTAATGTTTTTGGTGCTATGGGAATGTTTCCCAGGCACCCCATAGCGATCTAGGGACACTTTGAGGATTTTCTCTGAGGGCATGAAACCCAAATCGGCTAACATAATTGGATTATTTAAGTTAGCACATGTGCATAATGCCATTGCGTAGGTGTTCATGATGGCCACGCTCTCCCCAAAGCCTTCGGATCAGAAATGAACCCCTTGCACAAAATTGGCATGGCCTTCACTATGAAAAATCCTAGTTCTAGAGATGACACAATACCACTGTTTTCGGGCATTTGAGGCACGGTGGGGGGGGGGGCAGGGCTAGTTGAAACCTAGTGTCCTGAATCCATCATCATCAATGGATTATCAACTAGAGCCATGGTTTTGGTGCTATGGTCATTTTTACAGGAACCTTGTGGCCATTCACGGACACTTTGAGGATTTGCTCTGGGGGCACGAAAGCAAAACATGCGAGTGGACTTGGATTCTTTCAGCTCCCACATGTGCATATGTCCATTTTGGATGTTTTCATGATGGCTGCACTCTCCTAGGATCGTTAGGATCAAAAATGACCCCCTTGCACAAAATTGGCATGGCCTTCATTGAGAAAAACCCTAGTTCCAGAGATGGCACAATACGATCATTTTCGAGTGTTCGGGGCATAGTGCGAGGGGGGGATAGCTGAAACCTGACGTCCTGAATCCATTAGAATCGATGGATTCATGACTGGAGTCACGTTTTTGGTCCTATGGGAATTTGTTCCATGAACCTCGTGGTCATTCAGGGACATTTTGAGGATTTGCTCTAGGGGCACGGAACCCAAACCGACGAGCAGACTTGGACTCCGTCAACTCCCACATGTGCATATGGAAATTGTGGATGTGTTCGTGATGTCCATGCTCGCCTGGGATCCTTTGCATTATATATTAGCCACTTGCACAAAATTGGCATGGCCTTTCACTAAGCAAAACCCTAGTTTAGGAGATGGCGCAATACCACCATTTTTGTCCGTTTGAGGTATGGTGGGGGGGGAGGGGCTAGATGAAAGCTAGAATCCTAAATCCAGTAGAATTGATGGATTCATGACTGGAGTCATGGTTTTGGTGCTATGGCAATTTTTTCCAAGCACCCTGTGCCCATTCACTACAAAATTTGAACCCAAAATCCGACGACATCTGACCAAAAGAACTGTGTCGTCATATTTCACCTTCAAACTTACAAAATTTGATGATTCTTTTTGTAATATGATAGAAGGGTACGTCGGATATCCGATGAACCTCGGATATCTGATGATGTCTATTGAATAATGACTATTGTCATTGGCTATCCGACATAATATTATGCCCGTGGATGTCGGATATCCGACCATATATTATGTTCATGGATGTCGGATATCTGACGTCATATTATGCCCGAGAATGTCGGATATCCAACATTATATCCTTCACTTGAATTTGAAAATGTACATTCTCCTTTTACCCCTAGAGTTGATCCCATCCCTTCCTTTGAACAATGTAAGAGCCATAACCAGCCTTATCAACCCCCCGAGAGTAAGGCCAGTGATATCCTCCCTGCACACATTCCTTTTCCTTCCAAAGCTTAGTTGAGATACATCCCTTTATCATCCCTTTAAAGATGCCCACTATTCTTCATGAATTTCCTCCGAACTACTATAAATACCTCCCTTTTTTTTATGGAGAATCCGATATTCTTACTGATGAGAAATATATTCAAGGTTTTGAGCATTTTCTAGATCTCTTTGAAGTAGAACATGATGATGTGTGTATGAGGGCTTTTGCCAAGTCCTTCCAAGGAGACGTGAAGAAATGGTTTAACCATATGCGGCCTGGGTCTATTGATACGTGGGGATAATTGTCTGAGGTATTTTTGGGGTTTTGGGGCAAAAGAAGGTCATGGGACCTAGTTCTTTCAGAGTTTTACTCCATGAGAAGGTGGAAAAGGGAAACGACATCTAGCTTCAACAAGAGGTTTGCAAGCTTCTATTATAATATGCCAAAGGAAATTCAACCCCTAGAGAACGCTACTAAATTACATTATGCTTCTATTATCCCTCCTAAATTAACTCTTCTTCTTTTGGAGAGAAGGTCTTCTAGTTTGCAACATGTGTTCATTGATGTAATGGAGGTTAAAGACAATCTTAGGATGTCTAGAAAATTATCAAACCAAGATAATGATGAAAGGATCGGAGAAGAATTAAGATTTGAAGAAGGACACGAACAAGGAGAACTTTCCTTGCATTCCAAATCCTCCCATGATGAGCAGAGAGGTGAGAAGCTTGGTGATGTGCCAGAAGAAGGTAATTCCAATTTGTTTTATGTAAATTGAAATCAGACTGCTAAAATTTATGTTAGTGATGATTTTAATAAAGATTTTAGTCCACCTAAGTATGATGGATATGAGGAGGAATGTTTGGTGAACTTCATCGGCTTTTTTGAAGTAGAGGATAAAGATGAGCCTTCGTGCAGCCAGTTTCACCATTCGAGAAGACCATCAAAAGAGGGGAACTCAGTGGTAGGTCCTGAATCCACCATTGAGATCCATCAGAATATTGAGCCCATGGGTGGTGAAACCCCTTTCCCTGTAGCTGAATCATTCGCTAGAATAAAGGAAATTCTTAAAGCCATAAATGAAGAAAACCATGAGACTCTGCAGGAGTAACCTTGCCATCATCTGAAGGAGGAAGGAAGAGCTAGCGATCAAAGGGTTCCTTGAGATCCCCAGCAGGTAGAGGCTTCTTTTCGCACAGAAGCTAATTATAGAATCCTTGAAGAAGTTCTTGGGCCTGGCCGATATCTCGAACCAACTAACCAGATAATTGAGTTGCTTGACGGAGATCGAGCTAGGCAACATGATTTTCATGCAGGATTTTCAAACCTGGAGTCCGGGTTTCAAGAAGAATGGCCTTTTCGCGACCTTTTCGGGAGGCAGGGCGAAGTTCATTTTGAAGTTCCAGAGAAGAACTAGTTTTCAACCCATGGATCATAAGTAACCCAAGAGGACATGTTATAGATAGCTCTTGTGTGGGAGCAACGTCTAGAGTTACAAAGGGACAACCACGTCGCGGAGAGGTGCTCGAAGTTGCTCATTTTAGTCTCACCAGGGTGTGCAGGGATTTCAATAGGCATGATTTTTGGGTCTTGATTAGAGTTTGTCAAAGGTACGCAACACCTAGGCCTGACATGAGCACCTGGGGAAATGAATGGCCTACTTACTGCTCTTCTGAAAGAAAATCTGCCAGGATGCAAGAGGAATTTAGAGGGTACCATGGTTTATATGATCCAGCAGAAGAATATATGAAAAATTTCATCAGCTGAAGTACGTGGTTTGGTTTCACTCAAGGTTTCCTCGCCGATCATCATCGCCTACTTCCATTCACCCTCGTTATTCTGAAGTTAATTGGGCATGATGGGAGGATCCACCTGGGGTGTCGGTTGCTGGACTGGTTACACTGGCATTTTTGTTTAACCTAAATTCGCAGCCTCTCAAGTAGGGTAGAATAGAGTACTCTATATATAAATTACCACAAGTTTTTGGCATTTCCAATTTCAGTAGTAAGTTTCAATTTTTATCATGAACAATCACTTTTTAGTTTTCAATTTCAGTTCCAAAATTTTTAGTGTAGTTTCCATAATGGTCCAAACAGGGCAGGGGGTGAAGGTTTTGCTCTACAAGGAAGATTTTCTTACGGGAGCCGCCCAATGGATCAGACACTGGTATGCCATAGGTTCTTTGCTACCTCACAGGGAGGATAACATCCCCAATTGGAGCCAGTTGTTAGCACCTAGTTTTTTAGCATAAGGACTAAGGCGAAGAAAGCCTATGTTCCTTTTTTTTTTCATGGCTAGGTGCTAAAAGTATGAGAAAAATTGGTTTGGAAGTGTTAAATATAAAAAAAAACTTGAAGAAATTTCGAAAGAAAGTATTAAAAGACAATCAAAATGATCAAGGATGAGCCAAAAGACTATAGTCCGAAGCCAAAATGTCATGAAAGTTAATTATTGAGCATATAGCACCGTTGATCATGTGCGGACTGGAGATCAACGGCTCTCGTTGACTGTCGCATAGCCAAAATGTGCAGGAGAAAAGGGGAACAGGTGGTTGCGATGGGGAAATCCGGGTGCTATGTATCACATATTGATAGTGTCATAAGCAAGGAAGGTGGTAAGTAAAAATGTCTTGGCGAAATGTGAAACCAATGTGGTAGAAGAAAGGATGTTCATATCAATGGTTGATATTCATGATCAAAGATCTGAGGCTTCGGGATAAAGGTTTTACTCACTACATAAGTCTCATGGATCAATGGCTAGGGTTGCAAAGAAAATTGAAGTCAACGGCAATGAAAGTTGAAGGTGCATGTAAGTTAAGTAGTGTGTACCCTATTAGCGGGAAGTAGTGAAAAATAAATATTTTGTAGGTCTCCACCGTGGATGTGTAGCAAGGGAAGATCGACAGTCCTGGAGGATTGTCGCACCAAGAAGATGCATGGTAGATACAATATGTGTTGGTTGTGATAAATGAAACGGCTGGGTAGGTGTCGACGCCAAGCTTTCTTGCATGGAGGGAAAGTGGTATTTGAAACCACTTTGGGGGTTCGCGATGCCACTTTGTAGACATGACGTGTTGATGGAAAATGGTAGAGATTGAAGCACAGCAAGTAATCCGATGGCATATGTGGAAGGGGTGTCAAATAAATAAAAAGTAATCAAATCTAACGGCCAAGATCATTGCCTAAGAGATCAATGGATGAAAAAGATGGACAGCTGGAAAAGAAGATAGAAGTTTAAAAGAAAAAGGGTTATATATATAAGAGTCAGCAGGAGAAGTTGACATTTGTTTTGGAACCTGTCAGAGCCAGAATCTTTCAGGTGTGTGAAAGATGAAGAAGGTGACAGGAGGAGTCATTCTCAGAGTTTTTCAGTGATAGGTAAGGCCTCATAACTACCTCTAGTAGAAAATCTAAGTTTATTTACAACGGGAAAATGGATGAATAATGAGTTTTTGGGAATGTAAGGGTGAAATTGCTCTAGAAGATAGGGATTTCGATGTATTTGATACAGAAGTTTGGTTGTCTGTGCTTTAAATCAAGAGAAGATGGAGGGTTTTTCTTGAAGAGGGTTTACACATGTATAGAATGTTTCAGTCATCTTTTACCCCTTTTTGCATTGACCATATTATGTCTTTCCCGAGTTAGTGTCATGTTGTGAATCAAATTATTTTGAACCACACTGAGTCAGTATGAATTCCCAGAACTCTGAGATTGTTTGCACAATTAATTCCTCAGTCATTAGAAGTTCTTTTGGAATCCCTGTGTCCCAAATACCCTAAGTCCAAGAGTTTTTCCCGAAGAGCCTGTTATTGCTGCATACAGACAATTTTCCCCTGGGAACTGCCAAGCCTTTTTAGCCACCTATCTTAACCCATACTTAGAAGTCAAATCCAGTGCCAGACATGATCAACCTACACAAAGAAACATGGGAGTTTATTTACATCAATTTGCTCATGTATTCCCTCGATCTATCAGAGGCACAAACCAACAAAGCTAGGGTACAAGTTCAGATGGCTTGGAGGTGATGGAGCTAAGATCTAGTTCGCATATATGACTTGTGTAGGTGATTAGCTATCCTAAAATTTGTGAACATGGTATGACCTACACCATTCGACGGTCGAGATGAAAATGAGGTTAGGATATATGGTGTAGATTTGACCATGTGGATAGATGGTTGAAATGCATCTCTACTGCCACCAAAATGATTGCAAATAGGACTGGGGCCACCTTAGCTCCATCATATACTTTTCCACCTATCCGGAAATCCTGGTTACGCATGTTTCACATTGGCTCAATCCTTAGATAGCATTATTGCTCGATTGGTAGATTCGGTCAGGTCATTATGGAAAATGTGATCACATGTAACTGTTGTCATTGTCACGACCATTATAGACATGGTCCCTGCGTCCCCTGTTCGAAATCAGTGCATGGGAAAGGTGGTGCACCTGGTAGCCCAGGTATCTTTCAGTTAGATTCTGGTCATGGAAAAGGATCAAGGGTCTGAAGTTGTCTTTATGCTCAAGTAGGTGCGGTCTGAGGTGGAGGAAGAACATGCTCCTTCATCTCCTCTGGTATTCAACCATGTAGAAACTAACACCACCAGCGAAGATGAAGAGCCCGAAGAGCGACAGGTGTGCAGAAGGGTTCGACGTCGGGGGAAGAAGGAGACCCTTGAAGGTGAGCGATACATCCACCAAGACATGGATATTCTCAAGGATTTCGTAATCTCATCTGCGGAGGAAACACCTCCCCCTCCAGCAGAGGAATCGCATGCAGAAAACTCTTTGAGAATAGAGAATTTCTTTAATCCGTAGGGCCAATTAAAGGCTCAGGAGTAAGGTGGCACCTTGCTCATAGTATTCCTGTTTCCCATCTTAATCAATTTGTTTTGAGCTTGACACGTATGTAATGGTTCCCAATTTTGAGGCTATCAAGGTGGCAACAAAGTTTTAACTATTTCCTGATTACCAATTCGAGGCTAAAAGCCTATAAATATAATTGTAATAGAAGAGAAAAGGGTTGGAAAATCATTTGGCTAAGGCTTGGGGATCAAGTTCTATTTTGAAAATTTTTCATTAATACAATTGGTAGTGCCTATGGCATGCATTTTTGAAAAGATTCATGTGTTGCTTTACTTGTAGTTTGTTTTTTTTTCCCTCTTCTTCATGTGATTGTGTTTCCTGTTATACATTTACATTATGTTTTCTCTTTCATATATGAGATTAGTGTATAATAGCTTAGAATTCTTGGAGACAAGTGTTGGTTATTATCTCAGGTGTTCACTCAATATTGCTACTAAAATTGATATCGAATTCATCTTTGTTGGGTGCTCGTATCAATGGTCTGTTCTTTCTTTCTTATTTTATCACCATAAAATAGCATTACGACGGCAAGAGGGTAGCTACCTTGCCTTTGTTTTAATAGTCTGTGCCGTAGCACTACTGTTCGATTTATGTGTAATGCCTTGATTCCATCACCCAACATTTTTCTCTTATGATTATCCCGCCACAGCTTTACACAAATTGTCCTTTCAAGAAATCTGACCTTCTGTGTATAATTTGAATGAATATCATTAATAAGAAGACTGTGTGTTTACCATTAATAATTTTCAGTCTGCTATCAAATCTATATGTTTCTCGTGACTGCAATTTTATTGATTATTTTCAGTCTTTATGAATTTCAAGAGAGATCCCTCTTATACTGTGCTAGGTTAGTAGCATGAGTCTAAAGTGGTTTCGCTGTTACCCCACCTTACCCTCTCCTACAACCTGGGGGGTCATTTTGGGTGCTAACACCAGCTTTGCCACTTTGTGCTGCTTTGACGAAGTGAACGGGGTGAGAGCGAGTTCCTGAAGTGAGACATGTCTTTCAGTGGTTGTATTTGGCAGGTTTGTCTTTGATACATCTATGTCCATATCTTGTGCGCTCGAGCTCCCTTGTTCCATAATTTCCTTGGACTTTTCTTCTTCTTCCTTTTTCCTTTGCAATTCTATTGCTTCCCTTTCCGCTCTCTCATTTATTTCCTACAACTTTTCAGCCTCTTCTCCCTTTATTCTTTTAGCTTCTTCCTTTTGCAGTTTATCATCTTCTTCTTTATGCATCCTCTCAGATTCTCTTGCTGAATTTTGGCAGTTTATGCATCTCAACGTTGTTTTCCAGCTTTTTCATTTTGAATCGTTTGAGCTTCTTCCTTTTGAATCCTTTCAGCTTCTTCCTTTTTAAGTTTTTTTGTCTCTTCCCTTTTCTTATTTTTCAGTTTCCCCTAACTGCATGGCCAAAGAATTATGACGCTGCTTTTCTTCTTCCTCGTTCTACTTTAACCCAGCGCCTTTGGCAGTTTTGGAACTAGAACCAACTCCACTTTTCGGGCGGTAGCATTTTCCCAACTCGTTCATGTTTTTCACGCTTCGAAAGAATTCTTCATCTTTGTCGAAAAAATGCGCGTAGTTAAAAGTGACCCGGCAGGAGGAACAGTGTGCAGCAATTTTACCATGGGGGTCATGCCTTCTGAAAATATTTGTTCCAAAATGGAAGGCTTCTATGTCTTGAGCAAAATATATACCATATTTTTCCTTGGGGAGCTAGTATGATCCAATGATAAAAGGCATTGGAGGGTAGGAAACCTTCTTCTTGTTATGGAGCACCTTACTAACCCCATCGATGACAAGTTTCCTTATGGATTCGTTATACATGACGTAGTCTGTGGCATACCGAGGTAATAAAGACGGGGTTCGACTTCCTCCACTCATTCTAATATATGTCCCCTTGAAAGAGAAGTAATAATCTCCAAATGCTTCTATGATTGGCATAACATTCTTCGACAGATAGTTTGGTTCTTCTTGGAAAATCAGCTGGTACAGTGTCATAATGAACTTATCACAAATACGGGCATAATGGCTTGCATACTTGTGGGCCCACATTACTTTGTAGCTTATGACAAGGGGAGACTCCATGCCATTCCAGATACATGGCAAGTCAGGGAAAGGGTGCTTGATGACTAAGCATCCCACCTGATAAGAAAACATAAAGAAATCATCTTTCTTTTGAGTTAATCCCCACTAAGCTGCAGCTGTGTGTGAAGACATGCTATCTAAAATGATATCTTCCCATTTGAATACTGTACCGTGTGTGGCCACGTGGAACATCACCAACACCCATCCGGGTTTATATATGTTCCCATTCGCCAAGCCAAAGACTCGGCTCAACATCAGGGCAATGATCATGTACGGAGTCCTCGGGTGCTGACTCTTGTACTCTCCATTGGACCTTGTCCTTATTTGTCTTTCAGTGATTGTCATCTTCTTGGCACAGTCCAAGGGATCCATTTTGAACTTTGATATCCCCTCTCATTTAGTAGGGATTTAGGGAGGTGAAACCTGTATGCTGCAGTGATATGGTCTGGTCCAAAAGATGCAAGAATCATCTCGGTGATATCTGTGATGATTCTGGTGTCAGTCTTCACCTGGGGTAGTATCCAACCAATAACTTTCGACCATGGGAACAGCTCCGGGCAAGTGGCTGCTTTGTGGAGACCAGACTTTTTGATGTTCTGATAAACCATTCTCTCTTCTAAGGAGGCTTTCGGGAAGTCTTGGTCTCTTATATCTCTGTATAGATCACCCCATTGATACTCTGGGGTGACTTCTGTCACAGCTTTTGTGTCTCTAAACAATGTTTCGAGTGAGGTGTCCAAAAGGATCTCTACGTCTGAATCTTACCCAACTAGCTTAGCTATTTTCCTGGAAGACTGTCTGTGCATATCAAACCTGTGACAAAAATGAAGGGATAAAGGAGAGATCACAATTTTTTTGAGCAATACAGTATCTGAATAAGCATGAAAAAATATTGACATGACAAGAGTGTTAATATCCTCCTCCAAGACTACTTATTAAGGTTGAAAAGAATGAGGAAAAACATTTATACATAATCTCATTACCATAATCAATGAGCAAGCAAGTGCTGTCGACATTATTTAGAATTTCAAAATGCGAACTACTTATGCTGTGGAAGAAGAAAACTTTTAAGCAAACCATGCATTTAACATTTGTCCAGATCTATCTTTTGAGCAAACAATTAATAGGGGATAAATGAATCTTTTCCTTAATGTATGAACAACCAATGAAATAAAAAGAACCAACTATATAGAATAGAAGCAACCCTGCAAAAATTGAAAATTCTTATGCTTGCCAAAGAGAGTCTGTTCAAAATAAATAAAAAATTTGCTTGTGCATAAAAGTGGGAAACGGAGTGGAAGTAGTACAACCTTCAACTAGAGTTGAGATCCACGTAGAAATCCTATTCAAAAGGTGAACCTTTTTCGGCCCAAAAGCGACCCGATGGACACCACAACTTAAAACCACCATTGGGTTAGATGGCGCAAAGAAACTGTGTGAGTTAGGATATTGCGCCCGGACGGGCTACAACATCATTGCTGGGTTTCCAAAGTTTGAGAAACTCTAAGGAGATTAGCCATGGTAGACCGACTGAACAAATGAGCTCAGGGCGACAGGGAAAAACTGGTCTGAAAGAGAAAATAAAAAAGACATGAGGAAAAAATGATTCTCGAAGTTATGAAAAGTGAGAAGAAACACGGGCTTGAAACTTACCCCATAAACCTCCACAGGTAGTTTAAAAAGACTCAAAAAAAGTTAAACTAAAACCCCGTGCAGGAAACAAAAATGGTAAGGTGCTCAAGAGCCAACCTGTCAATGACGGAAAGGGCTCGCTGATAAAACGACCTGTTGGTTGACGTCTTCCTGGTGTCTTCTGGTTGGTGGCTACACTGTATGTGCTTGAACGACATTCTCATTTTCACAAATGGTGGATTACCACAACAAAACCCTTGTCTATATATAACTCCCAATAATTTAAATCGCACGGGTTTGGTAGCTGGGAATTAATGTGCATGGGGCTCGATGGTTTGAAAAATAAATGTGCATGGGTTTCAATTAACGTCCCCACCCATCTACTTTCGTGATAGCTTCGGTCACTTTAAACTGAATGTTTGCTCAACGGTTGATAGATTTAGCATTAAAATAGTGACAAGGGCACTGTGATGAGGATCGACGAAGAGTAAGAACAATGTGGCACAATGGTCGACGGACTCTAAGTAAGAGTTAGCACAACGGTCGGCAAGATTAGGAATAATGACCAGGATTCCGTTTCGGGGATCAGGTGATCGGTGATATAAATTTAGCAGTCGTGCAATGGTCGGCATGCTAAGCATTAAAACTGCAACCAATCGGTGAGAAATGAGCCAGCAAACGACACATCGATCGACAAACAATAAGCCAAGCAGTCGCGCAATGGTCGGTGAAATAAGTATTACAAGCTGCGACTGGTTGACGAGACAAGGTTCAAGGATGAGTGACTGGTCGAAGAAAGAGAAGGAAAAAAATGTGCAATGGTCGGTGAGAAGTAATCTGGAAGATAGTGTCACCGTCAATGAACAGAAGCCAAGGGATTTTGGCCAGTCAGTGAAGTTAAGCCTAAAGTTTGCGACCACTTTAAAAGCAAGAGTGACTGGTCGAAAAAAAGTAGACTAAAAGGCTCCAACATTGTTGGACAAAATTTAAATAAAAACTGTGCGACCGGGTTGGCCAAAGGGTTTAAAGTTTTTCCTTAGCCAAAAAACAACTTTTCTTAGAGAATGAGAGAAAAACTTTAAGGGTCAGAAAATAGGATTTCGAGAGACTACAAAACTCTAAAAGTAAAAGGAGGGGCGTGTTAACAACCAAAATGACCCCGTAGGTTGTGGGAGAGGGAAAACTAGGGTAACCACTAACCAATCCTTAGAATTAAGCTACTGACCCACCTTAGTCTGAGAGGGCTCTCTCTACAGCTCTATGAAAGACTGGAATAATCAAAGTTGTCAACAATGAAAACATGTACCAACATTCATCATTCAAGATATTCAATTACAACAATACAAAAGATCAAATTTCTGTTGAGAAAACAAAATGGTTTAAAATGTAGCTTGGCTGAAATGTATGAATCTTTATTTGGGCAATGGAGTCACATTCAAACAAACTCTAAAAATTCATTTACAAATGCTTCACAAATGCATTAACACAGGGGCAAGGTAGTAAATAGCTCGTATTCAAAGTGATTTTAATTATTGAAACAAAAGAGAAAGAAATAATCCATTGACATAAGGCATACAATGATGAATCCTATATCAACTTTAGCAGAAAAGTAATGGTGAAATACTTGGAAAAAGATAAGTAGAGAATAATTTCTATGAATTCTACTTAGCTATCACACTGCACCAAGTATGGAAGAAAGTTACAGATTGGAATTGACAATGAGAGATACAAAATTCATAAGGAAAAAGAAGGAACGAACTACAATATCAGTTGCACAAGAATCCCTGAGAAAACATTGGCTCGGCTCTGCAAACTTTATTCAAAATAGCTCAAAAGCTTCTTAAAGAACAATACACGAAATTTCTCATAAGAGTTTTCAACAATATTTTTCAACCCTTTATCATTCTTTTACATTGCATATATATATGCCAGGAGTCTCTTGCTCGACTCACCTACTGCCTAAATAGTAATATCTGAATAACACCTCATTTGACCCAAAAATTCAGGAATATTACATATGTGTCATGTTCCAAACAGACTGATTAAGAAAAGGAACGAAATATCATAGATAAAGGGTCGTCTTAAGCTTGGGTTCGCAAATGACCTTGCGAGTCAAACAAATCTTCCACTTTCAATGAGATGTCAGTCTACGATGCGTCATCTGGAAGGATAGGTGTCACTTCTTCAGTAGAGATTACAAAATCGTGAATCATTTATGTATCTAGTTGACCGCCTCGCTTCATTTCGAGGGTCTCCTTCTTCTTCTGCCATCGGATTTCTTTGGACACTTGTCGTCTATCAAGCTCCTCATCTTCGCTGGTAGAGTTGGATTCTATGAGGTCAAATACCATAAGAGATGGAGGGGTAAGCTTTTCCTCCACCTCAACCGATGTTTGTTTTGGCATGAACACCACTTCAGACTCCTGCCCTTTCTTCATGAGCCAATCCCAACAGAAAAGATGCTCAAACCGCCAGGTACACCCTCTTTCCCATATACCAACTTTGGACAAGGGACGTGAAAACCATATCCATAACGGCTGTGATGATGACAACGACTACATGTGGCTATAATTTCCATGATAACTCAATCGGATTCCTCAATCATGTAACCATGATGCCCAAGGTCTCAGATAACCTTCAACATGCTCATAAATGCTTTCCCAGATAGACAGCGTAGTCAATGATGATGTAGAGGTACCCTCCATCATACCAGTAATCATTTGGGATAATAGTCAAAGGCCTCTTTTTCGGTCTATCCTTCTGACATCCCTCACGTGACAATACTTAACCTCACGTTTCTCAAACAGTTCGAAAGACATGAGTCACCTCATCTTCGGAACCACTTGGATCACATGTCATTCTGCATATATGATTTTCCTCCATCATTGCCGACCGAGATTATAACCTATCCCATCCACCGGTGCCGGTAAGTTTTTTCCTGTCCTGCCATGCTATTCCATCCTGTGTCATACTACTAGGCCTCATCCTCCCCTCACATACCGAAAGTTTTGGATCGCATCACTTCCACCACCTCTCGATCCATATGCTAATCCGCAATAGCAACTTTTCATTTTACCCTCATTGATGGCTTCTCCGGCCTTTACACGTCTACCAACCTCTCGATCATAAGCATACAACACCTTTAGGACACTAATAACTCCTTTATAACTTCTGCCCTCATTCTAGTATGGCTAGGGTCGACGTCTTCTTCGCCTATTTGTTTCAATCTCCCCCCTTTATCTAGAGCCTAGGCTTGAAGTCACTAGTACCAAGGGAAGCTGTCACCCATTGGTGGATACCTTTGGTTAAAAACTCTCCCATATCAGGGCTTGGTATTGACCCACCTTCACCTTCGGATAGACCAACAATTACTCTGGACACTCAACAGGCTGTGGGGCCTTAATGTCCAGGTCAGGCCCGAGACGGGAAGCTAAAAAGGTCTAATGACATTTGGACGGACTTTGGTGAGACAAGGAAACCACTGTCATTGCTGGGCGGACCTCCAGGCTTAAGAGGCTGAGGTCTTGAAGGATAGCTTCTTCACAGACTAGTCTGGCCTGGGCCGAAGATGATACAGGATCTCCGGGGCCCTCCATGTTTGGAGGTGACTACAAGACCTTCACACCTCAGCTGAATTGCTTGGCGACCAACCACCAAGCTTCTGTACCGAGGCTAGAACATCATTCTCTAGAAAAACCCCTTCTACATAGACAGGTCACGAAAAAATAAAAATGTAAATTTTGACGGGTGCTCTCACATATATAACTGCGCCTCCATAACCTCCAGCTTTCTTAGCCGATTGTCCCTTAATCTCAACCTTTGATTTCCCACATGCTTGTTTTCCTTCGTCGGATCTGGCCCCTATTTACCTAGTGATTTGACAGCCCACTTATTTCCACTGTTGGATCATCTTACCAGCTCTCATCTGGGCTGTTCATCTTATTTGCATGCATCTATAGGGTAGCATTGCATGCACCCTAAAATACTCCCCTATATCACCCTTTCTTCATGCACGACACTGTGGAGCTGACACCTGTCCAGCGGGACCCGGTCAATCGCATTTACCCTGTCGTTATTCACTGTGCATCTTCTGGATGCGACAATCCTTTAGGACTGTCGATCTACCTAGGGACAATCTCATCCATTTACTTCATCACATTGCATTCATTATTGCGGGACCCTTGGATTTTTCCATAGGCTACCACTCTGCCTTTTCCAGATCATACACATGGTTGAACACCTGCCTTTCATCTTGGCATGATCGCAATGCTATTAAGATGCTACCGCTCACTCCTTATAGTCTTTGTGATGTTCGTTCTGGCTGCCATCTATCCAACAGGAAAAGCCCATTGCATCCGCTTATCCCTTCACTTCCTTGCAGTTTGGCCATGTGATCGTCAATGAAAGCCATTGATCTTGGGGTTACGTTCGATAGACGGTTCCTATCCGCATGGTACTTAGCCTCGCCGTATATTTATAACTGGACTATAGGACTTAGGGTCTTTTAGCCTTATCATTTGATTTCTTTTGTATATTAATTCCCACACTTAAAAATAATTCAATTTTTCTGTTGTGTTAGGTCTTCCTAGACCTCTTTCTTTCTCATTCTAGCTCCTAGCCATCGGGGATATAGAGTGCTCCAGGCTTCCATCAGGCAGTCCTTCCACCTTTCACATTCAATAATTTTCTGCAAAAATTAAATAGGTGCTAACAACTGGCTCCAAACAGGGATGCTATCCTCCCAGCGAGGTAGGAAAGAACATTTGTAGACCACGTGCCTGATCCATTGGGCTAGTTTTCCAATCCTTGACCACTGTAAGCAGTACCCTGTAGCTGGCCCTTCATCCAAAAGCTGCAACTGAAAAATGGGAGCTGAAAAAACATACTGGAACTTTCTGAAAAGTGCTGAACACACAAACTTCTAACCGAAATAACTGGAAATGCTTGACTTGCAAGATTATTTATATACAAATGTTCCTACCCTACTTGTTGGGCATAAAGGGCAACTCAGGTGATCTCACATTTCCAATGAAGCCAATCAAGCAGATGGCTTTCTCACTGAATTTTCCATTCAAGTCCTCCAGCCGCGGAAGAAAACCCAGTAAATGATAGCTCCAACTGAAAATATTTTTTAATTCCTGTCTCCTTGATAAATATAAACCCTATCATCTCCGACGACTCCAACAAACTAGCAAAAGGGTCTTCCAGAAAATGAAGAACTCCTATTTCTTTAGGACCAGTTGTGAGGGCTTCTGTAATAGGTTCTTCCCAACCCTTCTCATGTTCTTCTGGATCATATGAGGACCGGTATAGCTGAAACAAAATCTCATCGCCACTTTCATCCGAACCCTTAGCGCTTAGAGCTTGATTTTCTCCGTCGAATGCAGAAAAAACAGCCTCAACCCTTTCGCTAAAATCAAGTGAAATGGACTCCCTTTGATAAACTTCTGCTTCTTGGGGTTGATTACACGCTGGTCCCTTCTCTCTATTATCAATCTCAAAGAAATTTATAGAGTTTTCCATCTTAAGTCTTTGTTTTTTATTAGAGGCCCTAATCTTTTGCTTGACCAGTTCAAATGAAGAATAACAGAGGGGTAAGCGATCACTTTCAACAGATTTGTTTTCAGGGGTTTGATCGTAGATAGCGATCAATTTTTCCTCACTAGTTACCCCAGGACTTGCAAAGTTTTCGGCTGGTACAACACTCAAGTAGCCTTTTTCATACTCACCATACTCATCATACTTAGGTGGGCCAGAACTTTCTTCAAAACCATCCCTAATAGGAACTTCAGCATGCTGATTGTGATTCATGTAAAACAAACCAGAATTATCTTCTCCTGGCACATCGTCGGGCTGGTCATCTTCCTATTCATTATGGGAAATATCGAAAATCAAGGTTAGCTGACTCCATTCACACCTCTCTTTGAATCTTGACTCCTCTTCAATTCCTTCATCATCAATTTGGCCTGATAATTTTCCAGACATCCTGAGATTGTCTTCAACCTCCAATGCGTCAATGAACATATGCTACAAATTAGGGGACCTTCTTTCTAATAGGAGCAAAGATAGATCAAGAGGAAAAATAGATGCATAGTGTAGCTTAGCATCATTCTCTAGGGGCCGAATTTCCTGTTAAGATTTAATATTCTAAGACAAAAAATAGCAGCATTACATTCCATTTCACAATAATAGCATATATAGGATCACTGAAGAAACAACAAGCATAGCATAAACACAAGAGACACAGATTTATCCTGGGAAACCCTCATGGGGTAGAAAACCCAGTAAAGCTTCCTCAATATAGATGACCAGCAATATACAAAGATGCAAACCAAACACATGATCTCCTCCTCCATCATAGCAGACCTCTCCTCCACAAGTGCACTACTCTCAAGTGAGTGAGTGTGTAAAATGAGGAATACACCTCCTCTATTTATACACTACTCTGAATTATCTTTGACACAAAACATGTAGGCTCGTATTTAACCAATGGGTTAAATACCCCACTACAACTGACTGGGTCGACCCCTCTAGGGTGGTCTACTAACCCTTTCACCCACATAACACATACAGGGCCAACCCCCACTAGGGAAGTCTAATAACCCGAGTTACCACATTCCAACGGAGGAATAAACATCTCCGGATATACAATAAGGTCTTCAAGGAGGAATGAAACATCTCCAGAATAATAAAGTACAAATATAATATTCTTTGAAGTTACAATATCTCAACACTCCCCCTTAACGAGAAGGATATTATAACAACATTTGCACGAGCAAGGAGTCATCAACATCATACATGATACATCTATAAATCATTGGAAGCTTTCTCAACATCATCAGTAACTCAACCAGTTACTGGAACATCTTCAATACTGGAACATCAACATCTTCAGTACTGAGTCCTTATCTTCTACAACACTCAAACAGCTACAGCAACATCAACATCTAAATCCTCACTACCGTCATCACACGATCATTAGCATCGTCATCACACGATCATCAGCATCGTCATCACACGATCATTAGCATCGTCATGACATGATCATCAGCATTGTCATCACACAATCATCAACATCATCATCTAGATCAACATGATCAGCATCGTCATATCATCTCGATCTACAGTATCTGGTTCATCACGATCTACAGCATCTGGATCATCACGATCTACAACATCTGGATCATCTCAATCTACAGCATCTGGATCATCACGATCTACAACATCTGGTTCATCACGATTTACAGCATCTATATCATCATGATCTACAACATCTAGATCATCTCAATCTACATGATCAGCATCATCAACACAATTAGCAGCATCAACACCATCAGCAGCATCGTCATCTAGATCAATACGATCATCAGCAGCGTCATCTAGATCAACAGTATTAGTATCCACAACAGTACAAGTATACACATCATCAATACAAGTATCCACACAATACAAGTATACACATCATCAATACAAGTATCCACACAATACAAGTATACATCATCAATACAAGTATTCACACAATACAAGTCTATACATCATCAATACAAGTATCCACACAATACGAGTATACACATCATCAATACAAGTATCCACACAATACAAGTATACACATCATCAATACAAGTATCCACACAATAGAAGCATACCCTGCAACACACACGATCATATTATAGGATGATCAATCCTGCTTTTTTTAGGACATAGGTCCATGGATGATGCAATCCTGTCATGTACCTTTTGAACCGAAGTCCAGGGACGATCCAGTCCTATCATGTACCTTTTGAACCGAAGTCCAGGGACGATCCAGTCCTATCATGTACCTTTTGAACCGAAGTCCAGAGACGATCCAGTCCTATCATGTACCTTTTGAACCCAAGTCCAGGGACGATCCAGTCCTATCATGTACCTTTTGAACCAAAGTCCAGGGACAATCCAGTCCTATCATGTACCTTTTGAACCGAAGTCCAGGGACGATCTAGTCCTATCATTCCATTCTTGGAGACCTCTTGTCTACGGCTCACTTCACAGGACTATGGTCCGAGGATGATACAATCCCCTTACCTGTTCATTCAGGATTTTGTTCTTGGAGACATATTGTCTATGGCTCACTTCACAGGACTATGGTCCAAGGATGATACAATCCCCTTACCTGTTCATTCAGTATTTTGTTCTCAGAGATATCTTGTCTACGGTTCACTTCACAGGACTATGGTCCGAGGACGATACAATCCCCTTACCTGTTCATTCAGGATTTTGTTCTCGGAGACATCTTGTCTACGGTTCACTTCATAGGACTATGGTCTGAGGATGATACAATCCCCTTACCTATTCATTCAGGATTTTGTTCTCGGAGACATCTTGTCTATGGTTCACTTCACAGGACTATGGTCCGAGGACGATACAATCCCCTTACCTGTTCATTCAGGATTTTGTTCTCGGAGACATCTTGTCTACGGTTCACTTCACAGGACTATGGTCCGAGGACGATACAATCCCCTTACCTGTTCATTCAGGATTTTGTTCTCAGAGACATCTTGTCTATGGTTCACTTCACAAAAATATGGTCCGAGGACGATACAATCCCCTTACCTGTTCATTCAGGATTTTGTTCTCGGAGACATCTTGTCTACGGCTCACTTCACAAGACTATGGTCTGAGGATGATACAATCCCCTTACTTGTTCATTCAGGATTTTTATTCTTGGAGACATCTTGTATACGGCTTACTTCACAGGACTATGGTCCGAGGATGATACAATCCCCTTACCTGTTCATTCAGGATTTTATTCTCGGAGACATCTTCTCTACGGCTCACTTTAGGACTAAAGTCCACAGATGATACAATCCTCTTACTCTCGGAGACATCTGTCTGCGGATCACTTTAGGACTAAAGTCCACGGATGATACAATCCTCTTCTTTCTCGGAGACATGTTTTCTACAGCTCTTTTTAGAACATATGTTCAGGGATGATGCAATCCCCTTGTCACCTTAGACCCTGTCTAAGGACCATCCACCAACCTTTCTATCGGCATCACTAGTATAGGTATCCACATCATTGACCTCACTGTCGATGTGGGAAATCTCATCATAATTGAACACATCACTCCTCCTTTCGAGGAGGGTCCTTCTAAACTATATTAAGTTTGTCTTGGAAAACTTTACTTGAGGTAGAGGTTTGGGTAGTACATCGGATCGGTAGAGGTTTGGTTAGTACACCGGTAACTTGTTACAAATTCAACCTTTATGGTTCCTTTTTGCACCATATCTTGTCATATATCTATGTGCTTTGACTTATCATGGAACACTGGATTCTCTGCCATCTTGATACAACTCTGTTTGTCACATAGGATCACAATTGGGTTTATATCTAAGTCAAACAATTCTGAAGCCATACCACTTCACAACTAGCAGAGCATGCAGCCATATATTATGCTTGTGCTAAGAGCCATACTGGAGTGCTTCCTGCTCAACCACAAGATCATGGCTGATCCCAGACAATAACATCCTCTCAATGTGATCTACCTGTCTGATACACTTTCTGCTCAATCAACATCTGTGTAGCCATCTGAAGTCATGATCTCCAAAATAGCATAGATCAAAGTCTATCATATCCTTTAGGTACCTCATCACATGCTTTGCAACTAATAGGTAAACACATCTAGTTTCCACTAGATACTGACTCAAGGTATTCATAGTAAAGCATATATCTGACCTAGTATTTATTAGATACATCAGTGACCCAATAATTTGTCTATACAGAGTTATATCTACTAACTCTGAAGAGTCATCCGCTAACAGCTTCAAGTTGGAATCCATGAGAGTGGCCATTCCAACACATCAAGTCCTTTTAATATTTATCATCATATTTTCCCTAGTTGGGAAAGATTCCTTCTGAGCCTTGGCATACTTCCAGACCTAGGAAGTAATGCATCAATCTGAGATCTTTCATTTTCATTTATGCAGCCATCTTTTTGTGCCATCTCTCATTAGATGGGTCTACTGATATGAGCCTCAACATCATTCGAACTCTGTGGTGAGTTCCTTCTTGCATCCATGTCATTTGTGTATAGAAACCATATTCAACCTTGTAGCAAAGGTTGAGATCCACATCACCCATGGTGATCATTAAGCTCATCAATTTACTATCGATCCTGGGTACCCATACAGAACCTGATTCACACTTCTTCTTTAATTACATCATTAAGAGAATGGTCTTATCTAGTCACTTGGAGCAAACATCTCATCACGATTCTCTTCCTCTTTCTAAGAGAGTATTTTAGCCATGATCCTTCTATATTATGTTTGATCCATCACTTGTGCAGTGTTCATCATTCTTCATGATCTTTCCTACAAATCAAAATTAAGTACATGATTAGCAATACTTCATAGTTATCAAATCATATTGACATGATAACCTATTATGCATACAGATATCATTTACATAGTTATGCAACTATTTTGACCAATACTTTGGCACAACACTTTGCCATATCCTGTATGCATATAGTGGCTATCTAGATGCCTTCCATATCTACCAGAACATACTATCGAGAGTGTGCACAGCTCTCAGCATGTCAGCAAAGAGGTTTCATTCTAGACAAGCAACAATGGAATGTTTGTCCAACTTACCAATCATATGCATATTAGTAGTATATTGTTCAATGCTCTATGAATGTTTACACTCAGCATGATATATTCTAGGAATACAAATATGCATACAAGCAATATCATTTATTATTTCAAATAACAACTCAAATACTTATCTTTTATGTTTGTGTGGTTGCTTCCCGCTTGATCTTCTATATGTCTTTTGAACTTCTATTCATTCTGTACCACTGTGCATGCTCAAGTGTGAACTAGTGTCATCATCATGATCTCATACACAAACATACATTCATTAGTATATTCAAAACATTCTAATTCTAAATAATATTGAATATGTATAGTCATGATCATTAGTATTCAGGGTTTCAAGGAAGTCTTCTTTTACTCATGCATATTCTTGTTTGATCATAGTACTCTTCTGGTTAATTAAATCATCAAGATAAGAGACATAATATGCATAAACCCTTGATTACTAACTTTATGAATAAGCATAACCAATCATACCAAGTATACTTATATAAGGGATCCTAACACAAGGTAAGATTCTAACTTGACATAGGAAAACATACCTGGATTAGTATACCTGCTTAGTTATGTACAACATACCTAAACAATCTCTTCAATGATTTAGAGATCCTGAGTTAGAACCTGCATGTCTCATAGGTTAAGCATAATATAACAAAGTCATATATACCTCATAAGTAAAACAAAGATTATGGATGAGTCTTTGTCTTCATGTTGTCATGGTCATGGAACTTGATTTGTCTTTTGTGATGTACCTGTATCTTGTTAGCAGACAACATCAACCTCACACAACACCATAATGCATTAGTACAATCATATATCCCTAATCAATGAATTTATTCGATCACTCACATACATTCATACTGTTACTAGGGTGATAAGACAATTCTAACATTAATCAAGATTGTACTAATGAAGACAAACACATTATGAACTTAATCAAGAATCAAATTTCAAGACATACCTGAACCTCCTTAAGTCATACCTGCCGAGACTTCTTGCAGTCTTCTTATGTTAGGCCTTAGCCTCAACTCCCCCTGAAACTTGATCTGGAGCTTGATTAGGATTTGCTAGAGAAACCCTAAAAATTCAATCTTTGACTTTCACACTTCTGAATGGATGGAAGGATGTGTCTTGCTGAGATGATCAAACTAGCATACTTCAATTTTGAAATCTCCAAAATTTGACCCCTCAAAATTTCCTTCGAAACTTCTGGATCTTCTGGACGGGAACCCGAACTAGGGTTTGATGAATCCCACCCTTCTATCCAATCAAAAGGTTCGATCCAAGGCTCTAAACTCTTATTTTCTGAGGAGCTTCCAGCCGTGGTTACAGACTTAAAAAATTTCAGCTTTTGCTGAAGCCCTAATTTTCCATCTCTCCTATCAAAATCCCGAACTGGGGTTTGATCAAGCCCGGTCTTCTACCCAACCAAAAAATTTGATCTTGGTCTCTAAATTTCAATTTTTCTTAGTAGCATTCAGTTGTGGATTCCGATTCCAAAAATTTTAACTTTCTCCGAAAACCTAAATTCTGGAAGCCATGAATGAAGGTGCTCCAAAAATAATTCTGTTTTGACAGAAATATGTACCTGATTATTTCTTCTGTAACTCCGAAATTTTCACTTCACGGGGTCCGAAAATGTTTTTTGTGGTATCCTTACCTATCTTCTTTCCATCCCGACAGGTCTGACCTCAATTGGATTTTCTGAGAGAGAGTTATGCCAAGTGTTGCAATGTGACCTGTTTATGTGGTAAAACAGGAGAGCGAACTTGTACGGCGTTCCACGTGTGGCTGGTTCAACTTTGGCCTATGAAAACGTTTCTTGAGATAGTACAGTCTATGTACTACCTGTCACTTTTTACGAAATTTCATTTTGAGCTTCCTAGCCCCATTTATGACCTTTTTTCCTAGGTCACCTGATTTTGACTGAGATCTGGAAGAGGCAGAAACCCTAACTTGTATTGATCATAACTTACAAAGTAAAACGAATATGAGGGTTCCCTTTGGACACACGATACCTGGAGATGTTATGTACTACCTGTAAAGGTTTCAGATCTTGAACCTTCTCCAAAATGGATTTATGGAGAAAGTTCCACGATGACTGGTTTTTGCTATATAAAACCCTAACCTTCAAATTGTCGTAAGTAAAGCAAGTGTCGTAAGTGCCATACATTGCCTTCCTTCAGGTTAGCTCTGATACCATGTTAAGATTTAATATGCTAAGACAGAAAATAGTAGCATTACATTCCATTTCACAATAATAGCATATATAGGATCACTGAAGAAACAACAAGCATAGCATAAACACAAGAGACAGAGATTTATCCTGGGAAACCCTCATGGGTTAGAAAACCTAGTAAAGCTTCCTTAATATAGATGACCAGCAATATACAAAGATGAAAACCAAACACATGATCTCCTCCTCCATCATAGCAGACCTCTCCTCCACAAGTGCGCTACTCTCAAGTGAGTGAGTGTGTAAAATGAGGAATACACCTCCTCTATTTATACACTACTCTGACTTATCTTTGACACAAAACATGTAGGCTCGTATTTAACCAATGGGTTAAATACCCCACTACAACTGACTGGGCCGACCCCTCTAGGGTGGTCTAATAACCCTTTGACCGACATAACACATACAGGGCCCACCCCCACTAGGGAAGTCTAATAACCCGAGTTACCACATTCCGACGGAGGAATAAACATCTCCGGATATACAATAAGGTCTTCAAGGAGGAATGAAACATCTCCAGAATAATAAAGTACAAATATAATATTCTTTGAAGTTACAATATCTCAACCTTTCCCTTGGCATATCATAATAGAATCTTGAAAACCTTCTATTCAAGCTGGATATGGCCTCTCCTTCTTGCATTCTGATGGAGTAATACTCTGAAAGAATTAGGTCCCATGACTGTCTCTTACCCAAAAACTCCAAAAAAATACCAGAAAACCCCTGCCAGGTATCTGTAGATCCAGGCTACAAATGGCTAAACCATTGCTTCAAATCTCCTTGGAAAGATTGGGCGAAAGCCCTCATACAAACATCACCATGCTCCACTTCGAAAAGATCCAAAAAATGTTCAAAGCCATGGATATGTTTCTCGGTAGTGAGGCTCTCGGATTCTCCATGAAATCTAGGAAAGTACTTATGGTCTTTGGGAGGATATTCATGAAGAACAGGGGGTGGTTTCAAAGGTCCATATCTCAGCTGAGATCTAGCATGCAAAGGAGTATGTACAGGGAGAGCCTCCTCAGCCTCACTCTCCTCGTATTTGCAAAGCTGGGTATGGATCTTACAAGGTTTAGGAGAAGAGATGGGGTCAGCTCTAGGGGTGAAAGGAACATATACATTTGTAAGGTCCAAAGAGGAATATGCAAAGGCCGATCTCTCTTGGCCTAGAGCTCTTCGATGAAACAAAATTTTCTTGATATATATACATAAAGGTAAAAGGAGACCGATAGAGAAGACCAAAACTTCTTTGAAGAGATTGATGTTTTGATATTGAATTTCGATTCTTCCATGTCTAAGGAAGATGCATTCGTTTTCCAGTGGAGTCATCATGAGAATCTTTCAATATCTCAATTCTGATACAGGATCACAGATCTCCCTAGTGGGGTCACCTTCGTACTGAAAGTTATCTTGAGTGGAGTCGCCAGGTGAATGGTACAACCTTATTGATGTTTGACTACTGTTCACCATCAATATTTCAGATATGAATCCTTTGTCGTTCTTCCCGGGAGGATGGGACAAATTTGCTTTCCCCGACAATAGCGCAAATTTGTTAACACCCAAAACGACCCCCTAGGTTGTCAGAGAGGGAAAACTGGGGTAACCACTAACCAATATTTAGACTTAAGCTACTGACCCAGCTTAGTTTGAGAGGGCTCTCTCTACAGCTCTATGAAAGACTGGAATAATCAAAGTTGTCAACAATGAAAACATGTACCAGCATTCATCATTTAAGATATTCAATTACAACAATCCAGAAGATCAAATTTCTGTTGGGAAAACAAAATGGTTTAAAATGTAGCTTGGCTGAAATGTACGAATCTTTATTTGGGAAATGGAGTCACATTCAAACAAACTCTGAAAATTCATTTACAAATGCTTCACAAATGCATTAACACAGGGGCGAGGTAGTAAACAGCTCGTAGTCAAAGTGATTTTAATTTTTGAAACAAAAGAGAAAGAAACAATCCATTGACATAAGGAATACAATGATGAATCCTATATCAACTTTAGCAAAAAATTAATGGTAAAATACTTGGAAAAAGATAAGTACAGCATAATTTCTATGAATTATACTTAGCTATCACACTGCACCAAGTATGAAAGAAAGTTACAGACTGGAATTAACAATGAGAGATACACAATTCACAAGGAAAAAGAAGGAACATACTAGAAGAATAGTTACACAAGAATCCCTGAGAAAACATTGGCTTGGCTCTGCAAACTTTATTCAAAATAGCTCAAAATCTTCTTAAAGAACAATACACCAAATTGATCATAAGAGTTTTCAACAATATTTTTCAACCCTATATCATTCTATTACATCGCATATATATATGCTGGGAGTCTCTTGCTCGACTCGCCTACTACCAAAACAGTAATATCTGAATGACACCTCATTTAACCCAAAAATTTAGGAATATTACATACGTCTCATGTTCCAAACAGAATGATTAAGGCAAGGAACAGAATATCATAGACAGAGGGCCGTCTTAACCTTGTGTTGGAAAATGACCTTGCGATTCAAAGAAATCTTCCACTTTCAATGAGTTGTCAGTCTGCGATGCGTCATCTAGAAGGATAAGTGTCACTTCTCTAGTAGAGATTACAAAATCGTGAACCATTTCTATATCCAGTTGGCTACCTCGTTTGATTTCGAGGGTCTCCTTCTTCCTCTGCTGTTGGATTTATTTGGACACTTGTCATCTATCAGGATCCTCGTCTTCGCTGGTAGAGCTGGATTCTATGAGGTCAAATAACATAAGAGATGGAGGGGTAATATTTTCCTCCACCTCATCCCATGTATGTTCTGGCATGAACACCAATTCCAACTTCTGCCCTTTCTCCATGAGCCAATCCCAACCGAAAAGATGCTTGAACCGCCAGGTACACCATCTTTCCCATATACCAACTTCAGACAAGGGACGTGAAAACCTTATCCATAGAAGCTGTGATGATGACAGCGGCTACATGTGGCTATAATTGCCATGATAACTCGATCTGATTCATCAATCAACTAACCATGATGCCCAAGGTCTGCAACGACCTTCAGCATGCTCAGCAACGCTTTCCCAAATAGATGGTGTAGCCAATGATGATGGAGAGGTACCCTCCATCATACCGATAATCATCTGGGATAACAGTCAGAGGCCCCTTTGCCGATCTATCCTTCTTACATCCCTCACATGACAATACTTAACCTCACATTTATCGCACACTTCGAAATACGTGAGTCACCTCATCTTCGAAACCACTTGGGTCACATGTCATTCTACACAACTGATTTTCCTCCATCATTGCTGACCGAGATTATAACCTAGCCCATTCACCATTGCCAGTAAGTTTTTTCCCATCCTTCCACATTGTTCTGTCCTATGTCATACTACTAGGCCTCATCTTCCTCTCACATACTGAAAGTCATGGATCGCATCACTTCCACCACCTCCCGAGCCATCCATTAATCCGCACAAGAGACTTTTCATTTTACCCTCATTGCTGTCTTCTCCGGCCTTTACACGTCTACCAACCTCCCGATCATAAGCATCCAACACCTTCAGGATGCTTATAACTCCTTGAGAACTTCGTCCCTCATTCTAGTATGTCTAGGGTCGACGTATTCTTTTCCTACTTACTTCAGTCTCCCCCCTTTATCTAGAGCCTAGGCCTAAAGTCACTAGTACCAGGGGAAGCTATCACCCATGGGTGGATAACTTGGTCAGAAAATATCCCATATCGGGGCTTTGTATTGACCCACCTTTGCCTTTGGATAGATCAACAATTGCTTTGGACGATCAACAAGCTGTGGGAATTATCCCCAATGTCCAACTCAAGCCTGATACAGGCGGCTAAAAAGGTCCAACAACCTTTGGATGGACTTTGGAAAAACAAAGAAACCACTGTCATTGCTGGGGGGACCTACAGGCTCAAGAGGCCGAGGTCCCAAAGGATAGCTTCTTTGCAGACTAGTCTAGCCTAGGCTGAACATGATACAGGATCTTGAGGGCCCTCCATGTTTGGACGTGACTGCAAGACCTTCATGCCTTGGCTGAACTGCTTGGCGACCAACCACCAAGCTTCTGTACTAGGGCTAGAACATCATTCTCCTGAAAAACCCCTTCTACACAGACAGGTCACAGAAAAATAAAAATGTAAATTTTGACAGGCACTCTCACATATATAACCGTGCCTCCATAAGCTTTGGCTTTCTTAGCCAATTGTCCCTTAATGTCAACCTTTGATTTCCCACGTGCTTGTTTTCCTTCGTCGGATCTGGCCCCTCTTTACCTAGTGATTTGACAACCCACTTATTTCTGTCATTAGATCATCTTACCAACTCTCATCTAGGTCATTCGTCTTATTTGCATTCATCGACAAGGTAGCATCACATGCACCCTAAAAGCCTCCCCTATATCACCCTTTCTTCATGCGATACACTGTGGAGCTAACACCTGTCTGGCGGGACCCGGTCCATCGCATCTACCCTGTTGTTATTCATCGTGCATCTTTTGGATCCGACGATCCATCATGACTGTCAATCTACCTAGGGACAATCTCATCCGTTTACTTCATCACATTGTATTCATTACTGCGGGACCCTTGGCTTTGACCACATGCTTCCACTCTGCCTTTTCCGGATCATACACGTGGTTGAACACCTGCCTTTCATCTTGGCACCATCGCAATGCTATTAAAATGCTACAGCTCACTCCTTATAGTCTTTGCCATGTTCCTTTCGGCTGCCATCTGTCCAACGGGAAAATCCCATCGCATCCGCTTATCCTTTCTCTTCCTTGTAGGTTTTGCATGTGATCATCAACAGAAGCCGTTGATCTTGGGCTTCTGTTCAATAGACGGTGCCTATCCACATGGTACTTATCCTCCTCATATATTTATAAGCAGACTATAGGACTTAGGGTCTTTTATCCTTATCATTTGATTTCTTTTGTATATTAATTCCCACATGTTGTTGGCCCCATAAGAAACAAATTGCGTACGCGGTCCATATTTTGCAAAAGGAGTGATCACTTTTATCATAATGGTCATTTGGGGAAAAGGAAACTTTGAACCAGAATTCTCTACAACTCTCATAGGGCCAAAGTGTGGAGTTCTTCGTAAAATATTTCTGTCGGATTCCAACTAAATAGGACTCCACAGGATCATAACAACATCCCACAGACATATTTGTTTGTTTATCATTCCCATGCCGTCAACATTCCTTTTGGATGCTTTCTTTATTTGACAACTTTTGTCGTCCGAGTCTTCCATGATAACTTTCTTCAATCTCCAACATTTGACTTAGGGTCTTCAATCCATAATGTCCTTTTGTGTCAGAAAGAGATTTATTTGATTGTTGTGCTCATGGATGAAGAAGAGCCTTGTTGGGATGACCATTAGAGCATCTTTCTTGATTGAATGTCTTTGCCTTTCTCAACCATGCTTTAATGGAGGTGATATTTTTCTTGAAAATAGACTCTTTGATATAAGCTCTTTTGGATTTTTATTTGCAGCATGGAATAATTTTAAATACTATATATCTATTAGACATGCTTCCTCTCTGTGGGTCCATTGTAGTGAACTTCCTAAGATAGTCATTAATCTGAGAGTGAATGGAGCCCCAAGATTTCATATCGAAATCATAAATCTCAATTATTTAACAGGGATTATTGCGACCAAATATGAGACTGCTAGGATCTCCCTATTCTTACAATTTGTTCGCAGAAGCAAATTACATAGAGAAATTTTCCTTATAAGTAGATTTCGGCCTTTCAAAAACCTTGAGATTTGCTCAGAGCCCTATCTTTCCACTAAACCAAAGGTTGGGTTGGGATTTATTAAAGAATAAATAACTCAACAAGAGCAGGCTAAAAGATCGAATGAAAGCAATCAAACAAAATAGACTAAAGTATCTAAATGAAAGGAAACAACAACTCAAACAGAAAGTTAAACTTCAAAAAAAAAAACAGCATTTATTTATGTACAAAAAGTGTCCTTAGACCTAAGTGAAGTATTGCTTCAAAGCGAGGCCGTTGACAGGAAGGTTTTCTTCCTCCCCTTGTAAGTCTTTTAGTTTATATGTCGACCGATCAAGCTTCTCAGAAATTTAGTAAGGGCCAAGCCGTAATTGTTAAAATTTTGTGTGCTTTCCCTTATCTTCATGTGGTTAATCCCACTTCAAAACCAAGTCACCTATCTCAAAAATCGTCTTTCCATATTTCTACTTATCAAACCACCTCTTGACAATGTCTTGGTGTTGGTGGAACCTATCTTTGGCTTTCTGTCACGACTCTTCAAGCTTCAGTAGGGTGTTAATTATTGATTGGAGGATTTCATTGCTGGAACCGCGAGAGGCTTGGGATAGCTGTAAGGATGGGAGAAGTACGTTAGGAGGGAGTATGGATTCCTTTCCATAGACCAATGTGTATGGGGAAACTCTTAAGGAATTCTTAGGGGTAACTCTATCTACCCATAAATCATTTGTGAGGGTTGTATGCCAACTTTTCTAATTCTCGATGACAGTTTTCTTAAGAATTTGGATGAGGTTTTTATTTGTAGATTCACATAACACATTTCCTTGGGGATAGTAATTTGTCAAATACTTCCATTAAATTCCTTCCTCATAAACAAATTCATAACTTCACAGATGAAAAATAAGTTGCATTATCAAAGACTAGGGAAATTGGAACCCCAAACTTGGTTATGATGTTTTCTTTCAAGAACTTGATAACTGCGTCCTCATTCACTTTGCGCAGTGGAATAGCTTCTGTACACCGGGTGAAATAATACATAGCCATAATAATATACCGATGTTGCATCGAAGAATTCAGATTTATCTCTCCAATAGCATCTATGCCCCATTGATCGAATGGTTCAAAGATAATAACTAGATGGAAAGGTCCTGATGCTTTCGACAATCTACCAACACTTCTTTGGCATACATCGGAATTCTTGGCATAGGCATGAGCATCTTTGAAGAGAGTGGGACAATAGTAACCAACTCTGATATTTTATGAGCCATGGTATTTCTAGAGTAATGACCCCCAGCAGGGCCATCATGTAATTGTTTGACTACTTTGTCAACGTCCTCTTTCTTAAGGCATCTGAGAAATATCCCATCATAATTATTTCTAAAAAGTATTCCATCGATTATTTGATAGGATGTTGATTTTTGATGGAGTTCCCTTCTCTGCTTAGAAATCCAGTGCTTTGGAAAATATCCTCGCTGCAAATAATGCATTAGGTCCCTATACCAAGATTCAGGAGCGGTGAAAATAGGACATACCTCGATCAGATTCAATTCGGCTTCATTTTGACACTCCAGCTTTTCATCAACTAGATTTTGAGCGAGTAATTTACACAACGCTTGGCCTTTAATAATGGTAGATGGTTTGAATTTGAAATCATACTCTTGAAGAGCAGTGACCCAGTTTCCTCTCCTTTCACCTAATTCCTTCTACAAAAACAAATATCTAACAGCGGGGTGAGGTACTATGAATTTGGTTATGTTCTTCAAGATATACGGCATGAACTATTTACCGCTTTAAATATTGCATATGCTTGCTTGTCTACAACAGGGTAATTCAGTTCAGCACCCTACACACGAGTTCTCATAATTGGATACTCGTCTCCTGCTTCTCCCTTCTGAGTGAGCACAACTGCGAGAGATTTATCGAAAGCGAAAGTGTACATGAGGAAATCCTTTTCAAAATATGGATTCCTTAAAGAAGGTGCAGTAGCTATCGTGGTTTTAATGTCTTTAAACACAATCTTCTCTATGTCAGTCTATTTAAATTGCACACTTTGCTTTACCATTTGCTACAAAGGTTTCACAATCTGAGCAAAATCTGGTACAAACCTTCGAACAAAGTTTATCATGCCCATAAAAGATTGCATAGATTTTTTGTTATGGGGCATGGGAATCTTGCTTATAGATTGCACTCTCTCTTGGTCTATCAATATTTCCTTCTTTGGCATGATGTGACCTAGAAGCTTACTCTCAATAAAAACAAATACACTCTTCTTGGGATTTAGAGATATACCATATTTTCTACAGCAATAAAAAATCTGCTTTAAGTGGAAAACATGGTCTTCCCTTTTCTTTGAAAAGACTGTCACATCATCTAGATAAATAACCACACAATGGCCAACCAACCCTCGAAACGCAATGTCCATGGATCTCTAAAATGTAGCTCCTACATTTATCAAGCCGAATGGCATTATGTGATATGCAAAGGTTCCCCACTTTGTACGAAAAGTGGTCTTGAGTCAGTCTTCTTCCACTACTAGTACTTGATTATATCCAGAGAAACCATCTAGTAAGGAGAAAAGTTCTGATCCTGACACCATCTGTAAAATTTTCTCTATTGGTGGCACAAGGTAGTTGTCTTTATCAAAAGCTTTGTTCAAGTTCTAAAAATCCACACACAACCTTATCTCTCCCAACTTCTTCTGCACGGGGACTAGATTAGCAACCCATTCAAAGTGTCAAACCTTAAATATGATCTTAGCATCCAACAACTTCTTCAATTCTTTCTGAATTAATGGTTCAAGCGTCAGGTGCATTCTTCTCAATTGCTGCTGAAATGGATTCGTCACTGGCTTGATTTGTATTATGTGTTTTATGATGCGAGTATCATATGTTTTCAGATCTTCATAAGTCCATGCAAAAACATCGTTATATTGCTGAAATAGTCTGATGAACTTATATCTCTCACCTAGCGAGCAACCTTTACCAAGATTGAGTAATTTTGGCTCAGCTTCTATGCCCAGGTTTACCAATTCATGCTGCATTGAGGAGCTATTATTTTTTACATTCATTGGCCTCCTGAACTTGTTCTGCATATCAAACAATCCTTTAAGAGTCCTTACTCCTTTTGGCATGAAGTTTCCTTTAGCCGCATCTTTGTTTTGTAAATCCAAATCATGCTTCTCTTCATCGATTATAGCTTCTTGGAAGGCATCTTCATTTGATAAGAAGATGATAATCTGATCATCATCATCAAACACTCTAAGATTTCTAATGTTATCAGGTATAGATGGCTTGAAAATCAATTCAATAGAGCATTTTTTATTTGTAGGCACTAATCTGGAAGTAGAAGTAGCTAACAAATCACCAGCAGCATTCTATAATCTAGGAATAGAATTTATATTGAAAGCATCGAAATGTGAGATCAAATTCTAGATTTCAGATTGATAACCTTTTAAATGTGGTGAAAGACAGTGAATGGTATATCTTACCTATCTGACAACTATCTCTGAGTCACCAAAGACTTTTAAGTATTTGACATTCAAAATAATAGCCTTCTTTAATCCTTGAACTAGAGATTCATATTCAGCTGTGTTATTTGTGCATTCAAATTCTAGTCTACAAGATAAAAAATGTTTGTTTGTTTCAGGGTCAATCAAAACACAACCGGCTCCGGATCCTTCTTGGGTTTTAGAACCGTCGAAGTATAGAACCCAAAATACGTTTTCTGTTTTAATTAAGTTAGTGTTGCTACAATCTAGGTTAGTGACTAATTCTACTATGTTACAATCAATATCATCAGTCCAAAAAAATGAAGGAGATCGGACTGTTCGTCTGAGTCATGGCTAACATCCATTGATTGATAATTCCCTAGTTCAATATCTAAAAAATAATTTCCCAATACTGAAGATGAAAAATTTATCGTCTCATTATTTTCTCCCAATTGAGTTACATTTTGCTTCATGTGGGGCTCTCTCAATATTTTGATATGATTTTGTTTGTTTTGGTATGGAAGCCATAAGTGAGACCAATATGTTGCAATATAACTATTTAGTTTTGTAGACCATTCCCTGCTTAATATTAACCCATAGGCTTCAGGTATTTCCACCACCATGATATCAATGGATTAACACACCCTTGGATCTGCAGACAATCTAATGAGTACATCTTTCATCTCTCCAATTAATTTAACAACAATTCTATCTAACTGTATGATCTGAGAAGGTGATGGTATCGGTTGTCCAGTAATTTTATTGTTGATTGATAGTGGCATTACATTTGAGGAAGCTCCAGAATCTAGTAAGAAATTGTGCATGTTATGATTAAATATCTCGAAAGTTAACAGGAGAGGCGAAGTTTGAGATCTTGATTTTCCACCAATTCTAGCTTCGTTTATCTCAATATCTTCCTCAATGTTTTCTACTGCAGGGCTAGATTGCAGTTCAAAGGCTTCTAGCAATTTCTTCCTTTATTGGGGAAGATTACATAGTTAAAACAAAGAGATATTCGCTTGATTTTTCTTGATATCTTCAATGATGTCATATCCCATGTTATAATCTTCCGAGATTTTCCCATTATTTCTTGTTTTACCCAGCGTAACCTTTGGCTATTTATTAACTTTTGGGTTTGATTCATTCACCACCGTTGGATCCACCTTAGGTTGTGATGGAATTACAGTTATGTTCCGTTTTGGCATTTCACTTGCAACCTTACGTTTAGGGACATTTGGGGTTTGATAAACAACTAGGCCCTTACTCCTAGTAGTGATGTTGACTGATGATATTTGAATTTCATCAGCATGAGCTTCATCTGCTAATTGTTGTATGGGTGCCCAATCATATAATACCATCGTGGTATTGGGAGTGGGTTCTTCTTTTTAAAAAATCTACTCCTCTTGAGGGTATTCTTGGTCTATCACTTGGGCATCTGGCAGTTGATTCATAACCAAACTCATTGAGTTTAGCCACTATGGACAACTCTTTTCAAAGTGTTATCCTTGGTGAAAGGTGTAGAAATGATCCATGCCTACTTCGTTCAAATTTAGGACAACGGAATTGTTTACAGGTGGAAGAGATTGTCCACCTTCTTCCCTTTTCTTGTAAAAAGGTTTGAAGGGTTTTATGGACATACTCTCTGTCTTATCTTTTTCCAAATCTACAATTTTATTGGATAGCTTCTACATCATATTGACTACATTTTCCAACTCATTAGATGATTCTTCCTTGGGTCTAGATAACAACAAAGGCTTCTTGCTAGTTGATGATTTTCTTTCCAAATAAAGGGAATGTTTGGCAATACTATCTGCTTCAGCTTCTACTTTCTTAGCCTCTTCGAAGTTTTCTACCAATTAAGTTGCTTTGTTTATTTAACAAACATGGCTATGGGTGGATCAAGTGTTGTGGTATAATATTCCAACAAGGATTCCTCACCGAGTCTCGTTGCAACGCTAAAATTATTTAGTAATGTAGTAAATATCTAATTAAATTATTGTACCTTTTCTTTATTTTCCATCCTCATAGACAACAATTCTTTCATCAATGTAGAAACGGTCTTTTGATTTATGAATTTATTTAGAAAATATTTCTCGAAATATTCCCAATTGGCTATTGAATCAGCTTGCAAACTAAAGTACTAAGAAGATACTTTAGGTTCAAAAGTGTAGGGAAAAAGTCTACAAACTATATCTTCATGCTCTACATTGAGGAGATTTAAATCCAAATAAATTCTCGTAAGTTGATCTTCAACGGAAATACGTTTTCCAAGATCATATTTAGGTAACACCTTTTCCAGATGTTTGGGTAGATCATTTAAAGGTGCATCTAAATTAAGCGCCCCTATGGCTCTCCATGCAGGTATAGCCATAATTCTCGGTGGAGAGTGTGGTGGAGAATGCGGTGGGGTATGAGGAATTTCCTGAGTCGTATGAGACTCCGGTCTCAACTAATTGAAAGGTTCATTGATTTCTTGCAAAGACAAATCTAACAATTCTTCCAAATTTTCTACAAGTATCGAATTCCTAGTGAACTACGTTTGTCTCCTAGGAGCTCTCCTTGTGGGCAATAAAGGAATTACGTTTAACCCTCCAAGTCTCCTAACATATGAATGGGTATGTCTCTTGAAATGATCTACTTCTTCAAAAGGGACAACGTATAATGGTTCTTGATGTTCACCTTTAGGATTGGGATCTTCTCGATCTTGTGATTCTAGAATGAAATCATCTGGGATAGTTTTTTCAAGTGGGTCTTTAGTGGGATTTTTTCTAACGAATGGAATCCTCTTCCAGCCATGCACTGGTGGCCCTCCTTCTAGTGCCAAATACTATTGATGCCCTGAAAATTGTAGCACTGACAATTAGGGATTCTCCCCGGTAAGCAAGCCCAATTAGATTGCTCACCGTTTGGTATGGGGAATCTGTTTGGTTAACGGGCCCTCTACCGTATGTGATTTAAAGATGTGTTTTCACCGGTTGCGGTCCGATCCACCATTTATGTATTTTAAATTTAAATATGATATGCACGTTCTCTATCTAAAAGCATGTAATTAAAACAAATATGATCTAAAAAGATCTAAACTAATTAATCTATCCCTATAGGGAGCAAATCTGAAACATGAGTAATATCCTAGAAAAGTACCTAAGAATCTCACAGATAGTTGTTCTGATAATATAAGCACATTTACAGTAGAATATAAAAGATAATAGAGATAGCTCTAATGTAATTAAAACATTCCATTACTCATTAAACAAAGATATTTTCACAAGAAATAAAAGAATTCATAACAAAGAAATAATTCAAGTTTGTTAGGAACGATCTCACAACATATGCATGAATGGTGAAAAAATAATTCAACAGACATTCAACACACTCCCAAGTAGAAACACAGTGTTACATTTTCCCGGTCAAATGGATCTTTGTTTATTAATGCAACAAAGTAGTTCACATACGAAAACAATCCAATATTTTCACCTGCCAAAAGTCCTCTCCTTCTATTCTATTCCTGTATTTATAACTTTACAAAATTGTCTTTTCTCCAACCATAACCCTAGGGAAACAAAAAAATTTGTCTTCTAGTGCTGACATAAGACAAAATTAGTTTCCAGCTATTATTTAATCTTTATACAATAAATCAACTTCCAACTGTCTTTAATATTTAATATTTATACAATGTCAAAATCAACTTTCAACTGGCTTTTATGTTTCAGCTGGATTTTCTATTTTAGCTGGCTTTTCTGTGAGAGCTAGCTTTTCGACCTCAGCTATGTATGTTAGAACAGTAACCACACTTAGTACCATAATCCATAAATTTTTAATTGCCCATGTGCTTAATTAAACCATGTTTTGGATTAAGTGACTATAGTTGGTCAAAAACCCACTTTTGAGAGTGTTCACACCCACTTCCAAGCAAACCAGTTCACCCAGCCTCCTGTTTTGTCGACAAGTGCACCCTCATTTATTGCTGGTGCACCCTCTCTCCTTGTTTTGGGGAATTTTAGTTGACCAAGGGCGCTAGGGTGGATTTTTGCCCATTTTTTGCTAGATTTGGAGCATTTAATGCTCCCTTGGGCCCCCAAACCTCCTCTACTTGCTCACCCACGCCTGCCTTGAGCTAATTAATGACCCAGCATGCTTCATCCACCTCCACACCAGAATTCGTGGCTGTTTGGGGTGATTGGGATTGAGTTGGACCCACCTAGGGGGGGATTGAGGCCAATTTGGCATTGATGACTTGTACACTCAGCTTGAGCCACCTAATGCTCTCGATTTTCTCATGGATGTAATAAAAACCTGTTACTAACATTTTCACATGTTAGACAGTCAGTTAATCAAAGGTTTCAGCATACATTGTGTGTAAAATTATCATCTTTTTCAAGTTTTTCCACAGTTTTTGCAAATTAATTCGATTTTGTGAGGTTCTCCATAGCTCCTCGATCTTCTGTGATCAAAATACTCACATGGTATCAGATCCATCGTGGATTTAGTGAGTTGCAGGTCAATACTGAGCGTTGAACTGCATTCTAGAGAGGATTTCCAGATAAAAATTGAGTGTTTTTTGCAGGTGTTTCAGTAGTTTTCTCACCATTAACACAGCAGTCATGGAAGCAAACCAAATGTTGCTCACACCCTTCAATTTTTTCGATTGGAAGGCTGAGATGGTCATCAAGATGAGATCTAAGGGTCTCTATAGAGTGACCATGGGCACAGAAGTGGAGCCAAATTCTGCTGTGGAGAAAGCAAAGTACTACAATCGACTTGATGAAGCTTATGGATTGCTATGCCTGAGCATTTCAAGGGAACTCTTGTTTCATACAGACAGTTTGACAACCCCCAATGAAGTATGGGTGAAGCTAGAATCACTCTTTGGGAAAACTGATGAACTGAGAGGCCACCAGCTTGAAAACGAGCTCATTAGCTTGAGCCCAGCGCATTTTGAAACCATCCAGGAGTTCTTCACGAAATTCAAGTCACTGGTGCTTCAACTGCAACAATTTGGAATTGTTAAGAAGGAGGAACAACTGATTCTGTCCATCCTTTCGAAGCTAGGCCCATAGTTTTCAGTATTTGTTAGCACATTTCACTCAGCCAAAATGACCCTTCGAAATTGGCAAATGCCATCACTAGCTACCTTCATGGAGTGTCTCACTCAGGAGCAGGATAAACTAGTTCAGATGGGCACCATAAAATCAAAGGACCAAGCATTGGCAATGGGTGTTTCAAATGCAAGCAAAGGGAAGAAGAAAGCCAAGAATTCGAAGCAGCAAGAGAAGAGAAAGTTTGACAAGACCAAGTCTACAGATGGGGGTTTGAATCTGTCAAAGGAGAAGGACAAGAAGGGAAAGGAAAAGACCAAATGCACCTATTGTCATAGGGGATGGCATCCAGAGAGCTCATGTATGAAGAAAACCATTGACTCAATGGCGCAGCTGCTGGAGAAGAACAACATCCCAGTCCCTGAGGGCGCAAGGAAGAAGGAGAGCACCTCAAACCCTGACAATAAGGAGAAGTGTCATGCTTTGGTAGCAGGTACTTCGAATCCCTCTTCCTTCATCATTGATTCAGGAGCTTCCAGACATATGGTTTCATCCAGAGAGCTCTTCTCCTCTATGCATTCGAATGGTGGCCCAACAGTTCGAATGGGAGATGATTCAGAAATCCAGACCAAGGGGATTGGTAGGATTGACATGGAGCATGGCTATTTCAGTGATGTGCTCTATGTACCTTCATTGGCTGCAAATTTGCTATCAGTCTATCAAATGACCCATACAGGAGAAGCCAAGAGAGTGACATTCACTCCAGATTTGGTAGAAATCTCAGAAATCTCTTCAAATCAAGTTGTGGCAGTAGGGTATGCAGATCATGATGAGAGAATGTACAAATTCTCAAATTTCATTCCAAATTCTAGTGACCATGCTCTTGTCTCTCATGCCAACGAGACCTCCAAGTTGTGGCATGAAAGATTTGGCCACATGAACTACAAATATCTCCAGCAATTGCACAAGGACGAGATGGTGGAAGGGCTTCCAGAAATCAAATCATCAAATGGTGCATGCATTGGGTGTGTAGTTGGAAAGCATCCTGAGCGCAGCTATGAGAAGGGAATGGCAAGGAGAGCCACTCAACCACTTGGATTGGTACATTCAGACCTCATTGGTCCTCTTCCCACTCCATCATATGGTGGATCAAGGTATGTACTTACATTCATAGATGACTACTCTCGATTCTGCTGGGTTTACTTCCTTAAATTGAAGTCAGAAGTGTTTGAGAAACTGAAGATTTGGAAAGCCCTAGTGGAGAACCATAGTGGTCATAAGATAAAGATCCTTAGGACTGATAATGGAAAGGATTATGTGAATAATAACATACAACACCTTTGTGAGGAATGTGGCATCCAAATGCAACATTCAATCCCCTACACACCTCAGCAAAATGGTGTGGCAGAGAGGAAAAATAGATCTCTCAAGGAGATGGCTACTTGCATGATTGAAGCTAGGGATCTAAGCCCTAAGCTATGGGCTGAAGCCATCAATTGTGCTGCTCATATTCAGAATAGAGCCTTTCACAAATCAGTCAAAGGAAAAACCCCCTATGAGGCATGGTTTGGCCAAAAACCAAATGTGTCAAATTTCAGGATTTTTGGGTCTAGAGCATGGGCTCGAATTCCATCAGAAAAGAGGAAGGCTTTGGAGCCACAGAGTAGGGAATGTATCATGGTTGGATATGGTGAGGACACAAAGGGCTACAAGATCTTTGACACATCCACACTTAAAACTTTCATTGAGAGAAGTGTGCAATTCGAAGAAGAACCAATTCCAGATTTTGAGCTTGCACCGGGGGAAAGCTCCTCTCCTCCACACCTTAATGAGATTAGTGATGATTCTACCTCTGATTTTTCTGATATTGCTGAAGATGACATGGATGAATATGACATTGCTGTACATGAGTCACCATCAAGGCCCAAGTGGGCTGAAAAAATCATAGAAGCTGCAGGTGAATTGGCAGGCAATCCCCAAGAGCCTAGGAAGACTAGATCCCAAACAATCAATGCTTCCTTTGCAAATGAGAGTGAGCTTGCTGATCACTGTTATATGATGATTGGATCTGATCCAACATCATATCAGGAAGCTCATCATGATCCAAGGTGGAGGGCAGCAATGCAAGAAGAATTCCAATCTCTCCAAGAGAACAAAACATGGGATTTGGTGCCTCTTCCTCCCAAGAGGAAACTAGTGCAATGTAAGTGGATTTTTCGAACCAAACCTGTTGCTGATGGTTCTGATCTGAAGTATAAGGCTATTTTAGTGGCTAAGGGCTACTCACAAATCCATGGTGTGGATTATACAGAGACCTTTGCACCGGTTGCAAAGATGGACTCAATTAGACTAGCTCTAGCCATGGCAGCTAGTAAAGGTTGGGAAGTTCACCACATGGATGTCAAAAGTGCATTCTTGCATGGTGAGCTACAGGAAGAGATATATATGCAGCAGCTTGAAGGATTCCAAGAGGATCCCACACTTGTATGCAGGTTGAAGAAGTCACTCTATGGACTCAAGCAAGCCCCCAGGGCTTGGTATGCCAAAATGGATGCTTTTTTGCTCTCAATTGGTTTCTGTCGATGCAAGTCTGATCCAAATGTTTATTTGCAGCATTGTGATGATAATTTGCAGGTCATTGTACTTTATGTTGATGATCTCTTAATTACAGGGAGCTGCACCAAACAATTTGGCTCAATTAAAGCTTCTTTGCACAGTGAATTTGCCATGAGCGACCTAGGATTGCTAAGGCAATTTTTGGGTTTGGAAATTGAGCAATCTGAGAGAGGTATATTGCTGAGTCAATCTAAGTATGCTTCAGACCTGTTATTCAAGTTCAAAATGGCTGAATGTAAGGCAGCCAAGTGCCCATTCCTTTCAGGCATAAAACTAGGTGAATTTGAAGACTCTCCGGTGGTGGATTGCACTCTCTATAGGAAGCTAGTTGGAAGTTTGCTGTACCTTACACATACAAGACCTGATTTGTCCTATGCTGTAAGTGCTGTAGCAAGGTATATGCAGCAGCCACATGAGATCCATTGGAAGGCAGCCAAAAGGATCCTTCATTATGTCCAAGGAACAAAGAGCTTCGGGGTACACTATGCAGCTGGTTCTTCACTTCAACTAGCTGGATTTTCTGATTCCGATTGGGCGGGAGATCCCATCGATAGAAAGTCCACTTCAGGTTTTGTGTTTATGTTTGCTGAAGGTCCTATTTGTTGGTCAAGCAAGAAACAGCATACAATTTCTCTTTCATCAGCAGAGGCCGAGTACAGGGCAGCAGTGAATGCAGCCACACAGTGTGTTTGGTTGCAAGGCATTCTTCCGGAGTTTGGTGTTGCTATTGATTCTCCAACCAATATTTGGGTGGATAATCAAAGTGCCATCAAGATATCTACTGATCCAGTACAGAGGCAAAGAAAAAAACACATTGAGATCCACATGCATTACATTCGGGGCTTGGTGCATGACAGGGTGATTTCACTGCAGTATTGCCCATCCACCGAGCAAACTGCAGATATTTTCACCAAGTGCTTTACTGAGAAGACCTTCACTCACCTGAGAGCTTTGCTTGGAGTGAGTGATGGATGGTGATTGCTGCAATTTAATTGCAGGTTCAGCCCCATGTCCATTTTTTAGGGAAGTTTTTATCCCATGAGGTTTTACTTCTTTTCCTCGGTTCATATGGACAAATAAAATTTCTGTTTGTATTGAGGTGACTTGAGCCTTTGTTGCCAAGGCCTCCCACTTATCTTTCATGAGATGTACAAAGTTATGGTTAAGGGGGGGTGTTAGAACAGTAACCACACTTAGTACCATAATCCATAAATTTTTAATTGCCCATGTGCTTAATTAAACCATGTTTTGGATTAAGTGACTATAGTTGGTCAAAAACCCACTTTTGAGAGTGTTCACACCCACTTCCAAGCAAACCAATTCACCCAGCCTCCTGTTTTGTCCACAAGTGCGCCCTCATTTATTGCTGGTGCGCCCTCTCTCCTTGTTTTGGGGAATTTTAGTTGACCAAGGGCGCTAGGGTGGATTTTTGCCCATTTTTGGCTAGATTTGGAGCATTTAATGCTCCCTTGGGCCCCCAAACCTCCTCTACTTGCTCACCCACGCCTTCCTTGAGCTAATTAATGACCCAGCATGCTTCAGCCACCTCCACACCAGAATTCGTGGCTGTTTGGGGTGATTGGGATTGAGTTGGACCCACCTAGGGGGGATTGAGGCCAATTTGGCATTGATGACTTGTACACTCAGCTTGAGCCACCTAATGCTCTCGATTTTCTCATGGATGTAATAAAAACCTGTTACTAACATTTTCACATGTTAGACAGTCAGTTAATCAAAGGTTTCAGCATACATTGTGTGTAAAATTATCATCTTTTTCAAGTTTTTCCACAGTTTTTGCAAATTAATTCGATTTTGTGAGGTTCTCCATAGCTCCTCGATCTTCTGTGATCAAAATACTCACAATGTAACTAAACCACATGACCATTTCTCTTACAATAATGTTGCTGTGAACATGAGTCATCATCTTTAGAGATATTTCATGCTTAGGACACTCTACTTCAATAGCTTTTACTCCTGCTGCTGTGGCCGGGGGGATGTCCTCTAGAAAGTATGCATTGATGGAAGCTTTCCCAATGAAGTGATGGAGATCTTTTGATGTTAGGACATCTATTTTCCATATTGTTAGCACCTTATTTTTTTGCAGCATAAATATCATAAATGAAAGATGGGATATTATAAATCTTACCTGGTAGAATCCCGAAGTCCAGTTCCTCCTTCAGGTTTGAAGGCTAGGGTATGAACAATTGGTATGGAAAAGGGTGAATATGATGCACCATAGAAAAATTTGCAAGGAAATGTGTTCAAAGGCCTTTTGAACAATCAGATAAGCTTGAGTCCTAAGTCCGACAACCAAATATTACATAGGATAGCCAAGGGAAGGAAAGATACCATTGATCGGGGATGAACATGAGATCAACGACTCACATTGATGGTCTCGTAGCCAAGAAGCACGGGAGTTAATCACAAGGGTGGTCGCGATGGGTTATACCACTAGGCAGATGGAAGCCAGGAAGCACGTCGCAAAAGAGGAAAAGTGGTAAGCAAAACTATAGTAGAAGTGCATGATACCGCAGTCGTAGGACCATAGGCGATCCACGGTGCGGAATGCACTTATCCAAATCAATGGCGACGCAAGGAAGAAGATGCACGGATCATAGGAAAAGTGGACCCCCTCTACGGAAAAGATCAGAGAATGAAATGTGTCATCTATTCCCACCATAGATGCAAAGCGAGCACAGATCAGTGATCCCTGATGACAGTCTCTTCGGGAAGTAGTGTGATGGATACGGGGAACAATGGTCGCGATAGAGAAAATTGTTCGACAAGTGTCGACACAAGGGATGGTTGCGAGGTAGGAAAATAGTATTTAAAACCGTGTTGGGATGTTCACGATACCACTTCGTAGACACATGGTGCCTGGGGAACGTTGTAGATTGGGACCTATGGGGTGATCCAACGGTGGGCATAGAACAGGTGTCAAGTCAAATGGTTAAATAAAGGTTAGATCCGACGGTGGGAAATGGCACATGGGAAACCAACAGCCGAGATCGTTGAGTAATTGACAGATAAGGATGATGGTTAATGAATAGAGTTTATATATATATAATCACCGACATGTGTTGTTGACATTTGTTTGTTGGAGCTGTCAAAGTTAGAAGCTTCTCGGTGTGTTGGAGATGGCTAGAGCGACAAGGCTTTCGATAGAATAATCCCAGAAGCTTTCTAGTGATAGGTAGGCCCTTTTCCGACTAATTCCGTCAGTAATATAAGTGTGCATGAAATTCTGGATGAATATGAAGAGGAGGAAAGAAAAAGGCTCAGGACTGAGGATCAGGGAGTAGTCGGCACACAACCCGATATGGATGTTTTTATGTATAGCGAGGGAAATAAAGAAAGGGAAATTTAGATTCCCGGGGTACAAGTGTCAGAATACATTTTCCAAGAATCAAGGGAGGGAGGGGACATAAGCAAGTTCTTGTCGAGAGAAGAAATGTTTGAAAAGTATGCTCAGAACAAGCAGGCTTCTGCCCAATTTATGTATGACTTTCTGTTCGGATATCCACATCATCTTTTTCAGGATCTTGCATGCAAATTAGGGTTTGCATGCAGAATCTAGGGTTTGCATGCACCTGCATGCACTGGCATGCATCCCAGTCACCAGTTTGATGCCTCCAGCACCTTATCCACTTCATTCTAGAACCCGGGAGCCACCTACCACAGAGTTTTATCCCTCCTAAGCTGAAAGGCGCCCACTTCTCACCTACTGCCAGAGAAGGGTGCACTTGTTCACCTACCACTGCAGTTCCACTTCAGTTACATTCAGTTAGCTCCGATTCTCCCTGATTTGAGGCTAGTTTCACTCCCGACTGACTGTATCACTTCCGTTGGAACTCCAGTTTGATTAGGTGACTTGTTCTGACTTCAGTTAGCCTCCCATGCGCCCCCACTGAGCCTCCAGATCCTAAATCAGTGCTACACACTTCAGTTACACTTATTACACTCAGTTAGACTCAGATTGACACCTGGATGACTGGTTGTTGTGCATTGATGAGCACCACCGATTGATTGATGAGGACTCCTAGTTAGAGTCAAGCTACTCCATTCAGTGATTCAAATGACCTCCTTAGGCAATTCGAATTGCTCAGTCATTGTGACAGTTTGTATTGTAATTCATTCACCCTTTCTGGGATAGAGAGCACTGCTGCATGTTTTGCACAGTTTTGCACCATATTTTCTATGTTCATCTGTTGTGATTGATTTATTTGTTCATTAGATCTGCTGTGACTAATTTTACATGATATCAGAGCCATTGCAGGGACAAGATCTCTTTTCTATAGGTGTTTATACAAGAAGATTTGACTGAATTGCTAAAAATTGCAAAAAGTTTGGCATGAGATATCTCAAGGGCATTCGCTCCTGTGCATGCAAAGCTTGAAAAATATTCCAATACCACTCCAGAAGCTTGAGTTATCACATAATTCCTGGATCTGATACATTGGACCTATTCAACATTGCTTGAAATCCAATCCCAGGTGTGATGCAACTCTCAAAGGGTGGATTGTTCGACCTTATTGTGGTTGTTTTTATGTGATTTGTAGGTTTATTGTCTCCTTCAATTGCACTCGCTACATTGTGCATGCAAGCTTCCCTACAGCAATTGCATTCGCTATCTTGTGCATGCAAGCCTATTCTACATCAGTTTGACTCGCTCCTAGCAATGGAATACTCTTCTTCAAAGCCTATCCTCACCCCATTCAACTATTTTGATTGGAAAGATGATATGGAGATCATATTACGTTCAAAAGGTTACTACCGAGTCACTCTTGGTCTTGAATTGGAGCCAAACATTGTGTCAGATCGAACCAAACACTACAACAAGCTTGATGAAGCTTATGGTCTTCTTTGTCTCTCCATCTCCAAGGATCTTCACTTCCATCTCAGCGGATTGAAGACTCCAAAAGCCATATGGGAGCAACTTGAAACACTATTCGGTAAGCAGGATGAGCTTAGGGCTTTTCAATTAGAGAATGAATTGATTGGCCTTAATCCTGAGAATTTCGAGACCATCAATGAATTCTTCACAAAATTCAAGAACTTGAACTTACAATTGACGAACAGTGGTGTTATCAAAGAGGATAAACAGTTGATTCTCTCCATTCTAAGCAAGCTTGGGAAAGATTATTCGGTATTTGTCTCTACTTTCAATTCCGGTCGGCTAACTACCCCGAATTGGAAGATGCCTACCTTGAATGCCTTCATTGAGTCCGTTACAAAAGAGCATGACAAGTTGATTCAAATGGGGTCCATAAGCTCCAAATATTCAGCCCTATTTGTTCAAGGACCCAAGATCTCGAATGGTAAAGGAAATCAAAAGAAGGAGAAGCCCAAATTCGAGCCTCACAAGCAAAAAGACAAAGGCAAGCAAACGGATGCACCATCCAGTTCGAAATCCAAGCAAAAAGGCAAAGAAGGTAACCAAAAATCTAAATGTACTTATTGTAACCGTGGCTTTCATCCCGAAAGTTCATGTATGAAGAAGACTATAGATCAAATGGCCCTCCTTTTGGAAAAGAACAACATAACCCTTCCTGACGGTGCAAGGAAGAAGGATCGGAATGATGATCATGAAAGAGGACAAGCACTCATGGCAACGGTTTCGAAGCCCACTACTCTCTTGATAGATTCGGGTGCATCAAATCATATGGCTTCAAATATTGATTCTTTTTCCTCATTCGATCCAAACAGCTCCATCCCCATCCATTTGGGAGATGACTCAAAAATTTCTTCAAAGGGCAAAGGTACGATTCATGTAGAACATGGAAGCTTTCAGAATGTTCTCTATGTGCCTTCCTTAGCTTCGAATCTCCTTTCTGCGTATCAAATGACACATACTGGTGAACCAAAGCAAGTCACATTCAGCCCTAATACAGTTGAAATTTCTGATATCAAAAGTGGAAGACTAGTTACAGTTGGAAAGGCAAACCACACTGCAAAATGTTATGAGTTTTCGCACTTTATTCCGCTTGCAAAGCCCACTGCTCTTCGCACACATGGTAATGAGGTTAGTAGGATTTGGCATGAAAGATTTGGACATCTAAATTATAAGTATTTGTTGCTGCTATCAAATAAATCCATGGTAGATGGGCTTCCACAACTCCGTTCCTCGAAGGGAATATGCACTGGTTGCATTATTGGGAAGCACCCCGAGCACAGATTCGACCACGGCAAGGCTAGCAGAGCCTCTACTATTTTGGGATTGATCCATTCTGATATCAGTGGTCTGCTGCCCCATATGTCATTAAATGGTTCAAGGTATGTTTTGACATTTATTGACGATTTTTCCCGCTCTACATGGGTATTCTTTCTCAAAAACAAGTCAGAAGTGCTTGGAAAATTCAAGGATTTTAAGGCTTCTGTTGAGACCACCACTGAGAGCAAGATCAAAGCTCTTAGATATGATAATGGTGGGGAATATATCAAGTCCGAGTTGCTGCAACTTTGTGCCCAAAGCGGAATTAAGATCCAACATACAGTTCCCTACACACCCCAGCAGAACGGTGTAGCGGAAAGGAAAAATCGATCACTGAAAGAGATGGCTACATGCATGATTGAATCGAAAGGTTTGGCTGCAAATCTTTGGGCTGAAGCAATCAATGTTGCTGCATATATACAGAACCGTGTTCCACATTCATCCGTGAAAGGTATGACTCCTTTCGAAGCATTCTTTGGTCACAAACCGGATGTGTCAAATTTGAGAGTTTTTGGCTCTACTGCATGGGCTAGAATCCCTTCTGAGAAGAGACGAGCTTTGGATCCACAAAGTATCGAGTGCATATTGATAGGATATGGGGAAGAATCAAAATCATATAAACTCATGGATATCAGATCTAAAAAGATATTCATAGAGCGCAGTGTGCAGTTTGAAGAACCGCTTCAAGAATTGCAACTAGTCGAGGAAAAGACTGTCGATTCACCGCCTTCACCAGAAGAAGATCCGAGCAGCGATAATGAAGGTATGAGTTCTGATATTTCTGATACTGTAGCATCATATGATGATCATGACATATCAGGTTCAGAATCCGATCATTATGATCCTCCTCAGTTACCAAAGTGGGCCCAAAACACTCTACATTCTGCTAGTTCGAATCTTGGAAATCCTGCTGATCCGAGACGAACAAGAGGAGACTTTCAAAGAGCAGGTATGGCTCTTTCTATTGCTGATCCATTTCTTCCTGAGATTTGTTATTTGATGGCTGGTTCAGATCCTACATCATACTATTCATACCATCGAGATCCGAGATGGAAAAGTGCCATGGACGAAGAGTACAGTTCTCTTCAAAAGAACAATACATGGGAGCTAGTTTCTCTTCCACCTGGAAGAAAATTAGTGAAGTGTAAATGGGTCTACCGTACTAAAGTTGCTGCTGATGGCACTATCAGCAAATATAAAGCAAGGTTGGTGGCAAAAGGTTTTTCCCAAGTCCAAGGAGTGGACTACACAAAGACCATTGCACCGGTTGCAAAGATGGATTCCATCCGCCTTGTTTTAGCTATTGCCGCATCCAAGCACTGGGAAGTGCACCACATGGATGTGAAGAGTGCATTTTTACATGGAGACCTTGCTGAAGAGGTCTATATGCAGCATCCAGAGGGTTATACATCAGATCCATCATTGGTTTGTAGATTGAAGAAATCTTTGTACGGGTTAAAACAGGCCCCAAGAGCTTGGTACGCAAAGATGGACTCTTTCCTTCTTTCTCAGAATTTCCAAAGATGCAAATCTGATCCGAATGTGTATCTTCAGCGAGTTAAAGGTAATTTGTTGGTTATTGTACTTTATGTTGATGATTTTCTTATTACTGGTAGCACACTTACTTCAATAAACAAGCTAAAATCTGCCTTACATCTAGCTTTTGACATGAGCGATTTGGGCTTGCTGAGTCACTTTTTGGGCTTGGAGATAGCTCAAAATTTTGATGGGATCACTATATCTCAGCAAAAATATGCTTCCGACCTGTTATTGAAGTTTAATATGGCTGAATGTAAGGCATCCCCATTCCCATTCCTCTCAGGAATTAGTCTTGAGGAGGGAGATTCCACACCGCTTGCAGATTGCAGTATGTATCGACAGTTGATTGGTTCACTACTTTATTTGGCACACTCACGGCCTGATATCTCATATGCCATGAGTGCCGTGTCAAGATATATGCAGCAGCCACATGAGCTTCATTGGCGAGCAGCCAAGCGGATCTTGCAGTATGTGCAAGGTACGAGACAGTTTGGCATACATTATGCTGCAGATTCTGAGCTAGATTTCATTGGTTTTACTGATTCAGATTGGGCAGGTGATAGCATTGATCAGAAGTCCACTTCCAGTTATGTTTTCATGATTGGTCATGGTGCTATTTGCTGGTCCAGCAAAAAGCAAGCAGCCATTGCACTTTCTTCAGCAGAGGCAGAGTATCGAGGGGCAGTCAATGCCTGCATTCAGGCAGTTTGGTTGCAGGGTATTCTTTCCGAGTTTGGTTTTGGTGGCACTACTTCGACTGTCTTATTTTGTCACAATCAAAGTGCTATCAAGATCTCCACAGATCCAGTTCAGCGGCAGAGGACCAAACACATTGAGATTCATATGCATTACATTCGACAGTTGGTGCATGACCGCACCATCATTCTGCAATATTGCCCTACTGATGAGCAAATTGCAGACATCTTCACCAAGAGCTTCACTGAGAAGAAGTTCTCTTACCTCCGTTCACTGTTGGGGGTGAGTTCCATCATGGTGGAGACAGATTGATTCATTATTATGCTTTAGCTTGAGGGGGGGCTTTCTTCCCACTGGGTTTTCCCTCTTTCCTCACTTAGTTTATTTTCAGCATTTTTTGGATTATTGTATTGGGGTGACCTTTGGTCTTAGTTACTAGGGCCCCACATTATTTTTGTTGGCACATCATAGTCTAGCTTGAGGGGGGGTGTTCGGATATCCACATCATATTTTTCAGGATCTTGCATGCAAATTAGGGTTTGCATGCAGATTCTAGGGTTTACATGCACCTGCATGCACTGGCATGCATCCCAGTCACCAGTTTGATGCCTCCAGCACCTTATCCACTTCATTCTATCACCCGGGAGCCACCTACCACAGAGTTTTAGCCCTCCTAAGCTGAAAGGCGCCCACTTCTCACCTACTGCCAGAGAAGGGCGCACTTGTTCACCTACCACTGCAGTTCCACTTCAGTTACATTCAGTTAGCTCCGATTCTCCCTGATTTGAGGCTAGTTTCACTCCCGACTGACTGTATCACTTCCGTTGGACCTCCAGTTTGATTAGGTGACTTGTTCTGACTTCAGTTAGCCTCCCATGCGCCCCCACTGAGCCTCCAGATCCTAAATCAGTGCTACACACTTCAGTTACACTTATTACACTCAGTTAGACTCAGATTGACACCTGGATGACTGGTTGTTGTGCATTGATGAGCACCACCGATTGATTGATGAGGACTCCTAGTTAGAGTCAAGCTACTCCATTCAGTGATTCGAATGACCTCCTTAGGCAATTCGAATTGCTCAGTCATTGTGATAGTTTGTATTGTAATTCATTCACCCTTTCTGGGATAGAGAGCACTGCTGCATGTTTTGCACAGTTTTGCACCATATTTTCTATGTTCATCTGTTGTGATTGATTTACTTGTTCATTAGATCTGCTGTGACTAATTTTACACTTTCTACCTAAATCTCGGAGCCTATCAAAGTCAAATGTTGCTCTAGTGACTAGCTGAGATATCAAGGAAGGCACCCTAAATGTGGCAGTGGCTATGCATGGCAGTTTAATTGAGGTAAAATATGATTTAAAAAACATATCTTCCCTTGACAAGGTCGATATGGACAAGTAGCTCAGGGATGTTATCCATCAGGAATATATACAGGTGGTTCTAAGGTTCAGGAAGTTCAAGGAACTTGTTAGCAAAATGGATATCAATTTAAAAAAGGACAGGCTTAGGGGCAAATCCCACCAGCTGCAGGTTAAGAAGTCGTAGCTCGATTTGATCACTAGCGATGGTGGTGGAAAACCTACAAAACAGCTACTGGCAGAGAAAGAGGGCTTAATACAAACATTGCAAAAGAAGGAAAAGGTTTTGAGCATTCAAATAATCCAAGCTCCGGAGGTGGAAAAATTAGAGCACGAAAAAGAGACCCTAACTAGGAAACTCAGCGAAATCCGAGATAAATTGTTGAAGTAGGCTGAGAGAAAGACAAATTGGGAGAAAGAGAAGAAAAGTTTGGAAAAGCAAATTGAAGATCTGAAAGATAATTTTCCCATTTTGGGCATGCGGCCATCCAAGACCAGTCGAGAGGCAGATGACGATGGTGCTGACAGCCTTTCATGAGCCATGTCTCAGGTCATCCTAAAGGAAGGAGAGATTAAAGAGCTAAAGGAAAAAGCTCTAAAATTAGAGGAACAGAACACATAGATGGAGGAAGAAATAAAGGGATTGCAAAAGTAGAATAAGGGGCTTATAGAAACAAACCAAAGATTTGTCTCCCAAGTAATTGGGAAGATCCCGATGTGGACATGTAGGATCCTAATCTGGGATAACATCATAACAATATCCACTGATGTCAGGCCATGTCTGATCTCCATAGGTGCTAGAGAGAGAGAAATAAGGAAGGCTTTAAAAAGTTGTGTATCAAAGCAAGAAAATCTAAGCCTGAGGCCCAAAGAAATAGCTCAAGACGCCATAGATCTTTTGAGACCCTTATCAAAAGAACAATTAGATGCATTAGATATGAAGAATAGAGTGTCTGCGATCGCCTGGGAAAGGAAGACACTAGGAAAGTATGCTCATGCAAAAAATATTGAAGCCCACTATTGAGCCTTGGCTGAACAGGTTGCTAATATAAAGAGAATATTTGAGAAGGTCTTCTAGAAGGGCTACCCTCCTTTTGGGATGACAAAAATGAGCTCATCTTGCACAATGATTACAAGAGCATGCTGAATGCCATAAAAATGGACCACGAACACTTCCAGAGGTTGAGTCAAATTCTTACAGAAAATATACTATTGGAGAAGCTCGTCGAAGATTTCGAGATCCTGGACCTGCTAAAGAGTTTAAGTGAATAGGCACCTGTCCTATCCAGCAGAGAGATTGTGGAGCTGAGAGTACTAGTGAAGGAAATGGTGCTACATGAGAGCGTCACACCCGATCATTGGGGTTATGTGGAAAAGTATGGGAAAATTAAATATTCCCTTAATGTTCCTCAGTATTTTTTATTTTTACTTTCAAAGGTGTTGTTATTTTCAAATACTTTCAAGACATTTCCATTTTTAAAAAGTAATTTGTAATATTTTTTGAGGAAGCTATTGGGAATAGCTAGCCAGTGCAACCACTTTAATACCGTTTTTTAATCTTCAAGTTAGTTATCCTCCAGTAAGAAGATCGGTAAATGTGAAAGAAAACAATTAAGCCAGCTCGCCCATTTTTGGTAGTGGCGAATGTGTCTTGATGAGATGGCATTTTGTTGAAACTATTTTCAGGTAGGAATAGGTCGAGCCTCAAGCTCTAGGCAGCCATATATATGCTATGTACTTGAAGAAAGAAAGGTTGAAAACCTTTGGAGATTAGTATATTGCTCTGTGTAAATCGTTTGAGCTATTTTGAATAAACTTGACATAGCAGAGTAGGTGTTTTGACAGGGATTCTTTTGTTCTTGATCTTGCAGTCTGCTCCTTCTCTTTTCCCATGTGAATTGTGTTTCCTTCTTTATCAATCCATTTTGTAATTGCTTATTCGTGTTTGGTTCAGTATAGTATTTGAATGGAATTCATAGAGATAATGCTCCATTCAAGTCATACCAAGCATTTCACCCTTATTTTATGCTAAAGTCAATATAGAATTCATGTTTCCATGTTTTATATTGATGGACTGTTCATCTCTCTTCTAAATCACCAACTAAAAGCTCTTTGACTGTGAGCTGGTAGCTACCTTTCCCCTGTATGAATGTATCTGCAAAGTATTTGTCATTGATGTTCATGTTTCTTTAAATTGACTCCATTGGCTCAATATACATCCATGTTGTTTTCCAACCATAATTTATGAAAAGAAATTTTTTCTAATAGAAGCCTAACCTTCTATGTATGTTATTGATTGAATATCTCAAGTAATGGATGTTGTTGGTCCTCAGAAATGTCCCATTTTCATCCACTTTACCTTTCACTATTCCTCACATTTCATCATCCCATTAACCTTTCTTATACCATTTCCATACATATATTAGGGTTTCACCTTATTATTTCCACTTTATTCATTTTAGTATTAATAAGTGAATTTATGATTAAATATTATAAATTAACATGCTTTTTCATTAATATCTCAAGTATGGATGAGATTTGTAATGTGTAGGAATATGTGAAGGATTAATTCAAAGGACTTCTCTAATATCTCCTCCACCATTTCAAGGAGATAATTATTCAAAGCTTATTCTAAGGAGAAGATCGTGGATATTTGGATAGCATATCTTATCCAAGATTCGTGAGAGATGTGTGGAGGATTTGAAGGGGTCATATTTTGTAATAATGGGATATTGGTTGAGAGAATAGTGGATCTATAATTATGAGATGCTCATCTTATTTTCAAAGCTCTCATGTATAAAAGAAAGTGTTCTCTCTTCATATGGAGTAGTAGTTTTTAAATTGTAGAAGTTAGTTTTGGTTTTGTAATATGGAGAAGGTGATTCTCAACTTTTGTTCATAATCTAGTTTTGATGATTTGTCATTGATTTGTGTGATGTAAATTAAGATTTCTTTATTGTTAATGTGAGCTCACATGTGTTGTTTGGTTGCTCTTCATATGTTGTCTTTATTTTATGCAATTTACTTTTAGCAGTGTGTTTCAGTTTCCAGCATTAGATTAGCAATTGTGTGTTTTAGCTTAAGGGGGAATTAGATTAGCAATTAGCCATTAGCTTGGGGGGTTAGATTAGATTAATTTCACTTCAATCATGCATATACTTTTCATGTGTTTCGTAATCCTATGAACCTCGGATTGACAAATTAAATGGTTGGGAAAATACTACAACGGAATTAAACAACAATTATTCCGCCTAAAATTTTGGCGCCGTTGCCGGGGAAGCACAATGGATTGAAGTGTAGATTTCAATTCCTGCAAGTGTGGTAGTGTAAATTTCAATTCCTGCAAGTGTTGTAGTGTAGATTCCAATTCCTGCAAGTGAGGTAGTGTAAATTTCAATTCCTGCATGTGTGTTTTTTTGCAGCTATGAAGAGTAATGTTTTTTTGTACAGAGTGTTTTTTTTTTGAGAATTTTTTTCTTTTTCTTTTTTTCATTTAGATTTGGGTGCTGTAAGAATCCCTTTTTCAAAATGATTTACAATGAGTTTAAGCTTGGAACAGCTCACTTAGATCCTTGCAAAAGTAGGGATATCCTCTTCTCACAAAGAGGAGATCTTGAAAGCAATCGAGAGCTTAATTACTCCTCCAGAAACAGATGAAGAATTAACATGTGAAGAATCCTGCACATTTGATGGAGAACAATTCTACGAGCAGGAGGTTGAGGAGGACAACGAGGAGTTGCAGCAAGATCTGAGTGAGGACAATTGTGCCTATGAAAGCCTCATCAAAAAATGGTTTCAAGTAAGAATTAGAGTAGATCAGTCTTTTTGTTTTTATTTTGTTAAATCAGAATTTCTACAACTAATTTCACACATTTCTGTTTATCCTCATCTTCTCTTTGCAAAATTAACATTGAACATATTTTTATTACTGTTACGTGAATGGCTACACTGGAAGTTTGCCTACACGTAATTGATTTTTAAATTTTAATTAGTATAGAGTAGGTAGGATTTTATTTTCAATTTTTTTTTTTAGTTTCCAATAAGTATGCTCTCCTCTGCGCTTCGTGTGATCTGAGGATCAGGAAGTAGGATGGCTCTAGAGATTTTTAGAAAGAATAATGATGCTTTAATTTTTGAGATCTCCATTTGCTAAAATTTGAAGTAATGCAAATAAAAAAAAATTACTTGCTGAAACCGCCACTACATGCTAAAATAGTGGCTGCAATTCTGTAACAATTGAATTGAGTCTTTTCGGTTTGGTTTATTTCTGGTTTGCAAATTTAATGCTAAAACTGTTAAAATCATGCTGAAACATCAATTGTAACAGCTGTAGCTGAAACATCAGCTGTAACAGCTGTAGCTGAAACAAACGCCCAGACAATATCATGCCTGTAAGTTTCTCGTCCATTGGAGTCACATCCATCTCTTTGCATTTGTCTTGTAGTTCAATAAGTTTGGGAGAAGAATTTTCAGAGTTCTTTTACTTTTATTTTCTGAAAAACTTAATAAATGGTCTACAATTTAATACAGTTTGATAGTGAATCGAGTTTTTCCACGCTTCAACTTGAGGAAATATACCATGAATGATTACACTACCAGATTTCCTCATGTGATATGCAAGGTAGAATTGTGTTCTTCCAAGATGAAACAGCAGCTACAACAGTGTCACGCATGCTTTTCATTTCTTGTACCAAGCCAAATACAAATCAGAATATCTGCTAAAGTTTGGAATACTGACAAATGCACGCTGAGACGCTGAAACGAGCATTATTGTGATTAACTACTTGCTGATTGAGAAAACCACACATCATGTTAGTCATTTTGAGATCTGTTTTCCCATTGATCATTGTCACTCACTTATGACCCAACCATTGATGTGGAAGCCTCAGATCATGCACAGCTCAGGCAAATCATCACGCGAGGTCTTTGGGATTACAGTTCCACGAAATCACCTGCAAAATCACGTGCCACATAAGAACACCTTGATTCGCATCTCAATTTACGGGCAGCTGGAAACGAATCTCACAACTCTGGGACATGGGTTTTGTGCGTAACGGCCTCAATTACCTAAGACATGAGGAAATTGCCAAACAAAGCAACGGTTTGAGATATATGACCGGTTCTCTAAACACATAATTTCTAGATCTACAATTACGGCTGTGTTTCACATTATCAAATTTGTTAGCAGATACAACTGTGTTTCAGCTGTTACAAAAATGTTATATGATTGTTTTCTTTGCACAGTTCCTTGCTGGTTTAATATCTATTTTCCAGATCTTAACACAATTGGTTTCTATACATGTTGATGATTATGTTGTGAAAGAGATTATGATCGCAGAAGCAAGTGGACCAATCTTAACACCACATAAAGGAGGAAGGCAAGGCATATGACCCATTTTTGCACCAGCATGACTTCGTGGGAATCAAGCATTTGATAGAAGCGGTCAATGCAGAGTTATGTTCCAGGATATTTGATTTTAATCCATAAAAGTGCACAATGAACCAATTTTCTCACGGCGCAAAGAGTTTCTTGTCGTAAGAATGACTGTATGCACGACCATGAAAAATAAAAAGGATAACGCATGGGCAGGTATGCATGTTACATTAATGCATGGTTTATGCAGGATCAAATGAGTGTTGCAGCTGCAGCTGGCTGTTACAGCTATTTTTAAATTTTGGATGATTGGTAAAGAACCGAGATAGTAATGCTGAATGCCCAAGAATGCAGATCGGATAAATTGCTGAGTATTTTTAAAACAAAAACAATAAAAATTATAAAATAATGAAAAGATTCAAAATTGCAAATGGATTTTTTTTACATTCCTGAAAACAATACGAATGCATGGTTTTTTATGCTTCACAATAATTTGTTTTCTTCAAGTCACTTTGACAGCAATCAACGGGAAAAATAGCATACAAAAACCAAAGAGCCTTATTTACTTGCATATTAATCATCCCTGTGTAGAAGTCTGTTACAACCGGGTGTTGCAGCACGCTGATTGCAGCTGGCTGTTACAACTATAAAACGACCACAGGTAATAGATGAAGAAATAAGTGCACAGCGGCAACAGGTATAAAAACGCATTTTATTTCTTTGATTTGCCGCATTGGTCTTTCTGCATATTTTGTTTTTCAAACATCTCACAAGTTTTCATGCAGGATTTGTACTAAGTTTTTCTCAAGTTTGAAGACAATCGCATTTTGTTGCTAAATAACTTTTCAAGAATCATAGAACTATTTGAGAAACATGCTTTGATAGACAGTTTGAAGGAGCTGTTACTCATCATAAACATCATGACATTTGTTGTTACATAGAAACCATTCATAAACCCACTTGCGTCACGAATGTTTACCAGATCTCTCCTTCAAAGCACATTAGTCATCCATGTGAAGTCCAATTTCCATTGCCTTATCTGTCATGATTTCACACAGGCCTATCTTTCCGAGTCGCATACATCCCTTTATCTTTTTCAGTTCATTTTTTTCCATTTCAGTTTGCCTTCTGAATAAGAACATCTAGTTCCCTCTCTATAATTACATTCCCTTGCAATAAGCATTGTTGCTACTGAGATCTTTCTTATAGTCCTACCAATCTTTTTGTAAAAACTCGCGTTGATTGATGTGGGATTCCTTAAGGCCTACCTTTCAACAAGTCTTGCCCCATCGACCTCAGCACCTTATCTGGGATATAGACTAGAGTTCCTTTTTGAGTACCTGGATGCTTGCATGCCTTAATGGCAAGTTCTCTCGATGACAATCATGGGAATACATCAATGTCCCTTGATCGTCATATCTTGCAAGTGGCTCGACATCAGCACATCTATTCGCACTTTGCAAGATGTACTCAGGTATCTCGGCACTCATTGACATGAATGGTGAGTTTGCCTCGCATTGGTTAACGACATTCATCAATGGATGGTAATCCAATGAATTCTTTCCATGCTCGACATCGACACATTTATTTGCATGACTAGAATTGTACCATCAGGTTTTGTAGCAGGTGAAGACTATACACTTTTTCATGACTGTCTCAGCAGTTACAGCAGCATGACTTCAGCTATATGAAACTACCACAATTCTGATTCTTTCACTGCCCACGATCCAGTCATAGCAGTCACATTCTCCATGCTTCAGCAGCAACATATACAGTTACATTTTTATGATCTTGCAGCAGTGACAGCAGTCACAGCCATAGCAGTAGTCACATTCTCCACGACTCAGCAGTAGCAGTTCCGATTCCTTCGCTATCCGTGATCCAACTACAGCCGCAGCAGCATCTACAGTTACATTTTCATGATCCTGCAGCAGTGACATCTTCCACAATCCAGCAGCAGCAGATACATTCCTATTGCATCGTTCATCTACTCTTTGGGTAAGTGGAGGTATGTTGTTTTCTCAATTTTAATCATGTAATTCCTTACATGCTAGCAATGAATAATTTGGAAAACTCCCTCACCACGCTCCATTTCATTTTTCACTTTCATAACCCATGTCGAGTTGCACGAGGACATGCAACGAGTTCAGTTAGGGAGGATGAGATAGAGGTTGTTGAACACTCTATAGGATCTCAAATGCAATCATATTTTCAAAGGACAGGAAATCTTTTGTGATAGTTTATTCATATGCATACTGTTCCTCATATAAAATGCAGAATTTGAATTGAGTATATCTCACAAACCATACAATGGATCCTCATGATTTTTCAACAAGGAGTGGATAATATTATAATGAACAAAATTGGCAAGTTTTAGCTCAATCCAATGCACGGATTTCGAAAGAACAGCCATCATCACCTACAACCAATTTGCACTTTTCTCGAAATCCGTGATGTGGGTTTTTCTGATTTTTTGTAAGGAGATGTATTGGACTTATAGAAACTTGCTTGCCAAATTTCAGGCAAACCCAAATCGTAGTTTGTCAGATATTAGCTCAGGAAGTTCTCTGCAACACCAGCTGTGACTGTGCCAAACTTTCCATCATCACCTACAACCAATTTGCATTTTTCTTGAAATCCATGATGTGGGTTTTTCTAAAATGTGGTGTGGAGATGCATTGGACTTATAGAAACTTGCTTGCCAAATTTCAGCCAAACCCAGATCGCAGTTTGTGAGATATTAGCTCATCAAGTTTGTTGCACAACAGCTGATACTCCACCAGATTTGCCTACTTTCGCAGCTGTTACTCCAGCAGTTGTTACTCCATGGTTGTTACTCCACTAGATTTTCCCACTTTCGCAGCTTTTACTCGACAGCTGTTACTCTGCCAAACCTTCCATTTCACAGTTGATACTCCTCCAAGCCTTCCATTTCGCAGCTGATACTCCTCCAAGCCTTCCATTTCGCAGCTGATACTCCTCCAAGCCTTCCATTTCGTAGCTGGTACTCCTCCAAACCTTCCATTTCGCAACTGGTACTCCTCCAAACCTTCCATTTCACAGCTGCAATTTCGAACTATGTTCATTCCACTCATTTACCATTCACCAACATTTCTTTTTTGACAACTCCTCTGTTGCACTTTCCTTCATACAAATTTATACACATATTGGCATGATTCATAAAGAAAAGGCTTTCTTATGCATAGTGACACTTGCTTATACATAGTTGATGATTTAATATTTCCAGTGAGTGTATGGTTTAATTATTGCAGCAAGGAAACAGATGACGGAATGAATGTTGTTTACACAAGAACCAACATTCCTTGCATTCAAAAGAAAATATCAGCTGTTACTCCACTCCTTGCATTCATACGAAAATGACAGTTGTTACTCATACATTTCACATCATGAAATAAATGTTGTTAACACAAGAACCAACATTCTTTATGGTTGTTACAAAAGAACCAACCATAAGAAAATTCCAGATTTTACTCATGTGATGCACATCCTGGAAACATTTAAAAGACATCATCAAGCAAAGCCAAAGTTCAGATGCCAAAAGTTCTTAAGCAAATCCATCCAAGGTTGCATGAGGACATACAACAGGTTTAGTTGGGGAGTATGTTGGGCATTATAAATGTCCCATTTTCATCCACTTTACCTTTCGCTATTCCTCACATTTCATTGTCCCATTAACATTTCTTATACCATTTCCATACATATATTTGGGTTTCACCTTATTATTTCCACTTTATTCATTTTAGTATTAATAAGTGAATTTATGATTAAATATTAGAAATTAACATGCTTTTTCAGTAATATCTCAAGTATGGATGAGCTTTGTAATGTGTAGGAATATGTGAAGGATTAATTCAAAGGACTTCTCTAATATCTCCTCCACCATTTCAAGGAGATAATTATTCAAAGCTTATTCTAAGGAGAAGTTCATGGAGATTTGGATGGCATATCTTATCCAAGATTTGTGAGAGATGTGTGGAGGATTTGAAGGGATCATATTTTGTAATAATGGGATATTGGTTGAGAGAATAGTGGATCTGTAATTATGAGATGCTCATCTTATTTTCAAAGCTCTCATGTATAAAAGAGAGTGTTCTCTCTTCATATGGAGTAGTAGTTTTTAGATTGTAGAAGTTAGTTTTGGTTTTGTAATATGGAGAAGGGGATTCTCAGCTTTTGTTCATAATCTAGTTTTGATGATTTGTCATTGATTTATGTGATGTAAATTAAGATTTATTTATTGTTTGGTTGCTCTTCATATGTTGTCTTTGTTTTATGCAATTTACTTTCAGCAGTGTGCTTCAGCTTCCAGCATTAGATTAGCAATTGTGTGTTTCAGCTTAAGAGGGAATTAGATTAGCAACTAGCCATTAGCAGGGTGGGTTAGATTAGATTAATTACACTTCAGTCCTGCATATACTTTGCATGTGTTTCGTAAGCCTACGAACCTCGGATTGACAAATTAAATGGTTGGGAAAATACTACAACGGAATTAAATGACAATTATTCCGCCTAACAGATGCTGGTGTATGTTTTCACTGTTGACACCTTTTATTATTTCTAGTATTTCATTGATATGTAGACAGAGCCCTCTCATACTAAGCTCGGTCAGTAGCTTAAGTCCAAAGTGGTTAGTGGTTACCCCATATTGTCCTCCTCACAACCTTGGGGGTTAAATTGGGTGTTAACAGATTGGCGCTACTACCGGGGAATGATTGTCTTATCATCCTTGGGGGAACGACAAAGAATTCCTAGTTTCGAAGGAAAGAGAAATTTCTATGGGCAAAAAAAGGTTTCCAGAATTTGATAAGGTTGTATGTTTTTTCCCTTGCAACTCCACTCATTGAAAGTTACATTCAAAGGAGACTCCACTGGAAAAAACTAGTCAGCCAAAATCCTTCACCAAAGAAGTCCCAAAAGACATCTTGGCCTCCAAGAAGATACATACCCTAGGTAATCCTTTCTCAGAAATTTTGCTAGGAGTGGATAATCATGAAAGTTTGCTTAGACATAAGATTGGAAAAGAAAAAGCTAATATTTCTAACAGTGAGAGAGTTCTGTATAAAGAAGAATCCTTTGTTTTTCAAGAGTTAGATATAGAGATAGACCTTGGAAAAGTGTTTCCCATATCAAGATCCGAATCGTATCTAAACCTAGGCGAAGTGGGTTTGAATGATGCAGAGTTATATTTGTTAGATCCTGTGTGGTGTCTGAAGAGTAATACCAAAACTGAAGGTGCCAAACTTCATTCTAAAGTTCCCTAGCCCCAGACCATAAACCTCGCCAATAATATTACCAAGAATATCCTTCAGAATATCACCTCTCAAGTCTAAAATCCACCAGTACCCATGGCTGCTAGATACGCACCTTTGAACCTACCGGTTGTTTTGCACGACCTCCCCAATAACTATGTCCAGAGGATCGTCTCGTACAATGGAGAAGGAGATTTGTCAGCCAAGCAACATATAGAAAGGTTTGAAGATTTTGTTGATTTGGACGAAGTAGATCATGAGGATGCAAAGATGAGGCTGCTTTCCCAAAGCCTCCTTGGAGAACCTAAGAAATGGTTTAGGTAGCTTCCAGGTGCTTCTATCAATGACTATGCAGCTTTTTAAGCATTGTTCTTAGAAAGGTGGGAAACAATAAGAAGTCCAGCCATAGTCTTGTCTCAGTACAACCATTTGAAGAAAGGGGGTTTTGAATCAGTTCATGAGTTTTCTGCTAGGTTTATGAAGGCATACAATTCTATTCCAGATGATCTGAAGCCTTCAGAAGGCGCTGTGAAACTTCATTATGCAGATGCCTTTGATGGATATTTTTCATGTACATTAAGAGAAAGACAGTCGACCTCCCTGCCTGCTATGCTGAAAGATGCTATAGAGGTGGAGGCCAACATGATGGCTTTGGGAAAGATCAAAGGTAAAACTAAAGCAGACAAAAAGAAACAAGAGACCCAAGCCTCTACCTCCTCCCCTTCTAGTTATGCAAAGTTCAATACAATGATGAAGGCTATGGAAAAACTGATGGATAGACTAGCCTTAGACAACAAACCTCCCATTAGAGATCAACCTTAATACAAAATAAGAAATCCCCATTTCAGAAGGCCATTTCCTCAAAGAAATCAGAGAAACCCTAATGACCAACAGATAAGGCCTCCTTTCCCTGAAAATTTAGTTGACCTAGAAGGACCTGAAGATCCCATGGGAGACCATATTCAGCTGTTTGATACTCTAGACCATGAATTACTTTTGATCGAAAGAGAGCATGATTTTTTCACCAAGGAGAGCACCAACCAAAACCCTGAGTCCGATTCTGAGCAGTACCACATGGGTTGTGAAAATGATGTAGATGACATTCAAAGAAAAATGAAGCTGAGGAATCGAGAGGTAACGATAAACAAAGGAAAGTCTTGCCAAATGCAACCCTATAATACTCAGCAGGAGGTAGTAAATCCAAAGGCCGAAAAGCCAAAGGAGAAACAGCAGGAGGTCGTTGCACAGAAATCACCGAAGGATAGGGGAAAACCTTCCAAAGAGGTCAAACATCCAGAAGTTACTGAAGTGATGAAGCTGGTTCCCACCTTCCGTATAAAGGATCAATTGTCCAAAGTAAAGATATCTATCCCTCTAAATAAGCTATTAAGAAATAGTGAGTACAGGGAGGAGATATCTACCTTGGTAAAGGGACAAACGGATTGTCAGCATGATATCTTGGAGGTGACAGAAGATGCTCCCACCATAATTTTTGGGTCCAAGCTTGAAGAACTAGACAATGAAGAAGTTCCCCCATTTTATTTAAGTTTGAATGTCCATGATAATATTTTGCACAATGCATTGATAGACTCTGGGGCATCACATAATTTGATACCAAAATCTGTGATGGATCAGTTAGGGATAGAAGTTACCAGACCACACAAATACCTCTATTTTTTCAACTCTAGGAAGGTGGAATGCCTGGGGCTAATAAAAGATCTGGTGGTAACCCTCTCCCAAGTCCCAGCCAAAAACATCATGATCGATGTAGTAGTGGAACTATGCAGATGGATAGTTCCTGGATTTCAAAGCTGAAAGGAACTATGCAGATGGATTTGTCATATGCTACCATACCTCTTTTTGGGAGTAATAAAAGATTGTATAGAGAGAAGAGGATGGTTTATGCTTTCAGTAGCATTGACAAACCCGAAAACCACCCTGTATATGTTGTAGACACCGACATGGGATCCTCTATCTTTTTCAATGAGGGACCCCATACTGATCCTAAACCCCCCATATACATTGAAGTTAATGAAGATAGGGAGTTTGCAGCAAGATATGATGCCTCAGAGAGACATAAAAATGAAGAGGGCCTATGGAAGATGGACTTTTATGAATCTTTGAGCAAGAATGGTGTCGGTGCAGGGGTTTGGATCATACCTCCCAACCGAGAGTCCCGAGCGTTATCATATAAGATGACTTTTGAATACACAAATAACGTGGTTGAGTATGAGGCTCTGCTCCTGGGACTAAGAGATCTGAAAGATTTAGGATCCAAAAGAATAGAAGTGTTTGGGGATTCAGAGTTGGTGGTAAATCAGGTAAATGACAACTACCAAACCAAACATCCTAGGATGAGGGCCTACAGGAATGAATTCTGGGATATGTTTGGAAATTTTTTGACAAAGCACAAGATCATGGTGATTCCTAGGTGTAACAATCAAGTGGCAGATTCCCTGGCCACCACTGCTGGCAGTTTTAAAACTCCTATCTTTTCTCAAGAGAAGTATGAAGTAGAGGTGGTGAATAGGCTGTCTATCCTAGATAATTCAAAATACTGGCAAGTATTTGATGATGATTTATAGATTAAGAGGTGTTTAGAGTTATCTGATGAGTTTGTAAATGTTCAAATCGACATTGAGGGTGAATACCTGGAAGGTCTTGTGGACCAAGAGCAATCAGGATACGAAAAGAATGACAATGAAGGGCGAAAAAACATGCTGGGTGGAAAGGATATCATTCTGCTGAAGAGTAATTATATCCCTAAGGTTTTGATACCCCTAGAGAAGTTGTTTGACCATAATGATGTAGCCAAAAATCCTAAGTTTGAACCTCCCAATGATGTTATGGAAGACCATAGCCTAGGGACTGAAGAAGAACCTCGGATAGTGAAGTTGTCCAAGAAGCTGCATATTAAGAAGAGAGAGCAATATGTAGAACCAATGAAGAAGTATTATGATGCTTTTGCTTGGAGTTATGAAGACCTAAAAGAATATGCCACTTCTATAATACAACATTCTATTCCTATCAAGCCGAGGGAAAATCCTTTCAAGCAGAAGCTGAGAAGAATAAATCCAAAATTGATGCATATAATAGAGAAAGAAATTCGAAGACTTTTCAATGCTAAAATCATTGTCACTCTGAGGTTTTCCCTATGGATATCTAATCTGGTCCCTCTGAGGAAAAAGAATGGTGAAATCAGGATTTGCATCGATTTCAGGAACCTGAACAAGGCTTCTCTGAAAGGAAATTATCCTCTGCCTAAAATGAAACATATTCTGCAGAAGGTGGTAGGTGAAGAGAGGATCTCTACCATGGATGGGTTTTCAGGATACAATCAAATTAGGGTGTGCCCAGAAGACCAAGAAAAAACTGCTTTTACCACTCCTTGGGGAACCTTCATGTATGCAAAGATGCCTTTTGGGCTAATGAACGCAGGGTCCACTTTCCTGTGGGCAATGGATAAAGCATTTGTTGAGGAAAAGGATAAGTTTTTGGTGGTATATATGGATGATATAACAGTATTTTCCAGGTCTGATGAGGAGCATCTGAAACATTTGGAGTAGGTCTTCAAGAAATGTAGAAAGTATGGTATTTCCCTAAACCCTAAGAAGTCACATTTTGCATTGGAGGAAGCTAAACTCCAGGGACATATTATCTCTAGAGGAGGTATCAGGATTGATCCTGAGAGGGTTAGTTCTATCCAGAAGGTGGGAGAACCGAGAAGTAAGAAAGAAGTATAGTCTTTCATTGGGGAAGTAGGTTTCTTGAGAAGGTTTATCCCAAGTTTTGTAGAAATCGTGAGAAACATCACCAATATGCTAAAAAGGGAAAATCAGATAAAATGGACTGAGGAGGCAAAAGATTCTTTCAAAGGCATCAAGAAAGCTATTACTGAAGCACCAGTACTAGCCAGTACAGATTTCTCCAAGGATTTTCTAATTTTTTCCTACACATTAGAACATATTGTGGCAGGCGTGTTGTTACAAAAGAATGCCAGAATGTTGAACAACCGATTGCATTCTTCAGTTGGGTGCTGAGGGATGGAGAGTTAAAATATGATATCATGGAGAAACGGGCCTATGCCTTAATTAAGTCACTGAAGGACTTCAGAGTCTACATCCTCCACTCACACGTTGTTGCCCATGTCCCAGATGCTGTTGTGAAAAGTATCCTCACCCAGGAAGACCCTGAAGGAAGGAGAGCCAAATGGATGGTTTTATTGCTAGAGTATGACCTAGAAATAAAAGCCACCAAGTTGGTGAAGGGCTAAGGCTTGGCAAAGTTAATGACTCAAGCCAACTGTGATTATTTGCAGCTGAATTTCTTGGAGGATTATCCAGATCAAGCAAAAGCAAGACCGCAGGTTAGACCAGAGTTCTCTGCATCACCTTGGTATGCCGACGTAATTTATGTATTGCAAAACCTGCAAGCTCCTGCAGGGACGAGCAAACCAAAGGCCCGATCTACAAAATTGAAAGCTGCAAAGTTTTGTATAATGAATCAATTCCTGTATTGGAAAGATCTTGGGTGTGTGTTGCTGAACTGTTTACTTGAGAATGAGGCTCAACACACCAAGAAAGAGTTCCACACAGGAGATTGCAGTGGACACCATTCCTGGAAGGTGATAGTCAACAAAAGTTTAAGGGTTGGATTCTACTGGCCGACCATGTTTGCTGACATATATAAAGAAACTTTTACTTGTCATCAATGCCAAATTTTTTAAGGAAAGGGGAAAGTTGTCTCACTTCCCCTTCATCCTATCATAGTAGAAGCTCTGTTCGAGCAATGGGGGCTATATTTCATGGGGGAGATACACCCAAACTCTTCTATCCAGCACAGATGGATTTTGACAGCTACTGATTATTTTACCAAGTGGATAAGAAGCTATCCCCACGACGAATGCAACTGAAGGTGTCATCATGGATTTTCTGGAAGAAAACATCCTATCTAGGTTTCGATGCCCCAAGAGGATTGTGACTAACAATGCACCTGCATTTAAATCTAAAAAGATGATAAAATTTTGTCACAAGTACCACATTATCCTGAACCATTCCACGACATACTACCCGCAAGGAAATGGACTGGCAGAATCCTCAAACAAAATCTCGGTAAGGATCATTAATAAGCTGTTAGAAGAAAACAAGAGGGCTTGGAACTCAAAATTGAAATATGCTCTTTGGGCCGACAGAATTAGTACAAAGAGAGCCATCGGTATGTCTCCCTTTCAGCTATTGTATGGAGTGGAGGTGGTTTTTCTTGCATCGTTAGGGTTACCAGTCATGAGGTTGTCGCACGGGTAAGATGAAGAGCCGAATCACATGCATAGGAGGGTGAACTAGATAGTGGAGTTGAATGAGCTAAGAAGTAGGGTGTATGATAAAGTACAAATGCACCAGGAGAAAATGAAAGACACCTTCAACATAAAGATAAAGGAAGAGCAGCTTCAGGTGAATGATTTGGTTCTGAAGTGGGATGCTCCTAGGGAGGATAAGTGCGGAATGTTTGGCCATATGTGGGTCGGGCCTTTTGTCAGTGCACCTAGCCGAGGGATAAATTATTTCATCCTTGAGCATCAGGACGGATGCCCCTGGTCGAGAGGTCCAGTCAACGGGAGATTTTTGAAACATTGTCTGTCCTAAAAAGACATGTAATATTTATACCATAGTTTGTAAATATTTTTGCTTTAATAATGTTTTAAAGTTTTGGTGGAAAAACCTAAAGATTTGAAGCCCGAAGTGAAGGCCCTAAGATCTAGAAAGGTAGCAAGGTCTCAGTTTTGAAGGTGCAACTGTCCTAGAGTTGCAGTTGCAGAACCTCGAAGTTTCCCACCAGGAGGTTGCATTCCAGGGAGGCGAGGAGACCCAATGGATCAGGCACTGGTCTACTAGGGGTTCTTTGCTACCTCACAGGGAGGATAGCATCCCTGAGTTGGAGCCAGTTGTTAGCACCTAATTTTTCTGCAGCATAAATATCAGAAATGAAACATGGGGGATTATAAATCTTACCTTGTAGAATCCCAAGGTCCAGTTCCTCCTTCAGGTTGCAAGGCTAGCATTTGAACAATTGGTATGGAAAAGGGTGAATATGATGCACCATAGAAAAATTTGCAGGGAAATGTGTTGAAAGGCCTTTTGAACAATCAGATAAGCCTAACTCCTAAGTCCGACAACCAAATATTGGATAGGATAGCCAAGGGCAGGCAAGATACCATTGATCGGGCGTGAACATGAGATCAGCAGATCAACCTGATGGTCTTGTAGCCAAGAAGCACGGGAGTTAATCACATGGGTGGTCACGATGGGTTATACTACTAGGCAGATGGCAACAAGGAAGCGCGTCGCGAAAGAGGAAAAGCGGTAAACAAAATTGCAGTAGAGGCAAACGATACCGTAGTGTTAGGACCATAGGGGATCCACGATGCAGAATGCACTTAGCCAAATCAATGGCGACATAGCGAAGAAGATAAACGGATCATAGGAAAAGTGGACCCCATCTACGGAAAAGATCAGAGAATGAAACGTGTCATTTGTACCCACCATAGATGCAATGCAAGCACAGATCAGCGGTCCCCGATGATAGTCTCGTCAGGAAGTAGCACGACGGATACGGGGAACAGTGGTCATGATAGAGAAAACCATTTGATGGGTTTCGACACAAGGGATGGTCGCGAGGTAGGAAAGCGGTATTTAAAACCGCGCTGGGATGTTCACGATACCACTTCACGGAAACATGGTGCCTAGGGGACATTGTAGATTGGGACCTACGGGGTGATCCAACGTCAGACAGAGAAAAGGTGTCAAGTCAAATGGTTAAATAAAGGCCAGATCTGATGGTGGGAAATGGCACATGAGAAAGCAACGACCGAGATCATTGAGTAATTGAAAGATAAGGATGATGGTTAATGAACGGAGTTTATATATATATATAATCATCGTCATGAATTGTTGACATTTTCTTGTTGGAGCTGTCGAATTCAGAAGCTTCTCGGTGTGTGGGAGACAGGGAGAGCGACAGGGCTTTCGACAGAATAATCCCAGAAGGTTGCTAGTGATAGGTAGGCCCTTTTTCGACTGATTCCGTCAGTAATATAAGTTTTTTTACTAGTATAATAATGGAAGAAGGTTCAGTTGTAAGAACGACTAGGGTTAGGAATACCCTGGAAGATAGGGACTATAACATTTTTTACACAGCTATCCAACTACCTATGGCCGAAATTAAGAGAAGGTTGAAGCATCTGCAAGACAAAGGCACAGATGTACATAGCGTTTTCCAGTCTTCATTCATTTTGTTTTGTTTAGACTAAATCATGTCATTGCCTGAGTTCGTCTCCTAGTGCACATCTAATTACGAAGGGTCCCAAATAGTTATCATGAATAGTCAGCAAAATCGAATCGTCTATTCCATAGAGCCGTCAGTCATGCGTCATTCATTCGGAATCCCTGAGTCACTAAAACTAGGGTCTGAGATCTTCTCTCCAAAAGCAATTGTGACCCTTTATCGCCAGACCCCTCTCGAGAGTCAGCAAGCCTTTTTGACCACTTGCCTAAAACCGGACCAGGAGATAGGAGAAACCCCATACCCGTTAGATGTTAACCTATTCAATGCAAATACCCATTTAGTCTTCTCATTACTTGTGCATTTTTTAGGTCTTGATACTGACAGTTTTGTGACAAAGCTATAGTTGAGTTTGTTGTACAAAATAGGTGTCGTGTCATCCCTAGTCAGTTATGAGTCGTTTCCCAGCCTTAGGCTTGAATATTTTGTAGCAGATGCCATGAATTCCCAGTTTGTTGTTTTTCCAAGCACTAGATGTTTCCGGTTTCAGGCCCATTTAATAAAACTAATCATGGTTAGTAACCAGAATGAACTGCATTTCGCTCCAGAGGTTTATGCTGGGACTCTAGAGGAAAACATGTTCAATTACATGAATTCTATGTTATCTGTATTGTACAAATTATTGTTTGGTGAAGAGCTGCCAAGGGTCTTTCTTGAAATGAAGACTTTGTTGCAGTTAAAGAGGGAGGTCGCCACAAAGGACTAGTTTTTGTAAAAATATTACACTATCATAGAACTATATGGGTTCATGCGCAAACCCTACATACTACCCGCCTTCCTGACATTAAGGATTTTCTCTTTAGAATTTATGAGGCAGAAGCTGACTGTAGACGATGATCATTTTACAAAGTTCAAACAGGCCAGTGATTTAAAGTATCCTTGGTTCGTCGGTCCATTTATTGTAAAAAGTAAGGAAGCTGTTGCGGAGGTGAGAAGTTTATTAGAGCAATTAGGATTCAAAAAGGATATCGCCATGAGCTACGACCCTTGTCACATTATTTCTGATAGAAGAAAATTTAATAACCTTAGTGGGTTCGAGCACAAGGAGGTGGAAGGGTCATTGGGTGAAAGAACTTGTTGCAGTACAAACCCGAAGCAGAAGCAACACATATGTTGCAGGGAGAAGAGCTCATGTTACTAGAAGTAGCAATAGAGGTGGAGACTTTACATAAGGTAGCAAAAGTAGGGGAGAAATGAAGTTTGCTGGAAATTTTGGATGAATATGAAGAGGTGGAAAGAAAAAGGATCATGATTGAGGATCATGGAGTAGTCGGCACACAACCCGATCTAGCTGTTTTGATGGATAGTGAGGGAAACAAAGAAAGTGATATTCATATTCCCGGGGTACAAGTGTTAGAATACAATTTCCAAGAATCAAGGGAGGAAGGGGACAGAAGCAAGTTCTCGTCGAGAGAACAAATATTTGAAAAGTATGCTCAAAACAAGTAGGCTTCTGCCCAGTTTATGTATGACTTGCTATCCAAAGCTCAAAGCTTGTCAAAGTCAAATGTTGCTTTGGTGGCTAGCTGAGATATCAAGGAAGGCACTCTAAATGTGGCAAGGGCTATGCCAGGAAGATTAACTGAGGTAAAATATGATTTAAAAAACATATCTGCCCCTGACAAGGTCCAGATGTACAAGGAGCTTGGGAATGTTATCCGCAAGGAATATTTACAGGTGGTTCTAAGGGTCGGGAAGTTGGAGGAACTTGTTAGCAAAATGGATATCCAGTTAAAACATGAGAGGATCAGGAGAAAAGGAAACCAACAACAGGTTAAGAAGTTATAGCTCAATTTGATCACTAGCAATGGTGGTGGCAAAGCTACCAAACAGCTACTGGCAGAGAAAGAGGGCTTAATCCAAACATTGCAAAAGAAGGCAAAGGTTTCGAGCATTCAATTAATCCAGGCTCCCAAGGTGGCAAAATTAGAGTAGTAAAAAGAGACCCTAACCAAGGAGCTCAACGAAAGCAGAGATAAATTGTTGAAGTTTGTTGAGAGAAAGACAGATTGGGAGAAAGAGAAGCAAAGTTTGGAAAAGAAAATCGAAGATCTGAAAGATAATTTTCCCATTTTGGGCATGCGGTCGTCCTATACCAATCGAGAGGCAGATGACAATGGTGCTGATAGCCTTTCATGGGCTATGTCTCAAGTCAACCTGAAGGAAGGAGAGATTAAAGAGCTAAAGGAAAAAGCTCTAAAATTAGAGGAACATAACACATAGATGGAGGAAGAAATAAAGGGATTACAGAAGCAGAATAAGGGGTTGATAGAGACAAACCAAAGATTTGTCTCCCAAGTAATTGGGAAAATCATGATGCAGACATGAAGGATCCTGATCTGGGCTAATATCATAAAAATAGCCACTGATCTCAGGCCATGTCTGATCTCCATAGGTGCTAGAGAGAGAGCAATAAGGAAGGTTTTAAAAAGTTGTGTATCAACACGAGAAAATCTAAGCCCGAGGCCTAAAGAAATAGCTCAAGACGCCATAGATTTTTTGAGACCCTTATTAGAAGAACAATTAGCTGCATTAGATATCACGAACAAACTGTTTGCGATCACTTGGGCAAGGAAGACGCTAGGAAAGTATGCTCATTTAGAAAATATTGAAGCCCAATATGCGGCCTTGGCTGAACAGGTTGCTAATATAAAGAGAATATTTGAGAAGGTCTTCTAGAAGGGGCTACCCTCCTTTTGGGATGATGAAAAATGAGATCATCTTGCACAATGATTACAAGAGCATGCTGAATGCCATAAAAATGGATCACGAAAACTTCCAAAGGTTGAGTCAAATTCTTACAGGAAATATACTATTGGAGAAGCTCGCCGAAGATTTCGAGATCCTGAACCTGCTAAAGAGTTTAAGTGAAGAGGCACCTGTCCTATCAAGCGGAGACAGCGTGGAGCTGAGAGTACTAGTGAAGGAAATGGTCCTGCATGAGAGCGTCATGCCCAATCATTGGGATTATGTGGAAAAGTATGGGAAAATGAAATATTCCCTTAATGTTCCTCAGTAGCTTTTATTTTTACTTTCAAAGGTATTTTTATTTTCAAAGACTTTCAAGACATTTCCATTTTTAAAAAGTAATTTGTAATATTTTTTGAGGCGGCTATTGGGAAAAGCTATCCAGTGAGACCAATTTAATACCTTTTGTTTTTATCTTCAACTTAGTTATCCTCCAGTAAGAAGATCGGTAAATGTGAAAGAAAACAGTTAAGCTAGCTCGCCCATTTTTGGTAGTGGTGAATGTGTCTTGATGAGATGCCATTTTGTTGTAACTGTTTTCAGGTAGGAATAGGTCGAGCCTCAAGCTCTAGGAAGCCATATATATGCTATGTACTTGAAGAAAAAAGGTTGAAAACTTTTGGAGATTAGTATATTGCTCTATGTAAATATTTTGAGCTATTTTGAATAAAGATGACAGAGCCGAGTAGGTGTTTTGACAGGGATTCTTGTATTATTGGTCTTGCAGTCTGTTCCTTCTCTTTTGTCATGTTAATTGTGTTTCCTTCTTTCTCAATCAATTTTGTTATTGCTTATTCATGTTTGTTTCAGTGCAGTATTTGAATGGAATTCATAGAGATAATGCTCCGTTCAATTCATACCAAGCATTTCACCCTTATTTTCTGCTAAAGTCAATATAGAATTCATGTTTCCATGCTTTATATTGATGGACTATTCATCTCTCTTCTAAATCACCAACTAAAAGCTCTTTGGCTGTGAGTTGGTAGCTACCTCGCCCCTGTATGAATGTATCTACAAAGTATTTGTCAATGATGCTCATGTTTGTTTAAATTGACTCAATTGGCCCAATATAGATCCATGTTGTTTTCCAACCACAATTTATGAAAAGAAAGTTGTTCTAACAAAAGCCTGCCCTTCTATGTATGGTATTGGTTGAATATCTCAAGTAATGGATGCTGGTGTATGTTTTCACTGTTGACACTTTTGACTATTTCTAGTATTTCCTTGATCTGTAGAGAGAGCCCTCTCAGACTAAGTTGGGTCAGTAGCTTAAGCCCAAAGTGGTTAGTGGTTACCCCATATTGTCCTCCTCACAAGCTTGGGGGTTAATTTGGGTGTTAACACATATGTAGTCCAAATCCATGCTCAACTCGCTCTGCAACTCTGAGAGGCGTTGGTCTCTGTCCAGGAAATATTCTATTGTCTGAGGAGTAACCATATCACACTTTTTGTGGGCTTCACTAATATTTTGGTAGAGGTTGGTACATTGCCCGATGGTTTTCTTAATTACCACATTTACTTTAGCACCCTAGCTTCTACAAAATTTAATGAGCCCCGAATCTAGCTGATAATCGGCCAAGGACTTGAGAGGTAGATTTCCAAGGAAGCCTGATTTCCCTTCCCTCCATTCAATTTTTTTTCTGATATATTCCACGATGTGTATGCACTTCCTCCTGAGCTTCAGGGCTTCGGCATCAATTTCTTTCATTCTTGAAATCACCGCTTTCATCTTGCTTACTTCTAATGTAATGAGTTCTACTGTAAGGGAATTACATCCTGCTTCTTCTCATCTACAACCTTTAGTTGCTCCAATAGGGACTCCTTTTAATTTATCAGCCTTTCAAACTGAGGCTTATACTACCCAAGTTACTGCCTATTGTCGGCATCATGTTGCTCCAACTATTTTATGCGTGTTTCTAAACCTTTCTTCACACCTTTTGTGGTTACTAGTTGCACATTTAGTGCATCCATTCCATCTCAAGCCTTTGTTTCTCTTCTGCTATCTCTACCCTTTCTTCCTTAAGGTTGCTATGCTTCCTCTTTAGTTCATTACCTTGATGTACCTCTTTCATCAGGTTATCTTTCACTTTGAAGAGCTTGTCTTTGTATTTTTTCATGTCTTCTATCAGCTGGTTTACATTTTCAGCACTTGCGTGAGCTGTAGCCACAATGGTTGCTGCCGTGAACTGAGGGTCCTTGCTAGTCCCCTAAAAAATCAGGAATTCAGTTACTATGACTACATCTTGGTAGTTTAGACATTTGATCCTCTTTTCCGATCTTCTCACAATAGCCTTTTTATTCTTGCTGAAAAATATTGAATCCACCTTTTCCACTTGGTGCTGCTTTGAAGGAGTGAACGGGGTGAGAGCGAGTTCTTGAAGTGAGACATGTCCTTTAGTGGTTTTCTCTGTTGGGTTTTTCTTCGATACATCTATGTCCATATCTTATGCATGTTAGTTTTTCAAAATTTAGTTCAACCTGATAGAGGATCTTAACTGAGAGAACAACATGTACAACATATCTACAGCATATCAATCATGGACATAATAATGCAAGCACACAAGAGACAATAGACACACAGAGTTTCACTGGGGAAAACCATAAAGGTGAAAAACCCCACAACTTCCTCAGAGATAGATAGAGCAATGATACAACCCAAGCATAAGAGATAGTCTTCTCCTAGTAGCAACATCTCCTCCTCCACTAGTGCACCACTCTCCAATGAGTGTGTGAGAGAGAAATAGAATGATGAAATAGAGTGCCTCCCATACTCTATTTATACTTGACTTGACTTTCCTAATAACCTGTACTAGGTCGGCCTCAACTTAACCACATAACATAATGCTGACAGAGCCGACCCCCACTAGGGTGGTCTAATAACCCTTTTACCCACATGACTTATACAGGGCCGACCCCTTCAAGGTGGTCTAATAACCCATCAAGTATAAGTTACGACACTTACAATATAAATCACGACACTTCCGTATAGAGGAATAATAACATCTTTATAGGAATACAAACACTTCTATATAAAGGAATAATAACATCTCTATAGGAATACAATATACATAGGTGAAATACATTCCAAAGTTACAATTACATCAACAGTGCACTCGAGCCCTTGTTCCACAGCTTCCTTGGACTTTTTTTCTTCTTCCTTTTGCCTTTGCAATTCCGTCGCTTTCCTTTCTTCTCTCTCCTTTATTTCCTATAACTTTTCAGCCTCTTCTCTCTTTATTCTTTCATCTTCTTCCTTTTTCACTCTATTAGTTTCTTCTTTCTTCATCCTGTCAACTTATTCTTGATGAATTTTGGCAGTTTCTCCATCTTGACGTTGTTTTTCTCTTCTTCCTTTTGAATCCTTTCAGTTTCTTCCTTTTGAATCCTTTCAGATTCTAACTTTTGAATCCTTTCAGCTTCTTCCTTTTTAAGATTTCCTATCTCTTCCCTTTTCTTCTTTTTAGTTTCCTCTAACTGCATGGCCAAAGCATCCTGGAACTACTTTTCTTCTTCCTCCTTCTGCTTTAACCCAACTCCTTTGGGAGTTTTGGAATTGAAACCAGCTCCACTTTTGGGGTAGTAGTGCTTGCCCAACTCGATCATGTTTTTCACACTTCAAAATAATTCTTCATCTTTGTCGAAAAAAATGGGCGTAGTCAAAAGTGACCTGGCAGGAGGAACAGTGGGCAGTAAGTTTACCATCGGGGTCATGCCTTCTAAAAATATTTGTTCCAAAATGGAAGGATTCTAAGTCTTGAGAAAAATCTATACCATCTTTTTCCTTGAGGAGATGGTATGCTCCAATGATAAAATGCATTGGCGCGTAGGAAGTCTTCTCTTGTCATGGAGCACCTTACTAACCCCATCGATGAAAATTTTCCTCATGGCTTCTTTATGCATGATGTAGTCTGTGGCATACCAGGGAAATAGAGATGGGGGTCGAATTCCTCCACTCATTCTGATATATGTCCCCTCAAAAGAGAAGTAATAATCTCCAAATGCTTCTATGACTGGCATAGCATTCTCTGACGAACAGTTTGGTTCTTTTTCGAAAATCAGCTGGTAGAGTGGCATAATGAACTTCTTGCAAATACAGGCGTAATGGATTGCATACTTGTGGGCCCACATTACTTTGTAGTCTAGGAAGAGGGGAGACTCCTTGCGGTTCCAGATGCATCCCAGGTCGGGGAAAGGGTGCTTGATGAGTAAACAATCCACTAGATAAGAGGACATAGAGAAATCAACTTTCTTTTGAGTTAATCCCCCCTGCGCTGCAACTATGTGTGAAGACATGTTATCTTAAATGATATCTTTCCAATTGAATATTGTACTGTGTGTGGCCACGTGGAACATGACTGGAACCCATTCGAGTTTATGTATGTTCTGATTCGCCATGTCGAAGACTCGGCTCAACATCAGGGCGATGAGTCTGTACGGAGTCCTCAAGTGCTGACTCTCGTACTCTCCATTGGACCTTGTCCTTATTTGTCTTTCAGTGATTGTCATCTTTTTGGAGTAGTCCAAGGGCTCCATTTTAAAATTTTATATCCACTCCTCATTTAGTAGGGCTTTAGGGAGGGGCAACTTGTATGCTGCAGTGATATGGTCTGGTCCAAAATATGCAAGACTCATCTCAGTGATATCTATGATGATTCTGGTGTCAGTACTCACCTGGGGTAGTATCCAACCAATAACTTTCGAGCATGGGAACAGCTCCGAGCGAGTGGTTTCTTTGCGGAGACTACACATTTTGATGTTCTGATAAACCATTATCTATTCTAAGGAGGCTTCAGGGAAGTCTTGGTCTCTTACAACTTTGTATAGTTTGCCCCATTGATACTCTAGGGCGAGTCCTGTCACAACTTTTGTGTCTCCGAACATTGTTTTGAGTGAGGTGTCCAAAAGGATCTCTACATCTGAATCTGACACGGATAGCTTAGCTTTCTTCCTGGCAGACCATCTGCGCATATCAAACCTATGACGACAATGAAGGGATAAATGAGGGATCACAATGTTTATGAGCAATACAGTATCAGAATAAGCATGAAAACAAATTGACATGACAAGAGTGTTAATTTCCTCCTCCGGGACTACTTATTAAGGTTGAAAACAATGAGGAAAAACATTTATACATAATCTCAACACCATAATCAATGAGCAAGGAAGTTCTATCGGCATTATTTAGAATTTCAAAATGCGAACTACTTATGCCATGGAAGAAGACAACTTTTAAGCAAACCATGCATTTGACATTTGTGCAAATCTATCTTTTGAGCAAACAATTAATAGGAGATAAATGAAGCTTTTCCTTAATGTATGAACAACCGATGAAAGCAAAACAACCAACTATATAAAATAGAAGCATCCTTGCAAAAACTAAAAAATATTATGCTTTCCAAAGAGAGTCTGTTCAAAATCAATCAAAAATGTGTGTGTGCATAAAAGTGGGAAATAGAGTTGAAGTAGTACAACCTTCAACTAGAGGTGAGATCCTCGTATAAATACTATTCAAAAGGCGAATCCTTTTCGGCCCAAAAGCGATCCGATGGACACCATGACTTAAAACCACCATTGGGTGAGATAGCACAAAAAAACTATGTGAGTTAGGAGATTGGGTCGGAATGGGCTAGAACATCATTGCTTGGTTTCCAAACTTTGAGAAACTCTAAGGAGGTTTGTCATGGTAGACTGACTGAATGAATGAGCTCAGGGCGATAGGGAAAAACTGGTATGAAAGAGAAAAGAAAAAAGACACGGGGAAAAACTGGCCTATGGGAAAACGTCTTCTTAAAGTTATGAAAAATGAGAAGAAGCACGGGCTTGAAACTCACCCCCTAAACCTCCATAGGTGGTTTAAAAAGACTAAAAAAAAGTTAAACTAAAACCTCGTGCAGGAAACAAGAATGGAAAGGTGCTCAATAGCCTACCTGTCAATGATGGAAAGGGCTCACTAATCAAATGACCTGCTGGTTGACATCTTCATGGTGTCTTCTAACTGGTGGCTACACTGCAGGTGCTTGAATGACGTTCTTCTTTTCACAAATGGTAGATTACCACAACAAAACCCCCCTCTATATATAACTCCCACTCATTTAAACCACACGGGTTTGGTAGCTGGGAATTAATGTGCACAGGGCTCAATGGTTTGAAAAATAAATGCACAAAGGTTTCAATTAACATCCGCACCCATCTACTTTCGTGACACCTTCAGCAATTTTACAATGAACGTTTGTGTAGTGGTCGGCAGAGTTAGTGTTAAAATGGCGACTAGGGCGCTGCGAGGAGGATTGACAAAGAGTAAGAACAAGATGGCGCAATGGCTGGCAGACTCTAAGCGAGAGTTAGTGCAACGGTAGGAAAGATAGATGTTAGGAAATGCAACTAGGACACTGTGGTGGGGATCGAGCGATCGATGATATAAAGTTAGCAGTTGCACAATGGTCGGCACGCTAAGCCTTAAAACTGCGACCGATCCGTGAGAAATGAGCCAGAAAATGGTTGCATCGGTCTGCAAAAAATAAGCCAAGCAGTTGCACAATGGTCGAAAAAATAGGTATGACGAGCTATGATTGGTTGACGAGACAAGGTTCAAGGATGAGTGACTGGTAGGCTAAAGAGAATACAAAACACTGCACAATGGTTGGTGAGAAGTAATTTAGAATATATAACAACTGTCAGCGAACATAAGCCAAGGGATTCCTCTTGGTCGATGAAGTTAAGCCTAAATTCTATGACCACTTTACAAACAAGAGCGACTGGTTGGCAAAAAATAGACTAAAAGGCTCTGACACCGTCAGCCAAAATTTAAACAAAAGTTGTGCGACTGGCTTGGCCAAAAGGTTTGAAGTTTTTCCTTAGCAAAAAAAAACGTTTCTTAGAGAATGAGAGAAAAACTTTAAGGGTCAGAAAATAGGATTTCGAGCGACTACAAAACTCTAAAAATAAAAGGAGGGGCCCTATAATGTTTTGAAAATTATGGGGATTAGGTTGCAGCAGCAACAGTAGGGGATTTGACTAGCAATTTGGTGTTCAATTCCCTCTTCGGTAGGTGCTGGAGATGGCTCTCCAAATGCTATTAAAACCTATCAAATTTCAGAACAGAAGTAAGGTATATCTAGGGGACATCAATATGGTCTCATGTGAAGCAACACTCAGTTTATTAAGTGCGATACAACCCTCTCAAATCAAATACAAAAATACTAGTTTCAACCTTGGGGGAAATGATAGGCAATCTTCTCCAAATGCTATGAAATTGAACAATATGACTCCAAAATCTTATGCACTGAACATGAAACTTGTATAAAAAATTATTAACAATTCATACATCGTTAATTCATCATTGGTTCACTTGTCCATTCGAATATATCAACACATCATTGGCATACATCAACATAGTGGGAAAAATGACACCATTTTCTCATTAATGATTAGATTTACATAGTTCCCCTTGGAATATCGACTTGAAAATATTAGGAATAAAAAGAACATAGCATTTGCAGCATATGATAAAATAATGGGGCATTAAAATCTCCCCCAAAGAGAACAACAACTCACCAAGTGCACCCCACCTCAAGGATCATGAATATGTTGGAGAAACAAGCCGAACTAGAATTGACCACGATATTCCCTGTAGCTTGCATATGCACATTAATACTCCATTGAATTTACAAATGAAAGTTCTGAATGGCCTTTCCAATTACCTACTAGGATGGGAATCTTTCACCCTCAAAATTGGTGCTAAGGAAAGTAGAGTAGCACTTCACTAGCTCTCCTCTCAAATGCAAATTCTGAAAATGATCAAAATCCACCATCCTTCTTTGTTATTGTATTTTATAAACTTCTAAGGTCCTCCATGGGTCGAATTTCTTCCAAGAGCTTCATTCCAACTCAAGTTGGGAAGAGATTCCAATGTGTGCCACTTGTCTCTCCAATTCTAGCCTCCTCCTCCACCAAATTTGAATAGGTGTCTCTTTGGCTTCCCCAACTCCCTTAAGCACCCTCTTGGAGGCTATGTTTTGCATTGACATGTCATATATGTCAGATGTCATCATTTTATTGGCGTCCATTTTTGTCACCATTTTGATCAGTAAACATGCTCTGATTGGCGTTATTTTCACTATTTTGATATGATAAGTCATTATGTTTGCCAATCAGACCATCAAATAGACCCAGGTATGAACGTGTTTGCATATCACATGAATCATGAATAATTATCACCATTTTTATGGTTTGTTGACAATCATCTCATATTTCTAGACGTGCTTGGCATTTAGTTTTTGTTCTATAGGTGGTGGTTGTCATTCAGACCTTTATTCAGCCACACGTTCACATCGAAGATGCCCTACTGCATCCGAACCGTCGTTCAGCCCTCCATTCATACCCGCAGAATCGTTGGTTGAGATATTTTAGGGCAATAAAGATGAAAATGATGATGTGGGTTCTGTTAAGGATGTGTCACTCGTTGTTGGTGAGCCTTTACTCCAGAAGATCCATTCTCTCGTTTGCTTAGCTTGACAGCACACTCTCTTCCCACGTTGACATTCCAGAATTTTCTCGTCCTTTCATTCCAAGCTCACCAACACATCCTCTACCCATGGTTGAAGGGAACCAACGCCCAACTGTTCGTGTCGAGGAGAATCAACACCATCGACTTAGGAAGACAGCCTGTGTGTTGTCGCAAACCACCCTGCAGCCATTTGTAACCATTAAGACCTTTATTTTTAGAGAGGTCAACTACATTGACCTTCTCTCTTATTGTAAACCTACATAAAGATGTTTGTTGTGAAGAAACACATCATACATACATATACAGAGCAAGTTGTAACACATAGACGACAGTAGCAATTTTTATATAGACACTGTGTAATTTTTATCAGTAAATGGAAGTTCCAGTTTTTAGCCGTTGATGTTCTATTGCTGGTGACGAAGTTGAGTTAAGCTTCAATCCCTGATTGCTGAGAAGGGCCCCTCAATAACCGGAGGTTTTACTGTATATATTCTTCATTTCTTTTCTGCAAATTAATAGTTTTCATTTCCAGTACTTAATTTGGTTTCTTGTACATGTCAGTTCTTTATTTCCTGTAGTTATATCTTGCTGCTAGTTTAATTTGTTAGTTTAATTTATATTCCTAAAAGTTAATGACCGGTCATGGTTAAATCTTCTTAGTTTACTTTCAGTCCTTTCATTTGCAATTAGACAAAATTAGTTAGTCAATAGTTCAAGTTTAATTCATAGTTAGAATTAGTTCTGTTAGTTTTTTTTTATAGTTGTAGGTTAGTTTTATGCACATTTCAGCCTTGTTTATTATGCCATATATGTGGTTCGTTTCCTTAGATAATGGTTAGTATAGATGGATTTTTGTTATTTTAGCTTCTAGACAGTCTGTTTACTACTTTCCTTGCACTATAGGTTCATATGCATCAACCAGCTGGCATTAACATCATTTAGTCTACTTCTTTCCTTAGTTTAAATCATTTTCTTCCATCCAGACTGTCATTCGGACCATCTTTCAGACCACCATCCGAATCGTCATATGGACTTTAATATTTTTTGCATTGTTTTTGTGCTTATTTAGAATCCAGTTTCTTACGTTTTCAAGCTATAATATTTCTTGCATTTAATTAGCATTCTTAGATGTAATTAGGATCTTGTTCTACACTACATAGAGTTTTAATTTAGTTCCATATTCATCTTTAGTTCTCGTTCTATTTCCTTAACTATTGCTTTAGTTACTTTATAGGTTATGCTTATTTGATATCTCATTCGTTAATGCTTTACTGTTCTAGAATTTATCAGTTTTATTCTTAGTTTGGTTATTTGATGTTTCTTAAGATTGATTCCAGATTAGATTCAGTGATTCCATTCTCCAAAGTATCTTAATTTTGATAGTTTCTTAGTTCAAGCATAGGATTAGTTTTCCCATTCCCATAATTAATGAACATGTTCATAGAATAGGATTTGGTTCAGAAATAAGACATCTTTATCAAGTTTTCTACTTGCTTCTACATTAAATTTCTTTATCAAGTTTTCTACTTAGCCCTCAATCAAATTCAGTTTCAAGGAAATATCTTTATTAAGTTTTCTACTTGCTTCTAGATTTAATTTGTTCCAAGTCATTTGATTAAGGATAAAAGATAGATTACACTGTTTAAAGTTAGTTGTAATTGGATACTCTTTAGTTTGCATTTGTTTGTCGAAGTTAAATTAGATTTGCTTCCATTTTGTTTCCTTATTACATTCGAAAGTCATTTTGATACATTCTCTCCCATTCCTATTACATTTGATACATTTCCTCAGAATCCTCAAGTAGAGTGGAATTACGTGTTTAGTTTAGTTTTAAGTAATTGTTGAATGTTTGAATAGTTTAACTCTTGAATTTATTAGTATATTGTAACTTTGTTTCAAAGATCATATAGTTTTTTATTTCCTTAGTTAGTTGTCAGTTAAATCATTTCATAGATAGGTTTCTAAGCTCATTTACAGTTATTTTCTAATTCTGAGATTAGAGTTCGAATTATTAATCAGCAGCTTTCAATTTCATCAAAGTATTTCTGTTTTGATTAAGTTTTGCTTCCTAGAATAATATTTGTTGTTTTTATCTTTTCAGTTATTATTCATAGAGTAGAGTAGTATAGCTTGATACTATTCTGATCTATTGGTTTAGTTAGGTTTAATCAGTTAAATAGTTGTGTTTTTAGAGTTTGACTCGGTTTTTCATTTTGAAAGATCTCTCGATATTTTCTTTATTAAACATTTCTAAGATCTGTTGAGCCGAAACCTTAGGTCCCAGTCTACCTCATCATATAATGTGCCACAACTCTAAGATTACCAACCCTGGTCGATAATTAATTATTTGGTGATTCCTTAAGAGGGTAAATACACCCCACACATTCAGGTTTGATTTGTGTCATAGGTGTCATAACATCTTCATCATTATTGTCATAGAAGCTAGGGAATCTAGCCCATGTGTCACAATTATTCTAAGATGTCTCTTCCTCTTCCATGGGAGTTATTATTCCACTCCAATTCGAGCTTACATGACTAATGCCATGAATAATACCTATTAAACTCCCCCAAGTATGTTACCCTTCATCTTGAATTCGAATTGGGGAGAGAATCATGCCAAGTGTAGTGGGGAATCTTGCCACATAGGGGTCCCACAACCTCTTATGTGCCCTCATGATCCAATGCCACCTTATTTTCTTTTCATTATTATTGATTTGAACCATTTAATGTAAATTTGTAATTCTAAGGTCACTTTGGGTCTTGTAGCTCCCTTATCCCAACTTTTAATGCTTCCACCCCCAACCTAGGGAACTAGTAATTTTCATCCATGACAGTATATTTGGATGGGTATATTACAAACTTTGAATTGGGAATGTCTCTTAATGTGGCCTACCTTGTCCATTTGGATCTAATCTCACATTATTAATAACTTGGACATCATTCTTGGCAAATATTTGACCCTTAGCATCAATTTGACAACTTATCATGACTATGGCCAAGGAGCTTAGGCCATTGTGACCACTAGTACAAAATGAGGAATTAATGGCTAAAAAAATGACTAAAAATCGACTATAAACAACTATTTTTGAGTTGGTGACTAATAGTAGTTGATTTCCACTATCTTATAGCTAGTCGTATTTCACTAGTCGTTAATTGGTTGACTTATTGGTCATTGATTTAGTCATTGATAGTCACTTATTTAGTCACTGATTTAGTCATTGATTTAGTCATTGATAGTCACTAATTTAGTCATTGATTGCCACAATTAATGACCAAATATACGACTAAATAAACTACTAGATGATAACATATTAATGACTAAGCTTAATACGACTAAACGTTAGTCGTGCTATAAGATACTGAAAATTAGCTACTAATAGTCATATATATGTGAATTTAGTCATTTTCTTAGTCACTAATTTATGATAGGGTATGGAGGAATCGAACCACCAATCTCTTGCCTATAATTAGGCAGGTGCTCTACCATTGAGCTAGCACCCTTTAAGAATTTGTTATTGCTTGACAAAGATGATATTCAAACAAATTTTTCATTATTCAAGCATACAAAATAATGATTCCCAAGTTGCTATAGATCCATAATGGCTTACCTTGTACTAGTCATTCAAGTCTTTCAACTGCACTTATTAAATGCAAATATATTTTTTCACTTAATAAAAGCAGTTGAAGAACTTGAAGGACTAGTACAAGGTATGCCATTATGGATCTATAGTAACTTGGTAATCATTATTTTGTATGCTTGAATGATGAAAAATGCAAAAATACCATAAATTTATTGGAAAGACAAGCATGCATCCATTGTTAAACTATCTACCAAGTCATCTAGAGTCATGCCAAGATATTTGAATTTGATTGAAAATTCATAAGTAACTTGATGATAATAGTGGATGATACCATGGAAAAGAGAATTTCAGTTTATATAGAAGCAAAGGATGAGCAAATGGTGTCCCAAACTCATCTTCCTCCAATGTGGGCCAAGCCACCATCTCCTGATAAATGAATAAAATGAACACAGGTGCATGTTTCTGTCAGGTTCCATGAACATATTACACAACCTTCAGATAGTTTCAATCATATTTGGATGTCCATCTTAACTTCAAAGGACCAAAACTTGAACTAGTAAATTTGGAATATTTAAAATATATGTACAAAAAATATCCACATCTAATAAACCAATACATCATTTACTTATTGCATGATATTAGAAATGGATGGACATATTTAAACATTTGGAGAGTTTTTATAAGATTTGGTTGTTCATTCCTAGGATGTATATGCCCATCCTAGGAAAAAGTAACCTCTAAAATATTTTTAAAAAATCAGATAGAAATTTTGGAATCAACAAGATAGGATCCCTTGTAATTTTCTTTAGTCTCCAATGGAGCAACTCATTACCCAAAAAGTATTTAGAATAGTAAAAAGAAATATACTACTAATTCCATTTCACATTAAGAAGAATGGGCATTAGCTCTAAGTACTCTTAGCCAATAGATAAATGGAAATGAAATGAGATGAAATATTAGCAACAATACCTTCGAGTTTGCTTGCTGACAAGAAGTATGAATACTTATGTGATCATTTTATTTAGAGGTGAGTCCACTAACCTGCAATCAAGGCAAGAAACCATGTTCAGATTGATATATAAAAAAATAACGTAAAAGTTAGAGATAGACTATGCCAATCCCACTATCATATATACCTCCAAAAAGAACTAGCAAATCTCCAACAATTGTTCAACTTTGTCCAAAATGCCCACATGGAATGTCACTGTTTAAACAAAAAAAAGAAATTGAAAACATGAAAGTAGTAATTTACTCTACCTGTCTATTGGATGCAGAGTCTCATAGATGTACAACCGAATTAGTCAAACACATGCAATAAAATTATAAATGGACAAAAAGAAGAAAACAATGTGGTTTAGACCTTCCTTTATATACTTAGATATATATTATGATCAGATTTTGTCGCTTAGTAGAAAAGTCACTAACAAAATAATTGACACACCTGAGAGAGAGAGATAGGTAGCTGTAGGGCAGAGTGAGACAAATTTAGACCTCAAGGTATTAATAAAAGTAGTCTAGAAATGAGGATGAACTTTCAATGCCATTGCTGCAATAAATGACAGTCTTTTAGGACAGTCATACATCAAGCAAATAGAAGCTCCTTTCAAATGTGTAGAGCCAGCGTTAACCCACACTCTAGCACGTCCATCAAACTGCGACACACTTCCATACATAGTCCATTGGCAATTAATTCCCTCTTTATTTTTACTCTTCTTGTAAGTGAATATCCATGCTACTTATGATTAATATGTTAATCCATAATACTTATGATTAATAGGATTTGTAGAGGTAATTCACTTTCAAACTCCTGAAACATAGGCCAATATGCTATGAATTGAACCAGTCAGCCAGATTCTTATTAAAGAAAAGTACACATAGGCCATATGCTACAAACCAAATTCTTATGGCACAACAAATATGCTAGGAACAAAGATCCAGTATTTGGATAGTCAAATGTCAACAAATCCCAAAGGATCTCCCTGTTTCTTCTTTGTGGTCAATAACTCCTTAATTCCATATCCTGAAAGGAAACCCTTCTAGAAGAGAAGTTGCCTTCAACATTAGACTTTCATTCAACATGGTTGCTTGTTCATGTTGAAATCGTGCTTTGGTTGTGGTAAAAGAGAAGTGAGGTTGTTATTTAATGATAAGGAAACCTCTAGATGTTTTTCCCGGTATGGAAACTCCTTAATACATGCAAGTTTGTCCTTGTAGATCATTGTACAGGTACAAAAGTTCAAAATAGAAATGGCAAACTTGCTCCAGCTTTTAGATTTTTGTCAGGCCATACCTTGCAATAGGAGCTAGGAGCCACCTGGAACCTCCCCCACCCGATGATAAGATCTCAATTTTCTGAGAGAGATGATGATAGGCCACAACACCATGTGGGATGAACTGTTAGAAAGAGACATGAACAAAAGCAGAGTCAACTTCCTCCTCCTGTGCAAAATGACAAATTTCCAATACTTGCTCTGCCATATCTAAGAAGGATGATGTTTGAACTTGGAAATGATTGTTGGGAATTGATCATGGTTGAGGAAGAACCTGTTACTGGTTGGGGGCCTACCCCAAATGATCAAGACGACCTGCTTCCTGATGCTATGCTTAGTACTTCTACCTAATGTTTATGTATTGGTCATGGGCGCTTCTTATGTTTGTGTCTATTGGAGCTGGAATTTCAGTTTTTGGTTTTTCACATTCAGTTTCTTGGACTATTTTGGTAGTAAACCATACCTAATTTTGAGCTTGTGCTAATGGTTGCTCACCTTTTTTATGTAAAATGCCCTCTATGTACATATTGCATATTGAAAGAGAAAAAAGGGAAGCTAAAAAGAGAAATAATGAAATAAATCAATGGTAAGATTGGTTTGATGCTTAGATCTGACAAAGGACTTATAGGAAAGAAATAAAATGCATACCTTTAACATATCAGTCTCTGTAGTCAAGAACTTATCCATCTATCGCATATTTTCAGCTGCAATTCAAGCAACCACCATTTCCACTTGTCTAAGATTACTTTCGTCAAGCCAGCTACTCCAACAAGTTCAAAATATTAGTGCAATTAAGAGGTTATGTTCCTCGATAAGGTAGCATTCCAAATCAAAAATATGGACATGCTATCTGGGATTACTTAATCTACTACCAAATGATACATGTCCATGCCAAAGAATAATAACCACATGATCAATTAAGACATAAATTTACAACATGTAGTTACCTCTCTCCTTCTTCAATTAAATCATTCAATTGTTGTCTTAGCTTCTGCACTTCATGTTCATGCATCATTATCAAGTAAATAGATTTAGAAATTTTATCATTGAGCTTCTTTGGCAACTATTATAAATCATCTTCCAAATTACAAACCTTTTCCTGTGACTCTTCATTCTGATGCCGAGCTTTTTCTACTATCTTTTATACTTGTTGATTATCTAGTACAGATCACTAGTATGAAAGCATGGAAGAAGATGACAAAAATATTGGAGAAATAAAAATTGTTAACACCAAAAGCAACAAGACCTGTGAGCTCAGAAGATAACTCATAGCATAGTTGGTCATATCCAGTTTAACACCAAGAAAATCCCTTATGACATCATGTGTCATAATCTCTATTGCAGCCAACCTAGCATTGAGCATGAATATCTGAGAAGCAGAAACACAATAATTGCTTCAGAAACAATATAGGTCAAATTTCTGCTCTGTGCTGTCACCAGATTAGGATTGATCATAAATATCTCAGAGGGAACAGAAAGATAATATTGATACAAAAACCAATACAAGTAAAAAAATTTACTCCTGCAAGTAAAATAATTGCTAGTTAAATCAACATTGCATCCATCAAATAGATATGCCAGAAACTTAAATCATCACTACACCCTTGACTGAAATTAGTGGTTAAATCAACACTGCATCCATCAAATAGATATGCCAGAAACTTAAATCATCACTACATCCTTGAATGAAATCAGTGGTAGGGAAGAAGGTAATTCAAGCTAAAGTTGGAGGATTCCATCACAATTTCATTTTATAATATGGTGACTATTGGTTGTTTTTTCAGAAAAGCTGCTTACAACTTTCCTTTGGTTTGGTAATTACTATTAGTTAGGACTTACAACTGGCCTCATCTGCACAACTTGCAACTAGATTTTCAAAATATTGTTATGCAATTCCAAGGTATCATTGTAAAGAGCATCCATGTACCTCCTTCTGTCGAGCTACAATAAGACCTTCAAGTTCTTCTATACGTCGCTTGGAAGTGTGCAGCTCTTCATCCATCTCTGATTTCATCTATTGTGCTAAACCTAACCCAATGCATTTAAAAGGTGACCTTGAACCTCTAGAGTGAGTCTAGACTTAATAGCAGTCTTTTCCCATGTATTATTCGTATATGAAGCCATAGCACTAGAGTTTGTTTTATCATCCTTCACTTGATTTTCCATGGCTTCCAATGCTTTTTCATGCCCATATTTGTTTGACATTACCTAAATTTACAAGTAATGAAAGAGGGACCAGTATGTCTCACAAAAATAATATTTGTGTGATGCAATGAATATTTCTTCAATGATCATAGAAACCAAGGTAACTAGCTCATCCATCTCAAAACAACTAAATTCAACTCGTGAATAATTTAAATGTGTGTATTCTAAAAACAATATCTCAGAGGCATTGTCACGGTCATTTGTGCAGAACATATAAGCAAAGATAACAACAACGAATCAGGAATAAGGGCATTAATAGGAGGTGTAAGAGCCATCCTCGGGCTTGGAACTGGAAATCCTTCTATTATGGTTTTGTGAATATATATTCACCATTAATAGAATCTCATTTTACTAGCCAAAACAAAATGATTGGTAATTTTGACAGGATCCCATCCTTAGTTCACTTTGTAGTATGTTGTGTGTAGAGATGATAATCATAATAGCAGTAGAAGGAATTGAAGTGGGGCACAAGAGCTATCAGCTTTTCAGAATTTACTTCAATATGATCTAGGATCTTAACTGAGAGAACAACATGTACAACATATCTACAGCATATCAATCATGGACACAATAATGCAAGCACACAAGAGACACGGAGTTTACTTGGGGAAAACCATAAAGGTGAAAAACCCCAATAACTTCCTCAGAGATAGATAGAGCAATGATACAACCCAAGCATAAGAGATAGACATCTTCTAGCAGCAGCTTCTCCTCCTCCACAAGTGCGCCACTCTCCAAAGAGTGTGTGAGAGAATAAAATGTTGTAATAGAGTGCCTCCCGCACTCTATTTATACTTGACTTGACTTGCCTAATAACCTTTACTAGGTCGGTCTCAACTTAGCCACATAACATAATGTTGACTGGGCCGACACCCAATAGGGTTGTCTAATAACCCTTTGACCCACATGGCTGACCCCCAATAGGGTGGTCTAATAACCCTTCAACCCACATGACTTATACAGGGCCGACCCCAACAAGGTGGTCTAATAACCCATCAAGTATAAGTTACGACACTTACAGTATAAATGACATCACTTTTGTATAGAGGAATAATAATATCTCTATAGGAATACAAACACTTCCATACAGAGGAATAATACCATCCCTATAGGAGTACAATACACATATATGAAATACATTCCGAAGTTACATATACATCAACACTCTCTCTTAACTAGGAAGGTATTTCTTAACACAGATCTTCTAGCACAAGTCCTCTTCTCTAGATCATCATCATCGAATCATCGTCATTGTCACTGCTACTGCTATCTTAATCAATCTCTGAATCTACTCATCATAGGAAGTTCTACAGAGCCAATCCTTTTTCATACTGGATGTAGTCCCACCATCTACAGGTCTTCATCATAACTGGCCATACTGTGGAATCCTCAGGACTTATTACGCGTGTCACAAAGCCTCAAAAGAGAATCCCAGGTTGTTACGGGTAAAAAACTCTGACCTATAGGATCTCCCAGGATCTTTTACATGTGACAATCACAAAACCTTAAAAGGGTGTCTTTCCAAGCAGGAACTCTAAAGAGCATCTGAGGCCTTTTTCATCCTGTCGAGATCTCCAGGTCTGATTACATGTGGTCATGCCAATGCCTTGAAAGAGCATCTGACACCTTTTTCATCATGTCCAGATCTCCCAGGTCTACTTACATGCTCATCTGCATAACCTGTCCATGACCGCAAAGTATCATCCTGATACTCATGATCATCGTTCACGAAGCACAACCCAGATGCACATCACACAACACTTCCATCCACTCCATGGGAGAACACATCTACAACCATGCGAGAATGGAACAACACTTATATTGCAGCCATGGGAGAACACATCTACAGCCATGCTCAAATGGCTCGGCACTCATATCGTAGCCATGGGATAACACATCTACAACCATGCTTGAATGGCCCCAACACTTATATCGCAACCATGGGAGAACACATCTACAACCATGCTCGAATGGCCCCAGCACTTATATCGCAGCCATGGGAGAACACATCTACAACCATGCTCGAATGGCCTTGGAAATTACATCACGACCATGGGAGAACACATCTTCCACCATGTCGAAAAAGCCCAACAATTACATCGCAACCATGGGAGAACACATCTACAACCATCTCCAAAAATCTCATGTGCATCAGTGTCTTCAGAACTCATCACACATAATCCAACTGATTATGTAATGTATCCACCTAATACGTGTCATCACATATGATCATCCTGATCATCATCACTGCATCGTCCTGATGCATGTCATCTGGAGCAACATCCTGAAGCTCGTCATCCATGATCATCCTGATCATACAATGCATCCACCTGATGCATACCAAGTATCTATTTGATATATCTCACATACATGATCCACCTGATCATGCAACGTATCCATCTTATACATACACAGATACATGATCTACTTGGTCATACAATGTATCCACCTGATATATATCAACATACATGATCTACCTGATCATACAAATGTATCCACCTGATACATATACAGATACATGGTCCAAGCATCTAACATGATGTATATACATATACACGATCCAATAGATCATAACAAGCATCCAACATGATGCATATATAGAGCAGTAACTGGATCATCGTCCTAATGCTCATCATCCAGCACTTACATCCACAACCATGTGAAGGATCCTCCTCTCATCATGCTTGGAATGGCTTCAGCAAATGTCTCCATCACTTCTTCCTTGAAGTGTCGTCAATCTAAAGAACACCAAGCCTCTCTTTGAAGTACTCAAACTTCACTCTAGCTAGTGGTTTCATTAGTACATCTTAAATCTACTCATCCGTCGCAACATACGGGAGCTTCACTGCTCCTCTATGCACCATATCCCTAATATAGTGATATTTGATTGTAATGTGTTTCAACTTGTCGTGGAACACTAGGTTCTCAAACAGCTTCACACAACTCTGGTTATCATAGAATATACCAGTAGCCTCTAATGGTAGATCAAATAACTTAGACAGTAGATTCCTCGGCCATACTACTTCACAACTAGCCAAACAAGCTGTAACATACTCTTCTTCGGCTGTACTCAGTGTTGTGCATGACTGCTTCCTGCTAAACCAAGAGATCACACCTGATCCCATATTGAAGCAACACCCAGAAGTGCTCTTCCTATCTGTGCCTTCCCAATCTGAATCAACATAACCCTGCAGGTTAAACTTTTGATTCGCATCATACTTGAGCCCATAATCAACCGTACCCTTCAGGTACCTTAGAATATGCTTTACAGCAACCAGGTGAACACCTTTAGGATCTATTAGGATCTGGCTCAATGTGTTCACCGCAAAGCAGATATCTAGTCTCGTGTTTGTGAGGTACATCAAGGACCCAATCATCTGATGATACATAGAGACATCAACTAGCTCAAATGAAGCATCACATAGAAGCTTCAGTTTCGATGCCATAGGTGTGGCCATGGCCTTGCAGTCCATCATCTCGAACCTCTTGAGGATCTCTATTGCATACTTCCCTTGTCCAAGGAAGATTCCATCTGCAATCTGCCACACCTCCATGCCTAGAAAGTAGTGCATCATCCACAAGTTCTTCATCTCGAACTTGGCAGCAAGCTTCCACTGCGTGTCAACAATCAATCTATCTTCACCTGTAATAAACAGGTCATCCACATACAAAAGTTGTATCACTCGATTTCCTTCCTCAACCTTGTAGTAAAGGTTGTTAATATTTAATATCCTAAGACAGAAAATAGCATCATTACATTCCATTTCACAATAATAGCATATACAGGATCACTGAAGAAACAACAAGCACAACATAAACACAAGAGACACAGATTTATCCTGGGAAACCCTCACGGGGTAGAAAACCCAGAAAAGCTTCCTCAATATAGATGACTAGCAAATACAATAGATGTAACCCTGAGCATAAGCTCCTCCTTCTCCATAGCAGACCTCTCTCTCATAAGTCCACCACTCTCAAGTGAGTGAGTGTGTGTTAAATGAGGAATACACCTCCTCTATTTATACACTACTCCAACTTTTCTTTTACACAAATCATGTAGGATCGTATTTAACCATTGGGTTAAATAACCCATTACAACTGACTGGGCCGACCCCACTAGGGTGGTCTAACAACCCTTTGATCCACATAACACATACATGGCCGACCCCCACTAGGGAAGTCTAATAACCCAAGTTACCACATTCCGATGGAGGAATAAACATCTCTGGATATACAAGAAGATATTCATGGAGGAATGAAACATCTCTGGAATAATAAAGTACAAATATAATATTCTTTGAAGTTACAATATCTCAACACTCCCCCTTAACAAGAAGGATATTATAACAACATTTGCACGAGCAAGGAGTCATCAACATCATACATGATACATCTATAAATCATTGGAAGCTTTCTCAACATCATCAGTAACTCAAGCAGTTACTGGAACATCTTCAATACTGGAACATCAACATCTTCAGTACTGAGTCTTTATCTTCTGCAGCACTCGAACAGCTATAACAACATCAACATCTGGATCCTCACGATCATCAGCATCGTCATCATACGATCATCAGCCTTGGGATCATCTCGATCTACAGCATCTGGATCATCACGATCTACAGCATTTGGATCATCTCGATCTACAACATCTGGATCATCACGATCTACAGCATCTGGAACATCTCGATCTACGGCATCTGGATCATCACGATCTACAGCATCTAGATCATCTCGATCTACAGCATCTGGATCATCTTGATCTACAACATCTGGATCATCTTGATCTATAGCATCTATATCATCTCGATCTATAGCATCGTCATCACACGATCATCAGCATCGTCATCACATGATCATCAGCATCGTCATCACACGATCATCAGCATCGTCATCATACGATCATATTACAGGATGATCAATCCTCCACTCTTTAGGAGATAGGTCCATGGATGATGCAATCTTGTCATGTACCTTTTGAACCCAGTTCATGGACGATGCAGTCCTCACACGTACCTTTAAGACAAGTCTCATGTCTAGGGATGATGCAATCCCAACACGTACATTTTGAACCCAGTTCATGGACGATGCAGTCCTCACATGTACCTTTAAGACAAGTCTCATGTCTAGGGATGATGCAATCCCAACACGTACATTTTGAACCCAGTTCATGGATGATGCAGTCCTCACACGTACCTTTAAGACAAGTCTCATGTCTAGGGATGATGCAATCCCATCACGTACATTTTGAACCCAGTTCATGGATGATGCAGTCCTCACATACATTTTGAACTGAGGCCCAGGGACGATACATTCCTATAATTCAATTTTCGGAGACCTCATGCCTATGGCTCAATTCAAAGGACCAAAGTCCGGGGACGATCCAATCCCCACCATACATTTAGGACTATGTCCAAGGATGACTTAATCCTCAACCGTACATTTAGGACCATGTCCAAGGATGACTTAATCCTCAACCATACATTTAGGACCATGTCCAAGGATGACTTAATCCTCACCGTACATTTAGGACTATGTCTAGGGATGACTTAATCCTCAACCGTACATTTAGGACCATGTCCAAGGATGGCTTAATCCTCACCGTAGATTTAGGACTATGTCTAAGGATGACTTAATCCTCAACCGTACATTTAGGATCGTGTCCAAGGATGACTTAATCCTCACCATACATTTAGGACCGTGTCCAAGGATGACTTAATCCTCAACCATACATTTAGGACCATGTCCAAGGATGACTTAATCCTCAACCGTACATTTAGGACCATGTCCAAGGATGACTTAATCCTCAACCGTACATTTAGGACTATGTCCAAGGATGACTTAATCCTTAACCGTACATTTAGGACCATGTCCAAGGATGACTTAATCCTTGCCGTACATTTAGGACTATGTGCAAGGATGATCCAATCCCCACTTGTCCACTAAGGACTTCATTCTCGGAGACATATGTCTACGGCTTACTTTAGGACTGGATTCCAGGGATGATCCAATCCGCATGTCACCTTAGACCCTGTCTGAGGACCATCCACCAACTTTTCTGTCGGCATCACCAATATATGTATCCACATCATCGATCTCTCTATCGATGTAGGAAATCTCATCATAAGTGACCACATCACTCCCCCTTTCGAGGAGGGTCCTTCTAAACTATATTAAGTTTTCCTTGGAAAGATTTACTTGAGGTAGAGGTTTGGTTAGTACATCGGATCGGTAGAGGTTTGGTTAGTACATTGGTAACTTGTTACAAATTCAAACTTTAATTCCTTTATGCACCATATCTTGTATATAGAAATGTCAGATCTCTATGTGCTTTGACTTATCATGGAACACTGGATTCTCTGCCATTTTGGTACAACTCTGTTTGTCACATCGGATCATAGTTGGGTCTATCTCTAAGTCAAACAATCCTGAAGCCATACTTCTTCACAACTAGCAGAGCAAGCATCCATATATTCCGCTTGTGCTGAGAGCCACACTAGACTGCTTCTTGCTAAACCATAAGATCATGGTTGATCCCAGACAATAACATCTTCTCGATGTGCTCTTCCTGTCTGATACATTTTCTGCTGAATCAATATCTGTGTAGCCATCTGAATTCATGATCTCCAAGATAACATAGATCAAGGTCTATCATATCCTTTACGTACCTCATCACATGCTTTGCAGCTATCAGGTGAACACATCTAGTTTCCACTAGATACTAACTCAAGGTGTTCATAGAAAACCATATATATGACCTAGTATTCGTTAGATACATCAATGACTCAATAATTTGTCTATAGAAAGTTATATCTACTAACTCTGATGAGTCATCCGCTAACAGCTTCGAGTTGGAATCCATGAGAGTGTCCATTCCAACACATCAAGTCCTTTTAATATGTATCAGCATATTTTCCCTAGTTGAGAAAGATTCCTTCTGAGCCTATCCATGCTTCCAGACCTAGGAAGTAATGCATCAATTTGAGATCTTTCATTTTCATTTCTTCAGCCATTTCTTCTTTCTTTTCATGATCTATTTCTCATTCCTTGTCAGAAAGAGATCATCCTCATATAATAATGATATGATAGGTTCATCATCCACGACCTTAAGGTAAAGGTTTGGATCAACTTTACTTCTATTAAAGCCCAAGTTTTGTCAAGAAGTTGTCAATTCTCCATCATTCACACTCTGCATTGAGTGATCTTATGCATATCTATCTGTGCCATCTCTCGTCAGATGGGTCTACTGATATGAGCCTCAATATCATTTGAGCTCTGTGGCGAGTTCCTTCTTGCATCCATCTCATCTGTGTATAGAAGCCATATTCAACCTTGTAGCAAAGGTTGAGATCCACATCACCCAAGATGATCATTGAGCTCATCAATTGACTACCAATCCTGGGTACCCATACAGAACCTGAATCACACTTCTTCTTTAATTACACCATTAAGAGAATGGTCTTATCTATCCACTTGGAGCAAACATCTTTTCATGATTCTCTTCCTCTTTCTAAGAGAATCTTCTAGCCATGAGCCTTCTATAGTGTGTTTGATTTGTAAATCTTTTTGTTGAACATCCATCGCTTGTTCAGTGTTCATCATTCATCATGATCTTTCCTACAAATCAAAATTAAGTATATGATTAGTAATACTTCATAATCATCAAATCATATTGACATGATAACCTATTATGCATACAGATATCATTTACATAGTTATGCAACTATTTTGACCAATACTTTGGCACAACACTTTCCCATATCCTGTATGCATACAGTGGCTATCTAGATGCCTTCCATCTCTACCAGAACATACTATCGAGAGTGTGCACATCTCTCAGCATGTCAGCAAAGAGGTTTCGTTCTAGACAAGCAACAATGGAATGTTTCTCCAACTTACCAATCATATGCATATTAGTAGTATATTGTTCAATGCTCTATGAATATTTATACTCAGCATGATATATTCTAGGAATACAAATATGCATACAAGCAATATCATTTACTATTTCAAATAACAACTCAAATACTTATCTTTTATGTTTGTGTGGTTGCCTCTCGCTTGATCTTCTATATGTCTTTTGAACTTCTATTCATTATGTACCACTGTGCATGCTCAAGTGTGCACTAGTTTCATCCTCATGATCTCATACACAAACATACATTCATTAGCATATTATAAATATTATTAAAACATTATAATTCTAAATAATCTTTAAATATGTATAGTCATGATCATTAGTATTCAGGGTTTCAAGGAAGTCTTCTTTTACTCGTGCATATTCTTGTTTGATCATAGTACTCTTCTGGTTAGTTAAATCATCAAGATAAGAGACATAATATGCATAAACACTTGATTACTAACTTTGTGAATAAGCATAACCAATCATACCAAGTATACTTATATAATGGATCCTAACACAAGGTAAGATTCTAACTTCACATAGGAAAACATACCTGGAGTAGTATACTTGCTTAGTTATGTCTAACATACCTAAACAATATCTTCTTGTTCTCTTCAATGATTTAGAGATCATGTGCTAGAACCTGCATATCTCATAAATTAAGCATAATATAACAAAGTAATACATACCTTGTAAGTAGAACAAAGATTATGGATGAGTCTTTGTCTTCATGTTGTCATGGTTATGGAATTTGATTTGTCTTTTGTGATGTACCTATATCTTGTTAGCAGACAACATCAACCTCATACAACACCATAATGCATTAGTACAATCATATAGCCCTAATCGATGAATGTCTTCGATCATTCACATGCATTCATACTGTTTACTAGGGTGATAAGAAAATTCTAACATTAATCAAGATTGTAGTAATAAATAATATGAAGACAAACACATTATGTACTTAATCAGGAATCAGATTTGAAGACATACCTGAACCTTCTTAAGTCATACCTGTCGAGACTTCTTGTAGTCTTCTGAAACTTGATCTGGAGCTTCATTAGGGTTTGCTAGAGAAACCCTAAAAATTCAATCTTTGACTTTCACACTTCTGAATGGATGGAAGGATGTGTCTTGCTGAGCTAATCAAACTAGCATACTTCAATTTTGAAATCTCCAAAAAGAATTGACCCCTCAAAATTACCTTCGAAACTTCTAGATCTTCTGTATAGGATCCCGAACTAGGGTTTGATGAAACCCACTCTTATTCCCAATCAAAAGGTTCTATCCAAGGCTCTAAACTCTTATTTTTCTGAGGAGCTTCCAGCCATGGTCACAGACTTCAAAAATTCCAACTTTTGCTGAAGCCCTAATTTACCATCTTTCCAATCAAAATCCCGAACTGGGGTTTGATCAAGCCCGATCTTCTACCCAACCAAAAAATTTGATCTTGGTCTCTAAATTTCGATTTTCCTGAGTAGAATTCAGCCGTGGACTCTGATTCCAAAAATTCTAACTTTCTCCAAAACCCTAAATTCCGGAATCCATGAATGAAGGTACTCCAAAAATAATTCTGTTTTGACAGAAATATGTACCTGATTGTTTCTACTGTAACTCTGAAATTTTTGCTCCACATGGTTTGAAAACTTTGTTTGTGGTATCCTGACCTGTCATCTTTCCATCCCAATAGGTCTGACCTAAATTGGATTTTTTGAGAGAGAGTTATGCCAAGTATCGCAACGTGACTTGTTTATGGGATAAAACAGGAGAGCGAACTTGTATGGCGTGCCATGTGTCACTGGTTCAGCTTCGGCCTCTGAAAATTTTTTCTGAGATAGTAAAGCCTGTGTACTACTTGTCACTTTTTACTAAATTTCATTTAGACATTCCTAGCCCAATTTATGACCTTTTTTCTTAGGTCACCTGATTTTGACTGAGATCTGGAAGAGGTAGAAACCCTAATGTGTACTGATCATAACTCACAAAGTACAATGAATCTGAGGGTTCCCTTTGGACACAAGGTACCTGGGGACGTTATCTACGACCTATAAACTTTTCATATCCTGAACCTTTGCCAAAATGTATTTATAGCGAAAGTTCCACTATGACTGGTTTTTCCTATGTAAAACCCAAACCTTCAAATTGTCGCAACTGAAGCAAGTGTCGTAAGTGCCATACATTGCCTTCCTTTAGGTTAGCTCTGATACCATGTTAAGATTTAATATGCTAAGACAGAAAATAATAGAATTACATTCCATTTCACAATAATATCATATACAGGATCACTGAAGAAACAACAAGCAGAACATAAACACAAGAGACACAGATTTATCCTGGGAAACCCTCATGGGGTAGAAAATCCAGCAAAGCTTCCTCAATATAGATGACCAGCAAATACAATAGATGTAACCCTGAGCATAAGCTCCTCCTTCTCCATAGCAGACCTCTCTCTCATAAGTGCGCCACTCTCAAGTGAGTGAGTGTGTGTTAAATGAGGAATACACCTCCTCTATTTATACACTACTCCGATTTTTCTTTTACACAAATCATGTAGGCTCGTATTTAACCATTGGGTTAAATACCCCATTACAACTGACTGGGCCGACCCCACTAGGGTGGTCTAACAACCCTTTGAACCACATAACACATACAGGGCCGACCCCCACTAGGGAATTCTAATAACCCAAGTTACCACATTCCGACGGAGGAATAAACATATCCGGATATACAATAAGATCTTCACGAAGGAATGAAACATCTCCAGAATAATAAAGTACAAATATAATATTCTTTGAAGTTACAATATCTCGACAAAGGTTGGAATCCGCTTTACTCTTGGTAAAGCCCAAATTGGATAGAAAGTTGTCTATCCTACCATACCAAGTTCTGCACATATATGACTTCCCGTCATGTGTCTCAAAACCAAGTAGCTGCTCCACATACACTTCCTCTTCGACTACACCATTAAAGAAAGTTGTCTTGACATCCATCTGGTGTATCTTCCATTTCATCACTGTAGCCAGAACAAGTACTGATCTGATGGAAGTGTACCTGGCTATAGGAGAAAAAGTTTCTTCATAGTCGATTCCTTCTTTCTGGGAGAAGCCACGAGCTACAAATATTGCTTTCTATTTTTCTATGCTCCCATCTCCAACATTCTTGATCTTATAGATCCATTTGGAAGTCTGATCACACATCCCTTCAGGTCTTGGGACTGCATCCCAAACATCATTCTTCATGATCGACTAGTACTCCTCGATCATGGCATTCTTCCCGAATCCTAGGAGCTTCAATATATTCAATATCTTCAATAGATATCTTTGTTGTTGGAACAAATGTTGTAGTCCTTCTTTTGTAGGTGAAGGTATATGATCTTTCCTACAAAAAAAGTTAAATTGCATGATTAGAAACATCTCATAGTTTTCAGAACAAATTCTTACACATAAAGAAATATGTCATACATTCATGCAATTATTTTAGCCAATGCTTCAATACAACATTCATCCATATCCTGTAACTTTCTAGATGCCTTCCAATCTCTACCAAAACATTGTTAAGAGTTTGCACTACTCCCAACATGTCAGCAAAGAGGTTTCATTCTAGATAAGTAGCAATGGAATGTTGTATAGTGCCATAGGACACTTACCCATCACATGCATATTAGTAGTATAATGTTCATCAATGCAACTATTCTAATATGCATAATACACAACCTAATTCTAGGGACATTAGTATATACATCATTGAATAGTATTATTTAAACAATCAAATATGCAAGAAATGATAATCCAAATACTTATATTTGTTTGTTTGTTGGATTGACTCCCTCTAAATCTTTGCAACTCCATTCTGATGTGGATTGTGAGAAGTGGTCGACTCCCTCCGAATATCTGCATCCTTGTAGAAACTACTAGAGTGTGCTCCCTTTTGATCTTTGCTTCCCGGATTACCTGCCCTTGAACTTATATCCATCCTCGATCACTATGCATGCTTACATGTATCATTAATGTGATATCCTCAAGATCTCATACATAATCATACATTCATTAGTATAATCTCAATACTACAATAATCTTAAACATGTATAGTCATGATCATTTCAAACACAGTTAATAAGCATTAGCATTCAATGTTTTAAGGAAGACTTCTCTTACTCATGCATATTCATATTTGACCAAAAGACTTTTCTGGTTACATCAATCAAGGTAAAAGACATAATATGCATAAACCCTTGATTACTTACATTTCTAACTTCATGAATAATCATTATCAACGATACAACAGTATAAGATCCTAACACAAGGTAGGATTCTAACTTGATATAGGAAAAACATACCTGGGTTAATATGTTAGCTAGTTATGTCTAAGATACTCGTATGATGTCTTTTGGTTCTCTTCAATGACTTGTGCTAGTAACCTGCATGTCTCACAAGTTAACCATTGGAGAATTAAGTTATACATACCTCATAAGTAGATCTTCTATGTGATCCATGACAATGGATGAATTTTTGTCTTCATGTCACCATGATCATATGTTGTTGAAGTAAAACTTGCTTTGTCTTTCTTGGTGTACCATTCATGTTAGCAAACAACATAAACCTCATACAACACCACAATGCATTAGTACAATCATAAGTGTCAACACCCTAATGAATGCATTCATAATTTTATTAAGGTGATACGACAAGTCTAAATTTAATCAAGATTGTACTAACCGTAATAATATGAAGACAAACATACCATAAACTTAATCATGAACAAATCTCGAAACATACCTGGATAAGTCATACCTGCCGATATTACTTGTAATCTTCCTATGTAAGGCCTTAGCCTTACCTCCCTCTGAAACTGGAACTTCTTCACTTATGCAGGTGACCAATCCATTCTCTTCTAGGATTAACCCAATCCACTTGATTGCGGGACCTAGATCTAGAGTTGGATTAGGGTTTGTCAGAGAAACCCTAAAAAGTTCAAACTTTGAATTTCAAACTTCTGAAAGGATATAAAGATGTGCCTTGATGAGCTGATCAAGCCGATATATTCAGAATTTGAAAATTGCAAAGTTTCACCCCTCAATTTTTCCTTTGAAACTTCTGGATTCACTAGACATGACACCGACTAGGGTTTGATAAATCCCACCCTTATTCCCAATCAAAAGGTTCGATCCAAAGCTCTAAGCTTCTATTTTTCTGAGGAGCTTCCATCTTTGGTCACAGATTTAAAAAATTTCCATTTTGCAGAAGCCCTAATTTTCCACTTTTCTGATCAAAGACCTGAACTAGGGTCTGATCAAGCCCGACATTCTGCACAACCAAAAATTCTGATCTTGGTCTCTAAATTTCTATTTTTATGAGTAGCATTCAGCCGTGGTATCCGATTACAAAAATTCCATCTTTCTCTAAAACCCTAAATTCCCGAAGCCATGAATGAAGGTGCTAAAAAAAATTATGTTTTTACAGAAATATGTACCTGATTGCTTCTTGTGTAAATTCGAACTTTCTGATCCAAAGGATCTAAACATTCTACCTATCGTATCCCTACCTGTCATCTTTACAACCCCATAGGTATGATCTCAATTGGATTCTCTGAGAGAGAGTTGTGCCAAGTGTCGCATCGTGACCTGTTTATGGGATAAAATAGGAGAGAGAACTTGTACGGTGTGACACGTGTCACTGGTTCAGTTTCGGCTTCTGAAAACGTTACCTGAGCAAGTACAGTCTGTGCACTACCTATCACTTTTGACTAAATTTCATTTGGATCTTCCTAGCCCACGTTATGACCTTTGTTCCTAAGTCACCTGTTTATGACTCAAATATGGAAGAGGCAGAAACCCTAGATTGTACAGATCATAAAACACAAAGTACAATGAATTAGAAGTTTTCCTTTGGAAACAAGGTACATGGGGATTTTCTCTTCCACTTATAAAAGTTTTAGATCCAAAAAATTCACCAAAATGGATTTATAGCGAAAGTTCTACGATGACTAGTTTTTGCTATATCAATCCCTAGCATCGCAAGTGCAACAAGTGTCATACATGCCATCTTTTAGGCTAGCTCTGATACCATGTTAGTTTTTTAGAATTTACTTCAATCTGATCTATGATCTTAACTGAGAGAACAACATGTACAAGATATTTACAGCATATCAATCATGGACACAATAATGCAAGCACACAAGAGACACAGAGTTTACTTGGGGAAAACCATAAAGGTGAAAAAACCCAATAACTTCCTCATAGATAGATAGAGCAATGATACAACCCAAGCATAAGAGATAGACATATCCTAGTAGCAGCTTCTCCTTCTCCACAAGTGTGCCACTCTCCAAAGAGTGTGTGAGAAAATAGAATTATGAAATAGAGTGCCTCCCGCACTCTATTTATACTTGACTTGACTTTCCTAATAACCTTTACTAGGTTGGAATCAACTTAACCACATAACATAATGATGACTAGAACGACACCCAATAGGGTGGTCTAATAACCCTTTGACCCACATGGCCGACCCCCAATAGGGTGGTCTAATAACCCTTCGGCCCACATGACTTATACAGGGCCGACCCCAACAAGGTGGTCTAATAACCTATCAAGTATAAGTTACGACACTTACAATATAAATGACGACACTTCCGTATAGAGGAATAATACCATCTCTATAGGAGTACAATATACATATATTAAATAAATTCTGAAGTTACATATACATCAACAAGAGCACCTGATGTGTGATGAAAAAATGGAAATCAAAGCATCCATTAAGATCCTTGAAGCTTGAGATACTTCCCTAAATACCACCAAAGAAAAAGGTTTCAAGACAGAAAACATACAAATCAATGATATGACATGTTTCATGTAACTTGGATGGAGTAGAATCCTAGGTTGCACTAAAACATAAATGGATACCAGCGGGGGGCGCGAGGGGGATGGTCCTATAACTTAGAAATGATCAGTGTAAATATCCAAGTCAAAACATTTTCCATTGCCCTAAACTCGTATTGTTATTATTGATGAATTAAATATTTCCTTGTAGGAATTTACACATTGAATATCAGACTTTGCATTCTCATATTTATGGACAATTTAAAGGTAAAAATCTAAAAGCACCAGATCAGGTAAATTTCAGGCTATAGTGCAATCAACTGAGTTCTTAATTTTGGTGCACAACTGAATATTTGTGTACAATATTTTTTGTTAATGATGTCTTGAAAGATGACTAATGTAAGCTACTTCCTATTACCTTGAATGGTAACAAGTTCATTAATTTATAAAAACCCTAGGCTCACCAAGAATTCAGATGATCACAACCACCCCCATATCAATCCAGCTCATTCATTTGATGATACCTGAAGAATTAAAAAGCTCCAATAAAAAATTCAAATGAGGAAATATTCCAGTACCTCATGGATAACCTCTTTCACCCTTCTCAATGAATCAATTTTTCCTATGTGAACAGATTTACCCTTCTGAATAACCCTAAAACCACAACCTATCTATACTTTTCTATCAGTGACCATACATCCAGCACTATGCCCACAACCAATCGTGAAGATAGCTCCAATAGGTATGGATGTCATCAACAAGCTCATAATGACTCTGTGTTACACCCCCCAACCCCTCACCCCCTAATTTTTGCAAGGGAGTGACAAGGAAAATTTCTTCATTCACCCTCTAGCCGTTCAGGGTTTGTTTTGTCCTCTAACATAGAGAATTTTTGTTTGAGATTCTAAAATAGGTAATGAAAGCTACAGGAAATAATGTAAAAGAGAAACTCCCTTTTTCATAATAAAAACAATGTTCACAACAATAATGGAGGTTTAAACAGTCCCCTTCATCCATCATGTTGAAGAAATTAAAAAGTGCTCGGATTAATGCACCTTTGAAATTTGCTTTTAAGTAATGGGAGATTTTGCAGTATCCAGGCCTATTTCTAACTTTATGACCTTCTTACAGCAGTAAACAGTAGTAAAAACGTATTATTTCCAAGTCTGGGTATTTCTAAGCAGCAAATATGGTGGCTACCTATAGCAGCAACCCTAAATGTTAATGACCTGTTTCTTCTGTGTTGGAGAATGCCAAACAGTTGAATGAGTGATCCAAAAGTGAACTGTTCCTATAGGAAGCAGTGTTTCGAACATGTTGTCAATACTTTCATTTCTTCAGATGTATTGTCACTTTTCACACCTGATATCCAAGAACCTTAGCAGTCAAGAAATTCCCAAATCCTGTAGTATGCACCGAGGTCCCATATTGGCTAAAATTTATAATAAGAGTGATGTTGCTAAGAAAGGTATGAAACCATAAATGCATCCTCATGCATTTGAGAAGCCCAAAATTTCTGAATCCAACATGTTCTGGGCAGAAAAAAGGGTAGGCATGACTTATATTTATGAAACCTCGGACTGACTTAATTTTTTTTTTCATAACTATTATATATACCAGCTTTGAGGGCATCTTTTCGGAATCATTGTTGATGTTTAAGGACAGCTTGATTGGTAGTTGTTGGGAAGTCAAAGGGTTGAAATTTTAGACCTAAAATATTCATAAAACATAGCCAGATATCGATCAGTCCATGGGTGTTCATATACTCTGAAAATGCACTCACAATAGCAATAAAACCCCCAGGTCACAACTAGCATTACCGTGCCTTATTTCCAGCCAGGGGAGTGATGTATCCAGTCAACATTTGAAGGATACAAAGGGCCAATTCATGTTTAGAAATTCATGTAGAGCTATAATTTCACCTGTAGCGGTCATCGTCTCTCACTTGGAGGCATATTTTTATCTTTTGCATAAGGTTTTATGCCCTAAATTCATGGCATTTGCGGGGCTTTTTACCACCCACTTTGCACAGGTTGTTCAATAGACATAAGGCACCAAAAATCCAGGGATCCTTCAGTCCCTTCAACCAAGTTGTACATACCCTGCTTCTTTCATGTGCTTTAATAATCTCTAAATTTTTGCATATATAGTTGTTGTTTGTGGTTGGGAACTATCTCATACTGCAAAAGAAGGAATTGTGTTGCTAACCTCAATCCAGATCACTCTAGGTTCATTTTTCACTTTGTCTAGTTTCATCGACATACTTCCTATTGATCATAATTATCCTGCTTATGCAACCTCTTCTTGGGTTTGTCCTCCTGCTACTGATGGAGAGGATATAGTTCCTGCTGCTAAGGATCTAGTAGGAAGATTCGGGAAGGAAGGGAAACCAATGAGGAAAATCCATTCTGATGCATTAAACTTGTCTCGACCATTCTGATCATAATTCCTCCATCTCTGGAGAAATTAGATTCATGTCATTTTAGTAGACTGAAACTGAATAACTTACACAAAAGGAAAACTAAACAATCTAAAATCCAATTTCACTACAAAGTAACATGGGAAATAAGCTTAAACTTGTTCAATAACAAATTTTTGAGAAACCTTCCAAGCAATTCACTGGACCCTAGTTTAAAAAAGGAAGATAAAGAAAAACATCATATTAATGTCCAAAAGTTACCAAAATAGGTCAATGGGACTAGAACTACAACACATCATAATATAGAGAGTAAAATAAGTTGTGTGCATCCCATAGGCCCGACAAAGAAACCGGGGATGTGGATAAACCCAATTAATTCATCTAATTTGCTTGATCTATATGAAACAATCACTAGTGAGATCTATCATCTCACAGACATTAAGTCCTTCAGTCACTTTACCAAGAAGCAAAAACTACTATTTTAGTTATATTCAGCTTAAAATGTAACATAAATTATGTATCATTTATAGGTCAGAAAGTTTATGGAATTTCTAGCTTCTCAAACGAGTTAGCATCATATCCATGATTCATCCAAAACCTTGTATTCTCCTATCCATATCATGGTCCATGTTCAGGTGGTTCCTCATGACATTTTCACTTTCATCTTCCCAAGTGTTTGATATTGACCTGCATTCCCACTAGAGTGTAGGTTGAGCTCGACACCTTGCACATCAGTTGATGGTGCCACATTTGAATTTTATCAATCTGGTGAAAGCAAATTTGCTTTTTATCAGCTGAACCAATCTTGGGGACAACCATTTTATGAATAGGATGTGACACATCAATGAACTAATGAATGCTTTAATATTTAGAACTAGAAATATGGAGGCTATTTGTAACGGTTCATGGGTTCAAGGAAGTCCCTATTATTTAGAAATTCATTGTAAGGTTTTTGCATCTTGAATTCTCAGGTTAGAGCATTTCTGATTACTAGTACCTTCTTTACTCGATGGGTTGTGCAGAGAAATGCTTTGCATTGGAATTTTTGTTTTTTTAATATCTCACTGGCAAACCCTTTTTTACACATGAAATAGGGCATACATTATAGACAAATATGTATGAGAAGACACAATTATAATGCTATTAGTTTACAGGAAAACTAGTTGATGCAAAATATTGCATTAGTTATAAATCATTTTATGCTTTTGTTGGATTCTTCCACTATTATATGTCTAATTTTCTAAGATATCCTGTGTAGTGTGCTAACCCCATGTTAAACCACATATGCCACATGACCAAACCTCGTATTCTCCTATCCATATTTTTAGCTTGATCCCAACAACAAAATCCAGGTGGATTAAAGGATATGCAATGATAACAACCATCGAAAGACAATGCCTCTAGAATCAATTCCAAGATATATGAATTAAGATCTATGGAGATATGAGGTTGTTTTCATGCCCAAATTTTCTTTTGATATCAATCTATTGTTGATTCAAGGTTTGAAAATGCTTGGGTTGCCAAACAATTGAGGTTCAACCATTGCTTACTGCTGCAAGCATGCCCATAATGTTTATTCTTCATAGAATTTGGGTGAAATCAAGCTTCCTTACCTCTGTTATGTGCCAAAAATTGACCTTACTATTTTCCTAGAGTTGAGAATTACCATGATTTTCTACTGGTTTATAATGGTATTGTTGAGAAGGTAGGGTAGTCCCTAAATTGTGTCCAAAACTGTTGTCTATATCCATATTCATTCCCAACAATCTCATGAATTAACCGTAACCTGATTCCATAATCCATAGCTCCTAACTTATTCAGATTAGAGCTCCTAAAATTTGGTGCCAAATCCAATGAAACTTTGACCTGTGATCACCCAATATCACATTTTTATTAAGCCAAGTTTCACTGAATTTGGATTTGACTAGGTAAAGTTATGTCTGCATGCACTCAAGGTACTCCTTGGAAGTGTTGCTCCAAGAACCTCTACTAAAAAACTATATATCTTATCTATCAAAACTATATATATGGACATGTAGTTTTCCCCCTTTCATTGGATTTTGATTTGGTTAGGGAAGGGAGAAAGAATCTTTGGATTTATGGTTCCTAATCAAGTCCTAGCAATTTACCAAGTTTTTTTATGTATCTTTTATCACAGGTCTTAAATTCCTGTGTTCCTTGGAAACAATGGAAAGGAGCTTTTTGGGTGCTGCAACAAATGAGGCAAAGTGGGTTAAAGCCATCTAGTGCAACATATGGGCTTGCAATGGAGGTATTTGAAAAATCTGCAAATAAAAATCCTACCAATTGCTCAAGTTTGTTGAAGTGTTTGCTTTATTTCCAATTATTCTCATTTCATTTATATTCTAGTTGTTTTGATTTCTCTTGTGATTGTTCAACAAGGTTAGCAGCAAAAACTTGTAATTTTAGAAAATCCAAAGGTTGCAATCTAAATTACATAGAATTCCTTACTTTGGGATGTGATTAGTAACATGCAATGTAGGCATAGCTGAACCAGAAGGCATTACTGCTATAGGAAAGTCATTTAATCTTTGTCTATGCACATTACCTATTATAAGTAATCTTGAAAATGAAAAATAGCAACCTAGTTTCTAGAGAAATATGTCGTGAAAGATAAAATGAATTTTTTATTTGATGATAGTATAGATTCACAGAAGGGAATTTATTGTAGACTCTAGAGTGAAGCATAACGCTTAAACACCATGACAAATTGATTTACTCCTAAACTAAAGTGTGTTTCTAGGTTAGTTGTCCATCAAATCCTGAATTATGCATACAAGATGCTATGGTGTGAAAACACTAACTATCTAAGCTACAGCTTAGATAGTTACTGTTATGTCAACAAAGGCTTTTACAGCTTAGACAGTTCGTGTGTGTGTATATATATATATATATATATATATCTTCATTAGGATTGGGATGGTGTGTAAAAAGGAACATACACACACCCCCACGTCCCTCCCTGCCAGCATTGGTGCAAAAGGCACCTTGGTGGTGATGTGCGATTTTCCAAGGAAGCTCTCTTGTTTTTGAGTCTCCTATAGTGCTACATGCCTCTAAGGGAGATCATGAATTCAAATGGGGTGGATAGAAATTTAGAAGCATCTCCTTGGGAGATTGTGAGAAATTTAATTGATTGGCTCATCTTGGAATTTTACCTGTACTTTGTTGTTAGCAAAGTCCTCATCTTTTATTTTGGAACAAATATCTTAACTCTCATCATGAAGAAAGAGATATCAATAGAGTTTTCATTTTCCATTCACTTACCTTTAAAATAAGAAAAACATAAAACTTGATGGGCATACATGTACCTAGGAAATTAACTGGAAAAGTATTAGTACTGGTCCTTGAGGACAATCCTATATGATGGATTTGAACAAGTAAAATACAGTGGTTCCTTTTTTTATTGTAGCATAAGTAGAATCATTTTCAAATAGGTTTTCCACCAACTTCAGAAAATAATGGAAGATACTAACACACCTTATGTGCACAGATAAGATAAGATAAGATAAGATAATTTTATTAATGTCCAACAAATGACCACAAAAGTAGGTCAATGGGAATGTGTAGTACCATGAGAACAATAAAAAGTGGGAGTGTAAAAGTAGCTCCTATAAAAGATAAAAAGCAGAAATAAAATCAAACCCTAATTCTATAAATGGAGAGTCGTCTCAGAGAAGAATATGTACAAGGAGAGATATCAAGAGAGCTAGTCGAAGGAAGGAAAGTGGATCCAAGAACTGTGATGCAAAAATGGTGATGGTGAAACTGTCCATCCTAGGTGTTACCCCTCAATTGCATAAGGTGTTTGTTCTAGTTGAAGACCCCGCTAGACAGGTTGCACTTGGAGTATTGTGACTTTTTTCCATACTTTGTGATCAGGTCCACAGGTTCCAGTTTTTATCAGTTGGCATATTCTTTACACTAGACAGTTAGATGCAGTGGGGCATTGCTGATTGATGATTAGATGATATGTACTTTCTTCTTGTATGGCATCATCATCTTTTGTTTGGGGGCCTGCATCTAGCATGTGGTGTTTAAGGGGGGTATTTGAAGGTTTTGGTTTAGCATTGGACACGTTTGATTAATCCTTTGTGCATTCATGGATAGGGAACCCATCATCTTAGGGTTTTCACTAAGTATTTGTGATTAATTATTGCTCCTGGATATGGTGGATGAGTTACTTGGTTTATTGGGCATGGTTCCTAAAGTTTCACCTAGGTTATTACTTCATTATCATTGTTGTGGGTGAATCTGAGGATGTGTCAGTTGTTGCTTCTTTTGACTATACGCATGTGAGAGAGGTATGACATTGATGGATTGTGCTTATAAATACTTTATTTATTTATTATTCCACCTACTATGCACACGTGGAATTTTGGATGATGTGCGGACTTGCTACCACTCATTACTATTTTGACCATATGGTTGACTTAAAATGGGTTTGTTAGGAATTTATTGTGGTATGATTTGCTTGGAGTACCCATCTGAACAGTAATAAGAACAGTCCCTATTCTATGTTAATTTGAAAAATATGTCTGAATATCTAAAGATATTTGAACAATAAAGTTGAATGATGAACATACATTACAATACATGGACCTTTATATCAATGTTGCACGACTTGGACTTGGCAAAGACTTGGCTAGCATATGACTCTTGGACTCGGGAAAGACTTGGGACATACTCAGAAATACTCGGCAAATAGGAAAAAAAATAAAAATATTGTACATTTTGGGCAAAAAATAAGAGATTAAAAGCATTTCCAATCCATATAACTTTATAAGCCAAGATTTAGAAGCCAAAAGCTAACTTGGAGATAACATTATATATAGACATGCAACAACCAATAAATATCCAATATATTACCATGGACACATTGTAATAGATAGTTACATCCACATTCACAATATCACCTTCCTCCAATCTCCTACAATCAATAAAATTAAAATGTATGTTTCAGTCTTGAGATTGACAACTGTGAAAAGTACATATTTTTTATAGACCTTTTGACTATTCAGTATCATGTATACAAATGTAGTTCTCAGTTTAAACGTTATACTCCCTTGATATGCAATTAAAGACAACTGATTTATAACCAAATTTTCAATACTTAAGTATCACACTAAATGTCTTTCTTCTTTAGAAAGTCTGTCTTGATGGGAGGTGTATCATACTGAAGAGACAAAACTTTTGACATCTTTCTTCATATCCCACTCACTATTTGTATAGATAATTATTACGTTAAAGCAATCCGATAGCCATAAAGGTTGTAACAAAATCAAAAAGAACTAAATCCATAAATTTTATAAAAGTGCAAAATTTTGGCACAATGTTGTATATGGGAATTTCTATGCTTGAAGGAAGTTGTTATGGACAATCTAAGGGATAAAATGAGTTCTGTAGACAGAAACCCCGACCTATAAAACACTACTAGCAAAGGAGAACGAGGTATGTATTACTATTTCTTCTTAGGTCATACATCAGAAAACATCTCTAATCTCCTCTTAAGAAATTAGATAAGAAATCATGGTTGGTTGGATGAGTCCATTTTGTTTGTTCAACAACTAGTTAGTAGAGGTATTTCTATTGGCAATGAATGCTCCAGTTATTGGGATGAGAATTCAGTGTCTAACTGATGATCACAATGGCGATAGTTGATTCTTCCAACGTTACAAAAATCGCCAAGTTTGAATTAGACTCATGATTCCAAAAGACTTGACACATAAAACAAGACAAGATCAATCAGTGACAAGTCAATCTCATCCCCACAAATCTTGTTCATCAATGGCCAGTTCATCTCACAAGTACTCATGGGTCAAACTGGTTTTTCTGGGAGAAAACATATATTGATGTCTAAAGTGGAAAAATTCAAAATGCCATGGTTATGAAATCCCAAATTTACACTCATAAACTCATCATAAATATGTTCAATATTATCAGAGCCTTCTATCTACAAAACATAGAAAACTAGCTAATGTTAATTTATTAGTGTTAAATTTTGAGCATTAATTCACAATACTCTAGGATCTTCACTGAGAGAATAACATATACAGTATATCAATGCATAACAATCACAATAAGCATGACAAGCATCACAAGAATCAAAAGCATGAGAGACAAGAGACACAGAGTTTTTGTGGGGAAAACCCTAAGGTGAAAAACCCCACAACTTCCTCAGAGATAGAGAGATCAATGGCTCAACCAAAGTACAACCAAAATACACTTGAGATAGTCTCCTAGAAGAAAATGATCCTCCTCCTCACTAGTGCGCCACTTTCTGAGTGAGAGAGAGATGACTTTTCGAATGATCTAAATAGAGATCTCCTGATCTCTATTTATACTAACCTGTTTTCCCAGTGACCTTATGGGGCCGACTTGTCTAGCTAGGTACATCCACAATATAATATATATATTTCAGGGCCGACCCCACACATGGTGGTCTAATAACCCATCGGCAAGTACACACACTTGCGACACTTATCAATTCACATGACAACACTTCCTTATAGAGGAATAACACATCTGTAATAAGGGTACAATAAATATATATGAAATACATAGATGAAATACATTCCAAAGTTACATATAAATCAACACTCCCTCTTAACTAGGAAGGTATTTCTCGACACAAATATGCTAGACAAGTCTTCTTCTCAGGATCATCCTCACTGCTGCTATCTCAACCAATCTCTGAATCTACTCGTCATAGGAAGTTCTACAGAGCCAGTCCTTTTTCATACTGGATGTAGGCCCACCACCTGCAGGTCTTCATCATCATTGGCCATACTGTGGAAATCTCAAGACTTATTACATGCGTCACAAAACCTTAAAAGAGTCTCTTGACTAGTAAGAACCCTAAAGAGCATCTGAGGCCTTTTTCATCCTGTCCAGATCTCCAGGACTTATTACATGTGACCCCACCACAAAACCTCAAAAGAGAATCCCAGGACTGATTACAAGCACAAGGGTCGACCTATCAGATCTCCCAGGGCACAAATTACATGTGGTCACCACAAAACCTCGAAAGAGCATCCCAGGAGTGATTACAAGCACAAGGATCAACCTATCGGATCTCCCAGGGCATAAATTACATGCGGTCATGGAAAAACCTTGAAAGAGAATCCTAGGACTGATTACGAGCACACGGCTCAACCTATCAGATCTCCCAAGGCACAAATTACATGCCATAGGACAAAACCTCAAAAGAGAATCTGCCAGATATCTCAGGGCACAAATTACATGCCATAGGAAAAACATCAAAAGACTATCTGCAGATCTCCCAGGGCACAAATTATATGTCCTCCCAAGCAAAACCTTGGAAGACCATTTTCCAGATATCCCAGGGTACAAATTACATGCCATAGGCAAAACCTCGGAAGACTATCTACAAATATCCCAGGGCACAAATTACATGCTTATCTGCACAACCTGTTCCATGGCCATAGAGTATCAACCTGATACTCACCATACATCATCTTGATCATCATCACTGCAACATCTTGCTGCATGTCATCTGGAGCAACATCCTGAATCTTGTCATCCATGATCATCCTGATCATACAATGCATCTACCTGATGCATACCAAGTATATACCTAATACATATCATCATACATGATCCACCTGATCACACAGTGTATCCACCTGATACAAATATAAATACATGATACATATCAACATACATGATCTACCTGATCATACAATGTATCCACCTGATACATATACAGATACATGGTCCAAGCATCCGACATGATGCATATACAAAATACATACACATGATCCAACCGAACATATCCAGCATCAACTTGATGCATACATACATATAAATGATCCAACTGATCATATCTACCATCTAACATGCTGCATACAAAGCAGAAACCAAAACATCATCCTGATGCTCATCATCCAGCGCTTACATCCACAGCCATGTGAAGGATCCTCCTTCCAACATGCTTGGAATGGATTCAGCAAATGTGTCCATCACTTCTTCCTTGAAGTGTCCTCGATCTGAAGAACACCAAGCCTCTGCTTGAAGTACTTGAACTTCACCCTGGCTAGTGGCTTCATCAGCACATCTACAATCCGCTCGTCCGTCGCAACATACAGGAGCTTCACAACTCCTCTCTACACCATATCCCTAATATAGTGATATTTGATCTCTATGTGTTTCGACCTGTCATGAAACACTGGGTTCTTCGATAGCTTCACACAACTCTAGTTATCACAGAAGATACCAGTAGCATCCAACGGGAGATCAAATAATTTAGACGGTAGCTTTTGTAGCCATACTGCCTCACAACTAGCTGAACAGGATGCAACATACTCTGCCTCAGCTGTACTCAATGCTACGCAGGACTGCTTCCTGCTAAACAAAGAGATCACACCTGATCCCATACTAAAGCAGCACCCAGATGTGCTCTTCCTATCTGCAGCACTGCAAGCCCAATCTAAATCAACATAACTAGATGAACACTCCTTGGATCTGTCAGGAATTGACTCAATGTGTTCACCGCAAAGCAAATATCTGGTCTCATGTTCGTCACGTACATCAAGGACCCAATCAGCTGACGATACATAGAGACATCAATCGGCTCAGATGAAGCATCACATAGAAGCTTCAGATTCGATGCGATAGGTGTGGCCATGGCCTTGCAATCCATCATCCTAAATCTCTTCAAGATGTCTATTGTGTACTTCCCTTGACCAAGGAAGATCCCACCTGCACTCTGCGACACCTCCATACCTAGGAAACAATGCATCATTCCCAAATCTTTCATATTGAACTCAGCAGCAAGCTTCCTCTTCGTATCTGCAATCAATTTGTCATCTCCTGTTACAAATAAGTCATCCACATATAGGAGTAGAATCATAGGATTCCCTTCCTCAACCTTGTCGTAAAGGTTGGAATCTGCTTTACTCTTGGTAAATCCCAAACTAGATAGGAAACTGTCCATCCTGCCATACCAAGTTCTGGGAGCTTGCTTCAAGCCATACAAGGCTTTCTTCAATCTGCACACATATGACTCCCTGTCATGTATTTTGAAACTGAGTGGATGTTCCACATATACTTCCTCTTCAACTACACCATTCAAGAAGGGAGTCTTGACATCCATCTAGCGTATTTTCCATTTCATCACTGCAGCCAAGGCAAGTACTATTCTGATGGAAGTATACCTGGCTACAGGTGCAAACGTTTCTTCATAATCTATTCCCTCTTTCTGAGAGAAGCCACGAGCTACGAATCTTTCTTTGTATTTCTCTACACTGCCATTTGCAGCATGCTTGATTTTGTAGATCCATTTAGAAGTCACAACAGACTTCTCTTTAGGTCTTGGTACAACATCCCAAACATCATTCTTCATTATTGAATGGTATTCCTCAACCATTGCATCCTTCCATTCTTTCTTTTCCGCTTCTTCTTCATAAATGGAAGGCTCTTTGTTCATAATGTCATAGAGTAGAGAAACATAGCTGGTATGTGATCTGGTTCTCTTCTTTGCTCTGTATTCTTCTTCTTGAATGCCAAATGTTTATGCATCTTGAATGAGCTCTCTAGCCCATGCAGGTTTCCTCTTGTGAGATTTATCCTCACGGGGTGGATTTACAGGTTCTTGCGGATCTTCAAACTCACGAACAACTTCTGGAACTGCTTCAGTCATGGTAGTGTCTTGAAATCTAGTTTCCTTAGGCTCTTCATAAACTTCGATAGGTGCCTTCTTTGATTTGATGAAGGCTGATTTTTCATCAAATGTTACATCCCTGCTGACATCAATCTTCTTGAACCTTGGAAAGTATATTTTGTAAGCCTTCGATCTCTCACTGTAACCCACAAAGATACCCTTCTTCCCTGAAGGATCTAGTTTAGTCCTCTTTTCCTTTGGGACATGAGTGTATACTGGAAAACCAAATATTCTGAGATGGTTGACTTCAGGTTTCTTACCAGAAAATACCTCTTCTAGTGTCTTGTTATCCAATATCTTGTGGGGTGTTTTATTCTGCACATATACAACTGTTCTAGCTGCTTCTGCCCATAGATGCATAGGTAGATCCTGGTCATGCAGCATTGCCCTTGCTACTTCCATGATTGTTCTGTTCTTCCTTTCTGCAACTCCATTCTATTGAGGATTATAAGCAGCAGTCAACTCCCTCTTAATCCCTGAATCACTACAAAGCTTCTTGAAGTCACCTGAGGTGAATTCTCCACCATTGTCGGATCTGAATGTTTTGATCTTCTTGTCAATTTGATTCTCCATCAAGGTTTTGAATTCCTTGAATTTATCAAACACCTCATCTTTGCTCTTCAATAAGTATACCCAAGTCTTCCTGGAGAAGTCATCAATAAATGAGACATAGTAAACATACCCACTCAGAGAGTTGGATGACATAGGACCACATACATCTGAGTGGATGATTTCGAGGATGTCTTTTGCCTTGCTTTCACTGCTTGGGAAAGCCTTCTTAATGTTCTTACCTTTTGCACATCCTGTGCAAACACCTTCATGTTTGGTCTTGATCTCAGGAAGACCCTCTACAGGCTTGCTTGCAATTGGAAGTGTCCTACAGTTCATATGAGCAAGTCTTCTATGCCAAAGTTCACTTGGCTCCATGGATTCATGTACCATGGCATGTTCAGGTTGTCCCTTCAATTTATACAAACCTCCCTCTTGCTCTCCAATCACTACTACATCATCTATGTTCTTTCCTTTTGGACACATTAGGACTTGGCCATCCACAAATGCAACCCTCATACCTTTTGCATCCAATGCAGAGATGGAGAGTAAGTTCTTCTTGAGCCAAGGTACATAAAGGACTTCTTTCATCTTCAAAGATTTTCCAGAATCTAGGTTGTAGGAGGCTTCACCACTTCCTTTGATTGGGTATTGATAATCATCCCCAAATTTCACCTTATAGGGTGATTCATGTTCAGATAGATTCACAAAAGATTCCTTAAACCCAGTCATGTGTTTGGAATCCCCACTGTCAATCAACCAATCATTACAACCATGGGAGATAGTACATGTGAGAGCATAAATTAGAACATACTCTTCTTCACTTGATGAGTCATCATCACTATCACTTTTTTCCCTAGCCTTCTTCTTTGGGGGTTCATCATCTTTGGCAGCATGAGCATGATATCTTCTTCTGTTATTATTCTTCTTCTTATTGAAGTTGTTATTGTTGTCTTTCTTCTTCTTAGGACAATTTGAAGCAAAGTGTCCCTTCTCATTGCAATTGAAGCATCTGAGATCTTTCTTATCTTTATGATAATGGTGGTGTGAGAATCTTCGGTTATGAGATGATTCTTTCTTGGAATTGCCTTTCCTGGCATGAGCTGTGAGAGCTTGATCTTCATTTCCCATCTTTTCTTGTCGGGCCACAAGCCTAGCTTCTTCTTGAGAGCATTCTTCCCACAATCTCTTGAAGGAGATCAACTTCTTCCTTGCACAAATTCCTTGAATAAAGGAATCCCATGACCTAGGTAGGCCATTTAGAGTGGTCATCACCACTTCACCATTCTCCACCATTTCATTTACTGCTTCTAGTTGTTCCTTGATCTGGGAGACCCTTGAAAATTAAGATTGAATGGTTTCTCCATTCTAAAACTTTACTCCCTTCAATTGGTTCTGCGGGGTCATCTTCCAATTTATGTTCTTCCCTTCAAACAGCTTGGTCAAAGAGTAAAACATCTCCTTGGGTGTCTTTAGAGAAGACACATGGGGTATGAGATGGTCTTTGATAGAATCAGCAATGATTCTCTTTGCCTTGACCAAGTTCTTCTTACGCAATACCTTAGCCTCTTCGTCCTCTGGGATAGGGATGTCTTCTTTTACATATGAGTCCAACTCATTCTCTTCCAGCATTAACCCAATCCTATACTTCCAAACTCAGAAGTTATCATCTCCTTCAATCTTATCCTTAAGCTTGGTGTGGTGAGACATCTTAAAGAGTACTTCAAATGTAAATAGAAAAGATTTAGGTCTTACCACTTGAAATGCTGAAAACAAGATTTGGTCCCAGATTAGGGTTTGTCGAAGAAACCCTAAAAATTCAAAATGTGAATTTCAATTTTTTGAAAGGACAGAAAGATGCGCCTTGATGAGCTGATCAGCTTGGTGTATTCAAAATTTGAGATCAGCAAAGCTTTACCCTTCAGATTTTCCTTTTTGTCCTCCTGGGTTCACTAGGGAGAGCCCTGAATTAGGGTTTGAGTTTCCCAGAGATCTACCCAGCCAAAAATCTGGATCCAAAGCTCTAAACTTCGATTTTTGCAAGGATCTTCCAGCTATGTCTTCAGATTTTAGAAATTCCTATTTTTGTGGAAACCCTAATTTTTAGGGCCAAATCTAAAAATGCTCAGAATTGAATTATGATTGGACAGATAGATTCTCCTTGATGCGTAGAGTCAATCTACTATACTACTTCTCCAAACTCTGTGGAGAGAAACCCAATAAACAAGAAACTCAAGTTTTCATCACTACAAAACGTCTTCTTCACAGGTTAGCTCTGATACCATGTTAAATTTTGAGCATTAATTCACAATACTCTAGGATCTTCACTTAGAGAATAACATATACAGTATATAAATGCATAACAATCACAATAAGCATGACAAGCATCACAAGAATCAAAAGCATGAGAGACAAGAGACATAGAGTTTCCGTGGGGAAAACCCTAAGGTGAAAAACCCCACAACTTCCTCAGAGATAGAGAGAGCAATGGCTCAACCAAAGTACAACCAAAATACACTTGAGATAGTCTCCTAGAAGCAGATGATCCTCCTCTTCACTAGTGCACCACTTTCTAAGTGAGAGAGACATGGCTTTCTGAATGATCTAAATAGAGATCTCCTGATCTCTATTTATACTAACCTGTTTTCCCAGTGACCTTATGGGGCCGACTTGTCTAGCTAGGTACATCCACAATATAATATATATATTTCAGGGCCGACCCCACACATGGTGGTCTAATAACCCATCGGCAAGTACACACACTTGCGACACTTGTCAATCCACATGACGACACTTCCTTATAGAGGAATAACACATCTCTAATAAGGGTACAATAAATATATATGAAATGCATTCCAAAGTTACATATACATCAACAATTAGAGCATCCTAATCCATACATAACCTCAAAAACTATAAACTAGACAAAACATCACAGATAATTCTAGAACAAACAGAGATTGCCCAAAAAATTTCATTTGACAGTCAGGTGAGAATCCTTCTTAGGGAATCATTGGCATCTAAACAGGTCATTGACCAAGACCTCTACTTCAATGATAGTTTCGTGCTGACAGATGGGAAAATTTTCCACAGTGACTTCCATATTCCTAAGCACTTTCATCTTGAATTCTTCATCATTCTACCATAAAACAATGATGCCCTACATTCCGATGTCAACCCCCAATTGGTATATGGCACTACACATTTCCTACTTAAACTAGTTATCAGCCTCATCTTGAATTCTTCATTAATCTACCATGAATTAATGATGCCTTGCATTCCAATGTGAACCCCCAATTGTTATAATGCACTACACATTTCCTACTTAAACCAATTCTGAGGCTCATCTCTATCTCCATTGTGGGCCCCCATTTGTCTGATGGTATCTGGTATACACTCATCTGACAATTTTTTTGAAAGAACCTACTCAAGGCCAAGGGCATCACTTAATAGCCACCTTGTTGATTCATGAATCCATTCATTCAATTAGTAAATACTGTTGTCTGTTGTACAATGTACCACCTTGACTGCTTGAATTCTCATCCAAGGTTGTCCTTAATGTCTAGATTGATGCTCTAGAGAATAGTGATGGACATACGACAGGGTGACACAAAGAATGGGGAGAAAACACATGACAGAAAAGGGTGGGAGGGACAAGGAAAATCCAAATACGAGAAATGGGGATATGAACATAAGATAGTGAAAATCGACATAAAATAAGTCAGGGATATGGTGGGAATCAATGAATGGCCCTTTTAGCTTATAGATAATCTGCAACCTGATTATCATTCTTTCTCAAACATAAAATTTACATTCCTCAACATTTTCTAAAACTAGATCCATCCATGACATATGGGTATGTTTTTCCAAGTTATCCAGGTCCTGATATCACCATCAAAAATTATTTTCTTAAAGCATTGGTTTAGAGACTCCCTCACCCCTATGCTAAGAGCTAGAAGTTTATCCGAAATGTTAGTATTAGGTATGCAAGGTTCATGGTATCTGTAGCTCCAAACTAGTCCACTAGGCTACGATTGCCATTAGAGGGACCACCACAAAGTGAATTCGACCATTGGTAGTGGATACCATGGTAGTTTTTGGATCACTATTGGCTCCTCAAAGTTCTATAATTTTATCAGTAGCAGGTCAAATAAGTTAATACAACGTTTAACGCCAAGATTATCCCTGAAGAACAAGAGAGAGAAAAACTCCAGAAAGATATAACCATCATGCCTTACTATTTATTCAACTATAACAATGGATTCTTATTCTAGTTATAAATTATATTAAGATTGGATCTATAAATATAACATAACCGTTGATGTATATGTAACTTTGGAATGTATTTCACATATATGTATATTGTATTCCTATAGAGATGTTATTATTCCTCTATATGGAAGTGTCGTCATTTATATTGTAAGTGTTGTAACTTATGACTTGATGGGTTATTAGACCACCTTGTTGAGGTCGGCCCTGTATAATTCATGTGGGTCAAAGGGTTATTAGACCACCCTATTGGGGGTCGGCCATGTGGGTCAAAGGGTTATTCGACCACCCTAGTGGGGGTCGGCCCAATCAGCATTATGTTAAGTGGTTAAGTTGAGGCCGACCTAATTGAGTAAAGGTCAAGTCAAGTTAGTGTATAAATAGAGAGTGTGTCTCTCTAATTTTACACATTCTATTATCTCACTCACACTTGGGAGAGTGGCGCACTTGTGGAGGAGGAGGCTCTGCTACTAGGAGAAGACTATCTCTTGTATTATGGTTGTATCATTGCTCTATCTATCTCTAAGGAAGTTATTGGGGTTTTTCACCTTTATGGTTTTCCCCAAGTAAACTCTGTGTCTCTTGTGTGCTTGCATTATTGTGTCCATGATTGATATGTTGTAGATTTGCTGTACATGTTGTTCTCTCAGTTAAGATCCTAGATCATACTGAAGTAAATTCTGAAAATTTAACATGCTATCAGAGCTAGCCTGAAAGAACGCATGATATGGCATGTATGACACTTGTTGCACTTATGATGCTAGGGCTTGATATAGAAAAAACCAGTCATCATAGAACTTTTGCTATAAATCCATTTTGGAGAATTTTTCGGATCTGAAACTTTTACAGATTGAATATCAGATCCCCATGTACCTTGTGTCCAAAGGACAACCTCTAATTCGTTGTACTTTGTGATTTATCATCTGTATAATATAGGGTTTCTGCCTCTTCCAGATCTGAATCAAAATCAGGTGACCTTGGGAAAAATCTCATAACGTGGGCTAGGAAGCTCCAAATGGAATTTTGTAAAAAGAGACAAGTATTACACAGACTGTACTATCTCAAGAAAAGTTTTTAGAGGCCGAAGTTGAACTAGTAACATGTAGCTTGTCGTACAAGTTCGCTCTCCTGTATTATCCCATAAACAGGTCACGTTGCGACACTTGGAATAACTCTCTCTCAGTGAATCCAATTGAGGTCAGACCTGTTGGGATGGAAAGATAACAGGTCGGGATATCTTAAGAACATGTTTTAGACCCTTTGGATCGAAAAGTTCAGAGTTATGCCAGAAACAATCAGGTACATAGTTCTGTCAAAAGAGAATTTTTTTGAGCACCTTCATTCATGGCTTCCGAAATTTAGGGCTTCGGAGAAAGTTGGAACTTTTGTAATCGGAGACCACAGCTGGATGCTACTCATCAAAATCAAAATTTAGAGACCAAGATCGGATTTTTTGGTTGGGCAGAAGGCCGGGCTTGATAAAACCCCAGTTCGGGACTTTGATTGGAAAGATGGAAAATTAGGGCTTCTGCAAAACTTGGAATTTTTGAAATCTGTGACCACGGCTAGAAGCTCCTTAGAAAAATCAAAGCTTATATCTCTGAATCAAATATTTTGGTTGGGTGAAGCTCCGGGAAACCTGAACCCTAATTCAGGGTCCTCCCTAGTGAATCCGAAAATCTAAAAGGCAATTTTGAGGGGTGAAACTTTGCAGTTTTCAAATTTTGAATATACCAACTTGATTAGCTCATCAAGGCGCATATTTCTATCCTTTCAGAAGTTTGAATTTTTCAGGTTTCTTTGACAAACCCTAATCCAGCTCCAGGTCCAGTTCTTGCAAATCAAGTGGATTGGGTTAATCCTAGAAGAAGATGGATTGGTCACCTGCATAAGTGAAGAAGTTCCTGTTTCAGAGGGACATGAGACTTCAGGCCTTTCATAAGAAGATTACAAGCAATCTTGACAGGTATGGCTTACAGGTATGTTTTGTGGTTAAGTCTATCATATGTGTGTCTTCATATCATTACAGTACAATCTTGATTAATTACTAGACTTGTCGTATCACCTTAATAGAAGATATTCATTGATTAAGGTTTTGACACTTATGAATGTACTAATGCATTGTGATGTTGTATGAGGTTTATGTTGTTCGCTAACATAAAAGGTACACCAAGAAAGACAAATCATGTTCTACTTCAAGAACATATGATCATGGTGACATGAAGACAAAAATTCATCCATTGTCATGGATCACATATAAGATCTACTTTTGAGGTATGTATAACTTGGTCCTACAATGGTTAACCTATGAGACATGCACGTTACTAACACAAGTCACTGAAGAGAACCAGAAGACATTATGTAGGTATGTTAGACATAACTAGCTAGCATGCTAATCCAGGATGGATGTAATTTCAAGGACAGGTAATCTAGGAAGCAAAGATCAAGAGGGAGCACACTCTAGTTGTTCCTGGAATAAAGAAAAGGAGCATACTCTAGTAGTTTCTGCAAGGATGCAGATATCCAGAGGGAGTTGACCATCCTTCTGCATTCCACAATAGAAAGGTGTAGAAGAAGCTACTTCAGCAGCTCCTGCAAGGAAGCAAAGACTCAGAGGGAGTCCACCCAACAAACAAACAAAGATAAATATTTTAATTACCATTCCTTACATACTTGTTTGTTTAAATAATATTATTCAATGATGTATATGCTTATGTTCCTAGATTTAGGATGTGTATTATGCATATTAGAATGATTGCATTAATGAACAACTTACTACCAATATGCATTTGATGGGTAAGTGGCCTATGGCACTGTACAACATTCCATTGCTACTTATCTAGAATGAAACTTCTTTGCTGACATGTTGGGAGTTGTGCAGACTCTTAACAATGTTCTGGTAGAGACTGGAAGGCATCTAGAAAGTTGTGGAACATGGATAAATGTTGTATTGAAGCATTGGCTAAGATAATTGCATGACTATATGACATATTTATTTAGGTGTAAGAATTTGTCTGAAAATTATGAGATGTTTCTAATCATGCAATTTAACTTGTTTTGTAGAAAAGACCGTATACCTTCACCTACAAAAGAAGGACTACAACATTTGTTCAAGCAACAAAATTATCTATTGAAGATATTGAAGTTCCCAGGATACGAGAAGAATGCCATGATCCATCGATCATGAAGAATGATGTTTGGGATGTGGTCGCAAGAGATGAAGGGAAGTCTGTTGTGACTTCTAAATGGAGCTATGAGATCAAGCATGCTGCAGATGGCAACATAGAGAAATATAAAAGTGATGAAATAGAAGATACACCAGGTGGATTTCAAGACAGCCTTCTTGAATGGTGTAGTCATATATGTGTGTAGAACTTGGTAGGATAGACAGCTTTCTATCCAGTTTGGGCTTTACCAAGAGTGAAGCGGATTCCAACCTTGACTACAAGGTTGAGGAATGGAATCTTGTGATTCTACTCCTGTATGTGGATGACCTGTTTGTAACAGGAGATGACATATTGATTGCCAACACACAGCGGAAGCTTGCTACCGAGTTCGAGTTGAAGAACTTGGGGATGATGCACTATTTTTTTTTGGCATAGGGGTGTGGCAGAGTGATGGAATATTCCTTGAACAAGGGAAGTATGCAGTAGAGATCCTAAAGAGGTTCGAGATGATGGACTGCAAGGCTATGACCACACCTATGGCATCGAACCTGAAGCTTCTATGTGATGCTTCATCTGAGCCGGTTGATATCACTATGTATCATCAGATGATTGGGTCTTTGATGCACCTCATGAACACGAGACCATATATTTGATTTGCGGTAAACAAATTGAACCAGTTCCTGACGGATCCGAGGAGTGTTCACCTGGTTGCTGTAAAGCATGTTCTGAGGTACCTGAAGGGTATAGTGGATTATGGGCTCAAGTATGAAGCGAATCAAAAGTTTAACCTGCAGGGTTATGTTGATTCAGATTGGGCTAGCAGTGCTGCAGATAGGAAGAGCACATCTAGATGCTGCTTCAGTATGGGTTCAGGTGTGATCTCTTGGTTTAGAAAGAAGTAGTCCTACGTAGCACTGAGTATAGCTGAGGCAGAGTATGTTGCAGCCTGTTCATCTAGTTGTGAGGCAGTATGGCTACGGAAGCTACTATCTGATTTATTTGATCTCCCGTTGGATGCTACTAGTATCTTTTGTGATAACCAGAGTTGTGTGAAGCTATCTGAGAACCCAGTGTTTCATGACAGGTCGAAACACATAGAGATCAAATATCACTATATCAGGTATATGGTGCAGAGAGGAGCTGTGAAGCTCCTGTATATTGTGACAGATGAGCAGATTGCAGATGTGCTGACGAAGCCACTAGCCAGGGTGAAGTTTGAGTGCTTCAGGGAGAGGCTTGGTGTTCTTCAGATTGATGACACTTCGAGGAAGAAGTGATGGACACATTTGCAGTAGCCATTCCTAGCATGGTGGAAGGGGGATCCTTCACATGGCTGTGGAGGTAAGCGCTGGATGATGAGCATGAGGATGATGTTCTATTTTCTGCTCTATATGATCAGTTGGATCATTTACATTTATGTATGTACGCATCATGTTGGATGCTGGATATGATCAGTTGGATCATTTAGGTATGTACACATCATGTTGGATGCTGGATATGATCAGTTGGATCATTTATGTATGTACGCATCATGTTGGATGCTGGATATGATCAGTTGGATCATTTATGTATGTATGCATCATGTTGGATGCTTGGACCATGTATCAGGTATGATCAGGTAGATCATGTATGTTGATGGATACATTGTGTGGATCATGTATCTATGTATGTATCAGGTAGATACATTGTATATGATGATATGTATTAGGTAGATACTTGGTATGCATCAGGTGGATGCATTGTATGATATGGATGATCGTGGATGATGAGCTTCTCCATATGACATGCATCAGGATGATGCAGTGATGATGATCAGGATGATCATGTATACATCAGCATGATGTATGGTGAGTATCAGGATGATACTTTGTGGTTGTGGATCAGGTTGTGCAGATGAGCGTGTCCGGGAGATCCTATAGGTCAGATTTGTGTACCTGTAACAGCCTGGGATGCTCTTTCGAGACATTGCACTGGGAGGACATGTAATTTGTGCCCTGGGATATCTTCAAGTCGGAGTTGTGTACCCATAACATCCTGAGATGCTCTTGCGAGGTTTTGTCCTATGGCATGTAATTTGCTCCTGGGAGATCTTGACAGGATGAAAAAAGCCTCAGATGCTTCAGCCAGGTTTTGCCATGACCACATGTAATTTGCTCCTGGGAGATCTGGACAGGATGAAAAAGGCCTCAGATGCTTCAGCCAATTTTTGTGGTCGACCACATGTAATGTGCTCCTGGGAGATCTGACAGGTAGAGCTGTGTGCTCGTAACAGCCTGGGATGCTTCAGCAAGGTTTTATGGTGAGATCACATGTAATGTGCTCCTGGGAGATCCGACAGGTAGAGCTATGTGCTCGTAACAGCCTGGGATGCTTCATCCAGGTTTTGTGATGGGTCACATGTAATGTGCTCCTGGGAGATCCCACGGGTAGAGCTGTGTGCTCGTAATAGCCTGGGATGCTGCAGCCAGGTTTTGTGACGCACATAATAAGGCCTGAGGATTCCACAGTATGGCCAGTGATGACGAAGACCTACAGGTGGTGGGCCTACATCCAGTATGAAAAAGGACTGTCTCTGTAGAACTTCCTATGACGAGTAGATTCAGAGATTGATTGAGATAGCAGCAGCAGTGACGATGATGATGAATCGATGATGATTATCTAGTGACGATGATCCAGAGAAGATGACTTGTGCTAGAAGACCTGTGTCGAGAAATACCTTCCTATTTAAGAGGGAGTGTTGATGTATATGTAACTTCAGAATGTATTTCACATATATGTATATTGTATTCCTATAGAGATGTTATTATTCCTCTATACGTAAGTGTCGTCATTTATATTGTAAGTGTCGTAACTTATACTTGATGGGTTATTAGACCACCTTGTTGGGGTCATCCCTATATAAGTCATGTCGGTCAAAGGGTTATTAGACCACCCTATTGGCGGTCAGCCGTGTGGGTCAAAGGGTTATTAGACCACCCTAGTGGGGGTCGGCCCTGTCAACATTATGTTAAGTGGTTAAGTTGAGGCCGACTTGGTTGAGTAAAGGTCAAGTCAAGTTAGTGTATAAATAAAGAGTGTGTTTCTCTCATTTTACACATTCTATTCTCTCACTCACACTTGGGAGAGTGGCGCACTTGTGGAGGAGGAGGCTTTGCTGCTAAGAGAAGACTATCTCTTGTATTCTGGTTGTATCATTGCTCTATCTATCTCTGAGGAAGTTATTGGGGTTTTTCACCTTTATGGTTTTCCCCAAGTAAACTCTGTGTCTCTTGTGCGCTTGCATTATTGTGTTCATGATTGATATGCTTTAGATTTGTTGTACATGTTGTTCTCTCAGTTAAGATCCTAGATCAGATTGAAGTAAATTCTGAAAATTTAACAATAACCATGTGACTAGCATGACTTAACATTATGACACTTTGTTCATAAATGTAGCTTATACTAACTTATAACTGTCCTTCGGCATACATAGCTGCCATGCTATGAGGAGCATTTATCAGCTATCAAAATAACCAAGGACTTGCAGTTGGCCTAATATGCATGCACTTAGGGATTTTCAACACATGTTTCTGCATTTTTAGAAGCTCAAATTTACAAAGAAAAATACAAAATAAGATTGACACACTATGAAGCTAACAGAAACTATGGTATGTGATGCATTGCTACAAGATCACCTATAGACACTATTGTCTGTGATGCATTGTTTCAACATCACCTTCTTCCTCCGCTATACTCTGATATCCCTCTTCTTTGCATTGCTCAACTATGGAACACAAATCAATACAATATAAACAAAACTCCCTTCAATCAAGGTGGCTAAGGTTTTAACTAAGACACCTGATCCAAAGACACAGGACATGGAAGACACAAAAATACGAGTGTCTGACATAGACATAGTGACCCCCGAAATCAAGACACAAATGACACGTTTTATAAATGTCTTTCTTCTTTAGAATTTTGAATGGGAGAAATCTTATTAATTCAAATAAATATGATCAAGAAGATACCGAAGACCAGCTGAGAGAAAAAGTAATTGTTGTCTTGACAATGAAGGGATGGCCATAAACATGTACAGTTTCCAGTTTCCAATATTTTTCATTTAGTTGTACTCATAATGGCCTCTAACATTCTAATTTTTTGATCATGGTGCATTGCATAATATTAGAGTTAGGCATGGTGTACTACTAAATGGAAAATATTAGAAATCCTAAAAAATGGACCTGTGTGCTCTGATTCCCTAGCCAGAAGCAAAGAAAATAATCTTTTTTCTATCTCCAGAGTGGTAAGTATAAAGTATGATATAGTAGTCTCCACTGTAGAATTTACCAACATCCTCTTTAGGAACTGGGGCTTTAGAAACATTCCTGCCTCGCCAGACCTACAACCAAATGCAAGAATCCCCATTCAATTTGATGATAAATTATAAAAATGACTTTTTCCATTCATTGGAAATGGATTTCTCTCATAAATTGAAAAACATAATCTAGACAAACAAACATATTAAGAATTGGGAGATTGAAAATTTGAAGAAACTGGCAAAATATTGAAATATATCAATTTTTTTACTAAACAATGCTAAAGACTGTAACCAACAGACCTCAAGATTCCCATTTTCCTCAAGCAATGGTGGAATTTCTTCTTTTAGTGGAGTTTCCTTCAAAATTCCCTTCACATTGATTCCTTGTTGATTCAACAATGCTAAAAAAAATATTTGAAATTGAGTAAGTGAAACCCCTTAAAGTGTTATCTCTAGGCTAGTCAGTGCACAAAGAACTGCTATACTCACCTGCAAATTTTCCTCTTCCATCCTTAGATCATGAATTTCCACTGACAAGTGACCATGAATCTAAATTTGATCTAAAAGGTAGTGCCTCAAATCCCTGGATAACTCGAGTTATGTGTGTGTTCCTTGGTCGTTTTTTATTAGTAATGAATTCCCGAGGATATTATTAAATTTTAGATATTCACCATAAACTTTAAATTAGAGCTCAAATATCGACAATGGATCTAATCAATATTAAAAGAAGGACATGCTTACCTCTGCAACAAGGCTTGCAGACTTTCTCTCTTCTAATTGAGTCACTCAACCAACCCACACATATAACTCAGCACCACAATCAAGTAGATAACATTTGTTTGAATCCAGCATACCCTTAGACAAGGGACCCTCAACAATCTTTATGTCCCCTTCCACAATGCTAAATCACAGACAACAAAATATAAACTTAAGATAGATGTACTTGTTTAAATTACTATCAGAGTTTCAAACTTCTACCAATTGCTTAGTTTATTTAATGTATGTCCCCAAAGAACACAATAAATTTTCATTTCAAACAAGTGTGACAAGGTAGTTCCTTTAGTCAAAATGTTATCATTAATATTCTTGCATATGTTTCTGAAATCTAATTTTCATCAACTTTAAACTTTAGTTGAGCTGTATTGAATACTTTTCCCATGTCTATTCTGAGTTCTCATGTTCAAGAACATACTTAACTATATAGGAAGAAAGTCCATTCAATCTATAATATAGTTTTTCCAACTACAATATAGTTTTTCAATCTATAAAACATCCCACTTTGGTTCCCCAAGTAGCCTCATAGTCAACCGGTGGTATTTGGCACTACATCAATCCCCCTTACTAAAAAGGGACCGTTGACCATCCATTCATTTGGTAAACCACAGTTATTCTTTCATTAAACAAAACTAATTAGTGGGATTATGTATACAATCAGTCTCCCTAAATCAAAAGTTTATTTTCCAAGTAAATTATTTCGGGGAGAATGTATAGGCACTTCCCTCATCCCGAGGATACTGAAGTGAGGTAAGTTGTGCAAACTCTACAATTACAAAAATAGTTAAACAGGAACAATCCCCTTCTTGATTGGATCATGAGCTCAGAAGAAGGGATAAAAATATCAACCAATGCTCTATTATTTGAAAGGAAATTCTAAATGATTTCCCTCTTATTGGAGAAGGTCTGGCATGGAATATTGGTGATGGCACAAATGTGTGATTGGGGAAGGATGCATGGATTGGGGGAAATCACCATTGTTTTTTGCCTGATTGGATGATACTAGCTTTGAGAGTGAGAGGTATCTCATCATTAGCCCAAATAGATGATGGGGACATGATTACATTTTCGAATCAGGGGTATCTTTGCAGTAAGTCCATGGGGTTTATAGGCAAAGATGAAGAAAGGAAGAATTTGTTGTTGGCTTCTATTAAAGGAAGCAGAATTCCTTTAAATGGAAAAGGTGATTGGCTGGTGTGGAAATTTTCTCTATCGGGAACCTACTTTCCCTGTATGGGATACTTAAGGTTGTGGAAGGGTGGACCACAACCTGATAATCGATGGTGGTGGAAAAATGTTTGGACTCTAAAGTGCCCACAAAAAATGCAGATTTTCCTTTGGTATCTATTAAACAACTGTGTGTTGACTTGGGATCGCCTTCAAAAAAGAGCGTGGAAAGGCCTGAGCAGATGTGTTTTATGCTGTAGAAAGGAGGAGACAAACAGTCATATCATTATGGAATGCTCATATGCGAAAGGATTTGGATGGAGATTGAATTGTTGTCAGGGATCAGGAATGAATAACAAGGAGAAAATGTGGAGGAAGGTTTCAGGCTTTGGTGTGAAGATCCGAGGGCTACTTCTGCTCGATCTTTGCCAGCAATCATCGCATGAGGATTGTGGCTATTCAAGAATTGTGCAATATTCAAGGAGAAGTTGGTCTCACCATTGAGTGTTGTTGTTCAAAGTTGGATCATCCTCTCACACTTCCCACGAGAGGAGGCCTCTAAAATGCAGAGAAATATTGTTGAAGAACATATTGATCACTAGTACAAAATGAGAGATAAGTGACTAGGTGACTAAAAAAGTTAGTCACCACTGTTTTTTCAAGTGATAAATGACTAAAATTGAGCAATTTTAAATAAGCCAACTAAAAATGACTAAGATAAATGACTAATTTATTCATGGGATAAAATATATGACTAGATAACAAATGACTAAAATAAAAATGACCAACATAAATGACTAATTTAGTCACGAGAATATAAATATGACTATCTAACAACGATTAATGTGAATTAGTCATTTTTGTTAGTCATTTTTCGTTGTGTCACACTGACAATGAAAAATTACAATTTTGATAATTAATTTGTACAATATTTTACTAAATTTTAACAATGCAAATGGATTTAGAGATCTTACTATGGGGGTCATGGTCCATGTGTGTGATCCCAAACCACCATATTGGCCCTCCATAGGGGATATTTGGCTTGAAAGTGGGATGTGGTGGTCATATTTTTGAAGTTTAGAACACTAGATATGATTTCTAATATAAGGTTTTTTTATAAGCTATAACTTCATATATTACTTGGCAAAAACAAAATTACATTGGATAGCCATTAAAGCTCAGGATCAACATTAGACACAAAACTATAGACAATGTCGTCCCAAAAAGCTATTCCCCACATCCCAACAGCTCCACCTCATATGAAGCATTAATATAGGCAAAACTTTCATCCCATCACTAGTAGAAAATGAGAGATAAATGAGTAGGTGACCAAAACATTTGGTCACCACAGTTTTTTCAAGGTATAAATAACCAAACTTTAGTTAGCCAACTAAAAATGACCAGAGGAATGATCAATTGGGTCATGAGATAACATATATGACTAGATAACAAGTAACTAAACTAAAAATTACCACATAACAATAACATTAAGAATATGAATTAGTCATTTATTTGGCCATTGTTAGTTGTGTCACTTTGACAAAGGAAAATTGCAATTTTGACAATGAATTTCTACAATTTACTAAATTTTAACACTGCACATGGATTGAGAGACCCCCTTTCTAAATTTTAACAGTGTAGATGGATTCAGAGACCCCCTTTCTAAATTTTAACACTTTAGATGGATTCAGAGACCCCCTAAAACTTTTTAAACTTTAACACTGCAGATGGATTGAGAGACCCCCTTTTTAGGGGGTCTCTGAATCCATTTGTAGTGTTAAAATTTAGTAAATTGTAGACCCCCTCAAAGATTCAATGGGTTATTTCAATAGTCTAGTTAGTGTCGTGTCTTGAATATTTGTCGTTTCTTGTTAAAAGCATCATCATATCTTGAATTTTATACCATTGTCTTCAACTTATCGCACTTATCATGCTCATATTTCATTTGGACAAAATCGTCATTGTTTGACCCTTTCGCCACTCCATTGAAGTTTTGGTAAGTAATAGTTTTTTGCATCTCATCACTTGAAATCCACCTATTTTCTTCCTCTCCGTTAATTTTTCGATCTTATCTATGGATGCCAACTCATCGTGCCTATGTCTATAATGCTATATATACCACCTTGGTTTTCTTGTGGGGAAAAAAAGGCCTATATCCTCCATTTAAAAGTAAAATAAAAACCTTCCTTTTTATATTAAAACTCTCATCTTTATAATTTACCCCTTCGAAAATTCTATTCCCCAAATAGTAAGATTTTAAATCTTTTATACTCTACTTTATGATTATAATTTTATAAATATGCAACAATCTCTCTCCCCACTTTAATTAAAAGGGGTCCCTTTTCATTAACCTTTATCCCTTTTTCTCTATGCCAAGTACAGTCGCAGCTTAGGGTCTGCTAGAGCCCGAAGAAATTAAAATCCATTGTACATGTAGGTCACGGATTCGATCTCGGCAGCCATGGACGCGGTAGCCTCGAAGAAGGAGCGGCTCCACAAGCCATACCTGGATTTGCAATCACATTCTTCGTCTTTGGTGAACTTCATAGTCCAGTGGAAGGAGCTGGAAGATCACTTCAATGACGTGGAGAAGCTCATGGCCTTCCAAGAAAGCTAATCGTGCGACTCGAAACAACGTCTTCTTTGGCCTCGGTTTGGGAATAGATCTCGTCTTCAATGGCAGATTCAGCACCCTAACGACTAGTCATGTGGTTGTTTACTGCAAGAACGACGATCATCTCGCAGACATATTGGAAAGCCGCAGACCATGGTAAATTCCGAGAATGCATTTTTTCTGGGTGAAAATATTCAGTGGGAGAAATATGTCAAGAGGTGTTCGAGGTGTTTAGGCAAGCCTCCTCTCGTCTTGTTCATGAGGACAATGCTAATGTCAAGCTCGATTTCCCTGCCATTGGCAAACGATTTTCCGTTGAAGATTCTCAAGATATTTTTGCATAGGTTAGCCACTTGAATTTGCAATTTCCAAGTTGTGTCATGACCATCATCTGTTGCACGGTAATAAAAGGGGACCTAATATTAGCAGTAATCATGTGTGATCACATCCATGTAGTTTCTTCAGTTAAACCAATATTAAGTGGGTTACAACTGTAAATCACTAACTGCTATTTGCTTCTCAGTGAGCCAAGTCGATGGAAAAACTTGTTTATCAAATATAAATGCCAAAATGCTAAAGAAAAACCATTATTTTATATGATTTCTGATGCCAATTTCTTTCCGGTTTTAGTCTGGACTTTTACACGCTCGCCTTGTCTAGCGGTTTTCTAAATTCGGTTTTTGACATTGCTTTCATAGAAATTCAGCCATCCTTGTCACTTGCTTGTCGGATGAGGGTTCAACTGGCTTAGTCTAAGATTGTCCTTTGCTGGCATTGGCCTTTACTGACGCCAGTGTTTAGTTGAGCCTAGGAAATGAAGGGAAGGGCAGCTACACAAACGATGAGTATATGCAAGAACTTTGTTGAGGGAAAGGAGGGATGAGTAGAGGTTGAGGTGCTTCATAGTATTGGAGTGTGTGAGGAGATAGGGTAAGGAGGGAATAGAATGACATAGGCTCTTTTGCAAGAAGTAACTGCTTCTGTACGTTTCAGGGCTGCTAGCAATAAAAATTTTGATGGGGAGATCTGCTGAGAAGGGAACTTGTTTATTTAATTGTTTTTTGTACTCAGAGGCGAGGGCTAATGAATGCATAAAGCTGGGTTTGAGCGGTGTCTGGTTATTCTCCTTAACAAGTTCGTTCCAACTCTATTTCTCTGTGGTTTATGTTAATAATATTTGGGAGTCGTCCCCCTTATGATATATAAATGAGAGATAGAGACTTTTGTCAAAACAATTATTATTGTTCTTAGACGAAGGAAATTGACTGGACTTGAATTGAAGTAAGGCAGACGCATATAATTATCATCTGTGTCGACCCTTCTTTCATATTCGCCTAACCCAATTAATTTTCAAGCTGTTTGGATCGAATTCACATCCCTACAATCACAATGGTATGCATTTCTGAAAATGCTTTCAACATGTAGTTGATGATTATAATTTCACGATCTACTTTAATTGCGCTTTCGTCCTTGGGATTGTCCAGGTTTGCATAGCTTTCCTGTTGCCGATTTTTCTTATTCCTATCTTCAACTTGCTGCCGTTGTTATTTGATTTATTGATGGTAAGGGTTTGTTGACTCATATACACATTTACATATTTTCATTTGGTATTTTCGATGCCCTGCTTTGATCTCTACTCGGTCAACTCTCTTTTAATTTTGTATTTTAGGTCAAGATTTATGCACTTTTCCGTAAGGAGTACAGGCGGCCAGAGCGCGTCCCTCCTGCATGTCCTATCAAGCCGGCCAAGAAGAAGGTGAGTACCTCCTTTTGCCATTTCTAATGATTTATTTATTTTTAATTGAGTGCTTCAATAAACATATCTCCAACCGCACATAGGCCAACTTCTGTTGGCGAGATTTGAAGGGCATCTATTCTACCAAATTGGTCAGGACTTGCACTTGATCTCATTGCTTTAAAACTGATACTACTGGATAGGGTATACACTAATAAAAATGGAACCTGGTGCATGTCTCAACATTCTGTCTACATCATGAGTGAATCAATGTCCCGCTGAGATGTTGGATGCTTTTCAATTCGTTTTATTGGAAAGCCATTTCAAATTTGGATTCGACATCCAATTGCTTTTGAAAATCGAATGAATTTTAGTTTTATTCTGTAATACTAGTTTCTAGGGTTTTCTGGGTTATCCTGAATACTGTTTATTTTTATTTATTACTATCTGACGTTTTGGTATTCTGAAGTGTTTTGGTAATTAAAAGTCATAATGGACCAAAATGAGGAGGGAGTTTAGGTTTTCCTTTTCAAAAGTACTCAAAATTGACCTTCTGATTTTCAATGTCGTCTTGGGCCAGAATTTTTTCTGTCAAAATGTTGGTGTATGAGGAACCCGTCCGTTGAGATTAGTTTTACAGCCAGATTATTATTGTGGCCTTACCGACAGATCGCGTAATAGTATCAGAATATTTACTAGATATCAAGATAATCTTTTGTAATTTGAAGTTATAATAAAAACTGGTCACCGAAAGCAAGCAGAAGCTTACTATTAATTGCTTGAGTTCTGCATTTCTTGAAAATTTTGTTTGTTAGAGTATTCGGTTTTTTTTTCGGGTTTAGCAAAACCGAATTTCTGGTTGTAATTTAGATGTTTGATTTTTGGGTGTTTATTGAGAATAAAGTTCAATTATTATTTGATTGTTTAATTTCCAAGTACTTTTTGTCAATTCCTTGGTGCAGTGTGTATTTTGTCAATTTGTGATTGCATTTTCTATTTCGTCATAGCTGAATCAAATCATATCGATGGATTCCTGATAAAGAATTGGACAGTTGATGAATATGTTATCTTGTCTTGTTGTTAAAACTTCATACCAACCTAAATCAAAATGAAAATCAGAGTCGGGGCTGCACCAGTTCCCTACCGGATTTCATTTTGGTGTTTTCTAAGTCAATTTCCTAGTGTCTCATCCCTCAAACAAGGCTCATAATGCTACAATTATGTATACGTGGCGATCCCAACGTGAAGAGTCTGTGTACTTGCTTGCAACAAACCCCTGATTTCCCAGATATTTATTTTACTATGCTTTCCTTTTATTTGAACCCTACCTGGCAGTAGTTCAAGACTTTAACTCTTTCCACCCTTTTTAACTGCTGTAAATATCAATGTTACATGGGTACGGGTCCTCAAGGATAGGAAACGAGCTTCCACACCCCCACATGTCTTGGAAACTTTGAAACTCCATTGGAAACTCCCCCGTCCCTGTTTAAAGGAAACTCAAGTAAACACAGAAGGGAAACGTTTCCCTCCTAAAACTGGTGTCCCCATGTTTCCTTTGACTGTTTTTTACCAAAAAAAAATAAAAAATAAAATGATAAAGGGCCATCCACTATTTTCCTTCTCTCTAGCCTCAATTTCATTTCACTATTCAATATGGTTGTATTTCTGAGCTTGTTTTATCAGTTATAGCTTATGTATGGTTGTATTTCATTTTATTTCACTTGATGTATGTTGTAAACTTGTATTAATCATTAGAATATAAAATTGAAGACTTTAATGACTTATGCTCCAACTTTCAATTTTTATGTATTCTAATATAAATTTTGTAATATTTTTTGCAAGGTCCTCTATGTTGAAGACCCTGATGTCCTCTTTGATGTTTCCTAAAATTTGAGGGAAACTTATATAAGCCGCTCCTATGTTTCCCTGCTCCCACGTCCCGACGTCCTGGAAACTTGGTGAAAAATTGGTGAATATATATTGATGTAGTGAAATTGAGATTAAAAGTTACAATTTTGGAGGTCCAATGCTAGGTTATTAGGTGGATGGAAAATAATTTTCTTGGAGATTTTATGGAATTGTGAATAATCCGAGACCTTTCTTTGAGACGTATCAGTGCACTAACTAGATGGGTTCTCAAGTCATAAAAGAACCTTCTACAGTCTATTTTTTGTGCTTATAGACTGCAAAATGCACAACTAAATTAAATGTATGATTTCTTTTTTAATTAGTATGAGGATATTTTTAAATTGTTCTGGTACCTGAAGGCTGATGGCATGCAATATTTGTAGAGATATAGAGATATAATTTGTACTTACTTTCAGCCTGTGTTGAATGGGACTCCTCCCCACCTTTAAAACCCAAATTTAGGCCATTCTTGCATTTCAGGGACTTTGGAACTCCTCGGAAATGTTGCAAAATGTTTGGGAACTTATAGAGGACTCTCCCCACATTTTGGGCAAGATTAAGGGAACTTTTAGGGCACCAGCACCATCCCAAGATCCATTGATTTTGTGAGGGATCACCAGATGTCCCTTGTGCTGTAGCTTTCTAGTTGGGTTAAAAAATGATTGAGAAGTTTGTATGGTCAAGTAGATGGATTTGAAAACTCTTTAGATGACCATTGACACTGCTTAAGTTCAGTTGTAACCACGTAACTATTTGTGCATTATAATGATGGTACTACTTTGACACGAGGTTAGAGAGTTCATATTAATATCCCATGAGGTTCACCTAGTCCTAAAGAGGTTGGTACAGTTTGCTTGACTTTTAAACTTATCTTTTTTTATCGATGGACCATAACCAAGAGTTGATATGTGAATCATGTAGATAAGCTTGTGGTGGAGGTTTCTCATGGACTTAGAATGGAATGTTCTCTCTTATTACATTTGCAAATCTCAACCTTGATTTTGACTCTAACCTCAAAGTGTAACCCACTGAGACTTGTCACCAGCAATTGTGCAAATGCAGGTTGAAGTTTGTTTCATTGCATTTTTTTGAATATTTTTGTTTATATATATGGAAATATGCATATGTTTTTATATATATATATTGTTGTTGTCCCCAACCCACTATTCCCTGAATAAGTTTGTGGGTGTGCTCTAGTTCTTCCAGACAATTGTCCACTTTGTGCCCCTGTTCTTGAAACTTATGCAACATAGATTTGAACTGTATATCTAGCAGTCATTCAATCTTTTTATGAAAGGCCATTTGAATTTGATTTTGTACTGCAGGCAAAATAGCCATCATTTCCTGCTGAGATGTAGAGGCGGCTAAATGCTTACCGGAAAGGTCTCTTGAAGGTGGCAAGCCCACTGGTGCAACAAAGACATCTGCATATATATCCAAGGAAGTAGTGGAGACAGTTGGTGGGTGCATCTGGATGGAATGGAGGTGAACAATGACACCATGTGAATTCTTCTTAAGGATCTTTTCTAGGCAATGTGAACTGATGATGCGGAGAGACCTTGGTTGTAAGACCATAAATTTGTGTTGTGTCCCATTGACTGAAAACTGCATCCCAAGTTTAGCAAAATCCCATAAGATGGGGCCAAGTGTGCATAACCATTGAACGCCCAAAACCACATCACATCCGCCTAAGGACAAGGCAAACATGTTAGAGCGCAGGTTATAATCTTCGAGAGAGATACACACATTGTGACACTTTCCCTTGCAAGGTAAGGTTCCCCCATTGGAAACCATGAATTCAAAGTTGGAGCAAGGATGGACAAAACAATCAGCATGTTTGGCGGTCCGAGGGTCAATGAAGTTATGAGTGCTACCAAAATCAATGAGTATTGTAAGAGGAAGCTTCTTGAAGTAACCCCTAACCCACATTGTTTGGGGGGGTGGTGATGCCGAATAAAGCATGGAGAGATATCTTTGGGTTGTCTTCTTGAGATAAGACGTCAATAGGCAACTCCTGAATGTTGACCTAATCATCCGGTGTATCTGGAGCTTCTTCATCAACTTCAGAGGTGGGAGGAGAATCCAAATCCAAGAGATAAAGCTTTTGTTGAACACATCTATGTCCCCGAGTGAATTTTTCATCACAATTATAACAAAGCCCTTTTTATCTATGTGCCTACATCTATGTTTCAGACAAATGCTTGATAGGAGTTGGTCGAGGAGCTGGCGGGATGGGAGGTCGTTGAGAACCCATATTTCGGAAGGGAACAAAAGTGGGTTTGGAGCGTTGTGGGGCGACAATCTTGTCTTTTGCCAACTTAGCCAACCCCAGGGCTTCCATCATTGTGTTGGGACAGAACATTTTGACCTCTGGGCAGATTTCATCCTTAAGACCACTGATAAAACAACTCCTATAGAAGTCATCAGACAATCCTTCTGTGTGGTTGGCTAGTTTCTCAAATTTTGTCTGATACTCTCTCATAGTTCCAATTTGACGAGGTTTAGTGAGTGCTCTGGTGAGGTCATCAAAAGCACTAGGAGAAAATTGTTGCAAAAGGAGTTGGCAAAAATTTGTCCATTTTGGCTCGTCATGAGCCTTGATGTACCAACGATACCATTGAAGGGCTTCTTGTTCCAAATGAAAGGATGCAAGTGGAAATTTTTGGACATCAAAAGTATTATGCAGACTGAAACACTGTTTTGCACGATAGATCCATCCAGTCGGATCAGTACCATTGAAGCAAGGAAATTCAATCTTTGGACCACGGAAAGTGCTGGAACAAGAGATCCCATTGGCAGCAGAAGATTCTTGCTGTGGGTTATTGTTCATGGCTGAATGTTAAAGATGTAGGCTCAGAAATTTTTCATCCAAATCTCGGAGTTTGGTTTGGATGGTTGCAAGTGCTTCCTCCATGGTTTTTGCTCCTGCACGGGTGACGACCATAACCAGGAGTTTTTATTTTATTTTTTAGGGGGGAGATGGATAGAAAAACACAAACAAAAGCTTATTTAGTAAAGGGAAATTTGGATTTGGAAAAAACTTGGATGGGTAATTGGGGTTTGACTAGGTTTTGGACACTTTTTGATGGACAGAGAAGCAAAAAATGGGGATGTCAAAAGCGAAGTGAAAGAATGAGAAAATTTGTCAAAGAGGGACAAAGAAGCAGAAATAGGGGAATGAACACGGTGGCAAAAGTTGGAGGCGAGTGGGTGAAAATTGAGGAAGTTATGACAAACCCTAAAAATAGACAAATGTGGGATTTCTGGCTTTGGGAAGTAGAATTTGGGATAGGATCTTCAGGAATGAAATATGGAGAATGGGATTGCAGGGGTGTCCAAAAATTTTCAAGGGAAACAGAGTTAAAACAAGGGAGATATTGAGAAAAAACAAAATTTTAGGAATGGATTTGCAACAGCACAAAAGGGATCGAAAACAGATAGATCTACAATGGCGTGGAAGGGATAGGCAACAGATGGATCTGAAATGACTTCAAATGGATAAAAAATGGCTGGATTTGAAACAAATTTCAGAATAAATCTGAAATGGCTGGACATAGAACATCTGTTAGAATGGATTTGAAATGGCTGGATCTAAAACAGCTTGGAATGGATCTGAAACGACTGGATCTGAAACAGCTCGGAATGGATCTGAAATAGTGCGGAAGTGATTGGCAACAGTTCAGCTAAAAATAGATATGGATCCCAGGTATGTGTGGCTTCTATCGGTTCAGGGGATTCACTCAGCCACCAATGATGTCTTACGGCTTGCGTATTGGGGTAGTACCCCTCACTCCATGAATCAGGTAAAACTGATAACCACTTTGCCACAAACGGCAGCTCTTGGTTTACATCACGGGTGGGAACTAGTCAATCAGGTAGGGGTCATTGCCATTTTTGTTGGTAGGTCCTCTCAATGGGCCAGATACTTCGGGGTTCATGTGGTACTCCTCACAATGGGTTTTAGGGCTTATGCCCAAGTACTTCCCAGAGTTAAGCAGATAGGGATTATTCCCAGATCCATAGATGCAACAGATGCAAAAAAAAAATTTGGCAGAAATTTCACCCAACGAGCCCAAGAAAGTCTTTTGACACTAGATGTGAAGAACCTACAATAATTAATTAATGAAAACACACGAAACAGTAGAAATAGCAGAACTCATAATCACTTTTCTATTGATCGCAGGCCATTTCGAGGGGTCAACCTCCTTTGAGCAAGCTCAATACAAATAACTTCACGGTACCTTCATTGGTCTCAACAAAAACTTATTTACTAAGTCTAGGTGCCAATACCATGGGTCAATAACATGTGTCAATACAAACCATGGGCCAATACAAAATATGGATCAACAATTACTACAGGACGAATTTCAAAGCATATGCGTCCAACAACAATAATACAAACTATGGATCAACAGATACTACGAGACGACTTACAAAGCATATCCGTCCAACAACAATATACTAACAAAGTAAATAGAAGGGTTGACATGGGTTCCTAACATACGACTATTAGTAGCTAATTTTCAGTATCTTATAGCGCGACTAACGTTTAGTCGTATTTAGATTAGTCATTAATATGTTATCATCTAGTAGTTTATTTAGTCGTATATTTCGTCATTAATTGTGACAATCAATGACTAAATCACTGAGTATCAACGACTAAATCAATGAGTATCAATGACAATAAATGACTAAATCAATGACTAATAATTCAACCAATTAATGACCAGTGAAATACTACGAGAGATAAGATAGTGGAAATCAGATACTATTATTCACCGACTCAAAAATAGTCGTTTATAGTCAAATTTTAGTCATTTTTTTATTCATCAATTTCTCATTTTGTACTAGTGGATAAATCGACTCCTTGGGGATTCTTCGATGGGGCAGTCCAAGGAATTCAATCATAGTGTGGAGGTGGGGGCATTTTAATTCTCTCAGAATCTCATTTCATCAAATTCAAAGCTGGTTTGGGCAGGGAAGCAAACAATTTTGCGGAACTATAACTTTAAGGTTATTTTTATGTTTGGTTCCGGAGAAGGGGGCAAATTCTCTTCAGGTGTTCATAGATTCCAAGTTCATACCGGACTGGGTCAATAACAGAAGTGTTAGAAATGATTTAGCATCTCTATTTTTATTTGGGAGGTCAAGAGGATCAAGTCTACATTGGAAAGGGTCACCTTCACACATGTCTACTGTAAAAGGAATGTAGAGGCTGACCTTCAATCGAAAGTTGGAGTAGCGATGGAGCATGGAACTTGGTTCCAATCAGATATGATAGATGGGGTGGTGTCTAGATATTATCACCCTCCCTCTTACGACTTCTAAGCAGTTTGATTGATGAGGCCTAGACTATAAATCTATGCTCTCGATGGGATATATTTTTGTTTCTGATTTATATGAGACTGATTGTGATCAATGTAATCGAAAATATGATCTCTTTTAAGTTGGGTCGAGGTCTGTGACCTTTTGATAATTTCTGGAAGATCTGTGTATGCTTGACGAAAGGGTAAAGATAGTTTATACCTGGTTTTTTCCTTTCTGGAGAGGACTCCATGGTGTTCTTTAACGAGCTTGAAAAATGTAATTTTGGACTTCCATATAGAAATAATAAAATTACAAATTTTTTAGATGAAAAAAATAATTTCCAAACCAATAAAAAATTAAACCTAGAAATGAAATTTCGCACTTCATCATATAGCTTAAAATCCAAATCCATAAATTAGAAGATGACCGACGTAATGGTGTCTTGGAATTCCGCCCTGGGATACTGAAGTTTAATCACCAAGATTAAATTTAATTGACGATTTAACAAAAAACACCACCCCTTCCTTATGTCCTGTCACTCCAAAACACTATTCACCTTTCATAAAACCCCAACCTTCGAATAATAGTGTGCCAATAAACCTTCCAGTAATTACTATTCATGGTGAAGAATCTCAGATGTTGTCACATAAACTTTCTAATACTCGCACGGCTACTTTCCTATGTTTCTCCGATGATGAACATGGACAAAACACTCGAACGCGATAGAGACCACGAGAAGAGGGATTTCCCCCCTCTACACAGTGTTTGCATGTGACCGATTATCATGTGAACATTCACATAATTCCAAAATATTGTTATGATAAAATATGGACCATAATTACTATTTTATGGTCCATATATGTCAAAGGAGTCAAAAAAGGGAGATTGGGATAGATTAAAAAGGTTATAATAGTAAATAGGGAAAGCAAATCTTATGATTTAAAGATATTGTCATTTGGATGTAGTTTGGGTGGTTGGAAGAAATGATTGTTACCCTTCTTGTAAGTGACATGATGTTCTTGTTGATCTCTAATGTAATGATTAAGTGGATTATGTAATCATAGCAGGTGTTGGAATAGTAGTCAGAATACTCTGGTTGTGTTCACTAGGAAAGATAATGGGTTTACAATTAAGTTTTTAAAATACGATTGTTGATGTATATGTAACTTCGGAACGTATTTTACCCATGTGTATTGTATTCCTATAGAGATGTTTTTATTCCTCTATACGGAAGTGTCGTCATTTATATTATAAGTGTCGTAACTTATACTTGATGGGTTATTAGACCACCTTGATGAGGTCGTCCCTGTATGAGTCATGTGGGTAAATGGGTTATTAGACCACCAAGTGTGGGGTCTGCCTGGATTAAGTTAACCATGGGTTATTAGGCTAAGCTAGACAAGTCGGCCCCATTAGTTTATTGTGCAGGACAGGACAAGTATAAATAGAGATCGGGAGATCTCTATTTGATCACTCATTACTCACTTCTATCTCTCTCAGAAAGTGGTGCACTTGTGAGGAGGAGGATCATCTACTAGGAGAAGACTATCTCTTGTACTTTGGTTGTATCATTTCTCTATCTATCTCTCAAGAAGTTGCGGGGTTTTTCACCTTCTTGGTTTTCCCTGGTGAAACTCCGTGTTTCTTGTGTGCTTGCATAATTGTGTCTATGATTGATATGCTGTAGATATGATGTCGATATGTTGTACAAGTTATTCTCTTTGTTAAGATCCTAGATCAGATTGAAATTTCTGAAAAACTAACATGGTATTAGAGCTATCCTGAAAGAAGGCATGCTATGGCATGTATGACACTTGTTGCACTTGCGATGCTAGGGCTTCATATAGCAAAAACCAATCATCATAGAATTTTCGCTATAAATCCATTTCAGTGTGGTTTCAGGATCTGAAGCTCTTACAGGTCGAATATAAGATCCCCATGTACCTCATGTCCAAAGCACAACTCCTAATCTTTGTGATTTATGATCTGTACAATATAGGGTTTATGCCTCTTCCAGATCTCAATCATAAATAGGTGACCTAGGAAAAAAGGTCATAACATGGGTTAGGAAGATCCAAATTAAATTTCATAAAAAGTGACAGGTAGGGAATGGACTGTATTTTCACAGGCCAAAGTTTCAGAGGCCGAAAGTGAACCAATGACACATGGAACTCCTTACAAATTCGCTCTCCTATTTTATCCCATAAACAAGTCATGTTGTGACACGTGTCATAACTCTCTCTCTCAGAGAATCCAATGGAGGTCAGACCTGTGGGGTTGGAAATATGACAGGTCGGGCTACCATAGGTAGAGTTTTCAGACCGAGTGGATTCATAATATTGGAGTTACACTAGAAACAATCAGGTGCATATTTTTGTCAAAACATAATTGGATTTTGAGCACCTTCATTCATGGCTCCGGGATTTAGGGTTTCGGAGAAAGTTGGAATTTTTGTAATCGGAGACCACGGCTGAATGCTACTCATAAAAATTGAAATTTAGAGACCAAGATCAATTTTTTTTTTGTGCAGAAGGTCGGGCTTGATCAAACCCTAGTTCGGGACTTTGATCGGAAAAGTGGAAAATTAGGGCTTCTGCAAAAGTTGCAATTTTTTGAAGTATGTGACCATGGCTGGAAGATCCTCAGAAAAATAGAAGTTTAAAGATTTGGATCGAACCGTTTGGTTGGGTAGAAGGGTGGGCTTTATCAAACCCTAGTTCAGGATCCTGTCGAGAAGATCCGTAAGTTTCAAAGGCAATTTTGAGGGGTAAAACTTTGCAGTTTTCAAATTATGAGTATACCAGCTTGATCAGCTCATCAAGGAACATCCTTCTATCCTTTAAGAAGTTTGAATTTTTAGGGTTTCTCTGAGAAACCCTAATCCATCTCTAGATCCAGTTTCTGAAGAGAATCGTTTGGTCACCTACATAAGTGAAGAAGTTCCCATTTCAGAGGGAGATGAGGCTAAGACCTTACATAAGAAGATTACAAGCAATCGCGACAGGTATGACTTATCCAGGTATGTTTTGAGATCTGTTCATGATTAAGCTTATGGTATGTTTGTCTTCATTAAGTTTAGTACAATCTTGATTAACTTTAGAATTGTTGTATCACCTTAATAAAATTATGAATGCAGATATTCATTGATTAGGGTTTTGACACTTATGATTGTACTAATGCATTGTGGTGTTGTATGAGGTTGATGTTGTCCGCTAACATGAACGGTACATCAAGAAAGACAAATCATGTTCTAGTTCAAGAACATATGACATTGCTAGACATAACTAGCAAATATGATAACCAGGTATGTTTTTCCTATATCAAGTTAGAATCCTACCTTGTGTTAGGATCTTATACTGTTGTATGCTTGATAATGATTATTTATGAAGTTAGAAATGTAAGTAATCAAGGTTTTAGGCATATTATGCTTCTTACTTTGATTGATGATATGACTAACCAGAAGAGTCCTATGGTCAATAAGAATATGCATGAGTAAAAGAAGTATTCCATGAAACCTTGAATACTAATGTTTATTATCTGTGTTTAAAATGATCATTACTGTACATGTTTGAGATTATTGTGTGGTTGATAGTATTGAGATTATACTAATAAATGTATGATTATGTATGAGATCTCAAGGATATCACAATAATGATACTTGTAAGCATGAATAGTGATCCATGATGGATATAAGTTCAAGGATAGGTAATCCACGAAGCAAAGATCAAGAGGGAGCACACTCCAGTAGTTTCTGCAAGGATGCAGATATTCAGAGGGAGTCGACCACTTCTCACAATCCACATCAGAATGGAGTTGCAGAAAGGAAGTAAAGACTGAGAGGGAGTCAACCCAACAAACAAACAAAGATAAGTATTTGAATTATCATTTCTTGCATATTTGATTGGTTAAATAATCCTGTTCAATGATGTATATACTGATGTTCCTAGAATTAGGCTATGTATTTTGGCATATTATAATAATTGCATTAATGAGCAGCACACTACTAATATGCATGTAATGGGTAAGTGGCCTATGGCACTGTACAACATTCCATTGCTACTTATCTAGAATGAAACCTCTTTGTTGACATGTTGGGAGTTGTGCACACTTTTAACAATGTTCTAGTAGAGATTGGAAGGCATCTAGAAAGTTACGGGATATGGATAAATGTTGTATTGAAAGCACTGGCTAAAATAATTGCATGACTGTATGATATATTTTCTTTGTGTAAGAATTTGTTCTGAAAACTATGAGATGTTTTCTAATCATGCAATTTAACTTGTTTTTTAGGAAAGATCATATACCATCACCTACAAAAGAAGGACTACAACATTTGTTCCAACAATAAAGATATCTATTAAAAATATTGAAGAATCTGAAGTTCCTAGGATACGGGATGAAGTAATGGAAGAATACCATGATCCGTCGATCATGAAGAAACATGTTTGGGATGTAATCCCAAGACCGGATGGGAAGTCTGTTGTGACTTCCAAGTGGATCTATAAGATCAAGCATGCTGCAGTTGGTAGCATAGAGAAATACAAATGTGAGGTTTGTAGCTCGTGGCTTCTCCCAGAAAGAGGGATTGAGTACGAAGAAACTTCTACAACTATAGCCAGGCACACTTCCATCAGATCAGTACTTGCTCTGGCCATAGCGATGAAATGGAAGATACACCAGATGGATGTCAAGACAAATTTCTTGAATGGTGTAGTCGAAGAGGAAGTATATATGGAACAACAACTTGGGTTTGAGACACATGACTGAGAGTCACATGTGTGCAAACTGAATAAATCCCTGTATGGTTTGAAACAGGAAGCCAGGACCTGGTATGGTAGGATAAATGGATTTCTATCCAGTTTGGGCTTTACCAAGAGTAAAGCGGATTCCAACCTTTACTACAAGGTTGAGGAAGGCAATCTAGTGATACTACTATTGTATGTTAATGGCTTGTTTGTAATAGGTAAGGATTTATTGATTGCCGACATGCAGCAAAAGCTTGCTGCCGAGTTTGAGATGAAGAACTTGGGGATGATGCACTACTTTCTTGGTATGGAGGTGTGGCAGAGTGCAGATGGAATCTTCCTTGGACAAGGGAAGTATGTAGCGGATATCCTGAAGAGGTTTGGGATGATGGACTGCAAGGCCATGGCCACACCTATGGCATTGAACCTGAAGCTTCTGTGTGATGTTTCATATGATCCAGTTGATGTCACATTGTTTTGTCAGATGATTGGGTCCTTGATGTACCTGACAAACATGAGACCAGATATTTTCTTTGTGGTGAACACATTGATCCAGTTCCTCACAGATCCCAGAGGTGTTCACCTGGTTGCTATAAAGCATATTCTGAGGTACCTGAAGGGTACAATTGATTATGGGCTCAAGTATGATGCGAATGAAAAGTTTAACCTATAGGGTTATGTTGATTCAGATTGGGCAGGAAGTGCTGCAGATAGGAAGAGCAATTCTGGGTGCTACTTTAGTATGGGATCGAGTGTGATCTCTTGGTTTAGCAAGAAGTAGTCCTGCGTAGCACTGAGTACAGCCGAAGCAGAGTATGTTGCAGCTTGTTCCACTAATTGTGAGGCAGTATGGATAAGGAAGCTATTGTCTGAATTATTTGATCTCCCATTGGATGCTACTGGTATCTTCTGTGATAACCAGAGTTGTGTGAAGCTGTCTGAGAACCCGGTGTTCCACGACAGGTCAAAACACATTGAGATCAAATAACACTATATCATGGATGTGGTGTAGAGAGGAGCAGTGAAGCTCCTGTATGTTGCGACGAACGAGCAGATTGTAGATGTGCTGACGAAACCACTAGCCAAAGTGAAGTTTGAATACTTCAGAGAGAGGCTTGGTGTTCTTCATATTGACGACACTTTGAGGAAGAAGTGATGGACACATTTCTTGGAGCCATTCCAAGCATGATGAGAGGATGATCCTTTCAATGGCTATGGATGTAAGCGCTGGATGATGAGCATCAGGACAATGTTCAAGTTTCTGCTCTGTATGATCAGTTGGATCGCTTATATGTATGCATCATGTTGGATGCTTGTTATGATCATTTGGATCATTCATATGTATATGCATCATGTTGGATGCTAGATATGATCAGTTGGATCATTTGTATGTATATGCATCATGTTGGATGTTGGATATGATCAATTGGAACATGTATATGTATTTGTATATGTATCACGTGGATAAATTGTATGATCAGGTAGATCATGTATGATGATATGTATCAAGCAGATACTATGTATCCATCAGGTGGATGCATTGTATGATTAGGATGATCATGGATGATGAGCTTTAGGATGTTGCTCCAGATGACATGCATTAGGATGATGCAGTGATGATGATCAGGATGATCATGAGTACATCAGGATGATGTATGGTGAGTATCAGGTTGATACTATGTGGCCATGGAACAGGTTGTGCGGATAAGCATATAATCTATCCCTGGGAGAATTGCAGATGCTCTTGCTAGGTTTTGCTGCTGGCATATAATAGCTCCCTGGGAGATCTGGCAAATGCTCTTTCGAGGTTTTGCTTGGAGGGACATATAATAGCGCCCTGGGATATTTGTAGATGCTCTTACTAGGTTTTTCCGCTGGCATATAATAGCTCCCTGGGAGATCTGGAAAATTCTCTTGCTAGGTTTTGTCCATGGCATATAATTTCTCCCTGGGAGATCTTAAAGGTTGTGTTGGGCACGTAATCAGTCCTGAGATGCTCTTGCTAGGTTTTGCTTGGTAGCATATAATGTCTCCATGGGAGATCTTGCAGGTTGTGCTAGGCATGTAATCAGTCTCGAGATGCTCTTGCTAGGTTTTGCTTGGTCACATGTAATAGCTCCCTGGGAGATTTGATAGGTTGAGAAGTGTGCTCGTAATCAGTCCTGGGATGCTCTTGTTATGTTTTGTTGGTGCATGTAATAAGCCCTGAGGATTCCACAGTATGGCAGTGATGATGAAGACCTACAGGTGGTGGGCCTACATCCAGTATGAAAAAGGACTGGCTCTGTAGAACTTCCTATGACGAGTAGATTCAGAGATTGATTGAGATAGTAGCAGCAGTGACGATGATGATGATTTGAGGATGATGATTCACTAATGACGATCTAGAGAAGAAGACTTGTGCTAGCAGATCTGTGTCGAGAAATACCTTCCTAGTTAAGAGGGAATGTTGATGTATATGTAACTTTGAAATGTATTTTACCCATGTGTAACTTTGTTATTATTTTTCTATACGAAAGTGTCGTCATTTATATTATAACTGTCGTAACTTATACTTGATGGGTTACTAGACCACCTCGATGGGGTCGGCCATGTATGAGTCATGTGGGTAAATGGGTTATTAGACCACCAAGTGTGGGGTCGGCCTGGATTAAGTTAACCATGGGTTATTAGGCTAAGCTAGGCAAGTCGGCCCCATTAGTTTATTGGGCAGGATAGGACAAGTATAAATATAGATCGGGAGATCTCTATTTGATCACTCATTACTCACTTAAATCTCATTCAGAAAGTGGTGCACTTGTGAAGAGGAGGATCCTCTGCTAGGATAAGACTATCTCTTGTACTCTGGTTGTACTTTGGTTGTATCATTGCTCTATCTATCTCTGAGGAAGTTGCAGGGTTTTTCACCTTCTTGGTTTTCCCCACTGGAACTCTGTGTCTCTTGTGTGCTTGCATTATTGTGTCCATTATTGATATGATGTAGATATGATGTACATGCTATTCTCTCAGTTAAGATCCTAGATTAGATTGAAATTTCTAAAAATCTAATAATGATTGTAACTTTGCTCACATTCTCATGGTTGTGATTGCTTTTGTCCTTTTCCCTTTTCTACAATTTATTAGTTTAAGACTTGTTTCTGCATTTTTATCTAAAAGTTTTATGTGACTAACATATATGAAATTGTCAATGACATGTTTTTCCTTGACATTATGATGATCGACATTGGCATATGAAATGGAAAGTGGGGCCAATTGCAAGTCTTGGGAAACTTTGGTGGAACAGATACTCCAAACTCGTGATTGCTTAGTTGAAAAGCGACCAAATTGAATTGTGTTAATTGATCCCCCGTGATGTTAAATTTATTAATGTTGTCCTCAATAGTGATAAGAAGAAGCTTGTTAACAAAAATGTTTCTTTTACATCCAGTGGTCATTTATATTGACATATATATGTCATTGATTAGAACAAAAATTACATCCAAATTAGCATCCATAATTGACATTATTGCATCAATATGAGAGATTTCTTTAATGTCATCATTACCATTGACTAGTTTTGTCCTTACAATGAAATTTGGTTTGGATGTTTATGCATGATGCATCGGCATTTAGTCACATTGCCTTCCACAAGTATATCTAGGGGATTAAGCCACATAACTAACCCTTTCTCCCAACTGCAATCTAACAATATGTGAGTATTTGTCTCTTGATATATATGAAAATAGGGACATGAGCCCTATATTTTTATGCAACAAATTAATTTACACGCATGTTCATTAAATTGCTAACCTGATAGCAATGGTAGATGAGGCATTGTCCTAGAAAGAATGATGGGAGAGAGGTGAGACATGAGCCACCTCCGTCTCACCCTAATGACACCTACATGAACCCCTTATAATATTTCACTAACATGTTGTGGGGTGTGATTCAATGGTTATAATATGCAATGAGGAGCTTCTGACGAGAAGCAAACTTAGTCAAGGACATCTCTAGAGGGTCATAGCTTGGCATATTTATGTGTGTTGCCGATGTGGATTGATTTTAGTGGTGGGATTACTCCCATTTCTTTGTGTGATTGGCCTCTTACTTATGTTATGGAGGTGCATTACTCTACCTACTTTCATGATACATTGTGACGGACATTGTTGCTCAATGGTGGGTTGGTGTTTAGTGGTGTCAGACTCTTTGGCCTCCCATTTTTTGACTCTTTGGTCCTTGATTTGGAGGGTGGGAATTGTTTTTTTATGGCCCTTTGACTATTTATGATAATCCTAGTGGTGTTCTTCCACTATTAGAACACAAATTAGAGCTAGCTACTTGGATGTCTCCTTCCCTCGTTTTCTAATGCGTTGTATAATGAAGTTCAACAAATATGACCAATTTTTGCAAAAGGCCAATGCCTTAAGCATGAAGACCTTTGTACAATTTCACTTTATGTTTTGTGCTCTAGTGGTCATTACTACATGAAGTATGGTCTTTGAATCCCTTCCGACCAAGATTTAAACAAAAGGGTTTTGTGTATGTGTGGGTGTGGGTGTGGGTGTGTGAGCAAGTGACCAAAGTAATCCTTAAAATTATCAGATCCTTTTGTTCGGTGGTTCTCAATGTTTTTGAGGTTAGAGCAAACGTTTTTTGACATCTTTGTTTCTCATTTTGTTCAGGAGGAAATATAATATTTAATCCTTTCAAAAGATAATAAAATAACTCATGCCCATCTTGCAAGAATTCTTTCCAATAAAAACATTTATCATATGAACCTAGCAACATATTAAATTAGCATCAAACTAGACATATTAATTAAATGGCCACCTAAGTTGGAATAATTTTCACAAACAATGTACATAAGAGAACAATACCCAATCAAATTGCAAATGTACCTTGAGGCAAATGCATCTCATATAACCTCAAAATCAATATGTGGTGTCAGGAAGCTATAGAGTTCAAATCATTTTTTTTAAACTTAGACTTGGAGTTCAATACACATGCAGATGCTTTATCTAGATGTCGTCTTGTGGCCTTAGAGGGGTTTATTCATTTTGAGGAGTTGTGTCGGGGTCTACTTTTTTCCACATGCAGTTTTCCTGTTTTTGGCTCATAGATGGAGACCTTTCTCCTTGTTTTTATTTTTTTGTACTTAGCAGTTATATATACCTTTCCTCTTTTCTTTTTGGTCTCTTTCCCCATTGATGAATTTTCCATCCATCCGCATTGTTAAAATTTAGTAAAATATTGTACAAGTTCATTATCAAAATTGTAATTTTCCATTGTCATTGTGAGACAACTAAAAATGACTAACATAAACGACTAACTCACATTAATCGTTGTTAGCTAGTCATATTTATATTCCTGTGACAAAATTAGTCATTTATGTCAGTCATTTTTATTTAGTCACTTGTCATCTAGTCATATATTTTATCCCGTGACTAAATTAGTCGTTTATCTTAGTCGGTATTTGTAGGCTTATTTAAAATTGCTCAATTTTAGTCGTTTATCCCTTAAAAAAACAGTGGTGACTAATTTTTTTAGTCCCCTAGTCACTTATCTGTCATTTTGTACTAGTGGACCCAATGCAAAATTTTGGTACATGACAACATAGCTCATTAAATGCATGTGAATCAAATTCACCTCCATTATCATACCTTAATGCATGGATGTGATTTTATTTTTGATTTTCAACTAGGGATTTAAACTTTTTAAATTTGCTGAGAGTTTCACTTTTATCCTTCATGAAATAAATCCATGACTTCCTAGAAAAATCATCTATGAATAGTACATAATATAAGAAGCCACTCAAGGAGGGGGGTGACATGGGACCACACACATCATAATGTATTAAATCTAAAATCCTTTTAGATCTAGTAGAACTGCTAGAGCACATTTTCTTAAAATTCTTCCCAAGTGCGCAACCTCGACATACACTATCATGCTCAAAATCAAATATGGGAATACCTTTTACCATCTTTTGAAGTCTTGGTAGCGCTTTATAATGTAGGTTTCCAAGCCTTCGTTGCCATAGCTCACATAGACTAATAGTGTGGTGAATCATATCTTGAATTTACTTCTCGGGTACCTTGTAGAGTCCTCCCTCTCGAACTCCAATCACAATAGCAGATTCTAGGATTTGTTCTTCAACCATAAAAGTGCTTTGTTATCCATGAAGATAACTCAGAAGCCTTTGTCTTCAAGAACTGAAAAATGAGAGGAGGTTCTTCTTCCAGCGTGGAACATATAGAATGTCCTCCACATGTAGAATATCAATGGTGCTTAGCTGGAATGAGGTGGACCCAACTCCTTGGATAGAATAAGTTGATTTGTCCCCCAACTCAACCATGCATGCGAATTCGTTCTCTTTTAGATCGGTGATGGTACTCTTGTAACAAGTCATATGTTTGGATGCACCACTGTCAATCAACCATGTTTCTACATTTGTGATGATGGATCCTGAAATGGATGAGACAAGATAATACTCCCTTCTTGTATCATTTCCTTCGGATGCGTTCTTTTGATTGATTTCATCTTCTATGGCAGTAGAATCATGAAACTTTCCTTTCTGTTTTGCTCTACAATCTCTTGAGAAATGGCCTTTCTTGTTACAACTGAAGAATCTAGATTTTGGCTTATCAAATCCTTTTTTGAACTCCTTATTCTTTGAATGAAAGAACTTATTTCGGAATAAGGGTTTCTTTCCTTTCTTCATTCTTGTCATGAGGGAAATATTTTCTTCTTTGATGCACATTGACTTGCTCTGGATTCGCCCCTCGTCGTGGAGAAAATTACTCCACAACCTTTTGAAGTTAGGTTGTACCTATCATCCATTTACTACAGCCAAGACTGTCTCCCATGAGGATGGGATACCATCAATATCGGTTTGGAGAATATCATCTTCATCCACCACTACTCCAATACTAGCAAGTTGATCTCTTACCTAACATATCCTAGAGAATAAGGAGGCCACTGTCTCATCTATCTCCATCTTTAAGTTTCGAATCTTATTCTTCAATGCCCTCTTTTGACTTGAGGCCTTCTTCTCATATAGATTAGTCAATGTATCATAACATTATTTTGTGGTCTTCACTGGTGTGATCACGACCATCGAGTTATCTTTTACTGAATCATAGATGATATGTTTAGCCTTAGCTTGATTCTTCTTTTAGTTGATGTGCCCTGCATTAGATGTAGGCTCCTCCACTGCAGTGGATACATAGCAATCCAAGTCATGTTCCTCTAGCATGTTGAGAATCCTATCCTTCCAAGTGTTGAATTTTGAGGTGCCCTCAAGATGGTCTTACAGTCATACAGGGACTGATGCCATAGTCTTGAAATCTTGTGCTCAACTTCTTAGGATCTACGTAGGCTCTAGCTGACATGCAAAACTGATCTTCGTCATGCCCTAAGCTTTGATACCATGTTTAAATTGGGTTGAGATTGGATCTTTAATTATTTTAGATGCAGGTACTTAAAGTAATGACACAATTCAATCCATGAAATTCATACAACCATAACACATGATATACCCTGGGGAAAATCCTCAAAATTATGAGAAAAAAAACCCCAGCAATTCTTCTTAGTATAATAGAATGGATAGATGACAATGCTTTATTTTACAATGTAGCAGATTCATTTTGGAAGATAAGAGATTACCAAACTTCTTGGTGAAGATACATAAGCAATAGAGAAGAGAGATCAATCGGATGTGTGCCCAACACAACAGTAACAAGCACAAACAATACCTTGCACAAATAGAAGCACCTTGCCTTCAATAGAGAAGAGAATTCACTTCACATTGGATTCAACAATTCTATATATTATATTTATACATTCTTCTCTTCTATTTTTAACTTCTAACTTTAGGATAAACTTGCCCTCAAACTGGATGTATTAATCTTGCATGGAGTGGCTCGCCCCCATTCTCATGCAGTGCTTCATCTCATTGAGCTATCACTTAGGATGAACTCGCCTCTTAGCTGAAAGCTTGCCCACTTAGTTAGGTGACTAACTTAAGTGTCGACATGAAAGTGTCACAACTTGTGTGTCATCTTTTAGTTTAACATAAGTGTTATCGTGCAATGACACTTAGTGAACTAGATCTTCTTTGTTGTCACTTAGTTAACTCTCTTTAACTGAAGTGTCATTTTTTAGTTTAACTAAATTGAAAATACTTTAGCTAACTTGTCCCTTTTATTTAACTCTTAGTTAACTGAAATCATGCTGATTGGTTTACTTGAAGTGAGAACTGTGAGTTCTTTAGTTAACTAAGACATATCTTTAACCGATGCTTGAACTAAAGCATTGATACTTAACTGAAGCTTTATAACTGAAGATTTATAGTTGAAGCTTTAATAATTCGAGTTCTCTTGATCTATATACTTCATCTTTTACTTATTTATCTCTTACTGCATGGTCAATATGTGCTAACTTTAATTATCCATCACATTACATTATACTAAGAATATTTATTGGATGTTGTGATCATATTATATTATTCTATACCAAATGATCATATGCTAAAGTAATTCACTTTAGAGGTGATCATTCTCTAAAGGAAACTTAATAAAAATATGGTGATCATGGTTAATAATATATCACACAACATTAAATGCTTTTAACAAGTAAATCATGACCTTTATATGGAAGGTCAACCTCTATACAGGAGGCCCATGTCATGGATACGTTTATACGGAAGGTTGGCATGATGAATCATGAATTGATACACACAAGTTTGGATCATTGTACAACAAGACTTTACAACATCAATACTTTGATCAATTACCTCTATACGAGAGGAATAACCTTTACATGGAAGGAAATCAAAGTGCTCACCTCTATACGGGAGGATCAATCTTAACTACAAAAGATATGTTTGGAGAATGTCTCTTGATGATGTATATTTAACAATATGTTTATGTTATGCTGAAAAGTTTTGGAAGACTTATATGGATTGTGTAGAGAGCATGTTAAGAAAAGAAGATGAGCAATAACGACATGTAGGAAGTGTAAAATATTGAGGACAATTAAAAGTTGAAGATAAAGAAATAAAAAATTACCAAAAGCGAGGACGATGTTATTTTTAAGGGGGGAAAGATGTAGCATCCCTCTTTTGCCCCTATTCTTTTGTAAATGAAAATTCTAATTATGTACATGTTTCTTGTGAGGATCTCAACGCCAAGGCTCCACCAGTAAACATTATAAGTATTGTTATTTTATTTCATAGGTTGTAATTGTTGATTATAGACCTAGGAGACTGAAGATTATGACACAACTAAATGATGGGGCAATAAATCCACTAGGGGGGGGAAGGAAATGATGAAGAATAATGGGAACCCATGTGATGATAAAAATTTGTCATCATGGTTATCTGGGGTTTGGAATAAAAGTAAACTAGGGATGTTCACTGGCCTAAAAACCATATAGATGTAAACCTAAGTTAAGGTCAATATTTTTTTTTTTTTGTAACTAGAGGAATCGACAACTAGAGACTAGGTTGGTACTCGCATGACACAGGGTCGAGGGATCCAATCCCGCTACCATTATACCCCAAGGTGCTCCACACACCCCGCAAGCATGGGACATGGGTAAAGCCGGGTGTGATTTGAACTCATGACCTCCATTTACAACTATGTCTTAATAACAACTGAACTGCCAATGAGCCACACCCATGGGAGCTAAGTTCATGTAAGTATTAAGTAAATGGAAAATAATTATTATTCAGTGATGAGGGTTTAGCAAGCCTTTATGACTATATTATAAACCTATTATCCTAAAGCTAAATACTACTATGACCACAAGTTTTGTTAGAACATTTTTCCACCTATGTACATTAATCATTTATTAATGATGATTAATTAGCCCAAGTGATTAATGATTACATCCCTAAGTTGATTAGCTACTAAATGGTCAATTATCATGAACTAGATAGCAAATGTGAACAAGTGCTGAGTCAAACCAGCTAAGTGGAGCGCTCCCCAGGGCAATTAATGCACTCAGCATGCCTAGAGCGCCCTCCTCAGGTCATTTAATGCACTCAGCATGCTTCTCTTCTACCTAGGGCGCATTTGCTCTCTTTGTGGACAATCTTGCCTTGTTTTGTCACATTTTTTACCAATTTTAGACTCCAAACCTCTAACCAACCAGTTTCTTCACATGTGTGAGGTCACATGGGCCTGTCCAGTCATTCCCAGCATTCACACTGCAGATTCGAACCAGTTTGGGATGGTTTGGGATATTTTGGTCAACTTAGGGGGGTTTGAGCTTTTTCTAAGCTAGATCAGTGTGAACACTCCAGATGGATTCGAATTCTTCCAGATTTGTATATATGGGTGTTCTTAACCTTTGTTAAGGTTGGATAGTTAATAATATTGACATTATTCACCAATTCATGAGTATTGTTCTTCATTCATTTAAATTTTTTATGCTAATTCTTGCAAATGTTGTGCAATCTTTCACCAGTGAGGAATCCACAGTAGCTAGATTCAACTGTGCTTGAGATTTTACATGGTATCAGAGCTCTTGGAGCTAGAATTCGAACCAGCAGACTGTTGTAGTGGATTGCCAGAAGCAGTGGAGAAACCACATAATTCCTGAGGCCATTGCCTTGAGCTTACTGGAGAAATCTAGTGGCTCCTCTCAGGTGTGATGCTCTCCCGAATGCACCCACTATCCATACAGGGTTCGAATCTGTCAGTGTAGATCCCTCCAGAGTGATTTGAGAGTTGTTTGCAGGTACTGAAGATCAGCATTGTCAGCAAGTACGAATTGCAGCAGAGAGAATGGAGCCATCTCACCCAAACGTGCTCACTCCCTTCAACTATTTCGATTGGAAGGCAGAAATGGTGATTTTGCTGAGATCCAAGGGTCTCTACAGAATCACGATGGGCACTGAGGTTGAGCCAAACTCAGCTGTGGAGAAATCCAATTTTTTTAACAGAATGGATGAGGCATTTGGCCTCCTTTGTCTCAGCATTTCGAGAGACCTCCTGTTTCATGTAGAAAGTCTAGCAACTCCAAATGAAGTGTGGCTCAAGCTTGAGACACTGTTTGGAAAGACTGATGAGATGAGAGGCCACCAGCTCGAAAATGAGCTTGTCTCACTGAGCCCAGGGAATTTCGATTCCATCCAGGACTTCTTCACCAAGTTCAAGAACTTGGTCTTGCAGATCAGACAATGTGGCATAGAGAAGAAAGAAGAACAGTTGGTGTTGTCCATTCTCTCCAAATTGGGTTCTGAATACTCAGTTTTTGTGTCTTCCTTCAACTCCACAAGGCTCACAGTTAGAGGATGGAAGATGCCATCTTTGGCTGACTTCATGGAGATGCTAACTCAAGAGAAATACAAGCTGGTCTTGATGGGATCCATCAAGCAAAAAGATCAAGTGCTTGCAGCTGGAGATTCGAAATGTGGAAGAGGCAAGCAAAAACCCAAGGGTTCGAAACCTCAAGAGAAGAAGAGAAAGGATGAGAGGCCCAAATCCTCTGAGGGGGTTTCGAATCCTGTCAAGAACAAGGGAAAGAAGGTTGAGAAGACAAAATGTAGCTACTGTCAAAGAGGTTTTCATCCAGAGAGCTCATGCATGAAGAAAACCATAGACACCATGACACATCTCCTACAGAAAAATAATATTCCTCTTCCTGAAAGTTCCAAGAAGAAGGAGTGTGTTTCTGAAGACAAGGAGAGTTGCCATGCTTTGGTGGCTAGCTCATCTCATTCACCTTTGTTTATCATTGATTCAGGTGCCTCAAGGCACATGGCTTCCTCAAGAGACTCGTTTTCTGAACTTGCTCCCTACAGTGGTCTCTCAATTCGAATGGGAGATGACTCAGAAATCCCTGCTCATGGCATTGGGAAAATCTCTATGGAGAATGGCTTCTTCTCCAATGTGCTGTATGTGCCAAATCTTGCAGCAAACTTGCTCTCTGTGTATCAAATGACACATACTGGAGCAGCAAAGAAGGTGGTCTTCACTCAGGATGAAGTGGAGATATCAGAAGTTTCCACCGGGAAAATTGTTGCAAAGGGTGTTGCAGACCATGACATGAAGATGTACATGTTCTCCCACTTCCTCGAATTTTCTTCACCAAGTGTGCTGCTGTCACATGGGAATGAGACCAGCAAGCTATGGCATCAAAGGTATGGGCACCTAAACTACAGATATCTTCAAGTTTTAATCAAAGAAAATATGGTAGAAGGGCTGCCCCAAATCAGATTTTCGAGTGGAACATGCAAGGGTTGCATGATTGGGAAACATCCTGAAAGGAAGTATGATAAAGGGAAGGCTAGGAGGGCTGATCAACCTCTTGGGATAGTACATTCTGATCTCATAGGGCCACTCCCCACACCCTCCTATGGCTGCAGCAAATATGTGCTCACCTTCATCGATGACTACTCAAGGTACTGCTGGTTATTTTTCCTTAAGCAAAAATCTGAAGTCTTTGATTGTTTCAAGATTTTTAAGAGCATGGTTGAGAACTTCAGTGGGAAGGCCATGAAGATTTTGAGGACTGATAATGGTAGAGAGTATGTCAACAACAATTTGCAGCAGCTCTGTCAAGAGCATGGCATTCAGATGCAACACTCAGTGCCCTACACACCTCAGCAAAATGGTGTTGCAGAGCACAAAAATAGAGCACTGAAAGAGATGGCAACTTGCATGTTGCAAGCAAGGGATTTGTCTCCTAAATTATGGGCTGAAGCTATGAATTGTGCAGCATATGTTCAGAACAGGGCACCACACAAAGCATTGCAAGGAATCACTCCATTTGAAGCTTGGATGGGCCACAAGCCAAATGTCTCACATTTCAGAATTTTTGGCTCAAGGGCTTGGGCCAGAATTCCACCGGAGAAGAGAAAGGCATTGCAGCCCCAAAGCAAGGAGTCAATCATGGTTGGGTATGTAGAGGATTCCAAGGGCTACAAGCTCTTTGATCCATCCACTCACAAAACTTTCATTGAAAGAAGTGTCAAATTCGAAGAGGAAGAATTTTTGCAAGCTAGTGAACAAGGTGATGGGGAATGCTCATTCCACGGGGGGTTCACTCAGTGAACTTGTTACATAGCACGATCGTTCGCATGATATTAAACAATATCCCTAATTTCAATAAATATTGGAAAATTCCTCCTAAATTTTTATTGTTGAACCCCCCTCCCAATATGCATTTCCAATTAATAAAACCCCTAGTTTCACCAAATATTGTATGTATCCATTTTTATCAACTCATTTTTAATACCCCCTTTATATCATATTATGAAGTTGTAACAAATAGGAGCCCTAACAAATAGAAGTATAAACAAACATTATGCTAATAAAATAACAGTATAATGCTAATAATGATACCACCATAATTGCAGGGCTGATTGATCAATTTGTAGCTTTAGATAGTGGAAGACCCAACGAAATAGTACTGGTGAAGGAAAAATGCATAAAAGAAAACCCGGTCAAGATATCAACATAACAAAGAATTTAAAAGGATGATAGTCCAATTGTTAGTGCAATGCTCAGAAAATATGAGAATTGCAAATGTTTCACATCACAGCCTGCCAATCTACCAATTTTATATCATGTAAATATAAGTATAGCCATAGAGAGCTTATGTTTTCTATAAGCTTAATAAATTAAACTCTATAAAATTGAAAAATTGAAACCCTTTCATGGATGGACTCCCATACCTTCCTATCAAAACAAACATCATTGATGTTTGAACCCAAATAAACATAGAAAAATTTATCTTACTTTCCAATAACACCATATTATCATGTGCATATCCTGGATTTGGGTCATTCACAAGATGCAATGAATTTTCTCCACTTTAACAACATTTAGTTACCTTTTCTTGGGTTATATCTATTTTTTTTATCTTTACAGGAGAGGGGAAAATATCCATTGTTAGGTTTCAAGCATGCAATAGTTATAAAGATACATAGATGGTGAAACTTATACGATACCATTTCGTGGTAACGATAACACATAGGGTATGTAAATAAGGGTTTAGATTTTCACCTATGTTCATGTCAATTCCAACACAATACTAAGATGATTCCTTGAATATAAGAATTGAAATTACAATTATGAATGTGCCAAATATAACTCAATCTAACAACCATTCCTAACTGGCAATGTGAAAATGTTAAAGAAGAATACAAAAGTTGAAAGAAATATTTAGTCAAGAAAGATTGATCTAACTTTTCTTGGTTCCAATGAGCCAAGAAATATTGATCTTACTTTTCTTGGCTGTCATGGATAAAGGTTTGATTGAATCTCAATACCAACCTAAACCCCAACCTAAAAAATGAAGAGTTAGATCTTTTTCTCGAATTCCTACTAAAAATACAATACAATTGTTCAACTCCAAAAATCTCAATTATGTACATCTCTTAACTTATAGATGAAAACCAATATCGCATGAATTCAAACCAAGCCTAAATAAGCTATTAAATGAGGATTTCTCAAGGCCAGTAATCCAAATAGAGTTCCATTGATATTATCATTGGTACACTATTATCAAATTTATGCAAAACTTAGGATCATAAGCAATATCAAATAAAAATGGAGGGTCCTTATGTTTTAGGTGGGTATGAATTGAGCCCATGATTTGGAGGTATGAATCCATCCCACGATTTGGAGGTTATTCCTAAACCCACCCGAATAAAATAACCCCCAATATTTATATCACTATGTCAAATTTAAAACCCCCCCTTGACCCCTTAATATGAGACAATATATTTTTGATATTTTTAAGAGAATTCAAACCCCCAATATGAATGGACGTGATATGATATTGCCTCGCTAGTGAACCCCCCGTGGCTCATTCCCTCGTCTTGATGATGAAGTAAGTAGTGATTCATTCTCTGATATTTCTGATTCTGAGATTGCTGAAGATGATGTTGATATGGATTCTGAACATATCCCCCCTTCAAGGCCCAAGTGGGCAGAGAAAACAATTCAAAGTGCCGGAGAGCTAGTGGGAGATCCCCAAGATGCTAGGAAAACTAGATCTCAATTTCACAATTCCTTTGCATATAATAATTCTGATCTGAGTGAGGCATGTTATTTGATGGTTGGATCTGATCCAATGTCATATTCAGAAGCATGTACAGACCCAAGGTGGCAATCAGCCATGCAAGAGGAGATGAACTCACTCCATGAGAACAAAACTTGGGATTTGGTCCCTCTTCCTCCCAAGAGGAAACTAGTGCAATGCAAGTGGATTTATAGAACCAAAATTGGATCTGATTGCTCTGATCTGAAGTATAAGGCCAGGTTGGTAGCTAAGGGTTACTCTCAGGTCCAAGGAGTGGACTATACAGAGACATTTGCACCAGTGGCAAAGATGGACTCCATAAGACTAGTTTTGGCAATTGGGGCTTCCAAGCGATGGGAGATTCATCACATGGATGTAAAGAGTGCCTTTCTTCATGGGGATCTGAATGAGGAGATTTATATGCAGCATCCTGAAGGTTTTATTTCTGATCATACACTTGTTTGCAGGTTGAACAAATCACTCTATGGGCTCAAGCAAGCTCCTAGAGCATGGTATGCAAAAATGGACAATTTTCTGCTATCTTTGGGGTTTGAGAGGTGTAAGTCTGATCCAAATGTGTATATGCAGCATGTTAGTGATCTGATATTGATTATTGTACTGTATGTTGATGATCTTTTGATCACTGGTAGCTGCACCAAAGAACTTGACTCAGTTAAGAGAGCATTGCACAGTGCATTCTCCATGACCGATCTAGGATTGCTAAAACAATTTCTGGGTTTGGAGATTGATCAATCTGTGAATGGAATTTCTGTATGTCAGTCAAGGTATGCTTCAGATTTGCTGCAGAAATTTAAGATGGCTGAATGTAAGTCTGCAAAATTTCCATTTCTTTCAGGAGTTAAGCTTACAGAATGGGGTTCTTCACCACTAGTTGACAGTTCGTTGTATAGGCAACTTGTTGGGAGTTTGCTATATCTTACTCATTCTAGACCAGATTTGTCATATGCTGTTGGGGCTGTTGCAAGGCACATGCAAGAGCCTCATGAGATCCATTGGAAGGCAGCCAAGAGGATCCTTCATTATGTTCAGGGTACTAAGTCTTTTGGTATCCATTATGCTGCTGGTTCATCCCTTGAACTAGTAGGATTTACAGATTCTGATTGGGCCGGTGATTGTATTGATCGGAAGTCAACTTCCGGTTATGTCTTTATGCTTGCACATGGACCTATATGCTGGTCAAGCAAGAAACAAAGCACTATTTCCTTATCTTCAGCTGAGGCCGAGTACAGGGGAGCAGTCAATGCAGCCACACAATGTGTTTGGTTGCAAGGTATTCTTGCAGAGTTCGGGATTGTCTTTGATTCACCCACTATTCTTTGGTGTGATAATCAAAGTACAATCAAGATTTCTACCGATCCAGTACAAAGACAGAGGACCAAGCACATAGAGATACACATGCATTACATTCGGGGTTTGGTGCATGACCGGATCATAGCATTGCAGTATTGCCCATCCAGTGAGCAAACTGTTGATATCTTCACCAAGTGTTTTACCTAGAAGACCTTCACTCACCTTAGATCTTTGCTTGGGGTGAGTGATGCATGGTGATGATTGGTGTATTTTGATATATGCCACATGTCCATTTTAGAGGGGAGGTTTTATTTCCCATGTGGTTTTCCTCCTTACCTTGGTTACATGGACAAATAAATTTTATGATGTAAAAGGTGACTTGAGCCTAGTTGCCAAGGCCTTAATTTTTGATATTTCACTAAGTCTAGCTTAAGGGGGGGTGTTAGAACATTTTTCCACCTATGTACATTAATCATTTATTAATGATGATTAATTAGCCCAAGTGATTAATGATTACATCCCTAAGTTGATTAGCTACTAAATGGTCAATTATCATGAACTAGATAGCAAATGTGAACAAGTGCTGAGTCAAACCAGCTAAGTGGAGCGCTCCCCAGGGCAATTAATGCACTCAGCATGCCTAGAGCGCCCTCCTCAGGTCATTTAATGCACTCAGCATGCTTCTCTTCTACCTAGGGCGCATTTGCTCTCTTTGTGGACAATCTTGCCTTGTTTTGTCACATTTTTGACCAATTTTAGACTCCAAACCTCTAACCAACCAGTTTCTTCACATGTGTGAGGTCACATGGGCCTGTCCAGTCATTCCCAGCATTCACACTGCAGATTCGAACCAGTTTGGGATGGTTTGGGATATTTTGGTCAACTTAGGGGGGTTTGAGCTTTTTCTAAGCTAGATCAGTGTGAACACTCCAGATGGATTCGAATTCTTCCAGATTTGTATATATGGGTGTTCTTAACCTTTGTTAAGGTTGGACAGTTAATAATATTGACATTATTCACCAATTCATGAGTATTGTTCTTCATTCATTTAAATTTTTTATGCTAATTCTTGCAAATGTTGTGCAATCTTTCACCAGTGAGGAATCCACAGTAGCTAGATTCAACTGTGCTTGAGATTTTACAAGTTTAAGCGAGATAATTTGGCAAAGTCAATTTGTTAACACCCAAATTGACCCCCAGGTCATGAGAAGGATAATTCGGAGTAACCACTAACCAATCTTTGGACTGATGTTACTCACCCAACATAGTCTGAGAGGGCTCTCTCAATAAACTAATGAAAAAACTGGAAATAATCAAGGTTGTCAATCATGAAAAAGGACACCAGCATTCATTCCTCAAGATGTTCTATTTAAACATACGCAGAAGGTCAGATTTCTGTAAGACAAATTTTACTCTTGTAAACCATTGGTTGGAGAACAACAGGGATCTATATTGGGAAATGGAGTCGATTCAAGTATAATGTAAACATTATCATCAAATGCTTAGTAGATACATTCAAATAGAGGCAAGGTAGTAACCAGCTAGTAGTCAAAGTGATTTAATTTGGTGAAAAAGAAGAAAGATGAACAATCCATTGATATAAGGCATACACAGATGAATCCTATACCAACTTTAGCAGAAACAATTTGTGAAATACTTGGTAAGAAATGAACAAGGCATAATCTCTATGAATCCCATTCAGATGCTACACTGAACCAAGTACGAAGGAATGTTAACAATATGGATTAACAAAGGAAAGAAACACATATCACATAGAAAAGGAAAAACAGACTACCAGACCAATTACATAGGAATCTATGAAAAACGCATGTAAGCTTCTAACAATTTTATTCAAGGGATATCTAAAAATAACAACAGTGGACAAAATATGTAGAGCTTCAAAAGTTTTCCCCCCTTTTCCATTTGAAATTACATGAAACTTATAGTGGCCTAGAGTCTCATACTCGGCCCATTTGAAACATAAATTAGTTACAATTCAGGGACACCTTATCATAGTTCAGATGTCAGTATCATAAAATAGAAAATATAACAAGATAAGCTCAATCATTTTCTTGCATTTGCCGGTATGTCGTTAAACAATTCAAAAAAAATATTACATATGGGTCATGTCTGAAACAGACTGATTATGACAATGAAAGGAATATCCTAGACAAAGGACTGTCCTGACCTTGGCTTCACAAGTAACCTTGGGAGTCAAAGAAGTCTTCCACTTTCAATGAATTGTCATCTTGTGATGCATCATCTAGCAGGATAGGTGTCGCTTCTTCAGTGGAGATTACAAAATCGTGAACTATTTATGTGCTCGGTTGGCCACTCTGTTTGACTTCGAGTGTCTCCTTCTTCGTTCTTTACCGATTTCCTTTGGAGACCTGTCGTCCATCAGGTTTCTCATCTTTGCTGGCAGAGTCGGACTCTATGAGGTCGAATACCATAAGAGGTGGAGGGTGGAATTTTCCTCCATCTCATCCCACACTTTCTCTGGCATGAATATCACTTTGCACTTCCGTCCTTTCTCCATGAGCCAATCGCAATAGAGAAGATATTCAAATTGCTATGTGCACCATCTTTCCCTTATACCGACTTCAGATAAAATACATAAGAACCTTATCCATACTTGCTACTATGATGATGGAAGCTACAATTGGTCATAATTGCCATGATAACTCTACTGGCCTCTTCAATCAGGTAACCATGATGCCCAAGGTTGGAGGTGACCTTCAGCATGCTCAACGATGTCGTCCCAGATAGACGACATAGCCAATGATGATGCAAAAGTGCCTCCCATCATACCAGTAATCATTGGGGATAACATTCAAAGATCCCCTTGGTAGGTCCATTCTTATGACATCTCTCATGTGACAATACTTAATCTCATGCTTTCCTGCATGCTCTAAAAGACGTGGGCCACATTACCTCTATCTTCTTTAGAGCCAACCTCCAATCCACGCAAGGGACTTTTCCCTTCTCACACCTCCTTTATAGACTTTCTCTGGCCTCCGCCCGTTTGCCAACTTATTAGTCATAAGCATCCAACAACTTTATGATGTTTATAACCCTTTGAAAACTCTTTTCCTCATCTTAGTAAGGTCGGGCGACATGTCTTCTTCGCCTGCCTATTCCAATCTTTCCCCCTTATCCAGAAACTGGGCATGAAACCACTAATATCGAGGGAAAATGTTACCTGCGGAAGGATACCGTTGGTCAGAAATTCTCCCATATCGGGGTTTAATCTCGTACCACCTATTCTTTCAGACGGACCAACCGCTACTTTGGATGTTTGAGAAGTCATGGGAATTATCCCTAATGCCCAGGTCGGGCCCATGGCGAGGAATTACAAAGGTCCAACGACCTTTGGACGGACTTTGACAAAACAAGGAAACCACTATTATTCCCGAGATGACCTTCAGGCCCAAAATGTCGAGGTTGTGAGAGATAAATTCTTCACAGGCCATTATGGCCCGGAGTGAAACTGATACATGGTCTCCAGAGACCTCCCTGTTAGGGCACGATCACATGAATTTCGTGTGTCGACCCAACTTCCTAGTGACTACCCATCGAACTCTTGTACCGGGGCTAGAACATCTCTTTTCTAGAAGAAACCCCTTCCGTTCAAACAGGCCTCGTAGAAGGTAAAAATGAAAAGTTTGAAAGGCGTTTTCACATATATAATCATTTTTCTGAATAACTTCTACTCATTTTCTCCAGCTATCCCTCTTTTCCATCCATTGATCTGCTGGGAATTGCTTCCAGTTCATTGATTTGATTCTTTATTTAACCCTTTTGATTTGACATCTTTTCTCCTCCGCCGTAGGATCCTCTACGGGCTTTAAATCTTAGACATCCGTCTTACCTAGCCACATATAAGGACACGGTGGTGTCGCGACCCGAATTATGGTTCTGGGTTACCACTTAAGCCCCCTCGCGAGGTGTTCAGGAGATGACACATGGAAGATGGTACATACTCTCGCAACCACCTTTTCTATTTATTTGGGGTGTTCCTTTACCTTGCGTCGATTGACGAGGAGCGTTGATCTCCACTTTAGCATATCTATGGCGGTGAGCTATCCATGTGTCTAGCTTTCAGTATTTTCGCAAGTGCAGCCCATTATGTTATCAACCTTGCATCTCCTGCATCCACTGGCCGTAGATCTGATCTCCTTTGTCGCGAGCCGTTGATCTTCCCTAATCCCCATGTTGATATGACAATGAATCTTCCATGCCATCAGATTTTGACCATGCATCCTGCGTCATCGATCTTGTACCCCACCTTTTTGTTGTGATGGTATCGCAAGCCCTTTGGCAGTTTCCACTTACCGTCAAAACTTTCGTGCGAGGTCTCCTTCGATTGGCATCTATCTTGGTGGTTTATCTCTCGCGACCACTTTCTCATGTTTCCCTTCGCACAACTTCACTATGCAAGGGTGATTTGTGGGCCATAGATCTCTTTTGTGCACTAAATCAATGGTGGGGACCAGTCTGAGCTTTATCTATCATTTTATTTCCTTTTCAGACTATAGACTATTGGTCTTTTTATCCATTTTTTATCATTTGGGCCACCTCCTTATGCCTAAAGTGTCCAAAGCCTCCATCTTTCTCATTGTTTCCTTTCTACTTGACCTGCTTTCCTGGATTTAGCAATCTAGACATGATTAGGGAGGGGGTTTTGACCATTTATTCCAGGAGTTGATAAGTGGAATCAATCATTTCCTTAGGATTTGTGCAAAAATGTATAGGTGCCAACAACTGGCTCCAGCCGGGGATGCTATCCTCCCTGTGAGGTAGCAAAGAAATCCGTAGACTAAGTGCCTAATCCATTGGGGGATTCAAAATTCGGAGTAAACAACTTCTTTTGATTTTTTTAGAATTGCAATTGTATCTGCCGCATATCTGGGCTGCTCACACATGAAAAGAAAAAGGACCCATGGTTAGCCCTCTAGACTTCATCTTCTTTTCTCTAGGGTTTCAAGACTTTCAGGTTTGCCGTCACGGATTTTAAAACAACTATAAAACAAATGAAAAAATATATACAAAGGCTATGGTACATGGAATACCTGCTTCCCTTAGGACAGGTAGTGTTTTAAGAATCTCCCGTTGACTGGCTCTCCCGACCAGGTAGATCCATCTTGATGTTCCAAGACAAAAGAATTTATTCCTCGGACTGCCGCAATAATATACGGTCCCATCCACATATTGTCAAACTTTCCATGTTTTTCTTCTTTAGGGGCATTCCACTTCAGAACTAGGTCATTAACCTAAAAATAATCTTCATTGGATTTTTTGTCGAAAGCTTCCTTCAATTTTTCTTGATGGCTTTCTACTTTCTCATATGCTTTATTCCTTAGTTCATTCAGATCAACTATCTTATTTACTCTTCTTTGCATGTGATTTGGTTCTTCTTCTATTCCCTGTAACAACCTCATGACATGAAAACCTAGGGATGCTAGAAAAATCACTTCCGCTCCATATACCAACTGAAATGGTGACATTCCAATGGCTCTTTTCGTGTTGATTCTATCAGCCCACAGAGCATACTTTAAATTTGTATGCCAAGACCTCTTCTTATCTTCTAACAAATTTTTGATGATCCTTACCAGGCTCTTGTTTGAAGACTCTACTAGTCTGTTTCCTTGAGGATAATAGGTCGTGGAATGATTCAGACTGATATGATACTTATGGCAGAAATTAATCATCTTTTTGGAACAGAAAGCTGGAGCGTTATCAGTCATAATTCTTGTGGGGCATCCAAATCTAGATAGGATGTTATCTTCCAGAAAATCCATGATTACTCCTTCAGTCGCTCGCCTGGTAGGTATGGCCTCTATCCATTTGGTAAAATAATCAGTAGCCGTCAAGATCCATCTGTGTTGTCCAGAGGAGTTTGGGTTTATTTCCCCAATGAAATCTAAACCTCATTGTTGAAAAGGTGCTTCAACTATAATAGGATGTAGAGGGAGGGAAACAAAGTTTCTTTTTCCATAAAAAATCTGACATTGGTGACAAACCACAGTCTCTTTGTAAACATTGGAAAACATAGTGGGCCAGTAAAACCCTGCTTTCGAGATTTTGTTTACTATCGCTTTCCAGGAATGATGTCCCCCACAATCCCCTTTGTGGAATTCCTCCTTTATGTGTTTAGCCTCTTCTTCAATCAAACAATTTAGTAGCACCCCTCCAGGGTCTTTCCAATATAGGTACTGGTTCATGATACAGTATTTGACAACTTTTAGTTTCACAGATCTGGCTCTGCTTTTACTTAACCCTACTGGTGCCTGTAAATTTTGTAGTACAAAAACAATGTCAGTATACCAAGGAGACTCAGAGAAATCAGGTTTCACTTGTATGTTTGCATCCAGCTGGTTGGGTTGATTCTCCAGAAAATTCAGCTGCAAAGAGTCACAATTTTCTTCGGTCATTAATTTTGCTAACCCCTGGCCTTTCACCAGTTTAGTGGGTTTTATCTCTAAATCATATTCCAGTAACACTGCAATCCACTTGGTCCTTCTGCCTTCAGGATCAGACTAGGTCAAAATGCTTTTCACAGCACTATTAGGAACATAAGCAATGATGTGTGAGTGTATAATATAAACCCTGAAATATTTCAGAGATTTTATGAGAGCATAATCCTGTTTCTCCATGATATCATATTTCAGTTCCCCTTCTCTCAGCACTCTGCTGAAAAAAGCAATCGATTGTTCAGCATTTTGGTCATTCTTCTGCAACAACACCCCAGCTATTGTATGTTCAGATGCATATGAAAAAACTACGAAATCCTTAGTAAAGCTTGCGCTAGCCAACACTGGAGCTTTCGTGATGGTTGTCTTAATCCCTTTAAAAGAATCTCTGGCCTCTTCGGTCCACATGATTCGATTCTCTTTTCTTATCATATTTGTAATACTCCTCATTATTTTGGCAAAACTTTGTATGAATCTCCTTAAAAAACTCACTTGGCCAATGAAAGATTGTATTTCATTTTTGCTTCTGGGCTCTCCTACCTTCTGAATAGCACTGACCCTCTCAGGATCAATTTTTATCCCATCTTTGGTGATGATATGCCCTAAAAGTTTAGCTTCATCCAGAGAGAAAAATGATTTTTTAGGATTTAAGGAAATACCATATTTCCTACATTTTATGAAAACTCTCTCCAAATTCTTGATATGTTCTTCATCTGACTTTGAGAAGACTATTATATCATTCATATATACCACCAAAAATTTATCTTTTTCTTCAGCAAATTCAATATCCATAGCTCTTTGGAAAGTGGCTCCAGCGTTCATCAAACCAAATGGCATTTTAGCATACATGAAGGTCCCCCAAGGAGTTGTAAAATCAGTTTTTTCTTGGTCTTATGGGCATACTTTAATATGATTATACCCTAAGAAACCATCCATGGTGGAAATTCTTTCGGCTCCTACCACTTGCTGTAAGATGTGCTCCATTTTAGGTAAAGGGTAATTGTCCTTCATTGATGCTCTGTTCAGGTTCCTGAAATCAATACAGATTCTGATTTCTCCACTTTTCTTTCTGACCGGGACCAGATTTGCTATCCATTGTGAGAACCTTAAGGTAAAAATTATCTTTGCATTGAAAATATTTTTGACTTCTTTCTCTATGATATCTGTTAGCTTAGAGTTGATTCTTCTTAATTTTTGCTTAAAAGGTTTCTCACCTGGCTTGAGTGGAATTGTATGATGTATGATTGACGTATCATACTCCTTCAAGTCTTCATAGGTCAAGGAAAAAGCATCAGTGTGTCTTTTCATCAACTCTACATAGTGTTTCTTTTTGTCAACTTGTAGTCTTTTAGACAGCTTCACCATTTGAGGATCTTTCTCAGTACCCAAGTTTTGATCTTCTACTAATTGTCGGGCAGGTTAAAATTTTGGATTTTTGGCTGCATCAGCTTCATCAAAGAGCTTTTCCAGGGGTATCAAACCTTTAGGGATGTAATTATTCTTCAATTGAATAATATCATTACCACCCATCATGTTTTTCCACCCTCGTTTTTTAGCTTCTTCTTTAGCATTTTCCCCTTCTATAAGGTTTTCCAAGTTCTCATTTTCAGTGTCAATATGCACATTTGTAAACTCATCTGAGAGTTCCAAAAATATCCTGAGCTGTAAGTCATCTTCAAATACCTTCCAATACTTAGAATTATCAGGAATAGAGGGTTTGTTGATTATTTCGACCTCATACTTGGCTTGGGAGAAGATTTGGGTCTTAAATCCTCCAGCAGTAGTCGCCAAAGAGTCTGCTACATCATTTTCATGCCTGGGTATTACTCTGATCTTGTGTTCTGTGAAAAAATTCCCAAAGAAATCCCAAGCTTCATTTCTATATGTTCTCATTCTTGGGTGTTTGGCTTGGTAACTATCATTTATCTGGTTCACTACCAACTCAGAGTCTCCAAACACTTTCATCTTCTTAGCTCCCAAGTCTTTTAGATCCCGCAACCCCAACATTAATGCTTTGTATTCGGCAACATTATTAGTGCATTCAAATGTTAGCTTGTATGAAAGTGCCCCAGCCTCTTGGTTGGGAGGAATGATCCAAACCCCTACTCCAGCACCATCCTTTCTCATAGAACCATCAAAATACATTTTCCACCAGCCTTCTTCATTTTTTTCTCTTTCAGAAGCTTCATATCTAGCTGCAAATTCCTTATCTTCATTAACTTCCCTATATGAAGGTGGGTCAGGATCACAACGAGGTCCATCAACCACAAAAATGGAGCATCCCATATCTGTATCAACTGCATATATAGGACGATTCTCAAGTTTGTTTTTGCTGCTAACAACATATACCATCCTGCTTTCCCTATACAATCTCCTATTGTCTCCAAAAATGGGAATTGTGGCATAAGGCAAATCCATCTGCATAGTTCCTTTCAACTTCGAAACCCAGGATCTTAACAAAAGCATCCCAAACATTGTAGGTACATCATCCACTACCACATCCATCATGACACTTGTAGCAGGGAGTTGGGTTAGAGTTACTACCATATTCTTAATCAGTCCCAAACATGGTACTTTTCTAGAATCAAAGGAGAAAAGGTCTTGGTATGGCCTAGTCACTTCTAATCCTAGCTCTTTCAGCACAGATTTTAGCATCAGGTTATGAGATGCCCAAGAGTCTATTAAGGCATTGTGCAGGATCTGATCATGGACATTTAGGCTTAAGTAGAAAGGAGGGACTTCTTCATTGCCTGGCTCTTCCAACTTAGATCCAAAAATTATGGTAGGAGCATCATCATATAATGCTAGAATATCATGCTAGTGTTCATTTTTTCCTTTAACCATCTTCGTTATCTCTTCCCTGTATTCATTATTTCTTAGTAACTCATTAAGAGGGATGGAGATCTTTACCTTTGACAATTCATCTCTGAGGCTAAAAGTGGGGGCAGGTTTGACTATCTCTGTGACTTCTGGTGGTTTAACCTCCTTTGAAGGTTGACCATCTTCTTCTTTATTTTTACATCTTTTATTTGCAACAGCTCTTTGTTGTTTCTCTTTCGGCTCTTCTGCAGTCTATGGGGTGACTAGAGGTTGGTTTAAAGGAAGTTTCCTTTACTCATGGTAACTTCTCTATTTCTCAATTTTAGCTTTCTTTGAATATCATCCACAGCATTTTGATAACCCATTAGGTATTGTTCAGATTCTAACTCAGGTTTGTTACTAGTTGTTAACACCAAAACTGACCCCCAAGGTTGAAAGAGGGTAATCTCGGGTAACCATTAACCAATATTTGGTTTACGCTTATGATCAAACATAAACAAAGAGGGATCTCTCTACAACGTCATGAAACAACTGGAATAATCGAGATTTTCAATAATGAAAAAGGAACACCAGCATTCACGGCTAAGATATTCAATTACAACAATTATACAGAAGATTAGATTTCTGTTTTGGAACGAAGAAAAAGGATTCAGGAACCATTTGGTTGAAAACACATGAATTTGATTTGGGCAATGGAGTCACCTTTAACAAGTTTTGGAAAGCAGTATTCACAAAGATTCTGCAAACACATTCACAAGGGCGATGTAGCAAGCAGCTAGTAGTCAAAGAGCTTTAATTTGTGGAACCGAAGAGAAAAGAAACAGTCCATCAATGTAAGGAATCTAACAAGGATGAATCCTACATCAACTTTAGCATAATATATTTGGTGAAATACTTGGAATAAGCTAAGAAGAGCATAATCTCTATGAACTCTACTTAACTGTTACCCTGATCCAAGCATGAAGGAAATAACCCAGAATGGAATAACAAAGAGAGAAACACATTTGCACATGGGAAAAAAGGAAGGTACAGACTACCAGACCGATTACACAAGAATCCTTGTCAAAACGTAGGCTTTAGCTCTGCAATTTCTATTAAACAAAACTCCAAGAAAAAGTCTTACAAACTGATCATCAAAAAATAAATAGTTTTTTCATAAGATTTCCAACCCTTGTGCCTTCGATTACACATGTATATGTAGATACCTTCGAGCTCTAGTCTTGACTCCTACAAAACAGAAAACAGTTACAACCATATGGCATCTCATCAAAAATTGGTTTGTCGTAATTGTTTTCAAACAAAAAACAAGTAGAGCCATCCTAACTATTTTTGCATTTTCCGGTATTATTACTGAATGGAATTTGACATCATAGTAAAGTAAACATAGTAAGTATAAAAGTTCTAGATGGCTATCCATTTAGCCACCTAAAAAATATTACAAATTACTTTTCAAAAATAGGAATGTCTTGGAAGCCTTTAACTCATAACATCAATCCTTTGAAAATAAAAGAACAAGTAACCACTACTAAAGAGTCTGAAGTGAATGTTTCATTCTCCCGTACTTCTCCACATAACTTCACTGGTTGGTCGTGATGCTCTCATGCAATGCCATCTCTATAATCTCATCCCAGATTAGATCTCTACCCGTCTGCATAGGGATATTCCCGGTTACTTGGGAGACAAATCGGTGATTTGTTTCTATCAACCCTTTATTCTCTTTCTGCAATTTTTTCACTTCTTCTTCCACATGCATGTTCTATTCTTCTAGCTTCGAAGTACTTTCCTTCAGTTCTTTGATCTCTAATTCCTTGAGACTAAGCTGGGACATAGCCCGCGAGAGGCTATTAGTATTATTTTTCTCCTTTTCCTGATTTTCCTAGGTAGGCCGCATGCTCAGAATGGGCAAGTTATCTTTCAAGTCTTCAATCTGTTGCTCCAAACTTACCTTCTCCTTTTCCCAATCTGCTTTTTTCTTAGTCAAATTTAGCAATTCAGCCCGGTTTTCACTGAGTTCTTTGACTAAGGCTTCTTTCTCCTGTTCCAACTTAGTCACTTCAGGAGTTTGGATCAATTGGGTATTTGAGAATGTTGCTTTCTTCTATAATGTTTGGATCAGGCTTTCCTTTTCTGTCAACAATTTCTTAGCAGCTTTACCGCTACCATCACTAGCAACCAGATCTAATTGTATTTTCCTGATTTGTTGTTGGTGCACTTTGTTCTCCTGTCTTTCTTATCTCAACTGAGTGTCCATTTTATTCATTATTTCCTCAAACTTCCCCACTTTCAGCTTCGCCAGTATACAATCTTCATAAATAACATCCCCTAGATGCTTATGCATCTAGAGCTTATCAGGAACTGATATTTTTGTAAAATTATACGTTACCTCGGTCAGTTTACTCAAGGTAGCCACCACCACATTTAGAGTACCTGCCTTCACATTTCACCTGGCTACTAGGGAGACGCCTGATTTTGACAAATTTCGAGCCTTTGGTAATAGGTCATATATCTGTTGAGCTGAGGCCTGCTTGTCCTGTGCATATTTCTCAAACAGCTTTTCTCTCGAAGAGAACTTAATTGTATCTCTGCTTTCCTGAGCTCCGCTGAAATTGTATTCCATTACCTGCACACCAGGAATTGGATTTTCCCCTTCTCTATTATCTTCGGCTTCCATTGAAATAGTCGCGACAGTTTGTGTCTGGGCAAATTCCTGATCCCCAACTCTGCATCTTTTTTCTCTTCCTTCATCATACTCTTCTAAGATTTCGTGCAAATTCCTCTTCTCTCCTACTTCAACAGTCTTAGGCACTTCTTCCATATCTATAGCTACCTTTAGCAAAGCGATACCATCGCCTTGCAAGCCGGGGGTCATTTTTGTTTTCGGTTCGTTCTACAAAAAATTCCTTTTGGTTGCTAACCCTTCTATTTCTTTATGCTGGAGACCACTCAGGTTACTCAGCTTCCTTCTATCAGAGATTATATGATAAGGGTCGTATCTTGCTGCCACATCTTTTCAATTCTACCCCTTTCCTGTATTTTGAAAAAATCTCGTCTTCCAGGATGAAATTTTGTTTGATAAATTCCAAAGAGAAAATTCTAGATGTCAGAAAGGTTGGTAGCACATAAGGTTCGTGTGTAAACCCATATAGCCGGATGACTGTGGAGTCTCTGGATATAAACTAGTCTCCCACTACCACTTCCCTTTTCAACTACAACAAGGTTTTCATTTCAGGTAGTACTCTTGGAATCCCTTCTTCAAAAAATAAATTATACAACACAGATAACATATAATTCATGTAATTGAACATGTTTTTTTCCAGGTGACCGGCGTAAACCTCCAGCGGGGAACATACCTCATTGAGGTTACTATCTATAACCAACTTCATTAGATAGGCTTGAAATCAGAAACATCTAGTGTTCAGAAAAGACGCCAATTGGGCGTTAATGATTTCTGCTATAAAACTTTCAAACCTGAGACCAGGGACTGACTCATAACTGACCAGGGGTAGGCCGACGCTTATTCTATACAGAAGGATTAATTGCATTTCCGTCACCACCCTGTCACTATCAATACCTAAGAACTGTGCAAGTAATGACAAAACGAATTGGGTATTGGTATTAAACAGTCTAACATTTACTGGGTAATGGGTTTCCTCAATTTCCAGGTCCGGTTTTAGGCAAGTAGTCAAAAAGAGTCGCTGACTCTCGGGAGGGCTTTTAAGATAGAGGTTTACCGGTGCTATTTCGGAGAACTCTCCAGACTCAGGGGTGAAAAAACCAATGACTTCAAACAACCGACGCACCACCGAAGGTTCTATAAAATAGACAATTTTACTCTACCGACTTTTCATGATAACTTTCTGGGATCCCTCATAGTTGGATGCACACCAAGAGACGAACTCGGGAAATGACATGATCTGGTCTGGATGAAACAAAATGAAAGACGACTGAAAAACCCTATGTACATCTGTACCTTCATCCCATAGGCCTTTCATCCTTCTTTTTATTTCAATTGCGGGAAGTTGGGTAACTATGTCAAAAATATTATCATCCATGTCCTCCAGGGCATTCCTAACTCTACTTGTGCTCACGGCAGAACCTTTTTCGATGATTCTACTGAATTATCTACTTTATTGACAAGTCTCAATCGACAGGGCCTGCCTGTTGCCAGCAAATCCTCTGGAATGCTACTGCCGAAAGCCCCATTGCCCTCACCGTCTCCCACCCACCGAGAAGCTTCTGAACCTTGACAATTTTCCAAATGAACAAATGTCTGCAACACCCGTTGAGGGTTTTATATATAAATCTTCTTTACTTAACCATTGGTCTTATCCAGCACTTGTCTAACGATCCTGGCCACTGATCTTTCATGTGTGATTTTCAGCCATTGGATCTAGACCTTTATTTCATCTTCTGATGTGACATTTTATGCCTATCCTTCGTCGGCTCCTAGGTAGGGCCCAATCTACGTCATCCCACTGCTACCACATGTCCACTGAGCACCATCAATATCTTCCCAAAATGGTTTTAGATACCCCTTTCCTTCCCCGCAATCGCCTATGGCGTTGACACCTGTCCAGTGGTTTCATCCATCGTGACCACCTTCTTAGGTATCTATCGTGCTACTTCTCGACGAGACTAAGTTTGGACCGTAGATCTTGTCTTGCTTGTCATGCTTATTGTGATTGTCATGCATTGATATACTGTATATGTTACTCTCTTAGTGAAGATCCTAGAGTATTGTGAATTAATGCTCAAAATTCAACATGGTATCAGAGGTAACCTGAGAAGAAGACATTTTGCAGTGACGAAAACTTGAGTTTCTTGTTTATTGGGTTTCTCTCCACAGATTTTGGGAAAGCAGTATAGTAGATTGACTCTACTCGTCAAGGCGCATCTATCTGTCCAATCAGAATTCAGTTCTGAGCATTTTTAAGATTTGGCCCTAAAAATTAGGGTTTCTACAAAAATAGGAATTTCTGAAATCTAAAGACATAGCTGGAAGATCCTTACAAAAATCGAAGTTTAGAGCTTTGGATCGAGATTTTTGGTTGGGTAGATCTCTGGGAAACTCAAACCCTAATTCAGGGCTCTCCTTATTGAACTCGGGAGGACAAAAAAGAAATATATGAAGGGTAAAACTTTGCTGATCTCAAATTCTGAATACACCAGGCTGCTTAGCTCATCAAGGCGCATATTTCCATCCTTTCATAAAATTGAAATTCACATTTTGAAATTTTAGGGTTTTTCTGACAAACCCTAATCCGAGACGAGATCTAGTTTTCAGCATTTCAAGTGGTAAGATCAAAATCTTTTCTATTTCCATTTGAAGTACTATTTAAGATTCACACAAAGCTTTAGGATAAGCTTGAAGGAGCTGATAACTTCCAAGCTTGGAAGTATAGGATTGGGTTAATCCTGGAAGAGAATGAGTTGGACTCATATGTGAAAGAAGACATCCCTATCCTAGAGGATGAAGAGGCCAAGGTATTACATAAGAAGAACTTGGTCAAGGCAAAGAGAATCATTGCTAATTCCTTTAAAGACCATCTCATACCCCATGTCTCCTCTCTAAAGACACCCAAGGAGATGTTTGACTCTTTGACCAAGCTATTTGAAGGGAAGAACATAAATCGGAAGATGACCCTGTGGAACCAATTGAAAGGAGTAAAGTTTCAGAATGGAGAAACCATTCAATCTTATTTTTCAAGGGTCTCCCAGATCAAGGAACAACTAGAAGCAGTGGATGAAATGGTGGAGAATGGAGAAGTGGTGACGACCACTCTAAATGGCCTACCCAGGTCATGGGATTCATTCATTCAAGGAATTTGTGCAAGGAAGAAGTTGATCTCCTTCAACAGATTGCGGGAAGAATGCTCTCAAGAAGAAGCTAGGCTTGTGGCCCGAGAAGAAAAGATGAGAAATGAAGATCAAGCTCTCACAGCACATGCCAGGAAAGGCAAGTCCAAGAAGGAATCATCTCATAATAGAAGATCCTCACACCACCATTATCATAAAGATAAGAAAGATATCAGATGCTTCAATTGCAATGAGAAGGGACACTTTGCTTCAGATTGTCCCAAGAAGAAGAAAGACAATAACAACAACTTCAATAAGAAGAAGAAGAATAACCAAAGAAGATATCATGCTCATGCTGCCGAAGATGATGAACCCCCCAAAAAGAAGGCTAGGACAGAAAGTAATAGTGATGATGACTCATCAAGTGAAGAAGAATATGTTCTAATTTCTGCTCTCACAAGTACTATCTCCCATGGTTGTCATGATTGGTTGATTGACAGTGGGGCTTCCAAACACATGAATGGCTTTAAGGAATCTTTTGTGAATCTATCTGAACATGAATCACCCCATAAGGTGAAACTTGGGGATGACTATCAATACCCAATCAAAGGAAGTGGTGAAGCCTCCTACAATCTAGATTCTGGAAAATCTTTGAAGATGAAAGAAGTCCTTTATGTAACTGGGCTCAAGAAGAATTTACTCTCCATCTCTGCATTGGATGCAAAAGGTATGAGGGTTGCATTTTTGGATGGCCAAGTTCTAATGGGGCCAAAGGGAAAGAACATAGATGATGCAGTAGTGATTGGAGAGCAAGAGGGAGGTTTGTATAAATTGAAGGGACAACCTGAACATGCCATGGTACATGAATCCATGGAGCCAAGTGAAATTTGGAATATAAGACTTGCTCATATGCACTATAGAGCACTTCCAATTGCAAGCAAGGCTGTAGAGGGTCTTCCTGAAATCAAGACCAAACATGAAGGTGTTTGCAAAGGATGTGCAAAAGGTAAGAACATTAAGAATGCTTTCCCAAGTAGTGAAAGCAAGGCAATAGACATCCTAGAAATCATCCACTTAGATGTATGTGGTCCTATGTCATCCATTTCTTTGAGTGGGTATGTTTACTATGTCTCATTTATTGATGACTTCTCCAGGAATACTTGGGTATAGTTCTTGAAGAACAAAGATGAGGTGTTTGATAAATTCAAGGAATTCAAAACTTTGATGGAGAATCAAACTGACAAGAAGATCAAAGCATTCAGATCCGACAATGGTGGAGAATTCACCTTAGGTGACTTCAAGAAGCTTTGTAGTGATTCAGGGATTAAGAGGGAGTTGACTGCTCCTTATAATCCTCAATAGAATGGAGTTGCAGAAAGGAAGAACAGAACAATCATGGAAGCAGCAAGGGCAATGCTGCATGATCAGGATCATGTTCCAAAGGAAAAGAGGACTAAACTAGATCCTTCAAGAAAGAAGGGTATCTTTGTGGGTTACAGTGAAAGCTCGAAGGCTTACAGAATATACTTTCCAGGGTTCAAGAAGATTGATGTCAGCAAGGATGTAACATTTGATGAAAACTCAGCATTCATCAGATCAAGGAAGGAACCTATCGAAGTTTATGAAGAACCTAAGGAAACTAGATTTCAAGAAACTACCATGACTGAAGCAGTTCCAGAAGTTGTTCATGAGTTTGAAGATCCGCAAGAACCTGTAGATCCACCCTGTGAGGATAACTCTCACAAGAGAAAACCTGCATGGGCTAGAGAGCTCATTCAATATGTAGAAAGATTTGGGATTCCAGAAGAAGAACACAGAGCAAAGAAGAGAACCAGATCACATACAAGCTATGTTGCTTTACTCTGTGACATTATGAACAAAGAGCCTTCTAGTTATGAAGAAGCAGCGGAAAAGAAAGAATGGAAGGATGCCATGGTTGAGGAATACCAGTCAATAATGAAGAATGATGTTTGGGATGTTGTCCTAATACCTAAAGAGAAGTCTGTTGTGACTTCCAAATGGATCTACAAAATCAAGCATGCTACAAATGGCAGTGTAGAGAAATACAAGGCAAGATTCGTAGCTCATGGATTCTCTCAGAAAGAGGGAATAGACTATGAAGAAACTTTTGCACCTGTAGCCAGGTATAATTCCATCAGAATAGTACTTGCCCTGGCTGCAGGGATGAAATGGAAAATACACCAGATGGATTTCAAGACTGCTTTCTTGAATGGTGTAGTTGAAGAGCAAGTATATGTAGAGCAGCCACTCGGTTTTGAAATACATGATAGGGAGTCATATGTGTGCAGATTGAAGAAAGCCTTGTATGGCTTGAAACAAGCTCCCAAAACCTGGTATGGTAGGATGGACAGTTTCTTATCTAGTTTCGAATTTACCAAGAGTAAAGCGGATTCCAACCTTTGTTACAAGGTTGAGGAAGGGAATCCTGTGGTTTTACTTTTGTATGTGGATGACTTATTTGTAACAGGAGATGACAGATTAATTGCAGATACTAAGAGGAATCTTGCTGCTAAGTTCGATATGAAATATTTGGGAATGATGCATTATTTCCTAGGTATGGAGGTGTGGCAGAGTGCAGGTGGGATTTTCCTTGGTCAAGGGAAGTACACAGTAGATATCTTGAAGAGATTCGGGATGATGGACTGCAAGGCCATGGCCACACCTATGGCATCGAATCTAAAGCTTCTATGTGATGTTTCATTTGAGCCGGTTGATGTCTCTATGTATCGTCAGATGATTGGGTCCTTGATGTACCTGACGAACACGAGACCAGATATTTGCTTTGCAGTGAACACATTGAGTCAATTCCTGATAGATCCGAGGAGTGTTCATCTGGTTGATGTAAAGCATATTCTGAGGTACCTGAAGGGTACAGTGGATTATGGGCTCAAGTATGAGGCGAATCAAAAGTTTAACCTACAGGGTTATGTTGATTTAGACTGGGCTGGTAGTGCTGCAGATAGGAAGAGCACATCTGGGTGCTGCTTCAGTATGGGATCAGGTGTGATCTCTTGGTTTAGCAGGAAGCAGTCCTCCGTAGCACTGAGTACAGCTGAGGCAGAGTATGTTGCATCCTGTTCAGCTAGTTATGAGGCAGTATGGCTATGGAAGCTACTGTCTGAGTTATTTGATCTCCCATTGGATGCTATTAGTATCTTCTATGATAACCAGAGTTTTGTGAAGCTGTCCGAGAACCCATTGTTTCATGATAGGTCGAAACACATAGAGATCAAATATCACTATATCAGGGATGTGGTGCAGAGAGGAGCTGTGAAGCTCCTGTATGTTGCGACAGACGAGCAGATTGCAGATGTGCTGACGAAGCCACTAGCCAAGGTGAAGTTCGAGTACTTCAGAGAGAGGCTTGGCATTCTTCAAATTGAGGACACTTCGAGGAAGAAGTGATGGACACATTTGCTGAACCAATTCCAAGCATGTTGGAAGGAGGATGCTTCACATGGCTATGGATGTAAGCGCTAGATGACGAGCGTCAGGATGATGTTCTGGTTTCTGCTTGGATATGATCAGTTGGATCATTTTTGTATATGTATGTACGCATCATGTTGGATGTTGGATATGATCAGTTGGATCATTTTTATGTATGTATGTACGCATCATGTTGGATGCTGGATATGATTAGTTGGATCATTTTTATGTATGTGTGTATGCATCATGTTGGATGCTGGATATGATCGATTGGATCATGTGTATGTATTTTGTATAAGCATCATGTTGGATGCTTGGACCATGTATCTGTATATGTATCAAGTGGATACATTGTATGATCAGGTGGATCATGTATGGTGATATGTATCATGTATTTGTATTTGTATCAGGTGGATACAGTGTATGATTAGGTGGATCATGTATGATGATATGTATCAGGTAGATACTTGGTATGCATCAGGTAGATACATTATATGATCAAGATGATCATGGATGACGAGCTTCAGGATGTTGCTCCAGATGACATGCAGCAGGATGTTACAGTGATGATCAGGATGATCATGTGTACATCAGGATGATGTATGGTGAGTATCAGGTTGATACTCTATGGCCGTGGAACAAGTTGTGCAGATAAGCATGTAATTTGTGCCCTGGGAGATTTGCAGATGGCCTTTCGAGGTTTTTCCTATGACATGTAATTCGTACCCTGGGACATCTGGCAAATGCTCTTTCGAGGTTTTGCTTGGGAGGACATATAATTTGTGCCCTGGCAGATCCGCAGATAGTCTTTCGAGGTTTTTCCTATGGCATGTAATTTGTGCCCTGGGAAATCTGGCAGATGCTCTTTCGAGGTTTTGTCCTATGGCATGTAATTTGTGCCCTGGGAGATTCGATAGGTTGAGCCGTGTGCTCGTAATCAGTCCTGGGATGCTCTTTCGAGGTTTTTCCATGACCACATGTAATTTGTGCCCTGGGCGATCCGATTGGTTGAGACTTGTGCTCATAATCAGTCCTGGGATGCTCTTTTGAGGTTTTGTGGTGACCACATGTAATTTGTGCCCTGGGAGATCCGATAGGTTGAGCCTTGTGCTCGTAATCAGTCCTGGGATTCTCTTTCGAGTTTTTGTGGTGGGGTCACATGTAATAAGTATTGGAGATCTGGACAAGATGAAAAAGGCCTCAGATGCTCTTTAGGGTTCATGCTAGTCAAGAGACTCTTTTAAGGTTTTGTGACACACGTAATAAGTCCTGAGATTTCCACAGTATGGCCAGTGATGATGAAGGCTTGCAAGTGGCAGGCCTACATCCAGTATGAAAAAGGATTGGCTTTCTAGAACTTCCTATGATGAGTAGAGTCAGAGATTGGTTGAGATAGCAGCAGCAGTGATGATGATGATGACGATGCATCGAGAATGATGATCCTGAGAAGAAGATTTGTTTAGCAGATCTGTGTCGAGAAATACTTTCCTAGTTAAGATGGAGTGTTGATGTATATGTAACTTCGGAATGTATTTCATCTCTGTATTATATATATATTTATTGTACCCTTATAAGAGATGTGTCATTCCTCTATAAGGAAGTGTCGTCATGTGGATTGACAAGTGTCGCAAGTGTGTGTACTTGTCGATGGGTTATTAGACCACCATGTGTGGGGTCGGCCCTGAAATATATCTATTATAATGTGGATGTACCTAGCTAGACAAGTCGGCCTCATAAGGTCACTAGGAAAACAGAGTAGTATAAATAGAGATCAGGTGATCTCTATTTAGATCACTCGAAAAAGTCATCTCTCTCTCACTCAGAAAGTGGCGCACTAGTGAGGAGGAGGATCATCTGCATCTGGGAGACTATCTCAAGTGTATTTTGGTTGTACTTTGGTTGAGCCATTTCTCTCTCTATCTCTGAGGAAGTTGTGGCGTTTTTCACCTTAGGGTTTTCCCCACGGAAACTCTGTGTCTCTTATCTCTCATGCTTTTGATTCTTGTGATGCTTGTGATGCTTATTGTGATTGTCGTGCATTGATATACTGTATATGTTATTCTCTCAGTGAAGATCCTAGAGTATTGTGAATTAATGTTCAAAATTTAATAGTTCTCTTGCCGAGACTTAGTCCTTATAATACTTTAGGATGTCGGACTTAGAACTTGGGGCTATTTATTCACTTAGAAGTCTCCTTCACATACTTCTTCGCGGATTTCTTATGGGGTATTCTCTCTTAGCCCTTTATATATTAATTTTCCCTATTCTGGCTCTTTACCATGGAGGAAGACTAGGGATTCAATCCTTTATCAGGTATGTTTCTCCAACCCTACTCCTTTCGCACTTGATATTTATGAGGTGTAAAAATCAGGTGTTAACAACTGGCTCCAACTTGGGGATGCTATCCTCCCCACGAGGTAGCAAAGAACTCCGTAGGCTAAGTGCCTGATCCATTGGGCAGTTTTCCTTGTGGCCCTAGACTGAAATTTTTTCTCAGAACCTAACGTGGGGAACTGCGCTTGCCTTCGCCTCTGGGTAGAATACTTAAAGAAAAACAAAAAAGAAAACAAAAATTGCATGGCCTCCCCTTTCAGACCTTAGGGCCTTCACTTTGGGCTTCAAGTCTTCTGGTTTGCCATTAAACCTTCAAACAACTGAAAAAGGGAAAAATATGTACAATTTATGGTACATGAATTACCTGGCTAGTCTAGGACAGATAATGCTTTAAAAATATGCCATTGACTAGTCCTGCCGACCAGGCAGACCCATCTTGCTCTTCCAGTATAAAAGAGTTGGTTCCTCTGGGCATAGCAATGATGTATGGACCCATCCACATATGGTCTAATTTACCGTGTCTGTCTTCTCTTGGGCAGTCCCATTTCAAAACTAGGTCATTCACTTGAAATTTATCTTCCTTGGTCTTCTTATCAAATGCCTCTTTCATCTTTTCCTGGTGTCCTTGTACTCTGTCATAGGCTTTAGCTCTCAACTCATTTAACTCAATTATCTGTTTCACTCTCCTCTGCATATGATTTGGTTCTTCTTCTAACCCTTGCAACAAACTCATAACTGGAAACCCCAAAGAAGCTGTAAAAACCACTTCAGCTCCATACACCAATTGGAATGGAGACATTCGAATGGCCCTTTTAGTGCTTATTCTATCAGCCCAGAGGGCATACTTTAGCTTAGTGTGCCATGCCCTCTTATTCTCTTCCAATAATTTCTTTATGATCTTTACTAGGCTTTTATTGGAGGATTCTGCCAGACCGTTTCCTTAAGTGTAATAGGCTGTAGAGTGGTTTAGACTGATATGATATTTGTGGCAAAAACTAACCATCTTCTTAGAACAAAATGCAGGCGCATTATCAGTCACAATCCTTTTGGGGAAACCAAATCTAGATAGGATATTATCCTCCAGAAAGTCCATAATAACATTTTTTGTTGCATTCCTGGTAGGTATAGCTTCTATCCACTTAGTGTTAGGGTTTATCTCCCTAATGAAATCCAGTCCCCATTGTTGAAAAGGAGCTTCTACTATGACTGGGTGAAGGGGTAGTGATACGACTTTCCTCTTTCCTTCAAAAATTTGACATTGGTGACAGGTTACTATTTCTTTATACACATCTGTGAACATGGTGGGCCAATAGAGACTACCCCTCAGGATCTTGTTCACTGTGACCTTCCAAGAATGGTGACCACCACAATCCCCTTTATGAAATTCTCTCTTAGTATGTTTGGCTTCATCCTCTAACAGGAAATTTAGCAGTATGCCTCCAGGATGCTTCCAATACAAGAACTGATTCATGATACAGTATTTTGTGGCCTTTAATTTCACAGCTCTGGCCCTGCTCTTACTTAATCTTGCTGGAGCCTGTAGATTTTGCAATACATAAACACTGTCAGAGTACCAGGGAGACGCAGAAAATTTGGGCTTTATTTGTAATGCTACGTCCAGTTGACATAAAGAGTCTTACAAAAAATTTAGTTACAAAGAGTCATAGTTAGATTTGGTCATCAATTTTGCTAACCCTTTCCGCTTTATCAGTTTGGTAGGCTTTATTTCCAGGTCGTATTCTAGCAGCACAATGATCCATTTTGCTCGTCTTCCTTCTGGATCAGCCTGGGTGAGGATACCTTTTACTGCACTATTTGGGACATGAACAATGATGTGTGAATGGAGAATATAGACCCTGAAATATTTCAATGAGTTGATTAAAGCATAAGCCTGTTTCTCCATGATATCGTATTTTACTTCTGCATCTCTCAATACTCTGCTGAAAAAAGCAATTGGTTGTTCGGCATTTTGATCATTCTTCTATAGCAACACTCCTGCTACTGTGTGCTCAAAAGCATAGGAAAAGATCATGAAATCTTTAGAAAAATCGGGGCTGGCTAATACATGGGCCTCGGAAATAGCATTTTTGATTCCCTTGAAAGAATCTCTTTTTTCCTCCATCCACCGTATCTGGTTTTCCTTTCTCAGCATATTGGTAATGCTCATCATAATCTCAACAAAGCTAGGTATGAACCTCCTCAGAAAACCCTCTTGTCCGATAAAAGATTGCACCTCCTTTTTACTTATGGGCTCTCCAACTTTCTGGATTGCACTAACCCTCTCAGGGTCAATCTTAATACCTCCCTTAGAAATAATATGTCCCAGGAGCTTAGCCTCTTCTAAAGCAAAGTGGGATTTCTTTGGGTTGAGGGAGATACCATATTTTATGCACTTCTTAAAAACCTATTCTAGGTGTTTTAGATGCTCATCATCAGACTTTGAGTATACTATTATATCGTCCATGTATACCACTAGAATCTTATCCTTTTCTTCATCAAAGGCAATGTCCATCGCTCTCTGGAAGGTAGCTCCAGCGTTCATCAATCCAAAAGGCATCTTAGCATACATGAAAGTACTCCATGGAGTGGTGAAAGCAGTCTTTTCTTGATATTCTAGACTGACTTTGATTTGATTATACCTTGAGAAACCATCCATTGTAGAAATTATTTATGCATCTACTACCTTCTGCAGGATGTGTTCCATTTTGGGCAGAGGGTAATTGTCCTTTAAGGATGCTCTATTCAAATTCCTGAAATCTATACAAATCCTAATTTTCCCATTCTTTTTTCTTACAAGAACTAGGTTAGCCACCCATTGAGATAATCTCAAAGTGACAATAATCTTTGCGTTGAACAACCTCTTGATCTCCTTTTCTACCACCGACACCAACCTGGGATTAATTCTTCTCAACTTATGTTTGAAAGGTTTTTCTCCAAGCTGAATTGGGATGGAATACTGGATTATTTAAGTATCATACTCCTTTAACTCTTCATAGCTCTAGGCAAAAGCAACATCATACCTTTTCATCAGATCAACATACTACTTTTTCCTCCTGGTCTCCAATTTTTTAGACAAATTTACCATCCGAGGTTCCCCAATAGAACCCAAATTCTGATCTTCTACCGTATCCTTGGGAGGTTCAAATTTGAGATTCTTTGCCACATCGTTCTGGTCAAGAGATTTTCTAGAGGTATCAGTCCTTTGGGAATATAGTTGCTTTTTAATTGGACAATATCTTTGCCTCCCAGAGTGTTCTTCCAACCCCTATTTCCATTCTCTTCGCCATCTGACTGCTCTTGGTCTACTAGACCTTCTACATTCTCATTCTCTGTATCGATCTGAACATTAGCAAACTCATGAGACAGTTCTAAAAACCTTATAATTTGTAGGTCATCTTCAAACACTTGCCAATACTTGGAATTATCTGGGATGGATGACCTATTTACCACTTCAACCTCATATTTTTCTTGGGAAAAAATGGGTGTTTTAAAACCACCTGCAGTAGTGTCCAAGGAGTCAGCTACTTGATTGTCACACCTTGGGATTTCCCATATCTTATGTTCATCGAAAAATTTTCCAAACATGTCCCAAACTTCGTTTCTATAAGCTCTCATTTTGGAGTGCTTCGCCTGATAACTATCGTTCACCTGATTCACCACCAGTTCTGAATCTCCAAATACGTGTACTCTCCTGGCTCCCAGGTCCTTCACAGCTCTCAATCCTAAAAGTAGATCTTCATATTCAACCACATTGTTTGTGCACTCAAAAGTCAATTTATAGGATAGGGCTCTAGATTCTTGGTCTGGAGGTATAATCCAAACCCCAGCCCCAGCTCCATTTTCGCTTAGCGAACCATCAAAGTACATCTTCCACAATCCTTCTTCATTTTTTCGCCTCTCTGATGCCTTATGCCTTGCTGCAAACTCTTTGTCTTCCTCTACTTCATGAAAAAATGGGGGTCTAGGATCAGTATGTGGACCATCATTGAAAAGTATGGAGGAACCCATGTTTGTGTCCACAGCGAATATAGGGTGATTCTCAGGCTTGTCATCACTACTGACTACATAAGCCATCCTTTTTTCTTTGTATAACTTCCTATTGCTTCTGAATAGTTGTATAGTAGCATAAGATAAATCCATCTGCATGGTTCCCTTTAGCTTCTTTACCCAAGATCTTGATAACAGCATCACAAACTTAGAAGGTAGATCAGCTACCACTATGTCCATCATGACACTCTTCAATGGAATCTGGGTGAGGGTTACCACCACATTTTTAATCAGCCCCAAACAGGGTACCCTTCTGGAATCAAAAGAATATAGGTCTTTGTAGGGTCTAGTGACCTCTAACCAATAAGTCTACTACTGACTTTGGCATCAAGTTATGCAAAGCTCCAGAATCTATCCTCTTGTTCCTCCATTTTGGAACCAAATATTATAGTGGGGGCATCATCTCTCACTTCCAACATATCTTGTGTATTTCCATCCTGCCCCTTTACTAGGTTATCTCTTCCCTATATTCATTAACTCTCAATAGTTCATTCAGGGGGATAGAGATCTTTACCTTAGAGAGTTCAGCCTTCAAGATGAATATTGATGTCCGCTTCCTTGCTTCAGTTACTTCTGGTTGCCTATCCTCTTTAGAATGCTGCCCCCTATCTTCTAAGACTTTCTGTATAGGATCCACTGGTTGTTTCCCCTTCAGTTTATCTGTATTTTGTTGAGTCTTAGGGGGTTGACTCTGGGCATACTTCCCTTCAGTTATTGGTATTTCTCTATTTCTCAACCTCATTTTTCTCTGGATGTCGTCTACAGCATTCATGTACCCCATTTGATATTGTTCAGAATCGAACTCTGCGGCCTTATCAGCATTCCCCTTCGTGAAGAAATTGTGCTCCTTTTCAGTCAAATGTATTGTGTGTTCAAGGGTATCAAAGAGATGTATCTAGTCAGCAGCAGGGTTTTCAGGTCCTTCTTCGTCTAACAAATTCTCAGGAAAAGGAGGTCTTATTTGATGATCTTCTTGGTTTCTCAGATTTCTTGGAGGGGGCGGCCTTCTAAAATTAGGGTTCTTATCTAATTTTCAGGCTATTCCCTAGGAGGAGGCTTATTCTCTATGGCTAACCGATCCAACAATTTCTCCATAGTTCTCATCATGGTATTGAATTCAGCATCACTAGAAGAGGCTTGGCTTTCTTGTTTCTTCTTATCTGCTTCATTTTTTCCTTTCATTTTCCCAGATGCCATCATGTTTGCTTCAACCCCCAAGGCATCCTTCAACATGGTAGGCAATGAGGTAGATTTTCTTTCTCTCAATGTGCATGAGAAGTCTCCATCAAATGCATCAGCATAGTGGAGCTTTGCAGAACCCACTGAGGGTTTCAGATCATCAGGAATAGACATATAGGCCTTCATGAACCTAGCAAAAACCTCATGGACTAATTCAAACCTGCCTTTCTTTAAGTGATTGTATTGGGACAAGACTATAGAAGGACTGTCCATGGTTTCCCATGTTTCTAGAAACATTACTTTAAAAGTTGCAAAATCGGCTATTGATGCATTAGGTAGCTGTCTGAACCATTTCTTAGGTTCTCCAAATAGGCTTTGAGCAAACAATCTCATTTTAGCATCATCGTGGTCCACTTCCTCTAGGTCTAAAAAATCTTCAAATCTATCAACATGTTGTTTGGATGACCAGTCTCCCTCTCCATTATAAGAGACAATTCTCTGGGTGTAATTCTGAGGGAGGTCATTCAAGGCAGCAGGTAGGACCAAAGGCGCATATTTGGTAGCCATGGGTCTAGGTGGATTTGGAACTTGTGGGGGGATATTTTGAGCAAGATCACTGGCTGGGATTGCAGCGAGGGCTTGGGGGGTCTGAGAATTGGGTTTATCGATTTCAAATTTCTCAAGATTCTTAGAATCAAGCCACACGGGATATAAAAGGTAAGATCTAAAATTATTCAGAGGTTCTCCTCCTAGGCTTAGGTATGACTCAGATTTTGTTCTTGAGAAAGGTTTACTAATATCAATCTCTATATCCAATTCTTGAAAAACAGATGCACCTTCTAAAAAGAAACAGTCTCAATGCTAGGAGCACTAGCCCAATCTTTCACAATCTTTTGTTTGAGCAGAATTTCAGGGTTATCCACTCCTAATAGGATTTCAGGGAAAGGGTTACCTCTCGTATGAATATTTCTCAAGGCCAGGATGCCCTTTGGAATCTGCTCAGTAGTATTTTTTGGCGTACTGATCTTTCTCCAATGGAGTCTTCTTGAATTGTCTGATCTTTGGGAGTGGAGTCGCAAGGGAAAAATTCTTCAACCTTCTTGAAACTGCAAAAATATCTGTTTTCCCACAAGGATTTCTCTTATTCTATGAAATTCGGACGTATATATCATTCTCCTAGGGATTGATAAAACCAATCGTGTTCCCCGGCAACGACACCAATTTGTTAACACCAAAACTGACCCCCAAGGTTGAAAGAGGGTAATCTCGAGAAACCACTAACCAATCTTTGGTTTACGCTTCTGATCAAACATAAACAGAGAGGGCTCTCTCTAGGACCTTGTGAAACAACTGGAATAATCAAGATTGTCAATAATGAAAAAGGAACACCAGCATTCACGGCTAAGATATTCAATTACAACAATTCTACAGAAGATCAAATTTTTGTTTGGGAATGAAGAAAAATGATTCAGGAACCATTTGGTTGAAAACACATGAATTTTATTTGGGTGATGGAGTCACCTTTAACAAGTTCTGGAAAGCAGTATTCACAAAGATTCTGCAAACGCATTCACAAGGGAGAGGTAGCAAGAAGCAAGTAGTCAAAGAGATTTAATTTGTGGAACATAAGAGAAAAGAAACAATCCATCAATGTAAGGCATCTAACAAGGATGAATTCTACATCAGCTTTAGCAGAATATATTTGGTGAAATACTTGGAATAAGCTAAGCAGAGCATAATCTCTATGAATTCTACTTAACTGTTACCCTGATCCAAGCATGAAGGAAATAACACAGAATGGAAAAACAAAGAGAGAAACACATTTTCACATGGGAAAAAAGGAAGGTACAAACTACCAGACCGATTACACAAGAATCCTTGTCAAAACGTAAGCTTCAACTCTGCAATTTCTATTAAACAAAACTCCATGAAAAAGTCTTACAAACTGATCATCAAAACACAAATAGTTTTTTCATAAGATTTCCAACCCTTGTACCTTCGATTAGACATGTATATATAGATACTGTTATCACACAACTTGTAGTTGCCCCTAGAGGTATCCCATCCGGGACGGTAGAGGAGTTAGGCAACTAAAGAGGTGACCTAAGAGATGCCACGGTTCCCAATGCAATGTGGGAGTCACGTCAACCGAAGCACTCTTCGCTTTAAGTCAGGGTATAACCAGACCAAGGGGGAGACCCTAATACCCCAATCACAGTTGATTGGACCCAAGCAAAGGTTTCAAAGGGTGAATAAATGATAAGTTACGGAAACCAATGCAAGGCTAAGTGGACCTAATGTTTGAGGTATGGTTGAAGGTGGTATCATGGATAGTTAATGTTTCAATCTATGTATGGTTTAGGCCACTTGATGGGGTATGATTATTAAGTATAGTACCATGTGTTTACACAAGTGGGTCTTGTTGCCTTGGGAAGTGTGAAATGGTTCTAGAAAGGCCCACAAGGTGAAGTTAAGTGTGAAGATGGTACTATAGGCTAGATCTAGGTTAGACCTACAAGTTAGAGTTGGTTCTAGGATTACCCATGTGCTAGATCTAGGGTTTGACACTAATCCCAAGAAGTGCGCCTTGCTTGGAGAAGGACTAGTGCCTTGTTGGATGGGCTAATGGGGTCAAGAAGAATGTCAAAGTGTAGATCGGGACACCTAGAAGCCAAGTCAAGTGGTTTGGATGAGATCCAATGGTTGGATCTTGCTAGATCTAGGTTTTTAGGTGATGACCAAAAGTGGACCACAATTCCTCAAAACAAGGAATGCAATCCCCAAGGTAGATCGGGACAAAAGGACAGTCTAGACCTAGGTTTCAAAGCATGGGCGATCCAAATCCACAAAAATCTCCAACACCCACTTCCTAGAAGTGGTCCAACTCAAAATTCCCAAGGGGTGCGACTTTCTCAAGGAGAGGCAAAAAGTGGTTTTGGTGGACCAAACCAAGTCCAATGGCCACCAAAATGTAGATCCGGGATGCTAGTACCCCGATCTATGCATGTTCAAAGTTTCAAGTGAATCCAATGGGTAGATCTTAGTAGATCTAAGTTTTTAGTTACCAATGAGATCAAAAGGGGGTTTCAACCCCTCAAAACATGGAGAGATGTCCACAAGGTAGTTTTCACCAAAGTAAGGACATGGGTTTAGGTTATCAAGTGTCTAGATGCCAAATCATGTGAGATCTCACCTACCCATGTGCTAGATCTAGCCCAACAAGCCTCTCTCAAGGAAGTGCGCTTTAGGTCAAGGAGAGCTTTTTATCTTAGAAAATGGATCAATTCTTAGCCAATCACCACCAAACTATAGATCCAACTAGGGGTGGATGCTATAGAGGTGGGTTTTCAATATCTTTTCAAAATGAGGGCTAGATCTAAGTAGATCTAAGAAATACCAAAAATTGGGGTTTTGATTTAATTAGGGTTTTATGACCAATGGAGATAGAATGGATGAAAGAGGCACATACCTTGTAGATCTTACCTCAATTTGCTTATGGCCACCTTGCAAGTTGATAGCATTCTCCTATGTTTATATTCAAGAGTGAGATCCAAGTGCTCCAACCAAATCTCCCTTCTCCAAGATAGCCAAATCGTCCTCCTCCTACAAGACAAGATCAAAGAAACAAGTCAAGCAAGATGATTATGAAAATGGTAGAAAGATGTAATAGAAAGCATCAACTATGTCACGAAGATACAATAATGATACTCCCTGTCACAAGATCAACCCAAGAGAGAATATGTGGATCCCTCCAACAATAACCCTCCAAAAGTCGCCCTCCTCTCTCCAATTCGACTTTCCTGTCAAAAGGTTAGCAAAAACACATAGATCCACAATGATACATAGAAGAGATACTTTATATTCAATATGCAAGAGAATCCACAAGCCAAGAGAGACGTGCTCCACAAAAAATCTTCTATTCCAATATTCCAGAGCTCCAAAGGTGAGCTTTACAATGGGGGGTCTCCTCCTTATATAGGATAATAAAGACCAAAACCCTATACCACTTCATAATACTACATCAAATGAGTGGTTGAGATTATAAGATCTCATCATACAATCAATGGCTAGGATGAATCCATAACATAACATCACATGGATCACTCAACATAACAATAGCGCCCTCACTAAATGGTACAATGGAGGGTGACGTCATCCCATAAGAGGGGTATAAAGTACAATAATCCACCTCATGATGACTAGGACATGATAAAATAAGCACATGGTGGGGCTAGGAGGTATAAATCCTTGCTAGCTCACCCCAAGGCACAATAAAATAATAAAATATGTCCAATATAATGATAATGACCAAAACTGTCCTCAGAATCCATGACAGTCGAGCAGTGAATGTCCTCCTGTGATCAATCTGGAGATACCCACATGGTGAAAACTGACTGGAAGATAGTGAGATCACCCTGGAAGACCTCTGCGAAAACCAAATGCCAAAACCTTGCCTCAATTGCCCAAATCGATTTCCTCAGTGACCACTTTATCCCATTTTTTAACTGCCTCGGGAACTGTGAAAGTGCCAAAACTGCCTCCCAGGGTGCTAGCGCTGTCAATCTGAGCCTACCAGGCTCTCCGGGAGGGGGGATAAATGGTAATAACAAGTGGCTGGACCACCCCCTCCATCATCAGCGCCCTAGGTGAACTGGCCTCTCGGGGCCCCTGCTGCTCAGGCTGGGAAATCAGCCCCAAATCTGGTCAACAAGTGTAAAACTGCATCAATCACTGTCAGAAGTGCCCGGAACTGAAAGATAAGTGTCTCAATGGATCCAGAAGACCCAAATCCACTAGGAATGAGTACTCATACACCCTGGGTTGCCCTAATGGGCCAGCTGTAGGGTCCACCATATATGGACAATGTATAATCTGCTGATCTGAAGAGATAATAAACCTGCTGAACTGGATCAAACATCATCTGCATCATATGTCCATCATATGATATCATCATCAAACATGTGGGCCCATAAATCATCATCAATAATCATCATATATGGTCCACATCATCACGGATCCCAAGAACATATATAATCAAGGATAAATCACATCAATAGACTAAGACAATGTTTCTCTAATCATTCCCATAGCTAAGCTTAAAGTATAAATTCCATTCAGTGGCATTAATCAAGTTAACATATTCCGTGGTTATATAAAATTACTTGCACCATAGTTCAAATGACAAACTCACCCATTGGACATGGTCAAACTGCTAGTGAAGGATGAAGGCTAGGAGCAAGGTTGGGCCAAGGGTTTGACTTATCTAACTTAACTCAAAAATACTTTGGACTGGGAAAAGGGGGAAGCTACAAACTCTGTGCTGGACAAAAGAACACGGGGGATGGCTGTGCCTCACAAATGGCTAAGTTGTTTAGAGAGTGTTTATTCAACTTAGGCATCATGTCTACATCAAGTTGATCCAGGTTCATTAGGATCATTCAATTTCATTTCCATGGCCTTTTTGGCCTACATAACCCTTCGGATTTCAGATGTGCTGAGAAGCACAACTAGTTGCAGCTTGCATCCAGGGCATGTTTTTCATATATTTATACAAGGTCAGCAATTGTTTAGATATAGCTTTTAAGAACTATTGCTTTTTGGACCTTTATTATACTCTTCGAGGAGTATTTTTAGCTTTTCATTGCTCTTGCCCTTTTTTTTGTTTCCATGGGCGAATTTATTTAGTTTCCACAGGTAGAACATGAGCTTTCAGTTTTAGCCAACAACATCTCAAGTGACTAGGGGGAGTTCGAGCCAAGGCCTACAATCCAACTCACCAAAGGCAAGTTTTGTCACCAACTCAGAGCCGAGACACTGAATAAACAGGGATGCGGTCCAAACACAGAGGTAGAAAAATGGGGAAGTCCTCAGTATCAGAAAGTCAAATGAGACAAGTCAGGGTTTAAAGTCAAACAGGAAGGTCATGTATGGATGGAGACAAGTGAATATGGAGCCTACACTAGCAGACAACCAGTGTCGGGAAAGACCATGTCTATGTAAGGTGAAATACCAGTAAGTTTTGTTAAATGACCTAAAGGTGCAAGCAATTGTCCATTTTATGATTTACAGTTCATTTTAAATAGTTTGCCACATCAGGAATAATATACCAAGCACATGCCATGATCATGACTAAATCAACAAGATAATAATCCACAGTCAGTGAGAACAAATCCATAACATCATCGTAATAATCATCATCATGCATCATCTGAAACACTGCTGAAATACATCTCTAGGCACTGAACTGAAACTGTAATGGGATAAGTGGTCACATCAGTCATCAAATCCGAACTCTCAAGGCTCAGCCTTGACACAAGGTCATAAAATCTGAATAATGTACTGCTCTGATCATGAGTGATCCAAAATATATAGCCATGCTCTGGAATAAAGGAAGCTCTGGAATGTGCAGATATCTACTGTACAAGAATAGTAGCCCTGCTACTATGGTGTGATAACAGATACCTTCGAGCTCTAGGCTCAGCTCCTCCAAAATAGAAAACAGTTACAACCATATGCCATCTCATAAAAAATTGGCTTGCCATAACTGTTTTCAAACAAAAAACAGGTAGAGCCATCCTAACTATTTTTACATTTGCCAGTATTATTACTGAATGGAATTTGGCATCATAGTAAAGTAAACATAGTAAGTACAAAAGTTCCAGCTAGCTATCCATTTAGCTGCCTCAAAAATATTACAAATTACTTTTCAAAAATATGAATGTCCTAGAAGCCTTTTACTCATAACATCAATCCTTTGAAAATAAAAGAACAAGTAACCACTACTAAAGAGTCTGAAGTGAATGTTTCATTATCTTGTACTTCTCCACGTAACCCCACTGGTTGGCCATGATGCTCTCATGCGACACCATATCTATAATTGTGTCCCAGATTAGGTCTCTACCCGTCTGCATAGGGATATTCCCGGTTACTTGGGAGACAAATTGGTGATTTGTTTCTATCAGCCCTTTATTCTCTTTCTGCAATTTTTTCACTTCTTCTTCCACATGCATGTTCTATTCTTCTATCTTTGAAGTCCTCTCCTTCAGTTCTTTGATCTCTACTTCCTTGAGAATAAGATGGGACATAGCCCATGAGAGGCTATTAGTATTATTTTTCTCCTTTTCCTAATTTTCCTGGGTAGGCCGCATGCTCGGAATGGGCAAGTTATCTTTCAAGTCTTCAATCTGTTGCTCCAAACATATCTTCTCCTTTTCCCAATCTGTTTTTTTCTCAGTCAACTTTAGCAATTCATCCCGGTTTTCACTGAGTTCTTTGGCTAAGGCTTCTTTCTCTTGTTCCAACTTAGTCACTTCAGGAGTTTGGATCAACTGGGTATTTGATACTTTTGCTTTCTTCTGTAATGTTTGGATCAGGCTTTCCTTTTCTGTCAACAATTTCTTAGTAGCTTTACCGCTACCATCACTAGCAACCATATCTAATTGTATTTTCCTGATTTTCTATTGGTGCGCTTTGTTCTCCTGTCTTTCTTGTCTCAACTAAGTGTCCACTTTACTGATTATTTCCTCAAACTTCCCCACTTTCAGCTTCGTTTGTATATAATTTTCATAAATAACATCCCCTAGTTGTTTAATCATCTGGACCTTATCGGGAGCCGATATTTTTGTAAAATCATACGTTACCTCGGTCAGTTTACTCGAGGTAGCCACCGCCACATTTAGAGTACCTACCTTCACATTTCGGCTGGCTACTAGGGAGATTCCTGGTTTTGACAAATTTTGAGCCTTTGGTAAAAGGTCGTATATCTGCTGAGCTGAGGCCTGCTTGTCCTGTGCATATTTCTCAAACATCTTTTCTCTCGAAGAGAACTTACTTGTATCACCGCTTTCCTGAGCTCCACTGAAATTGTATTCCACTACCTGCACACCAGGAATCGGATTTTCCCCTTCTCTATTATCTTCAGCTCCCATTGAAATAGTCGCGACAGTTTGTGTCTAGGCAAATTCCTGGTCCCCAACTCTGCATCTTTTTTCTCTTCCTTCATCATACTCTTCTAAGATTTTGTGCAAATTCCTCTTCTCTCCTACTTTAGTAGTCTTAGGCAATTCTTCCATCTCTATAGCTTCCTTTAGCAAAGTGAGACCATCGCCTTGCAAGCCGGGGGCCATTTCTTTTTCCGGTCCGTACTGCAACAAATTCCTTTTGGTTGGTAACCCTTCTATTTATTTATGCTCGAGACCACTCAGGTTACTCAACTTCCTTCTGTCATAGATTATATGACAAGGGTCGTAGCTCGCTGCCACATCTTTTTCAAACTAAAAACCTTCCATCAATTTTTGTACTTCCGCAATGGCCTCTTTATTATTTACAATGAATGGGCCAACGACCCAAGGAAATTTCAAATCTACCCCTTTCCTGAATTTTGAAAAAAGCTCGTCTTCCAGGATCAACTTTTGTGTGATAAATTCCAAAGAGAAAATTCTAGATGTCAGAAAGGCTGGTAGCATGTAAGGTTCATGTGTAAACCCATATAGCTAGATGACTGTGGAGTCTTTGGATAAAAACCAGTCTCCCACTGCTACTTCCCTTTTCAACTACAACAAGGTTTTCATTTCAGGTACTACTCTTGGCATCCCTTCTTCAAAAAATAATTTGTACAACACAGATAACATAGAATTCATGTAATTGAACATGTTTTTTTCCAGGTGACGAGCATAAACCTCCATTGGGGAACGTAACTCATTGAGGTTACTGTCCATAACCAACTTCATTAGATAGGACTGAAATCAGAAACATCTATTGTTCAGAAAAGATGCCAATTCACCGTTAATGCTTTCTGCTATAAAACTTTCAAACCTGAGACCAGGGGCTGACTCATAACTGACCAGGGGCGGGCCGACGCTTATTCTATACAGCAAGCTTAATTGCACTTCCATCACCACTCTGTCACTATCAATACCTAAGAACTATGCAAGTAACGGAAAAACCAATTGGGTATTGGTATTAAACAGGCTAACATCTACTGGGTAAGGGGTTTCTTCAATTTCTAGGTCCGCTTTCAGGAAAGTGGTCAAAAAGACTCATCGACTCTCGGGAGGGATTTTACGATAATGGGTTACTAGTGTTATTTCTAAGAACTCTTCAGACTCGGGGGTGAGAAAACCAGGGACTTCAAACGACCGACGCACCACTAAAGGTTCTATAGAGCAGACAATTTTACTCTGCCGGCTATTCATGATAACTTTCTGGTATCCCTCATAATTGGATGCACACCAAGAGATAAACTCGGGAAACGACATGATCTGGTCTGGAGAAAACAAAATGAAAGACGACTGAAAAACCCTATGTACATCTGTACCTTCATCCCGTAGACCTTTCAACCTTCTTTTTATTTCAATTATGGAAATTTGGGTAACTGTGTCAAAAATATTATCATCCCTGTCCTCCAGGGCATTCCTAACTCGACTTGTGCTCATGACATAACCTTCTTCCATGATTCTACTGAATTATCTACTTTATTGACAAGTCTCAGTCGGAAGGGCCTACCTGTTGCTAGCAAATCCTCTGGAATACTTCTGTCGAAAGCCCCATCACCCTCATCGTCTCCCACTTGCCAAGAAGCTTCTTGACCTTGACAGTTTTCCAAATGAACAAATGTCTACAACACCCGCTGAGGGTTTTATATATAAATATTCTTTACTCAACCATTGGCCTTATCTGCCACTTGTCTGATGATCCCGGCCACTGATATTTCACGTCTGATTTTTGGTAGTTGGATTTAGACCTTTATTTAATCTTTTGATGTGACCTTTTATGCCTGTCTTCCGTCAACTCCTAGGTAGGGCCCAATCTGCGTCATCCCACTGCTACCACGTGTCCGCTGAGTAGCATCGATATCTTCCCAAAATAGTTTTAGATACCACTTTCCTTCCCCGCGATCGCCTGTCGTGTTGACACCTATTCAGCGGTTTCATCCATCGCGACCAGCTTCTTAGGTATCTATCATGCTACTTCTCGACGAGACTAATCTTGGACCATAGATCTTGTTCCACTTTGCATCTATGGTGGAGATGAGCGACACATTTAATGTTCAACCTTTTCCCGATGACGGGTCCCACTGTTCGTTCTTTTGTGCATCTTCCTCCATCTACGCACCATCGATATGGGCTACCCACTCTCGGCACCGTGGATTGCATTATGACTCTACCACCCCGGTATCTTGCACCCTTGTGGTGGTTTTGTTGACTGCTCTTCTTCCCGCGACGACCCCTCCATCTACCATCTATCCGGCGGTATCATCCGTCGCTACCACCTTTTTGGTTATCCATCACATAGCTTCTTGACGAGATGAATCTTGGACCGTAGATATTGCTTTGCTCTGCATCTACGGTGGTTCTCTTACCGAGACTTAGTCCGTATAATACTTTAGGATGTCAGACTTAGGACTTGGCGCTATTTATTTGCTTAGAACGCTCCTTCACATACTTATTTGTGGATTTCTTATGGGGTATTCCCTCTTAGCCCTTTATATATTAATTTTCCCTATTTTGGCTCTTTACCATGGAGGAAGACTAGGGATTCAAGCCTTTATCAGGTATGTTTCTCCAACCTTACTCCTTTCACACTTGATATTTATGAGGTGTAAAAATCAGGTGTTAACACTAGTACTTCCTTTGTTAAAGAAATCATGTTCCCTTTCAGTTAAGTATATTTCATGGTCTAGGGAGTCAACAAAATGAATCTGGGCTTCACTGGTTTCCTCGGGTACTTCATTATCTACCATATTTTCAGCAAAAGGAGGACGCATTCGCCGTTCTTCGGGATTTCTTTGATTTCTTGCAAGGGGCAGTGGTATTCTAAAGTTTGGGTTTCGGATCTGGTTTTCAGGGTTTTCTCGAGGAGGAGGCTTGGTATATACAGTCAACCTATCCATCAATTTTTCCATGGTTTTCATCATGGTATCTAATTTAGCATCGTTAGAAGCAGATGAGGTAGAGGTTTGAGTCTCATGCTTCTTTCTCTCGGCCTCTGTTTTACCCTATATTTTCCCTGAGGCCATCATGTTCGCCTCTACTTCTAGGGCATCCTTTAACAAAATAGGCAGGGAGGCAGACTTTCTTTCTCTTGATGTACATGAGAAATCTCCATTAAAGGCATCTGTGAAAAGGAGTTTCGCAGTGCCTAGCGAGGGCGTTAGATCATCTGGAATAGAATTATATGCCCTCATAAACCTAGTAGAAAATTTGTGCACAGACTCGAAACCTCCTTTCTTGATGTGATTGTACAGGGACAAGACTAGGGCAGGACTTCCTATCATTTCCCATCTTTCTAAGAACAGGGTCTTGAACTCTGCAAAATCATTTATGGAGGAATTTGGTAGCAACCTATACCATTTCTTAGGTTCTCCAAACAAACTTTGGGTGAATAACCTCATCTTTGCATCATCATAATCTACTTCCTCCAAATCAATAAAATATTCATACCTGTATACATGCTGTCTGGTAGAAAAATATCCCTCTCCATCATAGGAGACGATCCTTTGTGCATAGTTTTGAGGTAGGTCATGTAAAATAGTTGGCAGGGCTAAAGGTGCAAATCTGGCAGCCATGATTACAGGCATATTTTGTGAAAGGGGCGGGATATTTTTGGAACAAGGTTTAGCTTTCTTAGCTTTGATAGTATCTAGTAAATCATGCCAGATAGGATCTAACAAGTAGGATTCAGGATTATTTAGGCTTCCTTCACCTAAGCTTAGATAAGATTCGGATCTTGATCTTAGTAAAGGTTTCCCAATGTCAATCTCTATATTTAATTCTTGAAAAACAGGGAATTCTTCTTCAGACACAATTCTTTCACTGTTTGAAGTACTAACTTTATATTTTTCATCTTTTTGTCTAAGCAGACTTTCCGGATCATCAACAATTAACATAGTTTTAGGAATAGCGTTACCTCTGGTATGGATCTTTCCTGAGGCTAGGATGCCTTGTTGAGATCTCCTTTAGAACTAGGATTCAACTTTCGGAGGTCTTCCCAAGTGGAGCGCTTTCTTGAATATAAATCTTTATGAGTGGAGTCGCTAGGGAAAAATTGCACAACCTTCAAAAATATGGAAATCTCTGATTGCCCACAGAGATCTCTCTTTTCTTCGAATCTTTGAAATTCTTTGTCGTTCTTGCAAGGAAAACAAGAGAACTTGTGCTCCCCGACAACGGTGCCAATTTGTTAACACCCAAATTCACCCCCAGGTCTTGAGAAGGATAATTCGGGGTAACCACTAACCAATCTTTGGACTGATGTTATTGACCCAACATAGTCTGAGAGGGCTCTCTCAATAAACTAATGAAAAAACTGGAAATAGTCAAGGTCGTCAATCATGAAAAAGGACACCAGCATTCATTCCTCAAGATGTTCTATTTAAACATACACAGAAGGTCAGATTTCTGTAAGACAAATTTTACTCTTGTAAACCATTGGTTGGCTAACAACAGGGATCTATATTGGGAAATGGAGTCGATTCAAGTATAACGTAAACATTATCATCAAATGCTTAGCAGATACATTCACACAGAGGCAAGGTAGTAACTAGCTAGTAGTCAAAGTGATTTAATTTGGTGAAAAAGAAGAAAGATGAACAATTCATTGATATAAGGCATACACAGATGAATCCTATACCAACTTTAGCAAAAACAATTTGTGAAATACTTGGTAAGAAATGAACAAGGCATAATCTCTATGAATCTCATTCAGATGCTACACTGAACCAAGTACCAAGGAATGTTAACAATATGGATTAACAAAGGAAAGAAACACATATCACATAGAAAAGGAAAAACAGACTACTAGACCAATAACACAGGAATCTCTAAAAAATGCATGTAAGCTTTTGACAATTTTATTCAAGGGATATCTCAAAATAACAACAGTGGAAAAAATATGTAGAGCTTCATAAGTTCTCCCCCATTTTCCATTTGAAATTACATGGAACTTATAGTGGCCTGGAGTATCATACTCATCCCATTTGAAATAGAAATTAGTTACAATTCAGGGACACCTTATCATAGTTCGGATGTCAGTATCCTAAAACAAAAAATATAACAAGATAAGCTCAATCGCTTTCTTGCATTTTCCGGTATGCCGTTAAACAATTCAAAAAAAATATTACATATGGGTCATGTCCCAAACAGACTGATTATGACAATGAAAGGAATATCCTAGACAAAGGACTGTCCTAATGTTGGCTTCGCAAGTAACCCTGCAAGTCAAAGAATTCTTCCACTTTCAATGAACTGTCAGCTTGTGATGCATCATCTGGTAGGATAGGTGTCGCTTCTTTAGTGGAGATTACAAAATCGTGAACTATTTATGTGCCTGGTTGGCCGCTCCGCTTGACTTCGAATGTCTCCTTCTTCGTTCTTTGTCGATTTCCTTTGGACACCTGTCGTCCATCAGGTTTCTCGTCTTTGCTGGAAAAGTTAGAATCTATGAGGTCAAAGACCATAAGAGGTGGAGGGGTGGAATTTTCCTCCATCTCATCCCACACTTTCTCTGGCATGAATATCACTTCGCACTTCCGTCCTTTCTCCATGAGCCAATTGCAACAGAGAAGATATTCGAATTTCCAGGTGCACCATCTTTCCCTTATATCGATTTCAAATAAAAGACGTGAGAACCTTATCCATACTTGCTGCTATGATGACGACAGCTACAAGTGGTCATAATTTCCATGATAACTATAACGGTCTCTTCAATTAGGTAACCGTTATGCCCAAGGTTGGCGGTGACCTTCAGCATGCTCAGCGATGTCATCCCAAATAGACGACATAGCCAATGATGATGCAAAAGTGCCTCCCATCATACCGGTAATCCTCAGGGATAACATTCAGAGATCCCCTTGGCAGGTCCGTTCTTTTGATGTCTCTCATGTGACAATACTTGATCTCATGCTTTCTCGCATGCTCCGAAAGATGTGGGTCACATTACCTCTATCTCCTTTAGAGCCAACCTCCAATCCACGCAAGGGAATTTTCCCTTCTCACACCTCCTTTACAGACTTTCTCTGGCCTCCGCCTGTTTGCCAACTTCTTAGTCATAAGCATCCAGCACCTTTATGATGTTTATAACACTTTGAAAACTCCTATCCTCATCTTAATAAGGTCAGGGGACATGTCTTCTTCGCCTGCCTGTTCCAATCCTTCCCCCTTATCCGGAAACTGGGCCTGAAGCCACTAATACCAGGGGAAAATGTTACCTGCGGAAGGATACCTTTGGTCAGAAATTCTCCCATATCCGGGTTTAATCTCGACCCACCTATGCTTTTAGACGGACCAACCGCTACTTTGGACATTCGAGAAGTCATGGGAATTATCTCTAATGCACAGGTCAGGCCCATGGCAGGGAATTACAAAGGTCCAATGAACTTTTGACGGACTTTGATGAAACAAGGCAACCACTGTTATTCCCAAGATGACCTTCAAGCCCAAAATGCCGAGGTTGTGAGAGATAGCTTCTTCATAGGCCATTATGGCCCAGATCGAAATTGATACAGGGTCTCCGGAGCCCTCCTTGTTAGGGTGCGACCGCACGACTTTCGTCTATCGACCCAATTGCCTGGTGACCAGCCATCGAACTCCTGTACCGGGGCTAGAGCATCTCTTTTCGGGAAGAAACCCCTTCCATTCAGACAGACCTCGAAGAAGGTAAAACTGAAAAGTTTGAAAGGCGTTTTCACATATATAATCATTTTTCCGAATAAATTCTACTCACTTTTGCCAGCTGTCCCTCTTTTCCGTCTGTTGATCTGTTGGGCGTTGCTTCCGGTCCGTTGATCTGATTCTTTATTTAACTCTTTTGATTTGACATCTTTTCTCCTCCACCGTAGGATCCTCTATGGGATTTAAATCTTAGCCATCCGTCTTACCTAGCCACATATAAGGACACAGTGGTATCACGACCCGACTTCTGGTTTTGGGTTACCACTTAAGCCCCCTCGCGAGGTGTTCAAGAGATGACACATGGAAGATGGTACATACTCTCGCAACCACCTTTTCTTCTTATCTGGGGTGTTCCATTACTTTGCGACGATCGACGAGGAGCATTGATCTCGACTTTAGCATATCTACGGCGAGGAGCTATTCAGGTGTCTAGCTTTCGGCATTTTCGCAAGTGGAGCCCATTATGTTATCAACCTTGCATCTCTTGCATCCACTGGCAGTAGATCTGATCTCCTTTGTTGCGAGCCATTGATCTTCCTCGATCCCTGTGCTGATATGACAATCAATCTTCCGTGCCGTCAGATTTTGACCATGCAACATGCGTCGTCGATCTTGTACCCCACCTTTTTTCCGTGATGGTATCGCAAGCCCTTTGGCGGTTTCCACGTACTATCGAAACTTTTGTGTGAGGTCTCCTTCGACTGCCATCTGTCTTGGTGGTTATCTCTCGCGACCACTTTCTCGTGTTTCACTTCGTGCAACTTCACTATGCGAGGGTGGTTTGTGGGCCATAGATCTCTTTTGCGCAGTAGATCAATGGTGGGGACCAGTCTGAGCTTTATCTATCATTTTATTTCCTTTTCGGACTATAGACTATTAGTCTTTTTATCCAGTTTTTATCATTCGGGCCACCTCCTTATGCCTAAAGTGTCCAAACCCTCCATCTTTCTCATTGTTTCCTTTCCACGTGACCTCCTTTCCTGGCTTTAGCAATCTAGACATGATGGGGAGGGGGATTTGACCATTTCTTCTAGGAGTTCATGAGTGGAATCAATCCTTTCCTTAGGATTTGTGCAAAAATTTATAGGTGCCAACACAAATTATTCTAAAAAAAGCATTGATACATTAAGTATCTATGAGATTAAAAAAATATAGAGAGAGATGTTCTTAGGACTTTTATGCAAAGACAAATACTTTAATATATATATATATATATAGTGTCATGTTTGCTAGAAATTAAAATCATATATATATAAATATATTTATATAATATAAGTTATAACTACTTTTTATTAAATTAACTATGAGGAAAAGACTTCTTATAAGACTAAAAATAGATATACATTCATAAAAGTGAAAATAAGGGATTTTCTAACAAATAGGATGATTCTACTAAATTAAGTCGAGATGGTAAAACATGGGAAAATCTTCTTGGAGATTCTCTCGGGTCTTTTTCCCCTTAATTGACAAAGAGAACTCTTCCTAGCTGCCATTTGGCAGCGCCTTCTCCTATCAAGGTTGGGTTTGGACCTCCAAGTGTACCTTCTCTAGTTAGGCAAAGCCTCCAAAGCATTATAAAGGCAATGCTCATAGCCAAGGGAGGGTGCGCCATGGAGAAATATGCATATATAATATTTGATTATGGTGTTTGCATATATTAGGGGACTTTTGCAATGGTCGCACCCAAGGTAGGGCGCGCCATGGAGAAATATGCATATATAATATTTGATTATGATGTTTGCATATATTAGGGGATTTTTGTAATGGTCACAGCCAAGGGAGGGCGCTCCATGGAGAAATATGCATATATAATATATGATTCCGATGTATGCATAAATAGAGGGATTTTTGCTTATGATATGGGATATCTGCTCAGGATGTGTGAGAATTGTTTACAATGTATTGGACAGATTTTTAGTGGACAGATTCGCACAATGAGGATGATCTCTGCCACTCTTAAACTATGTTTAAACAAGAATGTTGGGCGATTCCCAATGGGGAGATCGATCCCAGGCATGGCGATTTATCTCTCTCCCTCATGGGTATTTCCGCTTGGAAAATCCATTGTTTTTTTAATGTTGTGCTAGTTGGGAAGGGACGGCTCATCTGTGTAAAGGAGCCTGATCCCAACTAACTAAAAATGCTTGTTTATTGGTGAACGGTAGTGATATGTCATAGTTGTTTTACAGAGCTGACAAAACTCTCCATAGGGTGACAGAGTTATTTTATTAATGTGATATCTCTGCTTATATGTTGATAGAGTTGCCTCGTGCCAGTTGAACTCTTCATATGCTGACAAAGTTATGTTATTAATGTGAGATCTCTACTTATATGTTGATAGAGTGACATCATGACAAGCGAACTATGCATATGTTGACAGAGTTATTTTATTACTGTGAGATCTATGATTATATGTTGTTAGAGTCGTCTCATGGTAAGAAAAATATTTTGACAGACTTATTTTATTAATGTGAGATCTCTGCTTATATGTTTATAGAGTTGCGTCATGACAAGCGAACTCTTCCTAGGTTGACAAAGTTATTTTATTAATGTGATACCTCTGCTTTTATATTGACAGAGTCACCTCATGGCAAGCAAACTCTGCATATTGTTGACAGAGCTATTCATTTTGATGAGTTATCTCTGCTCACTATGTTTAACACACTCCTTACCCCACAATGAACGACTATCTACGGTTACGTGTATCTATGGGAAGGGAAGGCTTAGAGCCCGATCCCATCGTATTATATATTTATGTGTGGTAGATATCTCTGCTTATGTGTTTAATAGAGTCTGTGCATGCTAGAGTCTATGTAGTGTCTTGTTGGGGTTAGGCGATCTCATTCTTGAGAATCGAACCGAGCTCCAGCTTTATTAATAGGTACTTTTGTATCTTAATAAATACAAAAATGTTATGGGTAAATGATCTTGCAAGGATATCTGGCATGCTCTTGGTAAAAGGGACCATATAGTGCTTTGTATTATATATCTTAATATTGCAAGAATAATAGTATTGTTTGGAATTGCTAAAGGAAAGGCAATCTCTCCGTAAGATTAGCACCATCTATGTTGATTTTCTAGGTGCATCACTTTTGTGGAAAAGAAGGCCCATGAGAGTAGTTGAGTGAACCTTCCTTATGGGTTTGCTTAGCAGTGACTTAGTTGAGAGATCTTGGAATTTGGTTATTCATTTCTCCCTAGTAAATTCATTTCCAACTTGGGGTGGTCTTTTGGTGGCAGTAATATACATTCGACAGAGAACCAAATGGTTGGGAGGAAATTTGCACTCAATCCTTCAGTCGCCTTCAATCACACGTTCAGTCGGATCATATTTTGACCTAAGTATTATGTGTACATTACACTTTTGATCAATTTATTATGTTCATGATGATGATGATTCTTACCTTAGTTAGATATTGAATAGTGTGTATAAATGTACCATTGGATTACTTTAATGCATGCAAACCAATGGATATGTGGCATAATGAATGATTGTTAGATTAATGCAATACCATTTAGAAATATTGGATGTGTTTTGTAAGATTACTAAATAAGTTGTCATACAAATGAGTGGATGATTTAAGTGTTAAGAACTAAGTTAATGGTCATCACATGTTAGGATAATTGTTATCTTATGTGTTTAATTGATAAGCATTATATATATGTATATCGTGATTGTTTGCTTACCCATATTGGTCTTATTGATTAGCCAAACAACTTATGAAGTGAGGTTGATTACAAGAATGGTTTGACATGCTTATAGGTCAAATAATTATTGTTGAATGGTTAAACAAATGTTGTACATCATGATAAATCTAATCAATCTACGAGTGTAGTTCATATTAAAAGGGAGGTAAACAAATATTTTTTTTCTTTCCCAAAATACTAATGACGAATAAAGGTACGTTACAGTTGAAGGGGTTCATTTCCTTATCATCTCTCAAACAACAGAGGTTTTGGGGTGGTCATGTAGTGGAAGAAATGGCCACAAGTTTTTTTTGCAATTTTTATGTTTCTCCTTGAAGGTTGTGGTTGACCCGTGTTTTGCATGGCACCTTCCTAGTGTAGGGTAGCATTGTAGGCATTCATTGTTGGATGGTTAGGGTGAACAAACTATTTGGCATGGTGGCAGTGTAAACTCCACTTTAGGTAGGGCTCGATTCCTATCATCTTCTCAAAATGTGTTTGTTTAACACATCAATCCTCCTCGTGGAAAATTTGTTGAGTGTTTATTCTATTCACTCCATTTTTATGGTGGTTTCGTTTGTTTTTTTTTTTGGTACGATGTCAATGTAGCTAAAATTTATGGAATCCACGACTCAAACATGTTATGGGTTTGCTTTGAATTTTTTTGCATGTACATATAAGCTATTTTGGACACCCCATGGCTTAAAGCTGTAATGGTTTTTCTATATTTACATGGGAAAATTTATGACTGGCTCTATTTACTTGTAGGTTTTTGGTCAACCACCCCGTGGATAGAACCTTCTATGGGTTTAAATTGAAGTTTGGTGCATGTAAATATATCTTATTTTGGACACCCGATTTCTCAAGCCTGTAATGGCTTTTCTATGTTTATGTGGAAAATGTATAATTAGCTCGGTTTACTTGTAGGGTTTTGGTTGAGCACCACATGGCATGAACTTATTATGGGCTTGCGTTGAATTTTGATGCATGTAAATATATCTTATTGTGGCTGCCCCGTGGCTCGAACCTATAATGGTTTTGCTATGTTTATATGGAAAAATGTATGGTTGGCTCTGTTTTTTTATAGGGTTTTGGTCAGCCACCCCATGACTCGAACCTGTTAATGGGTTGGTTGCATTGGCGTATATTGGGGTTAACTTCACATATTATTGGGTGCCTCGTGGCTGTTGGCATATCTTTGGTTTAATTTGATACTATTTTGGTTGTCCATGGATTGAACCTGTGAATGGTTTTCTCCATTTGAAGTATAATTCGGTATTGTTGATAATATTTTGGTCGGCCCTGTGGCTCGAACCTGTGAGCAGTTTGCTCCCTTTTGCATATGCTTCGATTATTTTGATGATTCTTGTGTTAGCCAAGTGGCTCAAAAATGTATTTTTTTTTCTCCATTATGGGTATAATTAAGTTATGTTGATACTATTTTCGTTGACCATGGCTCGAACTTGCGACTAGTTTGCTCCATTTATAGTATAATTCAGTTATTTGCTTAATATTCCGGTGCTACCTGTCGATTGAACTTGTGAGTGGTTTACTCTGTCTGGCGCATGATTGGGTTATGTTGATTTCTTTGTGTTAGCCATGTGGGTTGAACGTATAAGGGTTTTTCTCCATTATCGGTATAATTTGCTTATGTGTGTAATATTTTGGTTAGACCTATGCATCAAAACTATGAGTGGTTATGAGTGGATTTCTCCCTCTTTAGTATAATTTGTTTATGTTGATTATTTTTATGTTGGCCCTCTGGCTTGAGCCTTTGAGTTGTTTGATCCATTTCGAGTATAATTCAGCGATGTTGATAATGTTGTTGATGTCATCTTGATTATGGTTGATAATTTGGTGATGTTGATAATGTATTCTTGTGGTTGATAATGTTGCTGATGTCATCTATTATTTATGATCTACATTTTTTTTTAATGCAGTGAATTAATAAGCAATTACTTAAAATCATGAATCAAGACAACGTGTACTCAATGTGGATGCCACATCATATCTTCATTTTAAGGTTGTGATGTGATTTTATTGCGCCGAGAGGCACTCTACAACCCACTATGAGGGAGATCTTGTAACATGTGTTGTTTGTTGAGTAAAAAAATAATACAAAGTAAACAAAAAATAATAATACAAAATAAAAAGTAATCAATATTATGTCGGCCATAAAAAAAAAAGAATAATACAAAGTAAAAAGTAAATATGAGACTTAAACTTGAGACTTTAGAGCTTAGGATTAGGTGATAAATATTATGTCGATCATAAACAAAAAAGAATAATACAAAGTAAAAAGTAAATAGGAGACTTAAACTAGAGGCTTTACTTTTTACTTTTAATACAAAGTAAAAAGTAAATATGATATTTTAGAGTGTTTGTCGAGTAACAAAATAATACAAAGTAAGCAAAAAAGAATAATACAAAGTAAAAAGTAATAAATATTATGTCAGCCATAAACAAAAAAGAATAATACAAAGTAAAAAGTAAATATGAGACTTAAACTAGAGACCTTATAGCTTAGGATTAGGTGGCTTAGGTATTGCACTCAAGGAGCTATTCAAGGAGAGGTGTTAGCACCCGAATCGTGCTAAACATTCGGAGGGGTCTAGACCATGAAGAAATGAGCGGGGTCTAAATTCCTTGACCCATATGACCATTTAAGATGCAAATCAAGCTTTTCAAGCATTCATTCCTAAGTTTATGATGAAATAATGCTAGGTTGAATATTGAAATGATGTGGGAATCAACATCCAAGTATCGAAAATTCAAATTGCAAGAAGAAAGCCAAATTCAAAATTCAATGTGATAATTATATGAAGGGCGGGCTTGTTTTTACCGAAAATGATTGTTTTAGTCATCGTTTTGCAGAGGTTGTCTCTGCCAAACTAGGAAGAATTTCAAGAAATCGAAAGATGTTTTTCTCCATCACACGACAATATACAATAACCTCTATCATAATTTGCACAAGTGTCATGGTTTCGGAGAACCGAAAGGTTCTTCACAGGGTAATTTCCTAGAATTCACATTTTCTACATGAGTCATTAGCTTCCGGAGCAGATCCCAGCCAGCTGGAGGTGAATTTGAGTAAAATGAAAGAGGTTATTCTTCAACACGGGCCAATATCTAAAAACCTCCTTTCATTTTTACACAACTATCCGCATATGATCTATACAGTCGGGGAACCGAAAGGAAGTTTCAGCAGTCTACAGCCAGAAATAAGCAAAAATGGTTGGAATCGACTCCCGGGTTGTTGAATCTCTTTGTGCAGGTGTCCATACAGTTGTAACATATTCCTATTGATATATCTTGATCCTAGGGCCAAAGTAGATCTATAAATGCAATGTAATAGAATTAGAATAGGTTGTAAAATCATTTGGCTGAGGCCTGGGGGAGCTCGACTCTATTTTGAAGCATTTTCTTTAATATATTTGCAGTGTTGAAGCTGAATTTCGACTCAGATTCATGTGTTGTTGGTCTTACAGTTTGTCTATCTCCTTTTCTTATGTGATTGTTTCCTGCTTTGTTAAACTCATGATGTTCTTTCTCTCATGCTTGGATAAGTGTTGTACTGGAACAAAATTCATGAATCTATGCTTTGTTTCTTTCATTTCAAGCATCCAAAAAATTTTCTGCTAAAACTGATATAGGATTCATAATCATTTTCCCTATATTAGTGGATTGTTTACTCATTCTTCTAAATCATCAAATAAAATCTCTTTGACTATGAGTTGGTAGCTTTCTTGCCTCTGTTTGGATATCTCATGCAGCAACACTGCTATTTGTTTTATGTTTCATGTTTTGACTCCATTGCCCAATAGTTTTCCTTATGATTTTCTCTCCAAACAATTTAAACAAAATTTTTCCAACAAAAAATCTTATCTTCTATGTATGCTTTGAAAGAATATCTTGGTCTGAAAGGATTTGTTTTTATTAGTAATTGTTTTCAGTCTTTTATCAAATATGAGAATTCCTTGTCGCTGTAATTTTATTGAATATTTCCAGTCTTTCATAGATTTGTTGAGAGAGCCCTCTCAGACTGTTCTGGGTCATTAGCACAAGCTAAAGATTGGTTAGTGGTTACCCCGAATTTCCTTCTCTCACAACCTTGGGGGTTAATTTGGGTGTTAACAAATTGGCGCCGTTGCTGGGGAGCGATTGTCTTATGATCCCTGGGAGAACGACAAAGGTTTCAGATCTGAATGCTGATGGTGAACAATGGTCAGACATTGAGAAGGTTGTATCATTCACCTGGCGACTCCACTCAGCAAAATTCTAGTATGAAGGTGACTCCAATGGGAAGCTTGGTGACCTTATATTAGAATTGAGATGTTGAAAAGTCTCATGGCGACTCCACATTAAAGAAATCCAGTGTTTCATTGTTTCACAGGATTGTCTCCTCAGCCTTCAATCAGAATTTGCAAAATCCACTAGAGAACAAGCTCAGCTTCCCTAAACATGGAAGAATCAAGACCGGGGTATCAAAGTGTCAATCTCTTCCAAGAGGTCTTGTTCTTCTGTATTGGTTTACTTTTACCCTTATGTAGATATATCAAAAAAATTATGTTTCACCAAAGAGCTCTAGGTCATGAGAGAGCCTCCTTTATATATCCTTCATTAGATTTTGAAAACGTACATTCTCCTTTCACCCCTAGAGCTGATCCCATCCCTTCTTTTGAGCCATGTAAAATCCATAACCAGCCTTGAAAATACCAAGAGAGTAAGGCTGATGATATTCTCCCCCTACATACTCCTTTGCCTTCCAAATCTCAGCTGAGATATAGCCCTTTAAGGCTGCCCCCTATTCTTCATGAATTTCCTCCAAAATACCATAAGTACCTTCCTGTTTTTGATGGACAATCTGAAAGCCTAACTATTGAAAGACAACTTTGGGGTTCTGAGCATTTTCTAGACCTTTTTGAAGTAGATCATGATGATGTTTGTATGAGAGTTTTTGGCCAATCCCTCCAAGGAGATGTGAAGAAATGGTTTAAGCATTTGCAGCCTGAATCTATTGGTACATGGGAAGAGTTGTCTGCTGTCTTTTTGGAGTTTTTGGGTAAGAGAAGGCCATGGAACCTAGTTATTTCAGAGTTTTACTCCATGAAAAAGAAATCAAAGGAAACCATGCCCATCTTTAACAGAAGGTTTGCAAGCTTCTACTATAATATACCAACTGAAATTCAGCCCCTAGAGAATGCCGCTAAGTTACATTATGCTTCTACTTTTCCTCGATATTTATCTCTTTTCCTTTTGGAGAGGTCTTCCAATTTGCAGCATATGTTCATTAATGCATTGGAGGTCGAAGACAATCTCAGAATGTTTGGAAAATTATCAAGCCAAGTTAATGATGAAAGGATTGAAGAGGAATCAATATTCGAAGAGAGGCATGAACAAGGAGAACTTGCCTTACATTCCAATTTTTCCGATGATGAACAAAGAGGTGATCAGCCCAGTGATGTGCCAGAAGAAGGTAATTCTGATTTGTTTTATGTAAATTGCAATCAACCTGCTAAAATTTCTATTGGTGATGGTCTTAAAGAAAATTTCAGTCCACCTAAATATGATGAGTATGAAGAAGATTGCTTGGGTATTGTACAGGGAAAATTTTAGGGGCGAATTATAGCCCATGGGCGAAATTATAGGGGTTACCAAGAAACCATGGGCGAATTTTTAATATTAAACGGGTTTTTGAAATTTAAGAAATTAGCCCACATTTTATGAAACCCCACATGGTGAAAAATCGGATAGCCCACCCAGCGAGAGAGGGAAAACGCGATTTAGCCCAGTGAAAGATGGAGGAAATGGTCTATTTGCCCCCGTCATTCCCGCAATGGAGTCCAAAGGTAGTGGGTTCGCCAGTAAATTTTCATTAATGGAGGCGTGAGCAGTTCGTTCGCCCATGGTTTTCATTTATAGAGGGGATTGTTAGTTTTTTCGCCCCGATTTATGGAGCATAGGGCATTTTCACTGGTTATTACGCCCTGGATTCGAGGTTTTCATGGACCATAGGGCATTTTCGTTGGTTATTTCGCCCTGGATTCGAGGTTTTCGGTTGAATTCGATGCTATTTTTGAGTCTTGACCTCCCCATTTCACGGTTAATGAAAAAATTGGGGTTTTAGCTCCCAAATTGGTTAGTAAGATGGGAAAACGTGCAACGTGAACGGTCTAGAATCCTAAATCAGTGAAATGGGGACGTTTTTTCCCCTATATAACGCTGCAAGGGTGAACAATTTATCCCATACAAACCCATGGCATGATTTGTATCTTTGCATGAAGCTTGAGTGTAGTTACAATTTTACAGTGGTTGCCGCTGAGTGGAAAGCAATTCACGCCTCACGGTGGCTGAGTGGAAAGGGTTACAATTTTACAGTGGCTGTCCCTGAGTGGAAAGTAATTCTTGCACTTACAAATGAGTGGTTGTCCCTGAGGTGGGTTTGGATTATTCTTGCACTTTGTTCAGTAATGGTTTCTATTTTTCCAACGGAGACATGGGAATTGATGCTTCGTTTCTTTGACAGGTGCAGTGTCCCACTGTCCAAGTTGTTGGGTGTCCATGAGCAGAGACGACGATGGTGCATGGGGAGTTAGTTGTTCACTAGTTGCAATTGGACCAATTTTAGCAAGTAAGTGTGCTCGGCTTGGCCTGTGGTTAGATGATCTGTTTTTGTACCATACTTTCTTTTTCGTGTTTGGGTATTTCATTACATGTTGACTCTTGTGCTATTTTGTTGGAGTCTGATCGTTGGATTATGGTGTTGAAAAAGCCTGGTTTTGAGTATCCTGTATTTTGAATTTTGTGTTATGGGATACGTTTATCAAGGGCTATGCATTTGTCCTGTTTGATTTGGATTTTATATCTTTGCTCATGGAAGATTAGATTGTGACAATAGGCTCAATCAAATTTAGTTGACCTGTTTCCAGGCACCATAAATTAGGGATATTGACAGTTTGCATAGCTTTCCAATTGGTTGATTTTTTTGTAGTTTGTGAATTGAATTATTTGGAGCTTGAAATTTATTCAGCTGTGATCTATTTAACAAAGACCTTGATAAGTTAGATATTAGTATTGATATGCATCATAGATATCATAATGTTTAGGATTAGATAAACTAGGACTTCCTACTTTGTTGACATGAGAAGAGTAAAAAATTGTGTGGCCTATAGGCCTAGATTTCCTTGCACCTACAATAACCTCGATGTTAAGTCCAACCAGGTTTTGTATATCTTTTTCCATATATAAGGAGATACTAGGTAGAGTTCTTGTAACAACTTTCTTGTACTCTGAGTGAGATAGAAAGAGAAATATCTCCCCTCGTCAGTTCTATAATAGTTGATACAATATTTGATTGCAGTGTGTGTGCATGGTTTTTTGCCCCTAAGCTTGATGCAACTCCCCCCGAGTTAGCTTAGATGATATCATGCTTTAGTTGCTAAAAAAAAAGAAAGGTTTTGAGATAGGTGATGATAAATTAGCATTAGGAAAAAGTGGAAATCAATAAAGCTTATGATTGATGAAATTTTTTTGTGTATGGGACACATTGGTTTAACAATGGCTAGTATCTTCTCCTGATAGCTTGGACTAGGACTAGATCAATGACTTGTAGTCATGATGTTAGAGTTAACCTCATTGCAACAATTATCTGATCAATGGAAATGCATTCTAGTGATATTAAGCAAGTTGATGATATGTACATAGGTACTTGTATCCAATTTAGTGTAAGCAAAGATGTTGATTTTGGATGTTGCATGAATATCAATGTTATGTATGCTTTGACTATGATTGCAGCTGCTTAATTGAATATGGTGTTTCAGCTATAACTGATTTTTCAATTAGCCTTTTCCTTTGAGTGGTTAGCTTTGTCCATTTGATCATAATAGATTGAACAATAGAACTGACCAAATGGAACAAGTATAAAAGTATATCAATGTAGGAAGAAGAGTATATAGTTGAAGCTAGCTGCAAATGATACTAAATTTTTATATAAATGAATAGATGTTCTCTAACCATGAAGTGGTTTCAGAACCCACCTATGGGACAAGATAGTGTCCATATGTTGTTTTCTTGCATGTTGGTACAAATTTCTATGACCAACTTATTTTTTTGCAAAATAATAGTCATCGCAAATTCCTTTGTGCTAGGACAACCTACTTATCAATTAACCACAGCAATTCCAGAAAAAAAAACGCGATGTTAGAGCACTTGAAAATAGCTATTGATTTTATGTCTAGTGTCAAGTATTCTTCCTTGTTGGCTGATTTTGTGTTGTTTCTTGGACTTCGGGGGAAAAAAAGTCAAGTTCATAGTTACATGTCTTTACTTCCAGCTAACTTTTGAATCAATCAATCAATTCAATAATTGTAGGATGCTAATAGTCATTGGCTTTATGAACTGAGGTTTATGCCTATATTTCTGAATAGTAGCAGTTTCCTAGTATCCTTCAAGGAATTCATAGTTACATCTTTTTGCTGTCAGATAACTTTTGAATCAATAAAGCAAGTGAATAACTGTAGGATACTAATATTCATTGTATTTTCCAACATCTTACATATTTACTATTTACTACATATTTATTCTAAAGCTATAATTACCTATTCTTGAAAGTAAATATGGCGTTGGTTAGAGAGTGAAGCATCAGACCTTATTTTGAAAGGTGTTCCATTTTCCGAGTGGAATCTTAACTTGTGGAAAGAATACCCTATCTAACATTTTTAGGACTCTATCCTTTCCTTGTTTAAAATTGATCCAAATGAATCACTTTTCATGATTCCTTTCTCCCTTGCATGGTTGGAGTTAAATAGGGAAATTTCAACTTGAATTTGAACTAGGAAAATCTTCTAGGATGATACCATTTGAATGGAAATATTCCACACTTGGATTTAGGGTTGTCTACCGTGCCAAAATCCCCACAAAAAATCCAAAAGGTACTCAAGGAGATCTTTTGTTAGCTAGTCCCAAAATTTTGAACCTATAATGAGAGAGGATAAGGGAACAACCGTTAGAAACATTCAACAAACCATCATCATTGAAAAGAGTCATTTAGATGAACTTGGACTCAATATCACAACGTTATGGGATGACAATTTTTCTAAGGCTATTTTGATGCACAAATGACTAAGCTTCTATGTTCCTTATGACTCGAGGTTATAAAAGGATAGCTGGGTAAGATTGTAGTTCAAGTATATCCCAAATAATTAATAAATTGGCCGATCTCAGTTATGGCTAGTCCATCCTCTCGAGTCCTCACTTTTACTGACATAGTTAAAGTCAAAAGGGAGCATTCCAACACTACCAGAAGGCCCAAAAAAATCAAATTGTTCACTTATTGAGACCTTAAACTCTTGGCTTGATTTGGTCATCTGATCTGAAGCTTTCATATTGGATATTGTTTAATACATAATAAAAAGTATATCATTCCAACATATTCCATTACTCTTTTGTTAGCCACATTAAGATCAATATCTAAGAAGTTGCACCTTTTCTTTTCTGCAACATTATTTACAATCTCACATAGTGCATTTTGAAATATGGGATGTTGCAAATATGAGGTCATTAGAGGCTCATCGGGATGGAAGGAACTTCTAGAAGTAGATCCCTTCTATGATTCTTTTTCTTTAGTCTCCTCGGGATTGAATAAAGCAACAAAATGCCCTTTTGTTTCCAAGCCACCAAAATTTGTAGTAAGAGAAGCAGAGGCAATATCATAATTGGTTGAATCATCTTGATTTGCTTCATCCATTAGTCATTACAAGCCCTTCATTTAAGTCAACGTAAGTCCATCTTATTTTTCATCTTCCACTTCTTTACAAAAGGTTTTCAACATTTAAGACAGCTTGTAGGAAGACTTATGTGGTAGGCCTAAGTGTCATGTTGTCATGAATGATTGATTAGCAGTTTGGAGGCTTTGAGACTACTTTTGGATTTTCTATGTGCAAGGATAGCCAAATGGATGGCATCTTTATGTGGTGGTTGTCCTATATTGTACAACTTAGCCTATTTAAATTGAGTTGAAACAATTGTCTTCTGTACAAGTATCTGGAACAGGGCTTGAGCAATGTTTGGTATTACAAACTACTCAAACAGTATGTAAGAAAAATGGGGGGCTTTGAGACTATTTTTGGATTTACTGTGTTAGGTTAGCCAAGTGGACGCTGACTTATTTGTTGGCTGTCCTATCACACAACCTAGCCTGTTTAAATTGAATTGAAACACTTGGCTTCTGTAGAAGGATCTGGAACAGTGCATGAGCAATGTTTTGTAATACAAACTTGTCAAATAGGATGTAAGGAAATGGGCATATTGGGTATGCTTTTTTCCAAATTCTAGATAAATCAAGTGAAAGATCATGGATGAAGTTATTGTATATTTTACATTGCATCTTTCATCTTGATTACTGACTTTTACTATTACATTTAAGGAGCTAAAAGGCCACTGGATTTTTTAGCAGCGGTTCAGATACAAAGAGAGGCATCCTACACACAGTCAAGAAAGTGTTGTTATGGTCTATCTCACCATGGAAAATCAATTCATATTACATATGGAAAAATATTATACCTCTGAAAACTGTAGGGCAACAATGTACAGTCCTATTTCTGAGCTTTTTTGTGAGCAAATGACGAGGTATGCTCCCAAATCCACACAAAATTTAATAAATAACAGCTTGAGCACTCTTTTGGGGTAGTCTTGGTAACCTCCATCCCTGTTCGGAAAGTCCTCTTCACATTTCAGATCTCAGTTATAATAGAAACAACAGACTGGAGCATTATTCATAGGTATTACATACAGGGATTCAAGAATGAGCTCCACTATAGGGTAGTTATAGGTTCGAATCCAAAGGGGTAGGGTATGTACACATCTAGAGGTGAGCCGTACTTCTTTCAGGAATATTGTTTTCTTACATTCCAGTTAGTAGAGGTTTTCCTAAACACTATTTTTGCAAAAAAAATGCATGAAAAGGGAAGTTGTAGAGAAATTTATCAGTATTCCCAAAGTCAAGTTTTTCAACTCTCACTTTCACCTTCTTTGCTTATCTTGGCTTGTCTTTGTACAATCTGGAAAATGTCAAGGAAAGCTTTGGACAATCTTGGTTAAGTTTTTCATAGAAGTTTAATCAAAGGAGTATTGTTGTACAAAGGAAATTTTTAATAAAAAGGAATTGATTTTGGTCATGTCTCTCTATTTTATTTTCCATTTATATTCTTTGCTTTCTTTTGTATTATGTTTGTGTGTCAAGGGACTTGCTTTGCGAAGCAATGTAATTGCTAAAGTCTAGATGTGCACATACCCTACCCCTTTGGATTCGAACCTATATCCTTTGGTTTGTTCGCTCTACTTTGTAAAGGTATCATTAATTTCAATGGACTGTACTTCTCACCTTTCACATTGTTTTTTTAGAAATGTAGTTTCAACAGTAGATTTGGGTTGCCGCCTAGATTTGAAACAAATTGCTCTTCATGATCGCAATGCAGAATATAACCCAAAGGTACATACCATCGAAATAAATGAATGACTTTCTTTTGTTTCCATTAGTTCAAAACTTAGATGTCTGTAATTTTCACAAATGCACATGTAGTATGTATGTATACATAAATCAAACCCAATATGTTAAAACTTTAAGCAATTATGTGTCTAACAAGGACTTTTTTCTGTTGCAAAATAAGGAATAGTTCAGGATTGCATCGACATTTAGATTTAAAATTTGAACAAAGGGACAAGCAATGGTTATTGAATGCAATTTCTGGCTAGAGTAATATTTTGTTTGTCATAAACCCCTTTTGACATGGATAGTGTACACAACTCATGACAAGATATCATCAATTCAATTGGAAGATCTTTGGCTACAAATCACTGACTTAGGGATATCTATTTAATCAAAATCACCCAAGATCTTTGGCTACAAATCGCTGACTTAGGGATATCTGTTTCTCTTCCTCACCGTACTTCTAATAGAGGTTCAAACATGTCAACAAGAATATAATGTAAAGGATAGTAATAAATATATGGAGCAAACTCCAATTAAAAGACCATGCCATCTCTGCACCCTTCATTCCATGGTCTATCAATGTCAATAAAATCACAAATTTTATCAGTGGGTACTAGAATTCATATCTAAATGGTAGACGCATATCCAAGGAATAGGAAACATAATCACAATACTTGTCAGTGGGTTTTGGTAATGAGATCTAGCTGGAAGTGAGCTTCTTGGGAACAATAGCTAAGATACACCTGTTTTAATAGAGCATATTTCCCTTGACATACTACTGGCACCTTAAAAGGGTTGCTAGAATTCTTTTAACTCATAAATTTTCTATAAAAAATAGTAGTTCTCATGTAGCTAAACTTTGTATTTAAAATCATTCTTAGATTAAGCAAACTAAATGCAGTTGTAAGTAGAATAGCTAAAAATGATGTTTGATCACTTCTACTCAATGGGAAGGCTTGAAGAGAATTTTGTTCCATCCATAATAGAAATGTAAATGCATATAGAGAACAACCATGAAAATATTTCGTGTTTATGTACATTATTTCAGCACAATTAGTAACCATAGAAAGCAAGAACAAGGATTTTCATGGGGAAGCTCACCAAATTTGGATGAGGCGTGGCATATTCATTGTACTTCTGATGTATGTCCAGAAAGGAATGTTTTTCCATACATAAAGTAAACCAGAGATTAGGTAAAATTTAGAAAGCAGAGAATATCCTTTACTTGCATTAAATTAGGAATTTTGATTCTTATCCTCGGTTCTGCTTTAGTCTTCTGTATGAAATTAGGCACTTGGCAGATACCCTTTCCTTTCATAAATTTATATTTGCAGGCTTTCAATCTGAATTTTTCAAACTTGTTTTCAGTATAAAGAACCCTTGGGATCTTGTCACCAAGAAGTGCAGACTTCCAAGTGATGGAAGTGGGTAAGATGCTAACAACAAATATTTGAGGACCATTCCCAAGGCTTGTTAAAAGGACAAAACCAGAACACATGTTTTACCATTCCATCTTTATGAAAAAAATGGCATTAATTCGCAAGTATTGAACACATGTAGCAAGTATTGAAGTGACTTGGTTTTATGCATTAATTCGCTGCTGTTATATTGGCTTGCAAGTTTGTTTTCATGCTTGAATTTGATTATTTAGATGTTCTTATTCTTTTGTGTGATAGTTTTACCCTTGAATGAGAATGTTTAGCAATGGTTATGTTGATCACATTTTTCAATTTCTCTCATCATAAGACCGTGATGGATTTATGTCTAATTTTGAAGTTAATCTTGGATGGGTTTAGGTTACTAGGTTCAAATTTTCTAGCCTCTAGAATTCATGTCATCATGGATAACTTACAAATTGTACTAATTTTATATCATTTTTCTCATGCAGGTTTCACTTTGGGTTTCTAAATTGATTTGATATCTTAATAATTGTGGAATATTCAACGAAATGTCAAACAAGGATTGTGGAAAGAAAGCATCAAAACAGAGGGATGTATCATCATACTTTCAGAAGCCTCAATCCAAGAATCTAGATTCTCTTCATGATTCAAACTCTTTTGAGCAACCCATCAACGAGACAAATGTCAACTCTTCTGAGAATCCAAGTAATAGCCATATAACATATGATAGGATGGGTTCCTCTAGTGAACAAATTGGGATAAATGCAATTCAACTAGAAATTGGAAATGACAATGTTGAAGGTTCCTCTAGTGCACAAATTGGGATAAATGCAATTCAACCAGAAATTGGAAATGACAATGTTGAAGGTTTTACCTTGGAAGGAAACAAAAATGATTCATTATCACGAAAAAGGAAAAAAGGCCAATGGGACATAGGGAGAAAATTCCAATCGGAATGGGCCTCAAAATTTCCATTTATTGAACCAATACCTCCAAGAAATGAGAAAGAGGCTTCACGAGAAGTTAAATGCATTGTATGTAGTTGGAAACTTGGAAAGGTAGTAAAAATGCAAATGAAGATAGATACAATAGAGAAGCATGTAGGAAAGTTGTATGTTAAGAAAATTGAAAATGGTGAGGAGAAGTCTATTACCAAATGGAAACCTTCTGATGACTGTCGACATCTCAGATATCAAGAAGAATATAATAAATACTTAATAAGCAAGAGTAAACTCGAGGCAAGTGGAGGGACCATCACATCTCTATTTGGAAAGACAATGGAAAGAAATTTGTTATCCAAGACGACACAATTAAGCACTGTATTTCACATCTTATCTAGAGGTCGTCCTATGACAGATTATCCAGATTACAAGAACTATGTATCTTTTCTTGAAGTATTGAATTTTCCATCTTCTCATTGGTCTATAACGAGTGGTTGGGAATGGGAAAAATATCTAGCTCAAGTAGAAAAAGATTATTTGAAAGAGAAGATTGCAAATGCTAGGTTTTTTTCACTATCTTTGGATGAAGTTACAGCTGTTGATAATACTTCATGGATCTGCATGAGTATTTATATGGTTAATGATCATATTAGGCATTCATATTTACTTGGGATTCATAAAATGAAGAAGAGTTCTACAGCTGGAAATATTTATGAACTTGTTATTAAGACTTTGAAGGAAATTGGTGGTATGGATGATTTAATGATTGCAAAAAGGTTGGTATGTGTCGGAGCTGATGGAGCATCAATCATGCAAGGACAAAGGAATGGTCTTTGTGTCAAACTACAAGTATCAGCTTCACCATTTATGATTAGTATTCATTGTATGGCTCATAGGATGAATCTTGCATTTAAAATAGTAAGTAAGTTTCCACTGGTTTCAAAAGTTGAAGAACTTGTACGTGAGACTCATGCATACTTTTGTCGTAGTCCCAAGCGATTTACAGAGTTTCAACAATTTGCTGATGGTGTTACAGATGGAAAAAAGCTATTAAAAGATGTCGATACAAGATGGATCTCATTGAATGGACCAGCCCAAAGGCTATTTAGTGAATACCGATCATTGGTAGGGGTGATGTATGAACATCGCTTTAGTGTAGACAAAGCTCAAGAGCTTCTCTTTCGACTAACTAATATAGAGACATTATTAACATTGGCTGGAATTCTTCCTTTGCTTCATGAAATGAATGTCCTTGTGAAAATGGCTCAGAGTCGCACAATGTATATTGCAGAGTACACAAATGCAAGAAAATTGGCATGCCTTGCATTAGATAATTTGTATAGGATGCCAGATTCTTTTACGGGTCAAACATTTAACGGTTGGACTACTATCATTGATATAGAAAAGAGTGAAAATTATTTGAAGTTTGATGAAAAAGGGAGACTATGTATGCAAGTGCGTGGGTATATGGTTCCCTTTTATTATGTTACTAAGAGTGGACAAACCACCGAAGAGTGCCATGTGTCAAGAGACCAATTCAATGATATTGTGATTTCAGTGAGACGCAACTTGATACAAATTGCACAATCACTATCATTAGCGATAAGAGAACGATTTCCTCGAGATGAATTATTGGAAGCTATGTCTTTGGTATACCCTCATTATTAGAACTCTGAAAAAGAAATAGATCCTTTAAAAGTCGACTTTCTAGCAAAATTGAATACTTTAGTGCACCACTTTAGCAGGAACGCTAAGGTAGAAGGAGAAGAGATTGGAGGTATATTAGATTCATCAAAATTATATCAACAAGCCACTTGCTTTTCTCAAACAATGTCAGGTCAATATCGTACTTTTCCAAAACCTATAGAATATGGTGCAGTAATCAAATTATGGACTATTTTAGGTGAAAGTCAATACCTATAAGAAAACATGTCAGAGTATTTCAAATTAGTCGATTTATGTCAAACCATGATTTTGGGATCAGTGGAGGATGAAAGAATGTTTAGTGCACTGTCATTCTTGAAGTCAAAGTTGAGGAACAAGCTTGATAAGAATATGGATACTTGTTTAAGATTATATGTAACAAAGTATGACATTACCAATTTCCCATTCAATAGAGCACTGGCACTCTGGCGATCAGATTGTGAGAGAAGAGGAGAATACAATATAACAAATGTATCCAATGAACTTGATATGGAACATAATGTTTTGGAGGCTCATAATGATATTTCATCTACAGAAGCTCATGTTCAAAATGTAGAAAATGAAGAGCGACATGAGAATTGGGAATTTGATATGCCACAAGATATAATCTAAACCAATATACATTGGCAATGTATAAATAATGAATGGAATTTAATAGATCATGTGATTTTTTTTAGTTTGACTTCGATGTTCCGCTATTCTTGGAGCAGGTTGAAAAAGGAAAATTCTTGATGGGAGAAAGATTACCATACATAAATTTGAAGTTGCATTTCAGGTAAAAATAGGTTCTATAGTCTTTACTTTGTATTAAATATAGTAATATTAGAGCTACATTTCCTTGATGCAAGCTATTTTAAGTTTGATGTTTTGATAGTTAACTAATGCATTATTTTTTTTTCTTATTTGTGACAGGAAATGAAGTTGGGACCTATCTATCCATAGATAACGTCCTAGTATTAAAGGTTAAGTAATTAATTTAACAATACTTCCGCTTAGCAAGAATGGGCTCATTCAAAAGTTAAAACTCAAGTACATGGAATTGCTTGTATTTCTAGCTTTGATATCTTGTCAAATATGAATGGTTTGCTTGTTTCTTACATTTGGAGCATTTTTTCAAGTTTGGAAGTTTGCATTTATTTTGGTTAAATATATTTTTATTCCCTTGATAATTGATTGCGGTTTGAGCCCTTTGTACTAGTTTGATTCGTTTCATAAATTATTTGTTTTTTTCTTACATTTGGAGCATTTTTTCAAGTTTGGAAGTTTGCATTTATTTTGCTTATATTTTTTTATTTCCTTGATACTTGACTATGAGATCTGAATTGCTAAGCGAAGAGAAAAATGGTCTATGCATGGGCTTACTAGGTTCCTATGCATCCATCGTAGGAGACCTATTGGCACGAGACCGACATTTCTCTAATGTAATTGGCATAATTTTCATATGTCCACATACTGTCAATATAGTATTCACTTGAATCTCAACAGCGACAGTAAATTTTGAAAGCTAGTAGATGAAAATAGATGCCCAACAATTGAAATTAGTCAATTTCCTGCAGATATTGGTTGTATAGAAGTGATATTTGTCCAATTAAGCAACAATTTGACAGATCAGGCATAGATTTGTATTTTTTCTGATGTCTTTTCCATAAATATCAGTCTTTGCATAAAATTGGCAGATTCATGGCAAATACAGTGGTTTGGCAGTAAATTAAAAGGTTTTTTAGCAAATGTTTCAGTAGACATCTCCCTATTTCAAATTTCAGTAGTTTTAGCATGTATTCTCTATTTTTCTTCCAGTATTTGCAACTTTGCATAGGAAAGATCATATTTGTAGCTCTACATCTTATATTTCGGCAGTAGATATAATGATAGACTATACCATGAATTGTACCAACAATTTCCTGGGAAATACCCTCAACTAATCTTGAAAGGTGTTTCTTTGTTTATGCCCTACACATGACGCTAGACCGTTGAATCCTTTATGGTACAATGCAGTATGGCATATTGTAAAAATAAAATATTAAATGAAAAGGCATAATGTAGAAAGAAAATATTGAATGAAAAGGGTGGGATTTTCTTCACTTTCTCCCGTAACAAAGAGAATATATGGGAAACAATGATTATATGGTTATAATGTTATTACTACTGCACATTCTAAACGTGAGCATTAGATGCTATTCTGGTTTTTGTAGCAGCACTTTTAGAGCTTGTTGTTGAAGTATATATTGTTGTGGCTATTGTTGCTGCAAGTTCTATGCTTCCCATCGAGGAATATGTTGTATATTTGTTAATGGTAATGATGTGTGATGTCCTTCTCTCCTAGTTCGGCTCATCAAAGGACTGGCCACCCTTTGATGAGGTACCTGACCTCAGGAAGAAGTTGAGGACCGAAGGATCACATCATCGGGATGATACCTTTAGTACTGTGATGACAAAACTTTTCGTAGATGTATGGAACATGTGAGGACACATACCGAGAGAGAGAGACCTTGTCACCCTATCTTGTTTGTCCTTGTGGTTATCCTGCTTATGGTACTTGACCTTATCGGGTTGGTTGTTTGTCGAGTCACCTTTGTTGTTTTGGTCTCATGATTGACCTTCTAAATGGTCATGAAATCGGGGGGCGAATTAGTTTGGGTTCTGTTTTTTCGGCCTCCTTCTAGGGCATCGTTTGGCAACTGGTTGATGGAACATTTTTCTGTTTTTGATGTCAAGGTTTGAGCCCTGTAGGGCTGTTTTTTTGCTGCCATTATAAGTCCTCTAGGGATGCGTCTTTCTCCTCTGAGAGGTCCTACTAATTCTGCTGCTATTTGATTATTTTTTTAGCCCTTCTAGGGCTGCCGTTCTCCATTCTTTTTTCTTATGCTGTTAGTTGCCGCCACTTTGGTGTTGGGTCTATTCAGGTTATCATTGAACTTTTTGGTTAGGGCCTATTGAGGCTACCGTTAACCTATGGATTTATGGCTACTGTTATCAAAGAATATTAGAGTATGTTGAGGTCTCACGTTGTATTATGAGCCTTGTTAGGGCCAGTATTGGTTATTGCAGCTTGACTGGTGGTTGACATTGGTTGTCTCCTAACTACGTTAGAAGGTCTGCTAGTGCTTGAAGTTTGTCCTAACACAACTGTACGTATTGTTGACACTCTTCCTTGGTCTCTCTCTCTCTCTCTCATAGGTATGATGTTGCCCTTCTAGGGCTATTTATGTTTCTATATCTATTATGCCTTATTGGCAAAACTGAAAGCAGATCTGAGTACATTAGAGAAGGGCTCATCCCCAGGTAAGTACTTATAACCGTGTCATTTACTAGCATTCTTACTTTCAGTTTATTGTGGATTATTGGCATAGTGACCTATTGGTAGTGCCCTAGTTGAAATAAATGAAAATTATTTTTTAAATTTATTGGCACGGTGACCTATTGGTAGTGCCCTAGTTGAAAGAAATGCAAATTATGTTTTTGAATTCTTACAGTTGTATTGTATGATTGATTTACATTTCTGATCTACTGCATCATTGTTTAAAAGTTGTTCTTTATTTTATCAAAACCTAACTTTATAAAAATCAACATGGTATCAGAGCTAGTTTTGTAGCTAACTCTATTTTGCAGCCTATCAGAATCTACAAAGTTCCTCAGGTAAGGGTTTGAGCACTAACAAATTTGATTGCAGAAGATTCAAGTCTGGTCAGTGGAAGAAATGCGGACTGATGTGGCTCACAACCACAGTGAATCAGATGAGATGTTTAGGTTCTTGGACAACAATATCCGAGAAGTAAGTCTAATCTATTATCTGATTCTTGGGTCTCATTTATACTCCATCACCCATGTATGTGATGGTAGTGAAGTCATGGTTGCTAATTTAGATTTAGAGCTTGGTGTTTTTTATATTTTTGTATGCAGATTTGCAGTTTCAAGGCTATATTTGAGATCTTTTAGCAATAGATTTTCATGGTTCCAAAGGTAGCATTAGATTGTTAAGTGTAAACATGCATCATAGGTTGATGTCCAGAATTATTTCAGACAGATTTCAGGTCTGATATTTATATAGTAGCAAGTATGTGTCACAGCTTGAAAGAATATTTTGGCCTCCCTTGTTCGTATTTTGTTTCCAAATTGAAAAGGGATTCCCACACAAGGTTAGCAAGGACTAGGATTCAGTGCACAGGCATTACGTAAAGTGATTTAACTTCTATAGTTGTGATTTAACTTCTATAGTTGTATTTTAACCCAGTGTATTCTATCAGGCTTGAAATTGACGGTTCTATTCTCAACAATTATGAACTGTGCAAATGGATAAGAGTATTCTGGAATCCAACATGGAGTGCTTCATTTTTTCAATTTGTTGCTTGATTATGCTCAAATGAATACAGCAATCCAAAGACAAAAGACTTTGTGTGGTCTCTCCAGGCCTGCTACCATTAGATTCAATACATCTTTCTGCCAGCCTATCTCAGAGGTTGGAAGCACCTGCAGACTATCCCGCCTTGGAAATAGGTGGCAGTAGATCTATGAGAGCAAACTTCTTCCCACAATATACAATATGAACTCAACATTAGAGTGCATAATTCGAAATCGATGATTCATGAGTACCTTGCCCATATGGGTACTTTGTTTCATAGCTTTGTTCCAGCCTTACCTTATTCCAGAGCATCAGATTGACAAGAAAATTGGGGAGCATGCATGGCAAGTCGAGGATAGTTAGATGGGGACTTCCAAATTCTTGATTTGACTATTCTTAAAAGTTTCTATTTTTAGAAACTTGGTCTTTTCCATTAGTATATGACAATATATTTGGAAACATATTGGGGAGAAGCAAAGCAGTTTCTATTTTCGATGAAATTTTATCTTAGAAGTTTTCTATTTTTACAAGGTAGTCAAAATAGTTAGAAAATAACATTTCAAAGGACCTAGTTGGAGATTAACCCATGTTTCAAGTTTTAGTTAAATTCGAGGCCATGATTTTTGGTTATATTTTGTGCAGTCTATGTTTTAGGTAGTGGATGGTATTTCAAGCAAGGTGACTATCTTTCGAGTACCCAATATGGCATAGAGTATCAATCCAAATTTGCAATCCATTACGAGCACTTCTACTTTCATGGACCAGTTACATGTTGAACTTGCTATTTCTGTAGGTTTATGGTTGGAGTGAGATTTGTACTCTATTTTACTGCTATTTTAACCAAGAGATTGAGAGCTACAGTTGAGAATCTTTTGTGACTTAATAGGAGTTGTGCACTACTATTTTTGGCCACATAGAGGAGCACCCACCTTTTCGGATTGAAATTGTTGACCAATTTTTCAAGCCATTACGAGCACTTCTATTTTCATGGACCAGTTACATTTTGACACCTACTATTTATGGAGGTTTATGTTTGGAGTGAGATTTGTACTCTATTTTTTGCTATTTTAACTAGGAGATGGAGATATACATTTGAGAATATTCCGTGACTTAATAGGAGTTGTGCACTACTATTTTTGGCCAAATAGAGGAGCACCCACCTTTTGGGATTGACCTTTTTGACTGTTGAGATGATTGTACTATTTTGGTTAGGGCACATGAGTCAAGGCCATCTGAATCAATTGAAGTTGTCAGATCTTTATATAGAGTCAATTATAATAACATAAATAAATTATATTTTGATCATAATAGCATTGAATTTATTCTTTAAGAACATTTTTGGTTTCTTTTCTATTTAGAACAAATCCAGTGTTGAAGTAGAGGATTGTTAATTCAATTATTGGTATATTTCTTGTAATTTTTTTTATTATTTTGGAAATCTTGTGGCATTTTTTGGAGTAATAGGGAATGGTTCTTTATTGAATCCACGTTCTAGTCCAAATGTAAATGGCCTTTTACATGCCCATGATTTTGTTCAGGGTAATCATGATTCTTACCATCACCATCTACAGAGTCCAATTATGTGGTTACTTACATTCATGTATGCACATGGTGTGCATGTATAGCCTCAACCACAATCACAGTCATGGCCACATGGTTTTCTAGCTATTCACAACCACATGGTTTTCTAGCTAGTCATACTCATCTAAATAATGTGGTGTTACCTTCACAACATCACCATGATGGTTCAACACCAGTTACCAATCTCTCACATCTAGACAGACAGCCTGGATATATGACAGAAACTCCAAAAAATATGTTTTCTCCCATCTCACTTGGAGTTGTAGGATTATGTGGTACACATGGAATGCATTTGTTGCAATTTGTAACTCACTCTCTTCTGTGAACAGTTTCTGGCAATAGTCATTTTGTTCATTAACTATTTTCTAAATCCTTTAAGCACAACTTAGGGTCTGAATTTGATTGTTATAATTAAAATTTCAATGCTCATGTACAGTTATGTTAACATGGATGCAGATGAGTAAGAAGGTTATTTCTATCTGTAGATTCGTAGAAATAAGTGCTGAAAAGTTTGACAGGCTTTCAGGTAAAGTTTGATAGAAGTTGGAAAACTATAATTGATTGATTCAAAAAATTTCTAATAGAGTTTCTATAAACCCAAAGGTTTTGGTCTAGTAATGCACATAAAAGGACCTGATTAAAAACAGTGGTAGACATATAGATTCGAGATTTGATACCAGAAGAAATGATTTGGCAATTATCTAACTACACACTAGGAATACAAGAAGGCATACATGGATTTGAGCATAGCACTTATAGTAATTACAAATGAATTAGAAAGTATCTTAACAATAATGTTTGTAACTTTGGACGAGGTTGAAATTCTAGTTCAGCAAAATAAATTGGCCATTGAAGGTGATCAGACCAAGTACTAGTTCCTAATGAACTAAGTCCAAACACATGATATTTTTAATTTTGTAATTTATAAATTTAACTTGGTAAAAGATGGCACTCTCCTAACATTCCAACTTACTTTGCACCTACCCTCCACCTATGTAAAATTGTGTACTCTAATATATATATTTTAAATAGTGTACTGCATGTACAGTTTCCTTTTAACCTTGCATTCTCCTTTTTTGTATGTGTGTACTACATGTGCTCTAATAGTAGGGGGATTACATGTGCCTGTTAGAATAGTTTTCTTTTATTATATGACACATTTTACCACAATTGAGGGAATCCTATAGGCAAAGACAGACAAGGGCTATGTTTTTTAAGGTAATCATAAATTTGAACGAGTTATGGAGCATAATCTAGCTATGAATAAAAGAATACCAAATCATGGAATTTACATTCTTCCTACAATCATATAAAATATTCTATGGAAGTAAGCAGACATCCTTCCCACCTTTTCATCAGTATGTCAAGTTACCAAACTGCAAAACCTGGGTTATAATTTTCCAGAATAAACTGTCACGCAATTTTGTATTGCTTGCCTGGAAAAAATGTGATGAATTGCATTGTGCCAGGTAGTATACTCCCATTCCCTGACGATAGATTCTCTACCATATGTAGTTCAACTCCCTCTTTCTTGAGTGCCTTCCAACTAGTTTCACTCGCAGAGAAGCAACTGGAATATTTCACCCTTTTGTTGGTTTCAAGGAAGTTATGCTTGTAAATAAGGAGCCTAGAGATTCTGAAGGGGAGCTTCTTGTTCTATGCTTTGTTGAATTTGCTAATCCAAACTATGTGGCAACTGCATTGGAATATCTCCAAGGCTACAAGTTTGATGAAAATGAGAGAGTCACCTAGTCTAAAGTTGAAATTTGAATGTTTTTTTTTGTCCTAGTGTAGAGAAATATAGGACGAAGCAGGTAAAGGATGTTTCCAATTAGGAAGAACTTGTGAGGGAACTTACAAACACACTTGAAAATGGAAATCTACCACAATTGATTTTCTATGGTCCTTTAGGTAATGGGAGAGCTACTACATCTCTTGCAATCACCATCTTTTCAGGCTTGAATACAAATCAAGAGTCTTAGAGCTTAATGCAAGTGATGATCCTGGTATTAATGTTGCACATACAAAAATAAAGGATTTTACAGTAGTTGCAGTAAATTATGGAAATATGAACAATGGATATCTTTGTCCACCTTTCAAAATTATCGTCTTAGATGAGACAGATTCTATGACAGAAGATTCCCAGAATGCCTTGCGCCATATGATGGAGACATATTATAAAGTAGCGCGGTTTTGTTTTATTTGCAACTATGTTAACAAGATTCAAACTAATGAGGACTTTAAACTCAAACATTCAGCTACAGTAATACAGACAACTTTTAGGGTTTGGAAGGAGAGTCATATACAAAATGAAGCTTAGAGTAGTATTTTTGGTCCAAGCTATATTCTCGGGGGGTCGAGTGCAATGGAATGTATTACGGAATGATGTGGTTGGGTGCATATTTGTGGATGTTCAATCGCTTTCTAAATATGCACCACAAAAATCAACTATTGAAATTGCAATAACTATTCATAGATAGGAATGCCTGTGGAAGTCTAGGATAACATAACAGATAACACAACCATAGGATAACAATTCACATGAATTTCCTGCCATTGATTGCCAAGAATTCAACCTATGACCGGTAAGAAACAACCATAATGCCTATGTTCATCCCAATTGATGATGATTTACCATATGGTAAGAAATATAAATTCTATGGAAAAATACAATGGGGATTTTAATTTTTACTTATTAAATTTTAACAAACACCCTATGCTACATATTTCTAGTCTTTCCAATTTCTAGGACTAGCTTGAAGCAACCCTTTGTTTTGAGAAACAATTCTTTGATAACAAGAACCTATGTTGCGTCTGCAATCTGCATGTAATGGTGTTCTCTTCATTTTATTTTCTATTCAATTTGCAAACAAATTGTGTGGCTTTTTAGGCTGCTAATGAAGCATAAGAAAAAACCTTTGCTAAAGAGCCACAACATAACATGTTCATAGATCGAATTATATATATTCCCTTAAACTAGATTCACAACTAAATAATAATAATATCCGATGTATCCTCACTACTAACTATATAATTATATGATACCTTGAATGCATAGGTAAATGCAATGAAAAATAGAGGTACAATCCCATGGTTCAGGCTGCATATGTGAACATCTGAGTTGTTGGGTGCCTATTCTATTAGATTCTAAAACCACTCAATAGTTAGGATTATGAGAGTCTCAGCATGTCAAGTATAAATTATATGTCAGAAACGCTACCAACTAGCCACGTTTTGATCTCTAAACATGAGAATTTTGAGAAGTAATAAACTATGAACAAGACCTTTTGAGAAGTAGCATGGCCACCATAATGGTCATTGCAAATGTTTGTATGGCTCTATTCGAGTACTTTCTCAGCCTCTTGTTTGTCTAGGAAACCCGAAAAACACTAGCAAAGGAATTTTTATCACTGCAAGTATTGAAGTGCTTGGGGTTGTTATTGATCACTGTATGAATGCTTTTATAGTGTTGGGACGTTTTAAAACAGTGATGAGCAAAGTTATCATTTGCCGGGGAAAATTTGTGTGGATTGAGGCATTTTTGTGATTGCTTGGGTGATTATATCATTGTCGGTTGTTTTACTCCCTTGCCTAGGGAAACTATTGAAGTGCATAGGGCATCTTTATCATCATTGGATGAATTTTGAAGTGTCTAGGAAAAGTAATGAAATGCCTGGGAAATCATGGAAGTGGATGGGGGCGTTTTTATCTTTAATGGGAGAATTTTGAAGTGCCTGGGGAAAATATTGAAGTGTATGGGTGTTTTTATCATCGTTGGGATAATTTTGAAGTGGTTGAGGTGAATTTAGAAGTGCATGGGGTGTTTTTCTCATCACCAAGTGGATTTAGAAGTGCATGGGGTGTTTTTCTCATCACCGAGTGGTTTTAAAAGTGAATGGTGCATTTTTCTCATCATTGGGTGAATTTAGAAGTGAATGGGGGTGTTTTTATCTTCGGTGTGAGAACTTTGAAGTGCCTGGGGAAAATATTGAAGTGTCTGGGAGTTTTTATCATCGTTGGAAGAATTTTGAAGTGGTGAAGGCAAGTATTGAAGTGCATGGGGCATTTCTATCATCATTGGGTCAATTTAGAAGTGCACGTGGCAAGTATTGAAGTGACTTGGGGGATTGGGTGAATTTTGAAGTGCTTTGGGGAAATATTGAAGTGCATAGGGAGTTTTTATCATCCTTGGGAGAATTTAGAAGTGCCTAGGAAAATATTGAAGTTCTTAGGGAAATTTTATCAACTTTCAGAAAATTTTGATGTGCCCGGGGCAGGTATTGAAGTGCTTGGGGCGTTTTTCTCATCACTGGGTGAATTTATAAGTGCATGGGTCGTTTTTCTCCTCACTGCGTGAATTTAGAAGTGCTTGGGGTTGTTATTGATCAATGTATGAATGCTTTTATAACGTTGGGACGTTTTAAAACAAAGATGGGCAAAGTTATCACTTGTTGGGGAAAATTTGTGTGGATCGGGGCATTTTGTGATTGCCTAGGTGATTATATCATTATCGGGTGTTTTCTCCCTTTCCTAGGGAAACTATTGAAGTGCATAGGGCATCTTTATCATTATTGGATGAATTTTTAAGTGTCTGGGGAAAGTAATGAAGTGCCTGGGAAAACATTGAAGTGGATGGGGGTGTTTTTATCTTTGATGGGAGAATTTTGAAGTGCATGGGGAAAATATTGAAGTGTCTGGGTGTTTTTATCATCGTTAGGAGAATTTTGAAGTGGCTGAGGCAAGTATTGAAGTGCATGGTGTGTTTCTATCATCATTGCGTCAATTTAGAAGTGCATGGGGTAAGTATTGAAGTGCCTCGAGGGAATGTTGAAGTGCTTGAGGAAAATATTCAAGTGCATGGGGAGTTTTTATCATCCTTGGGAGAATTTAGAAGTGCCTTGGAAAATATTTAAGTGCTTAGGGAATTTTTATCATCTTTGGGAGAATTTTGAATTCATGACCCCACATGTCCATTGCACCATTAAGGGACGAGATAACAAGTAGAGTCCCTACTTGACATTATAGTTGTGAGTGATCAAATACTGCTTGTGAAATGTATAAATAAATCCATCATTTCCTCATTCATACACTTTTTCATTTGAGATTCTAGGAGTCGAGAGAGTCCAGAGTTGAGCTCCGGTGTATGTTCTTTTGTTGCACAGCCTTAGTAATCTACAAAATCAAAAGCTTGAGTCTTATTGGCAAAAGATTCACCAAATTTTTACTATATTTTATAAATCAGTGAAAGATTTGCCAAGTTTTTACAATTTTTTATAATTAAGTGAAATATTCGCCAATATTTTACAATATCTTATAATTTAGTGAAAGATTCGCCAAGATTTTACAGCATTATAGAATGAAATGAAAGATTCGCCAAAAAATTATATATACATATTATATTATTGATAAAATCGCCTTCAAGTTTTCCTATACATTGGGGAGATTCGCCCATTTTTTATACATATAAATTTTGGGGGGGTTCTTAAAATTATCCCTGGTATTGTACCAGCTGAAAACTTTACAAGTTCCACGGTAGTTAGTGAAGAAAATTTGATCACTATCCCTGATCAAACCTCTGAAAATAAACATGTTGAAAATGATTGTTTACCCTTCTGTTATTCTTCATTTGAATTGATAAAGCAAATAATCGGGGCTTCTAATCAAAAACAAAAATCTAAGATGGAAAGCTTCATAAACATTTTTGAAATGGATGATGAAAAGGAAGAGCAAGTGTGCAATCAGTCCCAACACTTAGAAGAACTAGAGGTTTGCAGTAGGGAAGGGAAGTACCAAATAGAAAATCAGGCTCTCTTTCAAATCCAAAATTTTTGTGTCAAGAAGAGTTTGTGTCACTTGATTTTATTGAAAAAACTAATGATATTTCTGCTGGGTTTGATGAAGAAAGTCAAGTATTAAATTCTAAAATGTTGGGTGAAATTGTTGATGTCTTACTTGGAAACTATCCGAAGAAATTCCTTCAAGATCCTTTTGAGAAGTGGTTGGACAGTGTGCAGGAGAGTCTGTTGTTGGAGCATCCCTGTCATGGCAAACAAGTAGCAAAGTTTTTGGAAGGTTGTCATGTCTTTTGTGATCCGGTGGCTGATTATATGAAAGAATTTTGCAATGGTAGAGGTTGGTCGTATCTTTGCCTGAAATGTCAAGACCCCTATCATACACCTCTGCCATTGGGTTCTTGTGCTCTAATTTTGATTAAGCCTGGGCATAAAATGTTGTCATTTGACCATTTGTTGGAGTGGCTTTATTCGTATTTTTCTGTTACCTGAATGAGCGGAGGGTTTGACATCTTAGAGTAGGTAGCTAGTTTGAATAAGCTCACAGCTGAGCATCTTTTACAGTAAATTTCCAGCATGTACAGTCAATTTTAATTCGAAATTTTCGGTTCAGATTTGCGGGGTGCATTTTTCAAGTTTGTAGCATGGGTATTCATTTCTCAGCTTCAAGTTCAGTTCAGAGATTCTAGTATGCTTTTCAGTCAATGGTTGCATATTAACGGAGTAAAACAAACAAGAAAAGGGGAGTGAATGGACTTTGAGTAAAAGGAAAAAGATTATCCATAAATGGAAAAATTTTGATTTTCTAAAAAACCTATGATTAGCTCTAAGTACTTTTGAGCTAAGGTTTTAAAAGTTTATAAGAAAAGAAAGAATTTGAAAGAATATTTTGAGAAAACGGGAGAGGTCTTCATGATTTGGCAAAGAAAAAAATTTGACTTTATAAACCTATAAGTACTTTTGAGCTAAGGTTTTAAAAGTTTATAAGAAAAGAAAGAATTTGAAAGAATATTTTGAGAAAACGGGAGAGGTCTTCATGATTTGGCAAAGAAAAAAATTTGACTTTATAAACCTATATTGGCTTCGTGTTTTTGAGCTAAGGTTTTGAATCTTTGTGAGAAATGAGAACAAAGTTTGACTTTTTTAAAGGGCTTCGTGTTTTTGAGCTAAGGTTTTGAATCTTTGAGAAATGAGAACAAAGTTTGACTTTTATAAAGGGCCAAAGTTTAAATTTTTATGGAAGCAAAAGTTTCAAAATTTTATGAGTGTTTCAAAGGCCTTAATTAAAATCGAGCCAAAAGTTTTGAGCTAAGGTTTTGAATCTTTGGGAGAAATGAGAACAAAGTTTGACTTTTATAAAGGGCTTCGTGTTTTTGAGCTAAGGTTTTGAATCTTTGAGAAATGAGAACAAAGTTTGACTTTTATAAAGGGCCAGAGTTTAAATTTTTATGGAAGCAAAAGTTTCAAAATTTTATGAGTGTTTCAAAGGCCTTAATTAAAATCGAGCCAAGCTCGAGCGCTGAGCACCGAGAACATTGCATATGACCAAGCGCAAAGTCAAATGGGAGCCCATGTACGCCAACCAAACTCACTTACGAGCCACCTTCGTTTGTTACTTAGTGTAGGTAAAATGAAATGGTGGATATAAAGGGCAAAGACGAGCACTTCCTTTCGCATGTGGGATGTTAATGCGAAGGCTTTAATGATATATATATACACAGGGCGTATAACGCATGGCGAATTGCGAGAGGTGGTGACTATCGTTTTGATGGGGATAATTGCTATCTTTTTCTAGAAGAAGTCAAAGCTGCAAAGCGAGGTGGATGCTGTCGTTCACCATCGGGATGAGATGTTGGCAATGATTGGACATCAGCTTGATTAATGTAACCTTCTGGTGAAGATAGATATCACCTTTCATGTCTTGGTCTTATACAATCTCAGATGCGAGCAGCTAGGTGTGTGTGCCAGTTTGGTGCTGCACGCAGACGCCATCGTTAATTTTCAACGTTGTGATGGGAGAAAGGTCATAGGCGTGCAGTAGATACCAAGGCAAGGCCAAGAAGGAATTCAGGGAATCGCCCTGATTAGCGTCTACAGCACCCTGAGCTAGCAAATGCCAATATCATCCTCCGACTACTGTCATGGTGGCTCCTTTTATTACAAATATTGGCAGAGTCGGGTGAAAATATACAGTGGGTTAGTTTTCAAGAAGCCAGCCGTCAGATCTGGAGGAAGAAGCAAATCCACGACGTGAAAGGAGCATGCAAATACGACATGCACAGATTAATACTTTTTTCAAATCGCTGCGATTTTGGCACGAGCCTCACTTTTCAACGGTGGTGATCTGGGCATGGGGGTGATCCACGGCTCTAATCAATAGTGCAAATCTTACTTATGCAGTGAATGGATGGGTCCAAAATCTGCGCGGTCGTGGTAAGAACCATAGGTTTTGACGGCAGGGATCTAAAAGACCATAGATCTATGGTTGTGGTTTGGTTCACTGTTCGAACAGGAAGGGAAAATAAGCATTGGAGAGTCAAAAGAAGTGGCAGCGTAGCCAAAAAGATCATCACCACCTGTCAAGGATGCAGGGATTTGGTTTCATAATGATCGAGAGGGAAATACCATCACTGAAATATTAAGTAAGTTGGACTTCATTCGCTTGCTGAACGTTGCATTTTCATTTTGAACTTGTTATTGGGAAGGAACATTAGAAAAAGAAACGCATGATCGGTGAAAGGTGACATAGCACTCGTCAGTTCCTCAATGGAGGACTTTTCCATTTGTCCTTCATCCGTACATCGAGATTGATCCCCTAGCTTCTATGGTGCTTGCAACATTTCAATTTGATTGGTATTCAACAATGAAATTTTTGACAGCAATTCAATCCTTTGTTTTTACCAAGCATGCTTTCTATATTGTAACTTTAACATTTTACCTTTGTGATCCATCATTTCTTGATATATGGATTCCTTTTCTTGTTGTAATGTTGTCAACTCTGGAGATTCCACATGTTGATTATTTGGCACCTTCAATTTGTTTTAAAGAATTTAAATGGCATTTTCTTTTTCATCAATGAGCCTTTTGGTACACTCGCTATTCCCTGGCTCGGCTCCCATGGTCACAAGGTCCACTTGTAGTCTTTTGATCTGGATCGAATTTGCATTGTTTTCTATCTTCTCTTGCCTCAGTTGACTCTCTAGCTTTTCTATCACAGACTGCAATTTCGAAATTTTTAAAGTGAATTACAATAAATCAGAATACAAGACATCTCCTGTTTGTTTATGCAATTGAATCTTATCTGGTATATTAATCGCATCAAGATTAACTTCCATTTCAGAAACTTTCTCATCGTTCACCACTGCAAACCTTATAGAGTTTCTTCGTGGATCCATAGCTGTAAGAAGGGAAACTTTTTGTTCTGCCAGCGATATTACTTGAGGGTACAATTTTTGAGTTTCTTCGGAAGACTGCTTCCTCTTTGATGTATATTGTGAAAGGACATCAGATATGGACTTATACGAAGAGTAACTTCCAGATTTGTTTATTTCTAAAAAAACAATATTCCTTTATTTTTGGACGTGGCGGCGAAATCAAACTAGTTTTTCTTGGAACAATTGAATCTAGTCCTTCCATACTAATAATTTCCTTCTATCATTCCACTTTTGATTTCTTCTTTGAGACTTCTTGATCGACTTGCATACTATCAACTTCTGAAATAATTTTTTTATTAGTGATATCAGATTTAGCTAGTGTCTAAACCAACATTGCCAAATTGCCTGTTTGTTCCATATTTGCCTCTTTATTATCTTGTTCAAATTTGAATAAATTTGTCATTTCTTTCAATCCTTCTATTGTTTGATGATCAAAAGCCTTGTTTCCATTTTTATGTCTCCTTTGCGATATAATTTGATGAGGATCCTAATTAATCCTTTCAGCCTCTTGGAAATCCATAATCTTTAGTAGTTTTTCTACTATAGAGAGCACTGCCTTATTCTTAATCATGAATGGACCAACTTTAAGGGGGGATTTAACATATGATGCTTTCTTGAAAGCACATAAATGTTCTTCTTCTAAATGCAACCTTTTTCTAATAAATTCCAAGGAAAAAACCCTCGTTGTTAAAAAGGCTGGCAACATATATGGTGCTCTAGTAAAACCATACACCCTAATTATAGTATGTTCTCTATACAAGAACGAATCACTTGTTTGGCCTTCTGGTGTAGGCTGCAAAGTTTCTTTCATTTCTTCTAACACTCGGGGAATTTCAGCATTAAAAATAATTCTGTAAACTTCTTCCATGATTTTATGGGTGAACTCAAACAGATTGACCTGTTTAGGAAGGTCATGAGAAAAGATGGTACCAAGAAAGTTGGATTCTGAAATGTTTGAACACACAAACAGCTTTAGGAGATATGACTGATATCTGAAATGCTTCAGCTGGTTGAAATTCACCAACTGGCCATGAATCGCTTCAGCTAGGAATTCATAAAAATTAAAACAACACACCGGACTCAACTGTGACTCTAGTGAAATTACTTGGAGAAGGAAACCTAACATAACTTCCGTGATTGACTTATCACTATCTAAACCTAAAATTTGACTCAACAAGGACCAAACTAACTGGCTATCTTGTTGAAAGACATCAATACTCAAAGGGAACGATAGGTTCTCATGTGACTGACCATCTTTCAAGAGTTGTAATAAAAACTTCTCTTTTTCTGCAGGACTGCAGTTTCTATAAAACATTGCCAAATTTTCTTCGTTAAACGACTCAAGGCTTTTGGGAAATGTTTCAGGTAAACATAGAACCTCATGGATAGTCTGTGCATTTAATCCACATAGAATTTTGGTAATTTTTACATTAATGATTACCCTTTGTCCCTACGAATAATTCACCGCACACCAACAAACAAATTCCGGGAAGTGCAGGGTTTGTTTGACACAAAAATAGTACAGAAAAGAACCAAAAACATTAAATACATCCTTTCCCTGCTGTTGATGTATATGTAACTTCGGAATGTATTTCATCTATATATTTCATATATATTTATTGTACCCTTATAAGAGATGTGTTATTCCTCTATAAGGAAGTGTCGCCATGTGTATTGACAAGTGTCACAAGTGTGTGTACTTGTCGATGGGTTATCAGACCACCATGTGTGGGGTAGGCCCTGAAATATATATTATATGTTTGATGTACCTAACTAGACAAGTTAGCCCCATAGTGTAACTGGGTAAACAGGTTAGTATAAATAGAGATCGGGAAATCTCTATTTTGATCACTCAGAAACTCACACTTCTCTTACTCAGAAAGTGGCGCACTAGTGAGGAGGAGGATCATTTGCTACTAGGAGACTATCTCAATGTATTTTGGTTGTACTTCGGTTGAGCCATTGCTCTCTCTATCTCTGAGGAAGTTGTGGGGTTTTTCACCTTAGGGTTTTCCCCACGGAAACTCTGTGTCTCTTGTCTCTCATGCTTTTGATTCTTGTGATGTTTTTCATGCTTATTGTGATTGTTATGCATTGATATACTGCATATGTTATTCTCTCAGTGAAGATCCTAGAGTATTGTGAATTAATGCTCAAAATTTAACCTGGTATCAGAGCTAACCTGAGAAGAAGACATTTTGCAGTGACAAAAACTTGAGTTTCTTGTTTATTGGGTTTCTCTCCACAGTTTTTGGAAAAGAAGTATAGTATATTGACTCTACTCATCAAGGAGAATGTTTTTTGTCCAATCAGAATTCAATTCTCAGCATTTTCAGACTTGGTTCTAAAAGTTAGGGTTTCCACAAAAATAGGAATTTCTGAAATCTGAAGACATAGCTGGAAATTCCTTGCAAAAATCGAAGTTTAGAACTTTGGATCGAGATTTTTGGATGGATAGATCTCCGGGAAACTCAAACCCTAATTCAGGGCTCTCCCCAGTGAACTCGGGAGGACAAAAAGGAACATATGAAGGGTAAAGCTTTGCTGATATCAATTTCTGAATTCACCGGGTTGATTAGCTCATCAAGGTACATCTTTGTATCCTTTCATAAAGTTGAAATTCACATTTTGAATTTTTAGGGTTTTTTCGACAAACCCTAATCGGGGATGAGATCTAGTTTTCAGCATTTCAAGTGGTAAGACCTAAATCTTTTCTATTTCCATTTGAAGTACTCTTTAATATGTCTCACCACACAAAGCTTGAGGATAAGATTAAAGGGGCTGATAACTTGTTAGAACAGTAATCCATACTTAGTACCATAGTCCATAACCATAGACAATTTTTATTGCTCATGTGCTTCATTACACCATAGTTTGGACTAGGTGACTTTAGTGGGTCAAATACCCACATTTGAGAGTGTTCACACCCACTTCCAAGCAAACCAGTTCACCAACCTCCTGTTTTTTCCACAAGTGCACCCTCATTAAATGTTGGAGCGCTCTCTCTCCTTGATTTGGGGAATTTCTGTTGACTAGGAGTGCTAGGGTGGATTTTGCCCAATTTTGGCTAGATTTGGAGCATTTATTCCTCCCTTGGTCCTCCCAAACACCTCTATTTGCTCACCCATGCCTTCCTTGGCCTCATTTATGACCTAGCATGCTTCAGCCACCTTCACACCTGAATTCGTGACTTTTTGGGATGATAAGGACTGAGTTGGACCCACCTAGGGGGGATTGAGGCCAATTTGGCAATTTTGACTTGTGCACTCATCTTGAGCTATCTAATCCTATTGAATCTCTCATGGATGTAATAAAAAACTATTCTTAAAATTTTCACATGTTAGACAGTCAGTTAATGCAAAGATTAAGTTCACATTGTGTGTAAAATTGTCTCATTTTTCAAGCTTTTTCACTGGTTTTGCAAATAATTTGATTTTGTGAGGTTCTCCATAGCTCCTAGATCTTACTGTGATCAAAATAATCACATGGTATCAGAGCCATTGTGTATTTAGTGAGTTGCAGGTCAATATTGAGCATTGAACTGCATTCTAGAGAGGATTTCCAGATAAAAATTGAGTGTTTTTTGCAGGTGTTTCAGTAGTTTTCTCACCATTAACGCAGCAGTAATGGAAGCAAACCAAATGCTGCTCACACCCTTCAATTTGTTCTATTGGAAGGCTGAAATGGTTATCAAATTGAGATCTAAGGGTCTCTATAGAGTAATCATGGGCACAGAAGTGGAGCCAAACTCTACTGTGGAGAAAGCAAAGTCCTACAATCGACTTGATGAAGCTTATGGATTGCTATGCCTGAGCATTTAGAAGGAACTCTTGTTTCATATAGACAGTTTGACAACCCCCAATGAATTATGGGTGAAGCTAGAATCACTCTTTGGGAAAACTGATGAACTGAGAGGCCACTAGCTTGAAAACGAGCTAATTAGCTTTATCCCAGCGCATTTTGAAACCATCCAAGAGTTATTCACTAAGTTCAAGTCACTAGTGCTTCAACTACAACAATGTGGAATTGATAAGAAGGAGGAACAACTGATTCTATCTATCCTTTGGAAGCTAGGACCAAAATTTATTGTATTTGTTAGCACATTTCACTCAGCCAGGATGACCCTTCGAAATTGGCAAATGCCATCACTAGCTACCTTCATGGAGTGTCTCACTTAGGAGCAGGACAAACTAGTTCAGATGGGCACCATAAAATCAAAGGACCAAGCATTGGCAATGGGTGTTTCAAATGCCAACAAGGGCAAGCAGAAAGCCAAGAATTCGAGGCAGCAAGAGAAGAAGAAGTTTGACAAGACCAAGTCTGCAGATGGAGGTTTGAATATGTCAAAAGAGAAGGACAAGAAGGAAAATGAAAAGACCAAATGCACCTATTGTCATAAGGGATGGCATCGAGAGAGCTCATGCATGAATAAAACCATTGACTCAATGGCGCAGCTGCTGGAGAAGAACAGCATCCCAGTCCCTGAGGGCGCAAGGAAGAAAGAGAGCACCTCAAATACCGACAATAAGGAGAAATGTCATGCTTTGGTAGAAAGTATTTCAAATCCCCCATCCTTTATCATTGATTAAGGAGCTTCCAGACATATGGTTTCATCCAGAGAGCTCTTCTCTTCTATGCATTCAGATGGTGGCCCAACAGATCGAATGGGAGATGATTCAGAAATCCATACCAAGGGGATTGGTAGGATTGACATGGAGCATGGCTATTTTAGTGATGTTCTCTATGTACCTTCATTGGCTGCAAATTTTCCATCAGTTTATCAAATTACCCATACAGGAGAAGCCAAGAGAGTAACATTTACTCCAGATTTGGTAGAAATCTCAAAAATTTCTTCAAATCAAGTTGTGGCAGTAGGGTATGCTGATCATGAAGAGAGAATGTACAAATTCTCCAATTTCATTCCAAATTCTAGTGACCATGCTCTTGTCTCTCATGCCAACGATACCTCCAAGTTGTGGCATGAAATATTTGTCCACATTAACTACAAATATCTCCAGACATTGCACAAGGACGAGATGGTGGAAGGGCTTCCAGAAATCAAATCTTCAAATGGTGCATGCGTTGGTTGTTTAGTTGGAAAGCATCCTGAGTGCAGCTATGAGAAGGAAATGGCAAGGAGAGCCACTCAACCACTTGGATTGGTACATTCAGACCTCATTGGTATTCTTCCCACTCCATCATATGGTGGATCAAGGTATGTAATCACATTCATAGATGACTACTCTCGATTCTGCTAGGTTTACTTCCTTAAATTGAAATCAGAAGTGTTTGAGAAATTGAAGATTTGGAAGGCCTTAGTGGAGAATCATAGTTGTAATAAGATAAAGATCCTTAGGACTGATAATGGAAAGGAGTATGTGAACAATAATATTCAGCATCTTTGTGAGGAATGTGGTATCCAAATGCAACATTCAATCCCCTACACACCTCAGCAAAATGGTGTGGCAGAGAGGAAAAATAGATCTCTCAAAGAGATGGCCACTTGCATGATTGAAGCTAGGGATCTAAGCCCTAAGCTATGGGCTGAAGCCATCAATTGTGCTACTCATATTCAGAATAGAGCCTTTCACAAATCAGTCAAAGGAAAAACCCCCTATGAGGCATGGTTTTGCCAAAAACCAAATGTGTCAAATTTCAGAATTTTTGGGTCTAGAGCATGGGCTCGAATTCCATCAGAAAAGAGGAAGGATTTGGAGCCACAGAGCAGAGAATGTATCATGGTTGGATATGGTGAAGAAACAAAGGGCTGCAAGCTCTTTGACACATCCACACTAAAAAATTTCATTGAGAGAAGTGTGCAATTCGAAGAAGAACCAATTCCTGATTTTGAGCTTGCACCGGGGGAAAGCTCTTCTCCTCCACACCTTAATGAAATTAGTGATGATTCCACTTCTGATTTTTCAGATATTGCTGAAGATGACAGGGCTAAATATGACCTTTTTGTACATGAGTCACCATCAAGGCCCAAGTGGGCTGAAAAATTCATACAAGCTCCAGGTGAATTGGCAGGCAATCCCCAAGAGCCTAGGAAGACTAGATCTCAAACAATCAATGCTTCCTTTGCAAATGAAAGTGAACTTGCTGATCACTGTTATATGATGATTGGATCTGATCCAACATCATATCAAGGAGCTCATCATGATCCAAGGTGGATAATATCAATGCAAGAAGAATTCCAATCTCTCCAAGAGAACAAAACATGGGATTTGGTGCCTCTTCCTCCCAAGAGGAAACTTGTGCAATGTAAGTGGATTTTTCAAACCAAACCTGTTGCTTATGGTTCTGATCTGAAGCATAAGGCTAGGTTAGTGGCTAAGGGATACTCACAGATCCATGGTGTTGATTATACAGAGACCTTTGCACCGATTGCAAAGATGGACTCAATTAGACTAGCTCTAGCCATGGCAGCTAGTAAGGGTTGGGAAGTTCCCCATATGGATGTTAAAATTGCATTATTACATGGTGATCTACAGGAAGATATCTATATGTAGCAACTTTAAGGATTCCAAGATGATCCCACACTTGTTTGCAGGTTGAATAAGTCACTCTATGGACTCAAGCAAGCCCCGAGGGCTTGGTATGTCAAAATGGATGCATTTTTGCTCTCAATTGGTTTCTGTCAATGCAAGTCTGATCCAAATGTTTATTTGCAGCAATGTGATGATAATTTTCAGGTTGTTGTACTGTATGTTGATGATATTTTAACTACAGGGAGCTACAACAAACAAATTGGTTCAATTAAAGCTTCTTTCCACAGTGAATTTGCCATGAGCGACCTAGGATTGCTAAAGCAATTTTCGGGTTTGGAAATTGAGCAAACTGAGAGAGGTATATTGCTGAGTCAACCTAAGTATGCTTTAGAACTGTTATTGAAGTTTAAAATGGCTGAATGTAAGGCAGCCAAGTGCCCATTCCTTTCAGGCATAAAACTAGGTGAATTTGAAGGCTCTCCATTGGTGGATTGCACACTCTACAAGCAGCTAGTTGGAAGCTTGTTGTACCTTACACATACAAGACCTGATTTGTCTTATGCTATAAGTGCTGTAGCAGGATATATGCAGCAGCCACATGAGATCCATTGGAAGGCAGGCAAAAGGATCCTTCAATATGTCCAAGGAACAAAGAGCTTTGGGGTACACTATGCAGTTGGTTCTTCACTACAACTAGCTGGATTTTTTGATTCCGATTGGGCTGGAGATCCCATTGATAGAAATTCCACTTCAGGTTTTGTTTTTATGTTTGTTGAAGGTCCCATTTACTGGTCAAGTAAGAAACAACATACTATTTCACTTTCATCAGCAGAGGCCGAGTACAGGGTAGCAGTGAACGTAGCCACACACTGTGTTTGGTTGCAAGGCATTCTTTGTGAGGTTGGTGTTGCTATTGATTCTCCAACCATCATTTGGGTTGATAATAAAAGTGCGATCAAGATATCTACTGATCCAGTACAGAGGCAAAGAAAAAAACACATTGAAATCCATATGCACTACATTTGGGGCTTGGTGCATGACAGGGTGATTTCCTTGCAGTATTGCCCATCCACCGAGCAAACTGCAGATATTTTCACCAAGTGTTTTACTGAGAAGACCTTCACTCACTTGAGAGATTTGCTTGGAGTGAGTGATGGATGGTGATTGATGCAATTTAATTGCAATTTCAACCCCATGTCCATTTTAGAGGGAAGTTTTTATCCCATGTGGTTTTACTTCTTGTCCTCGGTTTATATCGACAAATAAAAATTCTATTTGTAATGAGGTGACTTGAGCCTTTGTTTCCAAGGCCTCCCACTTATTTTCATGAGTTGTACTAAGTTCTGGTTAAGGGGGGGGTGTTAGAACAGTAATCCATACTTAGTACCATAGACAATTTTTATTGCTCATGTGCTTCATTACACCATAGTTTGGACTAGGTGACTTTAGTTGGTCAAATACCCACATTTGAGAGTGTTCACACCCACTTCCAAGCAAACCAGTTCACCCAACCTCCTGTTTTGTCCACAAGTGCACCCTCATTAAATGTTGGAGTGCTCTCTCTCCTTGATTTGGGGAATTGCTGTTGACTAGAAGCGCTAGGGTGGATTTTGCCCAATTTTGGCTAGATTTGGAGCATTTATTGCTCCCTTGGTCCTCCCAAACACTTCTATTTGTTCAACCATGCCTTCCTTGGCCTCATTTATGACCTAGCATGCTTCAGCCACCTTCACACCTGAATTCATGACTGTTTGGGATGATTAGGACTGAGTTGGACCCACCTAGGGGGGATTGAGGCCAATTTGGCAATTTTGACTTGTACACTTATCTTGAGCTATCTAATGCTCTCAAATTTCTCATGGATGTAATAAAAACCTATTCTTAACATTTTCACATGTTAGACAGTCAGTTAATGCAAAGATTAAGTTCACATTGTGTGTAAAATTGTCTCCTTTTTCAAGCTTTTTCACTGGTTTTGCAAATAATTTGATTTTGTGAGGTTCTCCATAGCTCCTAGATCTTACTGTGATAAAAATACTCACATAAATTCTGAGCTTGGAAGTATAGGATTGGCTTAATCCTGGAAGAGAATGAGTTGGACTGATATATAAAAGAAGACATCCCTATCCCAGAGGATGAAGAGGCTAAAGTATTGCATAAAAAGAACTTGGTCAAAGAAAGAGAATCATTGCAGATTCTATCAAAAACCATCTCATACCCCATGAGTCTTCTCTAAAGACACCCAAGGAGATGTTTGACTCTTTGACCAAGCTATTTGAAGGGAAGAACATAAATCAGAAGATGACCCTGCGGAACCAGTTGAAAGGAGTAAAGTTTCAGAATGGAGAAACCATTCAATCTTATTTTTCTAGGGTCTCCCAAATTAAGGAACAACTGGAAGTGGTAGATGAAATGGTGGAGAATGGTGAATTTGTCATGACCACTCTAAATGGCCTACCCAGGTCATGGGATTCCTTTATTCAAGGAATTTGTGCAAGGAATAAGTTGATCTCCTTCAACAGATTGCGGGAAGAATGTTCTCAAGAAGAAGCAAGGCTTGTGGCCCCAGAAGAAAAGATGGGAAGTGAAGATCAAGCTATCACAGTACACACCAAGAAAGGAAGGTCAAAGAGAGAGCACTCCCATGCCAAGAAATATTCACACTATCATCAACAGAAAGATAAGAAAGATCTCAGATGCTTCTCATGTAATGAGAAAGGTCATTTTGCTTCAGAATGTCCCAAGAACAAAAGGAACAACAACATCAAGAAGAAGAAGGGTAGTAAGAAAAGATATCACGCTCATGCTGCTAAAGATGATGAACCACCCAAGAAGAAGGCTAGGGCAGAAAGTGATGATAGTGATGATGACTCATCAAGTGAAGAAGAGTATGTTGTAATCTCTACTCTCAGAGGTACTATCTCCCATGGTTGTAATGATTGGTTAATTAATAGTGGGGCTTCCAAACACATGACTAGGTTTAAGGAATCTTTTGTGAACCTATTTGAACATGAATCACCCCATAAGGTGAAACTTGGGGATGATTATCAATACCCAATCGAAGGAAGTGGTGAAGCCTCCTACAACCTAGATTCTAGAAAATCTTTGAAGATGAAAGAAGTCCTTTATGTACCTGGGCTCAAGAAGAACTTACTCTCCATATCTTCATTGGATGAAAAAGGTATGAGGGTTGCATTTGTGGATGGACAAGTCCTAATGTGGCCAAAGGGAAAGACTATAGATGATGCAGTGGTGATTGGAGAGCAAGAGGGAGGATTGTACAAATTAAAGGGACAACCTAAACATGCTATGAGGACAAAGATTCATCCATAGTCATGGATCACAAAGAGGTATGTATAATTTTTTTTTGAAAAGTTAACTAATGAGTTATGCAAGTCATTGAAGAGAACAAGAACACATTGCTAGACATAACTACCAAATATGATGACCAGGTATGTTTTGTTATATATATATCGTATACTTTTGTATGATTGATAATGATTACTCTTGAAGTTACAAGTTTGAGTAATCTAGGACTTATGCATATTATGTTTCTTACCTTATTTAACGTTATGACTAACCAGAAGAGTCATAGGTTTGAGTAATCATAGGTTTAGACATGTTATGACTAACCACAAGAGTCCTATATAAACCTTGAATGCTAATGCTTATTATTTCTGTTTGAAATGATCATGACTATACATGCTTGAGATTATTTTGTTTTGATAGTATTGAGAATATACTAATGAATGTATGATTTTGTATGAGATCACAAGGATAACACAATGATGATACTAACAAGCATGCATAGGGATCGAGAATGAATATAAGTTCAAGAATAGGTAATCCAGGAAGCAAAGATTAAGAGGGAGCACACTCCAGTGGTTTCTGCAAGGATGCAGATATTCAGAGGCAGTTGACCATCTCTCTACATTCCACAACAGAAAGGTTTAAGAAGAAACTACTTCAGATTAGGACTCCAACAACTCCTGCAAGGAAACAAAGACTCAGAGGGAGTCCATCCAACAAACAGATAAAGATAAGTATTTGAATTGTCATTTCTTATATATTTGATTGTTTAATAATATGTTCCTTGACTTAGGTTGTGTATTTTTCATATTTGCATTAATGAACAGGATACTACTAATATGCATATGATGGGTAAGTGGCCTATGGCACTGTACAACATTCCATTGCTACTTATCTAGAATGAAACCTCTTTGTTGACATGTTGGGAGTTGTGCACACTCTTAGCAATGTTTTGGTAGAGATTGGAAGGCATCTAGAAAGTTATGGGATATGGATAAATGTTGTATTGAAGCATTGGCTTAAATAATTGCATGATTGTATGACATATTCCTTTATGTGAAAGAACTTGTTTTGAAAATTATGAGATGTTTCTAAACATGCAATTTAACTTGTTTTGTAGGAAAGATTGTATACCTTCACCTACAAAAGAAGGACTACAACATTTGTTCAAGCAACAAAATTATCTATTGAATATATTCAAGTTCCCAGGATATAGTAAGAATGCCATGATCCGTCGATCATGAAGAACAATGTTTGGGATACGGTCCCAAGACCTGAAGGGAAGTCTGTAGTGACTTCCAAGAGGATCTAAAGGATCAAGCATGTTGTAGATGGAAGCATAGAGAAGTATAAAAGTGATGAAATGGAAGATACACCAGATGGATTTCAAGACAACTCTCTTGAATGGTGTAGTTGAAGAAGAAGTATATTCGGAGCAGCCACTCGGTTTTGAAATACATGACAAGGATTCATATGTGTGCAAATTGAAGAAAGCCTTGTATGGCTTGAAGCAAGCTCCCAGAACTTGGTATGATAGGATGGACAGTTTCCTATCTAGTTTGGGATTTATCAAGAGTAAAGTGGATTCCAACCTTTACTACAAGGTTGAGGAAGGAAATCCTGTGATTCTACTTCTATACGTGGATGACTTATTTGTAACATGAGATGACAGATTATTTGCAGATACTAAGAGGAAGCTTGCTGGTGAGTTCGATATGAAAGATTTGGGAATGATGCATTATTTCCTAGGTATGGAGGTGTGGCAGAATGCAGGTGGGATCTTCCTTGGTCAAGGAAAGTACACAGTAGATATCCTGAAGAGATTTGGGATGATGGATTGCAAGGAAATGGCCACACCCATGGCATCGAACCTGAAGCTTCTTTGTGATACTTCATCTGCCCCAGTTGATATCTCTATGTATCATTAGATGATTGGGTCCTTGATGTACCTGACGAACAGGAGACCAAATATTTTCTTTGCTGTGAACACATTGAGTCAGTTCCTGACAGATCTAAGGAGTGTTCACCTAGTTGCTATAAAGCATGTTCAGAGGTACCTGAAGGGTACAATGGATTATGGGCTCAAGTATGAAGCAAATCAAAAGTTTAACCTATAGGGTTATGTTGATTCAGATTGGGTAGGCAGTGCTGCAGATAGGAAGAGCACATCTGGGTGTTGCTTCAGTATGGGATCAAGTGTGATCTCTTGGTTTAGCAGGAAGCAGTCTTGCATAGTACTGAGTACAGATGAGACAGAGTATGTTGCAGCCTGTTCAGATAGTTGTGAGGCAGTATGGCTACGGAAGCTACTATCTGAGTTATTTGATCTCCCATTGGATGCTACTAGTATCTTCTGCGACAACCATAGCTGTGTGAAGCTGTGTGAGATCAAATATCACTATATCATGGATATGGTGCAGAGAGGAGCTGTGAAGCTCCTGTATGTTGCAACGAACAAGCAGATTGCAGATGTGCTGATGAAGCCACTAGCCAGGGTGAAGTTCGAGTACTTCAGGGAGAGGCTTGGTGTTCTTCAGATCGAGGACACTTCGAGGAAGAAGTGATGGAAACATTTCCTGAAGCCATTCCAAGCATGTTGGAAGGAGGATCCTTCACATGACTATGGATGTAAGCATTGGATGATGAGCATCAGGATGATGTTTTGGTTTCCACTTTGTATGATCAATTGGATCATTTATATATGTATGTATGCATCATGTTGGATGCTGGATATGATTAGTTGGATCATTTGTATGTATTTTGTATATGCATCATGTTGGATACTTGGAACATGTATCTGTATATGTATCTGGTAGATAAATTGTATGATTACGTGGATCATGTATGTTGATATGTATCATGTATTTGTATTTGTATCAGGTGGATACACTATATGATCAGGTGGATCATGTATGATGATATGTATCAGGTAGATACGTGGTATGCATTAGGTAGATGCATTGTATGATCAGGATGATCATGATGACGAGCTTCAGGATGTTGCTCCAGATGATATGTACCAGGACGGTATAGTGATGATGATCAGGATGATCATATGTTTCGGGTGGATACAATACATAATCAGTTGGATTATGTGTGATGAGTTTCGAAGACACAAATGCACAGTGCCTTTCCGACAAGGTGGTAGATGCATTCTCCCATGTGCGTTGATGTAAGTGCAGTGCCTTTCCGACATGGTGGTAGATGAGTTCTCCCATGCGCGTTTATGTAAGTGCAGAGCCTTTCCGACATGGTGGTAGATGCGTTCTCCCATGTGCATTGATGTAAGTGCAGAGCCTTTCCGACATGGTGGTACATGTATTCTCCCATGTTCGTTGATGTAAGTGCAGAGCCTTTCCGACATGGTGGTAGATGCGTTCTCCCATGTGCATTGATGTAAGTGCAGAGCCTTTCCGACATGGTGGTAGATGTGTTCTCCCATGTGCGTTGATGTAAGTGCAGGTCCTTTCCGACATGGTGGAAGATGTGTTCTCCCATGGTCATTGATGTAAGTGTTGTGAGCCCTTCACGGATGGTGGTAGGTTGGTCCTCCCATGCCGTTGAGTGTAAGTGTTGTGTGTGTGTGCATCTGGGTTGTGCTTCGTGATACTCTGTGGCCATGGACAGGTTGTGTAGTAACATGTAAAAGATCCTGGGAGATTCGATAGGTTGAGCTGTGTGCTCGTAATTAGTCCTGGGATGCTCTTTCAAGATTTTGTTGAATCACGTAATTAGTCCTGAGGATTCCATAGTATGGCCAGTGATGATGAAGACTTGCAGGTGGTGGGCCTACATATAGTATGAAAAAGGACTGGCTCTATAGAACTTCCTATGATGACTAGAGTCAGAGATTGGTTGAGATAGAATTAGCAGTGACGATGATGATGACGATGATCCCGAGAAGAAGACTTGTCTAGCAGAACTGTGTTGAGAAATACCTTCCTAGTTAAGAGGGAGTGTTGATGTATATGTAACTTCAGAATGTATTTCATATATATTTATTGTACCCTTATAAGAGATGTGTTATTCCTCTATAAGGAAGTGTCATCATGTGTATTGACAAGTGTTTCCAGTGTGTGTACTTGCTGATGGGTTATTAGACCACCATGTGTGGGGTCGACCCTAAAATATATATTATATGGTTGATGTACCTAGCTAGACAAGTCGGCCCCATAGTGTAATTGGGCAAACAGGTTAGTATAAATAGAGATTGGGAGATCTCTATTTTGATCACTCGAAAACTCACACTTCTCTCACTCAGAAAGTGGTGCACTAGTGAGGAGGAGGATCATCTACTACTAGAAGACTATCTCAGCGTATTTTGGTTGTACTTTGGTTGAGCCATTGCTCTCTCTATCTCCGAGGAAGTTGTGGGGTTTTTCACCTTAGGTTTTTCCCACGGAAACTCTGTGTCTCTTGTCTCTCATGCTTTTGATTCTTGTGATGCTTGTGATGCTTATTATGATTGTTATGCATTGATATACTGTATATGTTATTTTCTTAGTGAAGATCCTAGAGTATTGTGAATTAATGCTCAAAATTTAACACCTTCAACCTTAACTCCATTAATTTCTCCTTAGACTGCGAAATACTACACACAGACAAAACAAAGTCGAAAATATCCCTTTCCCTGTCAAATAAAAGCTTCTCATTTTCATCTGAACTTTTATTCAAGGGAAGAAGGTCTTGGGTTTTCTCCATTTCAGACACAAAATCAAAACACTAAGGGTTTCGGGCTACCTGTGAAGTGAGCTTCCTGGGTGTTGTTTTAGTTAACGAAGACAACGGCGTTCCCGCGCGTTCTTTTCTTCCAGGCAATAACTGACAATTTTTTTTTTTAAACTTCGAACAAACCTTTTATAGAACATATGCTTAGGTGGTTTTGGAACTTGTGATGAGCGGTTTAAATTTAACCACTTTTCATAGCAGACTTCACCAACGCTTGACACGTGGTGACCAGTTTAATTTCCACTCCTCCTTTTCCAAGTTTAACCACTGTCCACTTTCTAGCGCAGGAACCCATTTCCACCGTTGATTTGCTTCTGGGTGGGTATGCATCAGAATTCTACCATGTTGCTACACGTTTGTCCGTTTTGGTGTGAGTTCAATTTTTTAGCACCTTTTCCACCTCCGCCCTTGGAGTCAGAGACCTTATGTAGAGACCTTAGAATAGTGAGAATATTTGCATTGTTCCTCTCTATAAACATTAACAAGCAATTTTATATTAATGTTATATCAATGTTATAGTAATAAGCAATGTTATATTAATGTTAAATAACCCAAGAATCCATAGAGAATAAATTTAAAAAACATAAAGACAAAAATGCTAACAATATGAAGAAATCACCTGTTTGATCAATTATACCAATTCTAGACATTGTTTGTAGATGGGTTTGTAGAATATCTAGTGTAACATGGGAAGAAGTCGATGAAGAAGAGGGAGATATGACCAATTAAGAGATAAGAGAAGTCTAAACAACAAGATCAATCTTCTAAGATGACATTGAGATGAAACATTAAATTAGGAAAAGAAGGAGATATCACATGTCGTAGCAATAACATCTAAGGCTAGTGTTTTTTTTTTACACAACCCATTTCATATTAGCTGCATAATTCTATTGTTCATGTAGTGTCCCTTTTTATTAAATTTGTTAAAATTGGAAAATTGCAATTTTTGGCCAATTCAACCCTTAGACTATTAATGACTCGAATGCTTCCAAATGGCTGCAAATGCTTCTGATTTGGGTCTGAAGGTGTTTGAGAAGTATCAGGACATAAAAAGTGACAAAATTTACATCGTTACTCTCTACAGATTTTAATAAGCAATGTCTAACTGAGATAAACCAAGAACCCATATAGAGGAAATTTTAGAAACATAAGAAATACCTAACAATTTCAAAATAACATTTGAAAAATATTCATAACCATTGAGATGTAATATGACACATTTATGCAGCTATTATAAGCTTGGAAACTTCCAAAAGACTTCAGCCACTTGCATTTACAATTAGAGAATGAAAGGCATAATTACTAGGAAAATCTATGTTGAAGCCCCCAAGGGTAGATGGCTCCAAAAGACTCTTTAAAGGATTTCAAATTGTGTCTGACGGTATATGAAGGGTATTAATATGTAAAAAGGAACATCATCGGTGATTGTAGACAAATATCATAATAATTCTGCAACATCCATTCAACTTCACGAGAAGTTGGGGAATTTTACTAGTTAAATCGAGGTTCAAAACCCCCAAGGGTAAGGGACAAAGATGGATTCCCAAATGTTGTTAACCCTTTCCAAATTTTAGAACAGAGACATGGAATTGATAAAGGACTTCAATGATCTCCCCAATTCATCATCAATTAGTTTCTATAAGCTTCTGCAACTACCATATATCAGATGTTTGTATACATGTCTTCACATAAGTCTAGGGGGAAATGCTAGTAAAATTCACCACTGGTTATGAAATTTGAGATTTAGTTTCCAAGGACTTGTGCAATGTTAATGAAAATTCTTCATAACATTAATGACACTCCATACATCAAAAAAATCACAACGATTGACTTATACAATTTGAAATAATGTCTCTTCAAGCTCCGACAACAAGATATAGGGAAAATGGCACCATTTATGCATAAATTATTTGGTATTTTTACATAGTTTCACTTGGTATTTCGACCTGAGATTCTTCTGAGCATTAAATAAAGAGTATATATATCAGAATAAAAATAAATGGATATTCTTGGACCATCAAAAAAGCCACTCTCCTTCTTTGTTCTTGCGACTTTTATAAACTTCTAAAGTCCTCCATGGGTACATCTCATGACTGATTACACTATCTCTGAAAAAACCTGAAAATACCTATGTACCCTACCGTCACCCATCATCTTCGGATCATCTCATCATATTTAGATCATCTCATTGTGAATGGAGAACCATCAGCTCAAACATCTTTTGTTGTCAGCAACCTCACCAGCTGGAACACCATATGTTGGAACATCCTCATCAACAACACCATCAGCTGGAACATCTTCTGTTGTCAACAACCTTGTCAACTGGAACACCATCTGCTGGAACATCCTCATCAGTAGCACCATCAGCTGGAACATCTTTTGCTATTAGCAACCTTGTTATCCAGTACTAATACTATCAGTCAGCCAGTACTGATCTACCCTCACCCTTGGAGAGGCATCTATCGCTACGGACAGGCATCAAATCGTGAGAGTTGGAACTATCAGTCAGCCAATACTGGTCTTTCGTCCCTATTGGATAGGAATCTATCCTTTCGGATAGGATCTTTATCAGTTTTTCTTTCTAGAGAGATACCTCTGGACCACATGAAGCTTCAAACTTCACACGATCCAGAGGATTAGTCATCACATCAGCAACTTGTTCCTTTGTAGGAACATAATCGAGCTTCACAACACCCTTTTGGACCATATCCTGGATATAGTGGAACATAATCTCGATGTGCTTCAATCTATCATAAAACACAGGATTTTCTGTCAACTTGATTTAACTCTGGTTGTCATAGAGTATCTCCATAGCATCAATCTCAGCATCAAACAATCCTGTCAACATGTTGCGAAGCCACACTACACCAAGCTAAACAAGCTGCTACATGTTCAACTTTTGCTGTACTGACTGCAACATAGGGTTGCTTTCTAGTGAGCCATGAGATCACGCCTGATCAGAAACTAAAGTAACATGATCCTGAGGTGTAACTCTTTCTGTATGCAGCACTTCCATCCCAATCTGAGTCTGTGTACCCATACAGTATGAACTCACTATCTCAGGCATATCTGAGTCCATAATCCAATGTACCCTTTAGATATCTCATCACATGTTTTGCTGCAATCAGGTGAACTTTCCTGGGTTCCACCATATATTTACTCAATGTGTTTACATCAAAGAAAATATATGGTCTCGTATATTAATTCAAATACAATCTTATCTTTGTTTGGTTGTTGGGTGGAATCCCTCTCAATATTTGCTTCCTTGCAAGAACTATTGGAGTCTATCATAGAGTGTTCTTCTTCTTCTTCTTCTTCTTGGAGCTGCTTTTGTTCCTGGGACAATCTCCTTCTTGTGATGAGGATGCTCCCTCTTTTCGTAATTCCTCTTGGTGTGTTCTGTGAGAGCCTGGTCTTCACTACCCATGTTTTCTTTTTGAGCTACAATTTGAGCTTCTTCTGTGAGCATTGCTCCCACAGCCTACTAAAGGAATCCCATGACCTAGAAGGACCATTCAAGGTGGTCATCACTATTTCTCGATTTTCTATATCTTCTTTAATGGATTCAAGTTGTTCTTTTATCTGAGAGAGCCTTGTAAAGTGTGACTGGATGGTCTCTACATTTTGTATCTTGACATTCTTTAATTGATTCCTCAAAGTCATCTTCCAATTTATGTTCATTCCTTCAAACAACTTGGTCAAGGAGTCAAACATCTCTTTGGGTGTCTTTAGGAATGAAACATGTGGTATGAGATGGTCCTTGATAGAATCTAAAATGATTCTCTTAGCCTTGACCAAGTTCTTCTTATATAAGGCCTTAGCCTCATCTCCCTCTAGTACTAAAACCTCTTCACTTATGTAGGTATCCAATTCATTCACTTCTAGGATTAACCCAATCCTATACTTCCATGTTCAGAAGTTATGAGCCCCTTCAAGCTAATATCCTCAAGCTTGTGGTGAGACATCTTAATGAGAAACTCAAATGGAAATAAAAGATTGAGAAACCCTGAAAATCCAAACTTGGAATTTCAAAATTTTGACTGGATAGGGAGATACAATTGGCTGAGGCGAGCAAGCTGGTGTCATAGGTGTCATAGCATCTTCATCATTGTTGTCACACTAGAGGCTACATAATCTATCCCTACTGTCACAATTCTTCCATGGGACTTATTCTTCCACTCCAATTCGACCTTACATGACTCATGCCATGAATAATACCTCTTAAACTATAACCCCAAGTATGTTACCCTTCATCTTGAACTAGAATTGGTGAGAGAATCATGCCAAGTGTAGTGGGGAATCTTGCCACAAATGGGTGCCACAACCTCTTAATATGTGTTCTCATGGTCCAATGCATAATGGCCTCTCCAATTCCCAATTAGGATGGGAATCTTTCACCCTTGAAATTGGTACTAAGGCAAGTAGAGTAAACCCTCCACAAGCATGGACAAGCTATGCTCTCCTATACACAAAATGAGAAATGATCAAAAACCACTTTCCAATGGCTAGATATTATTGGTGATTGTATTGGAATATTCCATGGTAATGATATTGGCATGAGATCCCTCTAAGATTTTGGAATGTACGATGAGGTATATGATGTAAGGGTTTGAAGGTGAAAATAGATGAAGTCTATTGGTGATTATTTCTGGGATTTTGTAACGTCCCCTTCCATCGTCAAATGCGGGGAAGGAAACATTAACAACACACCGGGGCTTTTGGCAGACTTAGCCCCAATATTACATTACTCATAAATTCATAACAATTAAAAAACTTCTATATGCAGATTCATCTCAATATAAACACAGCAGAATTAAACATAATAGCAAGCACACAAACAGTAGTGCCTAACATATATATATATATATATATATATATATATATATATATATATATATATATATATATATCACAGCGGGGGATGATTCGGCATATAGAGACTCAATCTCGTTACAATGCCATGCATGGATTCCAAATTAAGATAATCAACTCATTTCATTAAACCTGGACAATTTAACATATTGCAGAACACAAAATGCAAATAATTTATAATACACAGAACACTTATCTTGAGAAGTAGATGTCCAACGAATGGCTACGTGAGAGCAACGTTCCACCCAACCATAGATCTCTTTCCAGCCTATATTCTTTCAGCTGAGAGATCACCCCCGAGCTGGGCTGTGTATCCACTAAGGAGGAACTAGATGGCTCACTCATAGTCAGGGTTTCACTCAAACAGCCATGCTAAGCCAACACACAGTTGGGTTTTTCAAGCATGAAATAAGAAATGGAGGAGGATGCTAGTCCCCTAGGCTCAATCCCAGAGTCACATACACTTCAAGCTGGACTCAGCAATCCCATCCTATGTTCATACATCCACACTTGGATTTCTCACAACTCTGTCACGAATAACCCCAAATCCGTCACTGATTTTCTGGGCTGTTAAAACTGGGTTTTCCCATGGATTTCGGGGTAGCTAATGCTCCCAAATTTGCCCCAAGGTTCATACCAATGGATCCCCTATTGGATTTCACTGTCCAATACCAAATCTGAGCGTTTTTGGCTCTTCAAAACGTGGGTTCTTTCAAAGTCGCGATTTCTGGCTTTTCACTCTGCTGGCAATTCGTTTTTGGATGGAAAATGGTGCTGGTAAGTTTTCCAATGGAATGGGGATGAGGAAGAAGAAACATCCATGAGGTAGAGTGGCTTGTGGTACAAGAAAACAGAGCCCATACTCTGCCATACGAATTTCTGAGCTGCCCATGCTCCATTGAAGCCATGGACTGAAATCCTCAACCACTTCCTTACAACAGAATTAAATGTCACCAAGGAAAGTCAAATGGGTTCTCAAGGTGACATATGGCAGCCTATGGTTCAATCCCTCAACCCCCTCACCACTCCCTAGTGGATACACGTGGCCCCTTCTCATTCGTTGCCTCCGTAGCCAGTTTTGGTATTTTATATTGCATGATGTTTATTTACATCCTATTACAATTTCCATGGCTTAAGAGCACATGGGAATCAAGTATCAATGCTTGCCCTTTAAATCAAAATTCAGGCTTTCACTAGCGGGGCCTTGGCCTTGAGCTCCACGCTAGGAAAACATACATCACATGTACACATTATTTACATTAAATGCTAATATATCCTAAGGGTCAAAATGGGGTATTACAGATTTGATTACACTCTTTGGAGGCATCTTCATGGTCTTGCTATACATCTAAAGTATATATTGGAGGAAGTTGCTGCCATTCTTGGACGACAGATTTGGGGCATGTACAAGTTGACATTGTGACATCGATATTTTTGTGGCCTTGTGATAGAGACAATGATTGTGATAGTGACATCAATACAATGATACAGGTACAAGTAAAACTATTGAGTTGGACTTTACTGAGGTCTGGAGTCCTATCTATAGGTTGGAAATTATGACAACCAAGGGGTTGTAGCCTCATTCTAGATGGATCTAGTAAACTGAGGAGTTGGAGATTCCTTAGGTTTCGAGCCTCCTTCTAGTTGGTGCAGTTAAATTAGGGTGTCAACTCCTTTAAGAGATTCTTATAGCTGGACTGAAGATCTCTACAGCACATGGATGAACATGAAAGTCTCTACTCTGAAGATGGGGTTCAACTGTTCTTAATGGATCAAATTATGATCTGATTGGATTATAAGAATGAGACTCGATTTAAGTGCACAAGGTTTTGATATCTGGAAATTTGTTATAAATGCTTACATCGCTCTAAAAAGACTACAAAAAACTGCATCCATGAAGGAGCTAACAAATAATAATGCAATGGAAATGGATATTGTGTTGCATGGAATACATGATCATGTGAAAGATAAATTTGGAAGGTATTCATCTGGTGGGACAAGGTACAAAATATCTGCACAAAGGGACTCCATTCTTAGCATTATTTTTGTCCCAAGTACCTAAGAAGATCGGGTAAATATTTCATGATCTTTGGAGTCCAATGATGTCTTAAAAAGTATAAGGGAAGTAAGCTTACCTTAGGGGGCCTACAAAATTATGCTAATAGGCCCAAGGGATTAAAATATTAAGCAGAGGCGCTAGAGCATCAACTACACAAGACGTTAGGGGACGATGATGACGCTATGCGGCATGTACTGGTTCATCCAACAATACTGAGAGGTGGGGGGGGGAATCAGTATTTCCTTTTTCAACCCTTTTCTATAAAATTATTATTAAGCATTGTCAAGTTAAATAATTATCATGCCCAATGTGAATAGGACAATTAAAAATTTGAACACACCGATTTATCATGGAAACCTCAAAGCTAAAACCAACAAAGCCTTCCATAATGAGGTAATCGTAATATACAAAATTGTTCTACAAGCACCAACTTGATGGAGAACTTAATCCCATGGATTCTTCCGCGACTACAGAAAGGATGCCCCTACACCCTTGGTTTTCTACCTGCTAAACAAACAAGGATTCCCTACCACCCTATATCTCTACCCACAACTGGAAAGAGGCAAGAATTCCCTTAGAAGGCTTGAACATGCCCCAAGAAGCACCCAACAACCCTCTAGTTTATAGTAGTTTTAACTTCGGTTTTTCAGATCTTGCTTCTCATATGCAATTACCAAAATTTCATAGACACCTATGGTCCTCTTCATACATTTGACTTGTCTGGTTATATATCTTTTCAAAGAACTTTATTATTTGAGAACTTTATTAAGGAAAATCATGCTCCATCCAAGATCGATGGTGGACTTCAAAATTTTTTTTTGCCCAATTATGACCCCTTGCCATCAATATGTCCAATCAATTAAATCAAAGGGTAATGTATTTGACCCTTAATGTCCTATAATGCGCTATAACAGTCTTTAAATTGCTTCGATTTTCAATTCTGACGGCTTTGTAGCTTTACTGCGATCTCTGTTCTATTTTTTTTTATCATTTCAGATCCATGTTGTGGAAATAAATAGGATATGGTCTTGTTCGCTTGAGGTTACCGAAAATGTTTTCTAAATTAGCTCTCTATTCGACGCTTTCTCCGTCCAGTGGCCCTCATCAACGTCAGGTTCTTAGAGTCGAAGAACAAGAAAGTCTGAGGTTCCGACCATTGCTCTGCTCAACGGCCGTGAGATCCTGTATGAGAAGCTTTCTTGCAGGATTTATTCAGGCCTGTCTCCTTGTTTAATGGCGGAAGGTAGCAGTCACGGAAGGACCAGCATCATCAATGCACACACCCACAGACTAGTCAAGAAGTTGGACAAGGAAATGGCATAGGTTCGGCAGAAGTTAGACTCCTTGGAGCAAACCATGGAAAACGACAAGGCCAAAAGGATGGAGAGGAATACGAAAGACTAAGCCGACAAAGCCAAAATGATGAGGATACTCCAAGCCCTCCTCCATGAACACGATGAAGCCATTCAAAATCAACCTAAGGGGATCCCAAATACCTCAGTAGGTTCTGGACAATCTCGTCCATCCCGTCCAACTGCCAAAACTCCCTCGACTCCCTCAGAGACTCCGTTAGAGGCTCGATCAAAGACTCCCTCAGACGCCAGAGCGGCAAGATCATCAGGAGGGGTCAAATCAATGGATATCGATACCTGAGGGAAAGACATGGCCCACCCAAAATAGTCACTTCTTATTTTAGGTTTATTTTTCTTTTAGTTTAGGCCAGTGCTTTTATCCTCGGCCCTTATGTTAAGTTTGTATTGGCAGCTATTTTAGGTTTACTTTTCTATAAGTTTAGGGGAGGGCTTTTGTTCAATACCCTAAATTTTGAAAAATTATTTAAACTCCGTGAGGATGTCCCTACTATTTGAAGAATATATATCTAGTTTTTTTAATATTAAGTTTAATTAATTTCTTAATTCTTTGTGCTTCTCTAAATTCTTAACCTCTCTTATTTATCGATTATTTTTGGATTTATGTATTCTGTTTCAGTTTAGATAAAGTTTTTGGATTATGATTTATTGATTATTTTTGGATTTATGTATTCTGGTTCATCTCCCTGGTTTCGTCTTGAAGCTTGTTCTGCACCGCATCCTCTTTTTGCATATGGTCTGTAAGAGCATACCCCACTAAGTTTTTCACTAACCAGTAACGAGCAACAGTTCGCTCGTACTGGGTTAAACGACCAGTAGTGCTCTAGGGGTCCTCGACCCAATTTCCCATCTTCCAAGTTTCATCCTGTAGGGTATCTTTACCAAGATTTTTCCAGAGATCCCACTCCACACCTTGGATTTCCTTCTGCACTTGAAACGATATGTCCATTTGGAAAATCCTACATTGCGTCCAAAGTATCCTATGAGCCGAAGAGACTCCGCGACTATCCAAAAGGATCTGTTCCCTATTGAGACTCTTCCTCTTCACCTATTCCTCTTGACGATGGTCATCCATAATGCTCATTGATGTGAAGTTTACTTGTACAATTACGTTCCAATTCCTCATCAATGTCACGAAAAGTGCTGGAATTTCAAATTTTATGTACATGTCAATTAAACATTTGATGACAATAACATGTTTTTAGTGCCTGTCATTTTACGTTTAGGCCAGGGCTTTTGTACTCGGCCCTTATGTTAACTTTGTATCTACAGTTATTTTAGGTTTACTTTTTTGTAGGTTGAGGGGAGGGCTTTTGTTCAATACCCTAAATTTTTAAAAATTATTAAAACTCTATGATGATGTCCCTACTATTTGAAGAATACATATCCTGTTTTTTGAATATTAATTTTAATTAACTTTCTTAATTCTTTTTTCTTCTCTAAATTCTTAACCTCTCTTATTTATCGATTATTTCTGGATTTATGTATTCTGTTTTAGTTTAGATAAAGTTTTGAATTTCTTTTGCACGATAGTTTAAAGAACGGAAAACAAAAAATTGAGGCCATCAATTCGAGAGAGTGATTATTTACTGGAGAAAAACTCTTTGAATTTCGAAAAACTCCATGGAACATGTTAACGAACCATATTTTATTTCATTTTTCAGATTGAGCGAGGAACCATATTTTTCTTGGAAGTGCATTCTAGTTATTTTGTATAAGATTTGAAAATGGAGTTGTGTTGATTTTGTTGAGATATTGTAACTTCAAAGAATATTATATTTGTACTTTATTATTCCGGAGATGTTTCATTCCTCCGTGAAGATCTTATTGTATATCCGAAGATGTTTATTCCTCCGTCGGAATGTGGTAACTTGGGTTATTAGACTTCCCTGGTAGGGGTCGGCCCTATGTGTGTTATGTGGGTCAAAGGGTTATTAGACCACCCTAGAGGGGTCGGCCCAGTCAGTTGTAGTGGGGTATTTAACCCATTGGTTAAATACGAGCCTACATGTTTTGTGTAAAAGACAAGTCGGAGTAGTGTATAAATAGAGGAGGTGTATTCCTCATTTTACACACACACTCACTCACTTGAGAGTGGTGCAATTGTGGAGGAGAGTTCTGCTACGGAGAAGGAGGATCTTATGCTCAGGGTTACATCTTTGTATATTGTTGGTCATCTATATTGAGGAAGCTTTACTGGGTTTTCTACCCCATGAGGGTTTCCCAGGATAAATCTGTGTCTCTTGTGTTTATGCTATGCTTGTTGTTTCTTCAGTGATCCTGTATGTGCTATTATTGTGAAATGGAATGTAATGCTGCTATTTTCTATCTTAGAATATTAAATCTTAACATGGTATCAGAGCTAACCTGAAGGAAGGCAAGGTATGGCACTTACGACATTTGCTTTACTTATGACAATTTGAAGGTTAGGGTTTTATATATCAAAAACCAGTCATCGTGGAACTTTCACCATAAATCCATTTTGGAGAAGGTTCAGGATCTTAAACCTTTACAGGTTGTAGATAACATCTCCGGGTATCTTGTGTCCAAAGGGCACCCTCAGATTCATTGTACGTTTTGAGTTATGATCAGTACAAGTTAGGGTTTCTACCTCTTCCAGATCTCAGTCAAAATCAGGTGACCTAGGAAAAAAGGTCATAACTTGGGATAGGAAGCTCCAAATGAAATTTCGTAAAAAGTGACAGGTAGTACACAGACTGCACTATCTTACGAAACTTTTTTAGAGGCCGATGATCAACCAGTGACACGTGGAACTCCGTACAGTTTCGCTCTCCTGTTTTATCCCATAAACAGGTCATGTTGCGACACTTGGCATAACTTGGGCTAGGAAGCTCCAAATGCAAGTTCGTAAAAAGTGACAGGTAGTACACATACTGTACTAGCCCAAAAAAATTTCTCAGAGGCCGAAGCTGAACCAGTGACACGTGGCACTCTGTACAAGTTCGCTCTCCTTTTTTATCCCATAAACAGGTCACGTTGCGACACTTGGCATAACTTTTTCTCAGAAAATCCAATTGAGGTCAGACCTGTCGGGATGGAAATATGACAGGTCAAGATACCACAAAAAACATTTTCAGAACCTATGGAGCGAAAAGTTAGGAGTTACAGAAGAAACAATCAGGTACATATTTCTATCAAAACAAAATTATTTTTGGAGCACCTTCATTCATGGCTTCCGAAATTTAGGGTTTCGGAGAAAGTTAGAATTTTTGGAATCGGAATCCACGGCTGGAAGCTCCTCAGAAAAATAAGAGTTTAGAGCCTTGTATCAAACCTTTTGATTGGACAGAAGGGTGGGATTCATCAAACCCTAGTTCGAGTTCCTGTTTAGAAGATCCAGAAGTTTCGAAGGCAATTTTGAGGCGTCAAATTTTGGAGATTTCAAAATTGAAGTATGCTAGCAAGACACATCCTTCCATCCATTCAGAAGTGTGAAAGTCAAAGATTGAATTTTTACGGTTTTTCTAGCAAACCCTAATCAAGCTCCAGATCAAGTTTTAGGGGGAGTTGAGGCTAAGGCTTTACATAAGAAGAATGCAAGAAGTCTCGAAAGGTATGACTTAAGGAGGTTCAGGTATGTCTTGAAATTTGATTCTTGATTAAGTTCATGATGTGTTTTTCTTCATATTATTAGTATAACCTTGATTAATGTTAGAATTGTCTTATCACCCTAGTAACAGTATGAATGCATGTGAATGATTGAAAACATTCATTTATTAGGGCTATATGATTGTACTAATGCATTATGGTGTTGTGTGAGGTTGTTGTCTGCTAACAAGATACAGGTACATCACAAAAGACAAATCAAGTTCCATGACCATGACAACATGAAGACAAAGACTCATCCATAATATTTGTTCTACTTACGAGGTATGTATGACTTTGTTATATTATGCTTAACCTATGAGACATGCAGGTTCTAGCTCAGGATCTCTAAATCATTGAAGAGATTGTTTAGGTATGTTGTACATAACTAAGCAGGTATACTAATCCAGGTATGTTTTCCTATGTCAAGTTATAATCCTACCTTGTGTTAGGATCCCTTATATAAGTATACTTGGTATGATTGGTTATGCTTATTCATAAAGTTAGTAATAAAGGTCTTATGCATATCATGTCTCTTATCTTGATGATTTAATTAACCAGAAGAGTACTATGATCAAACAAGAATATGCATGACTAAAAGAAGACTTCCTTGAAACCCTGAATACTAATGATCATGACTATGCATATTCAAGATTATTTAGAATTATAATGTTTTGAGAATATACTAATGAATGTATGTTTGTGTATGAGATCATGAGGATGACATTAGTGCACACTTGAGCATGCACAGTGGTACAGAATGAATAGAAGTTCAAAAGACATATAGAAGATCAAGCGGGAGGCAACCACACAAACATAAAAGATAAGTATTTGAGTTGTTATTTGAAATAGTAAATGATATTGCTTGTATGCATATTTGTATTCCTAGAATATATCATGCTGAGTGTAAACATTCATAGAGCATTGAACAGTATACTACTAATATGCATATGATTGGTAAGTTGGACAAACATTCCATTGTTGCTTGTCTAGAATAAAACCTCTTTGCTGACATGCTGAGAGCTGTGCACACTCTCGATAGTATGCTCTGGTAGAGATGGAAGGCATCTAGATAGCCACTGTATGCATACAAGATATGGGAAAGTGTTGTGCCAAAGTATTGGTCAAAATAGTTGCATAACTATGTAAATGATATCTGTATGCATAATAGGTTATCATGTCAATATGATTTGATGATCATGAAGTATTACTAATCATGTACTTAATTTTGATTTGTAGGAAAGATCATGATGAATGATGAACACGGAACAAACGATGGATGTTCAACAAAAAAAAAAGATTTTCAAATCAAACACACTATAGAAGGCTTGTGGCTAGAAGATTCTCTTAGAAAGAGGAAGAGAATCATGATGAGATGTTTGCTCCAAGTGGCTAGATAAGACCATTCTCTTAATGGTGTAATTAAAGAAGAAGTGTGAATCAAGTTCTGTATGGGTTCCCAGGATCGATAGTAAATTAATGAGAATACATGTGAGGATTGCATCATCCTTGAACACAAGTTCTAAAGTGAGCCATAGACTAGTGTCTCCGAGAAAGAAGAGGGATTGTATCATCCTTGAACACTTGTTTTAAAGAGAGCCGTAGATGTATGTCTTCGAAAATGAAGTCCTTGGTGGACATGAGAGGATTGGATCATCCCTAGACTTCAGTCCTAAAGAGAGACGTAGACATGATGTCTCCGAGAATGAAGTCCTGAATGAGCAGGTAGGGGATTGCATCTTCCCCGGACCCCGGTCCCAGAATTGAGCCGTAGACTAATGTCTCCGAAAATTGAAGATAGGACTGCATCGTCCCTGAACTAAGTTCAAAATGTACGTGAGGACTGTATCGTCCATGAACTAGGTTCAAAATGTACGTGAGGACTGCATTGTCCATGAACTCGGTTCAAAATGTACGTGAGGACTGCATCGTCCATGAACTGGGTTCAAAATGTACGTGAGGACTGCATCGTCCATGAACCGGGTTCAAAATGTACGTGAGGACTGCATCGTCCATGAACTGGGTTCAAAATGTACATGATGGGATTGCATCATCCCTAGACATGAGACTTGTCTTAAAGTGATAAGGACTAATCATCCTGTAAGTAGATTGGGATTGCATCATCCCTAGACATGGTGAGGTGTCTTAAAGTGATAAGGACTAATCATCCTGTAAGTAGATTGGGATTGCATTGTCCCTAGACATGGTGAGCTGTCTTAAAGTGATAAGGACTAATCATCTTGTAAGTAGATTGGGATTGCATCGTCCCTAGACATGGTGAGGTGTCTTAAAGTGATAAGGACTAATCATACTATAAGTAGATTGGGATTGCATCATCCCTAGACATGGTGAGGTGTCTTAAATTGATAAGGACTAATCATCCTGTAAGTAGATTGGGATTGCATCGTCCCTAGACATGGTGAGGTGTCTTAAAGTGATAAGGACTAATCATCCTGTAAGTAGATTGGGATTGCATCGTCCCTAGACATGGTGAGGTGTCTTAAAGTGATAAGGACTAATCATCCTGTAAGTAGATTGGGATTGCATCGTCCCTAGACATGGTAAGGTGTCTTAAAGTGATAAGGACTAATCATCCTGTAAGTTGATTCGGGATTGCATCATCCTTATACATGGTGAGGTGTCTTAAAAGGATAAGGATTGATCATCCTGTAAGTTGATCTGGATTGCATCGTCCATAGACATGAGAGATGTCTTAAATTGAGAGGGATTGATCATCCCATAAGTGGATCAGGATTGTATCATCCTTGGACCTATGTCCTAAAGTGAGAGGGATTGACCATCTCGTAATTGGATCATGTGTGTTGCAGGGTATGCTGCTGTTGTGTATACTTGTATCGGTGTGGATACTTGTATTGATAGATGTATTAGTGAGAATACATGCTTTTGATGATAGATGTATTAGTCATAATACATGCTTTTGATGATAGATGTATTAGTGAGAATACATGCTTTTGATGATATATGTATTAGTAAGAATACAAGTTTTGATGATAGATGTATTGGTGAGAATACATACTTTTGATGATACATGTATTGATTAATGCACTTGTATGGTTGAGGATACTTATGTTGTAGATCGAGATGATCCAGATGCTGTAGATCGAGATGATCCAGATGCTGTAGATCATGATGATCCATATGCTGTAGAACGAGATGATCCAGATGCTGTAGATCGAGATGATCCAGATGCTGTAGATCGAGATGATCCAGATGCTATAGATTGAGATGATCCAGATGCTGTAGATCGAGATGATCCAGATGCTGTAGATCATGATGATCCAGATGCTATAGATCGAGATGATCCAGATGCTGTAGATCGAGATGATCCAGATGCTGATGATTGTGTGATGACGATGCTGATGATTGTGTGATGACGATGCTGACAATCGTGAGGATTCAGATATTGATGTTGCTGTAGCTGTTCGAGTGCTGCAGAAGATGAAGACTCACTACTGAAGATGTTGATGTTCCAGTATTGAAGATGTTCCAGTAACTGCTTGAGTTACTGATGATGTTGAGAAAGCTTCCAATGATTTATAGATGTATCACGTATGATGATGATGACTCCTTGCTCGTGCAGATGCTGTTATAATATCCTTCTCGTTAAGGGGGAGTGTTGAGACATTGTAACTTCAAAGAATATTATATTTGTACTTTATTATTCCGGAGATGTTTCATTCCTCCGTGAAGATCTTATTGTATATCCGGAGATGTTTATTCCTCCATCGGAATGTGGTAACTTGGGTTATTAGACTTCTCTAATGGGGGTCGTCCCTATGTGTGTTATGTGGGTCAAAGGGTTAATAGACAACCCTAGAGGGGTCAGCCCAGTCAGTTGTAGTGAGGTATTTAACCCATTGGTTAAATACGAGCCTACATGTTTTGTGTAAAAGACAAGTTGGAGTAGTGTATAAATAGAGGAGGTGTATTCCTCATTTTACACACACACTCACTCACTTGAGAGTGGTGCACTTGTGGAGGAGAGTTCTACTATGGAGAAGGAGGAGCTTATGCCCAGGGTTACATCTTTGTATATTGTTGGTCATCTATATTGAGGAAGCTTTAATGGGTTTTCTACCCCATGAGGGTTTCCCAGGATAAATCTGTGTCTCTTGTGTTTATGCTATGCTTGTTGTTTCTTCAGTGATCCTGTATGTGCTATTATTGTGAAATGGAATGTAATGCTGCTATTTTCTGTCTTAGCATATTAAATCTTAACAGATTTTCGAAGTACTAATATTTGTAAATTTCCTTATTTACTTTGCATAATATACATGGTTATCTAAATATGGCTTAAATTTCTAGTTTGAAAACAATAATTTTTAATAAAACGTTATCAATAAGATTATTATAAAAAGAGTATTATTGAAGGTCATGTATTTCTTGGTTTTTCCCTCGATGTTTCTACTCTTGCATTGGAATCACCCAATTTTTTTGCTCTTGCATTTGAATCACTATAGCATAAAATGATTCTACTCTTGCATTGGAATTACTATAACTTAAATCCATAGGTTTATATTGAAATGGTAGTCCTTTAAGATCCGTAATACTTTTTTAAACAATAGCAAAACCAATGCAAAAATCAAATATGCCACATGTCACAATCTGAGCGTTCCACATGTCACCCTGGAAGCAAGATCTCAACATTTTAAAAACAAAATTTATAGAAAATTCCTCGAAAGCGTTTGATGGCAAGTTGAAACTTGTGTTTACTGAAAGGATGTTGGAATTAGATGTTGAGGAGAAAGAGCGTCCGCTCCTTCCTCCAAAGATGTTTTGTAGCACTAGCGAAAGTAGATATCAGTACTTTAAACATAAATTTCAAACACAAATTTCATTGGAACATTGCTTCGCACAACTTGATTGCAATTGGAAATATTCTCAGAGAAAGAGCAGACGCTCTTTCTCCAAGTTGTCTACTTTTACAAATCCCTCATAAAGGAAGGGGCAGCCGCCCCTTCTTCTGCCCATAACTCTATTCATAATCTATTTAAGAATGCAAGGAGGGTGAGTCGATCCTTTTTGTGTTCGCCATTCTTGATATAGGTGAATTGATGGATATGGGTGTTCACAATTATCTACTAATCGAAGGGGTGGATCCCTGCTATTTACAGTGAAATTTCAAAGTGTAGAATTCTTAGATTGGCCTCCGTAGATTAAATTTTTTTACACTAATCTTGTAAATGAAGGGTCGGCTGAACCCTTGTTGTTGTAAGCATTCTGCAAGTGTTCACCGTTATGGATATAAATGAATTGATGGTTTAGCCTTCGTAGGTTGAATAATTTTACATTGCTTCTCACAATTTGCGTGTAAGTGGAAGTATTCTTAAAGAAAGAGTGGCCACTCTTTCTCCAAGTTATATATTTTACAAATCCCTCATAAAGGAAGGGGTGACCGCACCTTGTTGTGGTATGTATTCTTCCAGTGCTCACCATTATGGATATAGATGAATTTTACATTACTTTGCATAATTTTCCTGCAAGTGGAAATATTCTCAAAGAAAGAGTGGCCGCTCTTTCTCTGACTTGTCTATTTTTACAAATCCCTCAGAGCGGAAGGGGAAGCCAACCCTTTTTCTACCCATAACTCTATTCATAATAGTTCTAAAATTCTAGGATGCAAGAAGGGTTGGTTGATCCTTCCTGTGTTGGCCAATCTAGATATAGGTGAATTGCTGAATAAGGCTATTAAAAGTTATCCACTAAATGAATGGGAAGATCACAAATATTTACAGTGGGAACTAAAAGTCCCGAATTCTCATCCTGGCCTTAGTAAATTAAATATGTTTACACTTCACTCATAAATGAAGGGTCCGCTGACCCTTGTTGTGGTAAGTATTTTGCCAGTTCTCACAACTTTGGATATAAATGAATTGACGGTATAGCCTTCATAGGGCCTTGTAAGTGGAAATATTCTCAGAGAAAGAGCGGCTTTGTCTTCTTTATCCAAGTTTTCATTTATCCCGACTGCGAATGGCGGAAACATTAAATTCATCCCAATTTTTCAATTAGCATTTTATAAGAGGATAATCTTGTATTTTATTTAATCCTTAAGATACAATGATATTGTTGGCAACATTTTTTTCCTAGACATTTTGAGGGGTTCAGGTCCATGGAAGGAGGGTTAAGGTCGAATCAAAAGACCCAAGGGATGTCTAATTGCATCTCTGGATATCAATTTGCATCGCGCGAATAAAATAATCAAATATCCTAAGCTAATTGATATTGAATAAAGTGTCAAGCAATTTTGATATTGAATAAAGTGTCAAGCAATTTTGATATATTGTTTGTGATTTAATCTTAAAAGTTAAGGATCATAACTATTTTTTAAAACCAAAAAGTTCTTTTTCGTTTTACACAAACGGTTAAACAAATTTTATATTAAAAGGATGAAACATATTACATAGCATAGGGGAGACTGGTCCCCAAAAACAAGAGCTATCGAAATAGTCCCTTCATATTTCAGTCTCTGATCTTCAGAAAAGGCCTTATGCCTGCTACTACTGAAAATTTTAACAAAGTGACCTAAGAGAAACTTGTAAGAGAAATACATATGAGAAGGATTACAAAATTCGAGCGCAAATAGAGCTTCTAAAACGCCAAGACGAGAACACAAAGGAGTCAATTGCCATGATGGGGACGCGCGTTCTTTTCCTTGCCTCCTATTGTTGCACCTGTAATTTCATCCTTGCCTCCTGTTGCTGCACTTGCAATTTCATCATCACTGTTCAAGATGACGGATGGGATATTTCTGCAACTGTGTCTGATAAAATCAAATTTAGCCTCCATTACCCTAAGGCTACTACGGAACAAATCAAGATTTCCCACCAGCTTCTCAAAGTATTCTTTCATCTTGACATTGATAGTCTGGAAGTCAGAGTTAGAAATTTGAATGGAGGTAGCGAGGTGAGAAATTGCTTTCTTCATGTTGGAGAAGTCACCCCGAAGCGAACGGACCTGAGCTTCCAGGTCCAGAACTTGAGTGAGAATTTCGGGGGAAGGGCTATACTTCCCACGAGGAGAGTCAATGTTAACCAGACCACCATTTCCCAATGCATGCTACCAAGTTTGGTTTCCTCCCAGTTCTTCCGGGCTACCGCGAAACTGCTGCGTAGGAGTCGAAATAAACCTAGAGTCAAGAGTCGAGAGGACCTTGCAATTCTGGCTTCCAGAATCAAAACTGCAGCCAGAATGCTAGATAGGGCCCATGATTCCATGACCCTGACCAAAGTCAAGAGGAACCCATCTTTTTCTGCTTCCATGGTCCTCAGCTTTGGAATGGACGTGGCAAACCTTCTTTGTCTGGCCACTATGAGAGAGTTCATTACCACCAGTGCTGTGTCCATGAAAAATATCAGAGACGTATCGCTTTGAGCCAACCCCCTCGGAGTGCCTCTGGGAAGACTTCCTACATTTGTGACATTGCAGAGAAGACAGACACAAATTGGTATCCTCCATATTCAGACCAAACAATAGACTTCGAAGAAAATCACTGGGAGAACCTTCACAGAGAGAGACATGTGAGATACATAGTGCGCCACCTTCGTGCATGAAATAGCAACTAAAAACCTTGGGACTAGTCTGCATTGATCTCCTGCATGTGAGAAAGATGGAGCCTGTCAAGGGTGGCCGCCAGTTTAGACGAGGAGACGTTTGAAAGGAGCGAGAGAATCCTGAGGTGATTTGGCCATTAAAGGAGTTCATCAAAAGGGTGAGACCCAAGGGTTTGAGGGGGAAGGAATCAAATGGTTTAAGGACATAGATAAGGGACCCAATTATCCACTAGGAGGAGGTCGTTTATCATAACATGACCACAATTCAAGCCTACACCAATATTAGCCATGGTTTTCCATGAAATTTTTCCAATTATCAAGACTACATTGTGGTTGGCATACACTAATTATGAAATTCCTTTTCAAGCATTATGAAAAAAATTTAGTGACCCATAATGCCTTGCATTTTTCATATGTATAAAGGGTAGCAAATTAACAAGCTTTCAATCCAATTATAGGGAATAAAAAACCATTAATTACATGAAACAAAAATAATCAGTGAGAATTGTTACAATGCAAAAGGTTATATGAGCATTATTAATTACATGAAATGAAAATAATTAGTGAGGATTGTTGCAACGCAAAAGGTTATATACAACAATTGATTGAGCATTATCAATAATGTTATCGTTATAACTACAATGTTACATGATCCTACATTTAATATATAAATATTGATTGAATATTATCAATCATGTTATCATTATAATTATAATGTTACACGATTTTGATGTTGTCAATTTAAAATTGACACAGTATTAATTTGTGTGAAAGTATTAAAATTGATGTTGTCAATTTAAAATTAACACAGTATTAAAATTGATTTCCTTCAGCTTCCACACAGAAAACTAAAAACAAATTGTTCATCCAAAACTATCCGATCATCATGGCTCAGAGATCAACCAATACAAAAACATGCTTATACAGAGCAGCTACAAAAAGCAGAAATATATTATTATTTATTTTATGAATACACATACACATTTAAAAAACAATATTATTATATTTACCCCCACATAATATATTTATAAAACAATTGTCTCGCACATCCTAATACATATACCTTAATTTTTCATGATTTGCGTGTTGACATCTTCCAAAATAAATCGCATGCATTTTAATCATAAATTAAAAACACCTATCCTATGAACAACCTTCCCTTCAATATCAAAAGCCTTGAGGTAGGAAACATTGTAATAATCAAAATTGCTTGATTGTAATGGGAGAGAGATTTTTTTTTGTAAAGATACGAATTTATATTAAGGTAATAGAAATACAGTAGAGATTTCAGTCAGTTGTGGTCTTCTCTAGAGGTGCCAACCATAGATATCAGTAGAGTTGTGGCGATTCAAAATCAAACTATACAAAAAAACCCTCCTCATTGTAGGGAAACCAGGGTGAGTATCAGGAGTAGTCATGGCCATAGAGGCATGCAAAAAATTGACATTCATAGGCATAACCAAAATAAACAAAAAGTAATAGAGACATCAGAAGAATGTCCTCAACTAGTTGCAGAGGGACCTTCTGCATCAGAAGGTGTCTCATCAAGAATTGGGCAGTTGTAGTAATCTGTGTCCTTCCAATCGCTTGCAGGTGTTGGATCAGCATTCCCAAATGTCGAAGCAGCAATCCCAGGTGTCGACGTAGCTCTCACGGGAGGCAAAGTAGTCTTCGCAGAAGGACAAGTGGCATGAGCAGGGAGCTTGAGCAGCAAGGGTGTCATCTTCCGGGGCATGATAGGAACAAAACCAGTCGGCTCATTAAGTGTACACTTGGCCAAGATCGGGCCCAAGGTGGATGGGATGGGGAAGGAGGTGTGTGGTTGCTCTTTTCCCTTCATAAGGTTCCTGCTGTGTGTCAAAAATGACATGATACCCCCTGGGTTGGAATTATCCATGCCAAGAGGATTGGATAGAGTTCCAAAGGTGGCTTCAGGTCTGACAGTAGACGTGGTGGCACCAGGTGTATTGTTCCCAGGATCATTGTCACGGCCAAAGGGATGAGTGGCAGTATAAGAGTCCCAATTGAGCTGGTATTCCAGTGTGTCAAGGGTGGCAGCCAAGTTTGGCAGAGTATCCCGCAGAGTTTGGGTAGTGTGGAGAGAAAGGGTCCAATTAGTCTGCATGTCCTCAATAAGCTCTCCTAACTTGTTCTTCACAAGCTAATTGGGGTCCCAGGTCTACTCCTGATTCCTATTAGCCTAAATATCCACAATTATCCTAGCCTCCCAGTTATCAATCAATAAATGGACTGGAATGGAGACTTCAGTAGCGTAGCCCTACCTGGTGTGACTCGTCTCCAGAGTTGCATATTTTTTCTTGCTCCTGGTCTTGGTACCCTTTGGTCTGCCCATGGGATCCAATGAGAAGATGTTACAAGTGCAGGTAAGCGAGAGTCTGAGGAGAACTTGAGCACGAGGAGCCTTGAGAAGAACCAGGTGAGTGCAAATGCGCAGCGCAGAAGGAAATGATAGAACATAGTAGCGTGAACCTGGAAGCCTGAACTTCGCACGCCGGAGATCCATGTGAATTATTTCCAGGCAGGATGAGGTGACGTTGGGGGCAGGGAAATTAAAGAGCCCAGTGACTTGATGTTGCATGGCTGAACTCAAAATTAATACATTGATCTGTGGAGGAGACATGTGGGCAAGAGCCCCGACGTGGAGGAGTTGCGTGGGAAGGTGTGATGGGAGAACGTGGTTTCGCAGATGGAGGAAGGTGGTTTTCCTTACCTCCCTTCCAACTTGTGAAATCATGTGGTGCTTGCACATGGAGAGCGGTTTCAGATTCCGCAACCACCCATCCCTCTGTCCTAGCGCGCATGTTGGGGATGCAGAACCGACGTGGGACCATGTAGGACCCCTCCTTTAGGGTCACCTCGAAATGAACCTGAAACTTTAACAACTTCATACAAACAAATTAGCCATCATATTTATTGGAAAAATAAAATAAAAAGCATGAATAACTTAACAAAATAAGCAAAACCTTAACCTGTCAATCCGATCCGGCTGGTCCATTGTCGCCTTCGTCTTCCGTAGGATCCCTCCAGCAAAGCTCGTTTAACCGTAGGCGAAGCAACCGTTAGCTTCGCCACCCAACCATAGGCTCATGCTTTCAGTCGCATGGCCTCCCCCGAGCTTTGGGTCGTAGAGCTCACACAAGTAGTTCAGAAATTCAGCTTGGGCTTCCCTCCCCACCAGGATTTCTAAGCCAAACCCTTAGATAGCAGCAAGTCTTTGAGGCATTTGAAAATTACGACAATCGTCCAAATTATGGGCCCTTTACCCATTCCCTAAGCCTTCCTTATAAAGGAAAATCTCATGCGACACATGTCGCTTCATGCATAATTAAATAATTTTAATTAATTATTTAATTAAAACACTCACCCATCCAAGTGTCAGTTTCTTTGGGAAGTGCACCTACACCCCTAAGTTTGCTCTAGTTTGTCCCCCAGATATTTTAATCCACTCCTAGCTTTTAGTTGACTAGGTGTCTAATCTTAGGATTCTATTTTGCTCCTAAATAATGATTTCTATTATTTTAAATGCTCAACAAAATAACTATTCATGTGCAAATGTCTAAACTATTTTTATGCATTTGCCAAGTAATAATCTAGAGTTATTCTCCTAAGTTTTTATGCAGTTAAATTTAACAATCAAACTCACTAGGATCACGGTGCCGCGCCGTTGGGCTCCTAGTTCCTTAATTTAATTTCTCTGACATGGCACCACTCCGTCGAGTCCAGTCATCCATAGTTTCCATTCCTCGGCAAGGCACCACATCGTTGGGGTCCTTGCATTCACTCTTTCCGTTCTCGGCAGGGTACCGCACCGTCGGGCCCTTCTACCGTTATCCTTCCGTTTTGACTTGCGAGAACTTCATGTAGGGATTTCAGGAGCCGTTACCTTCCATCCTCCGTCTACATGCTATCTAGGGACTAATGGCGCTGAGGAGTGAGTCCGTTCTCACTGCGCGCCCCTCAACTCGTACGTGACCAGCTCCATCATGGCCCACCTCGTACGCCCTCACGCATTCCTCTTGAGCAAGCGGATCAATGCTTATCTGCTCATGCGTGGTATTCTTGTCGGAAGTCGACATCGTCGTCGCTTCCCCTGTGTGTGATTTACCCGTACTCTACGACCCTCCATGTTGCTTTGTGTGTCCGTTAGTGAACCGTCTCACTTGTTTCTACACACACTTCTCACCACAATTTATTAGTAGCACTGTTCTCAACAATCATCATCTAGTTTCTAACTCTAGCATTTGTTAAACATTTATGATTTATTCAAACTGCTCATTCATCTTATCAAATATACATTTCGTCGCCAAATACATAATCACCATACAGCTAGTCGTTAAGCATTATCCATCAACATAATTTTCCATAGTCATAGCTAATCGTTTAACATATGCAATTATTCATTTACCTCAACAGTTCAGATACACATACTAAAAAATAAGGTCAAAAGGTTATTTACTTAATGTTTCAATCAGCCAGGTCACTCAGCAGGTGCCCTCAATGTCTACACAAGTCTAGGGGCACTACATACACCCCTACTTATTTAGAACTTCGTCCCGAAGTTCAGAATAAAAATGGAAAACTACGACGCATCTCAGTTGCGTCCTCCCAAGTCGCAGAGCTAGGACTGTAACTGTCCTACTGCACTTTGACTTGATCAATCAGGGTTAATCATTAAGCATGATGTAATCAATCAATTATACCACTCCACACATATAAAACAAGGCTCAAGAGACCACTATATCGAAGTTGTTCAGTCGGGTTCCTTGACAGGTTCCCTTAAGGTCCACAGTCATTCTAGGGCATTACACATTCTCTAATCGTTAAGCAAACATCATAATCACCCTCATAATTTCATTTCCATAATTCATCCTAAATACGATATTCATCATAAGATTTCCCATGTGTTAATCAATTAGCCAAATCACAATTATCCAAAATCATCATTAAATCCATCATTAGAAACATATAAGTTTATCACATACATCGCTAGTCAGTCGCCAATTTTATTCTTAATCATCATGTACACAGTCATTTATCCCGGTTTCATTAACTGGGTCAGTTACCCATAAGTGTTATCAACATTGATAGTCGTAGCAAGTTTGAGGGGCATTACATACATCCCCTCTTATTAAAACTTCGTCTCGAAGTTAAGTTTTGTTCTTGTAATTTCGATGTTACGCTTTCTTTTAGTTTCCCATTTTCATCTTCCTGTCATTCTCTTCTATATTTCTCAACAATCATAGCCATAGCCAATAGTGGTTCTAATTAATTGTTCGTCCAACATGGTTCCAATACCTCCTTAGGAATTTAATCGCAATTTCTCATAATATCAATCCGATGGTACATTCACGGGTTGTCAGTCCCAACTAGATTTCTTTTATCTCCTATTCATTCATGAAGATCCATAATATCAATTTTAACTACAAGCCATATTGCGTCAGTAGCCACACCATAGTTACCCAATCATTTTGTATAACAAAATCCAAGCAAGAATTTAAATTCATTGGCTCTCCTTTCCTTCAAGATGAGAAGGTAATCATCATAAAATATTCAGTCAAATTTAGATGGGTAAGATATAATTATAGTCTTTAAAAAAAAAAAAAAAAAAAGTCAAGAGAGACCCTAAAATATTCCAAAAAAAAAAAATCAATTCTCATAAGACTACTTCCAAAACCCTCTAAATGTTTTAATAATGTTGGTCCTCAAATGGATAGGTTTCCAGGTATCGAAACTTACTGACTTAGTCGAACGTATCAAAATTGATCTCCTAGTCCTTTCATCAGTATCATCATGTCAAGGTTAATGAGCTTATCACATCCTTACTTCATTTCATCCTTTCTGTTCTCACCAGATTACTTCGACAGACTCATGAAGTAGTACAATGTGTGTTTTCTCAACCTCATTGAGTTCTATATTGGCTAGTTGTATTTCGTCAATGTTAGACCATGTCCTGAGATTAGGCTCAATTATTTCATTTAATTTTGATGATCATATCCGTACATCGCTTTACTAAAAATCCTCTTCATTTGGTCTCCAATTCGGTGGGCTTTCCAAGTTTCATCTTATGTGTCTATATAGTCTCATCGACTCTTGTCTTAATGTCTAGTCGTCTTTTCATAATAGTTTTGTCATGTCAAGAGGTTAACATAATTGCGTCAAGCTCATTGTTCCAATACTTTATTTTATAAAATTCATCATTGTTTTACTCTTTCGATACTCAATTGGAAGTTTCAGCAAGAAAGAGTCTCCAATCTTTCAATTCTTCAAATTTTTTTGAAAAGTCAACGTTTATATCTACATATATGAAGGTCTTGTCTCAACCATGATTTTCTAAACTTCTATCATAGTTGAATTATAACTTAAATAAGTAACACTTAACCATTAATCTTAAGGGTGCAATTTTTCATTTCTACATTCTAGGCTACATCTTATCCATCCCTATCAATCCAATCCCACCATAGAGTTTTATTTCTTAAGGGTCACAATTCCACCGATAAATATGTAACATGCATTTCTTTCAAAATATCACATGCATTTCCTTTTATATGAACAAGTATATAAGTGCATCTCTTTCAATAATCCTCAACAAAATATGTGAAATGCAATTCTCCAATGTATACAAAATGTACAATTTTTCAATACCTAAATACTCCTAGGTTTCCAACATGTTCGATATATTTGTCTTCTATTTTACAACCTATATATATAAATACCATGATGCATCAAGTAAATATTTTTCTACTAAACATACACTAAGTTAATACATTTAAAGTTTCTAATCTATTATAATTAATGTATCTTTAAAATCACATAATATATATATATATATATGCATTACACATTATTTATTAATCATATTATATATATATCTTAATCCATTTTCAAAAACATACAAATATATAAAAACACATTATTTCACTTTTCCCTTTTGAAGATCCACATTTTTAAATAATTCAACCATGATCTAAGTCATTTGTTAAGTCCTTATATCTATATTTGTATAGTTTTCTATCCTTTAAAATATGATTTACTCACCATATTAATAACTATACTTTTCTCTCTAATAGTATTATATTCTAAAAAGGATTTATGTTACCACTATTTCATAATTATACTTTTCTCTTCAATTTAGTTATTTAAACTCTATTTCATAAAAGATTCAACTTAATAAATAATAAATTTGGATAATAATAAGATAAATTTTAACCTTAACTTATCACAAACATATCTTGTTCTATGGCAACTATAATGTTTATAACATAATAATGCCATTAATATAATCCTATCACTTTTTACTTTTAACCATAAAAGAAACATTATATGTAAAGTTATATTCTCCAAGATCATTCTCCCATAACCGAACTCCGTCACATTCAGACCTCCCAAATAAATTGAGAACTATGATCCTTGTGATCAACAATTTCGATTAGATTCGAAACAAGCATACTCTTTAACTCTAGAATGCACTCAAGTTAACATATATACTTGGACCTATCCCATGATTCTAGAGTGTTGAATGGAATATAAGTATATATTTTGGAACGTTTATAATTTAAAACATCATACAACCATTTTGTTCTAAAGTTAAGTAATTCATTTGAATATAGAAAGTATGCATTCCTTTTTCATTCTAGTGCTAAATTTGCGAGAAAGTAATGTAATTCGCTGAACATGGAAAAATATGCAGTGTATTTTCAATTTAATGCTATACCATCAAATCTTACCTTTATATACATATTTAGTTTGTAAAAACTATAATTTCCCTATATATCAAAATAATTCTACCCACCTATATATAAAAATAATTCTACCCACCAACCGTGTTCTCAAATGTATTATATATATATTATCCTCCCCACATAACTCGATTCTCTAAAGTTTGAGAATTACTTGAGGTGTGGGTGAAATACATTGAGTACTTTACTATAATCGAAATGAATACATACATCAAAATATATTTCAATGAATACTCACCTAACATAATCTTTAATGCCTTTTAATGCCTTTTAATGCCTTTTAGAACGATTTGATTCCTTCGTCCACCATAATCATTCACGTAATACCATTGTGTAGTTTATAAGTGTAATGCATTTCCTATTAACATAGCATCGGTGTAAAGGTAAGACATCCGTTTAACATACATCCAACATTCAGATTCAAATCGGTACATAATTAACCAGGAGCGATTACATAACAATTAGTTTGTATTCAATTCAAGTAATATACACTGGGACTCTACCGCCTTTCGCTATCTAATCCACCACTACGTGGCATTTTGTTGAGATCAACACTTAGAACTGAGCAGTTGTAAGTTTGTAACTATAGTTCAGATTCTAGTTTCGAATGACATTACAACATTTCGACATATGATTAATAGCGGTTCTTTAATTAAGAGACAACATTAAAAAGTGGGGATTAAATGCCATTGAATCAAACACGCACATAACAGGTCGACAGTGCCGAGCTATCATCTTCCTATTAATTATAATACTTCATGTTACTTCTTATCACAATGGTAATGCTTAGAATTTATTTCACAACCTTTATAAATACTCACATTTCATAATAATTACAATATCTTTATGCCCACAATTTAGGGGAGATAGATGCATAACAGAATTGTAAATAGTAAATGTAAAGTCTAAGTGCGAACGCAGGGAACTCTTATGCATGCCAGGGATATAATGCAACACCGTAGCTGTGCCACAACATATGTTTTTTTTTTATACACGTGGATGTCAGTTGTGGTCATCCATTGATTCATGTCGATCACCGTGATGTCTGATTCCAATATTTTAAAAGTGCTGCTCAGACATAAGGAAGTGCAAGTTATGTTCCGCCGCCAATCGCGGGGTGCTCAGATTGCCGGCTGGTAACTGTACGTTCAGGTTCGATCGACAGAAATCTTCGGGTTCAATCAAACCTTTATAAGGTAAACCATTTTCATACTGACATAATTCAAAACTAATATCTCTCTGGTTTTGGTCAGACTCTTTAAATACAAGGTTTCACTAATTTTTTATTTATTTATGAACATCTATCAATATATATATATATATATATATATATATGTTGCAGGTCGCTTGTGATAATATCAGAAGTGTCGATTTCTAAAGTTATCAATGTTTAACTAAATGAATATACAGTAAACTAACCATATGGTTCTAAATCACCCCCGGTCTACCAAATAGCTGAAGGGAATATGCTAGGAGAGAGATTCTTACCGAGACATCGAGTTGATGCCCGAGTATGCAGCAGGATCGCCGTAAGCAAGGGTTCCGTGGTGATAGTCTATCATTCACGATCCCCACGATATCACCAGCATTAAAAGCATAAAACGCACATCCGGTATTTAATTCAACCCACATAACATAAAATATAAAAAAAAATAAAGTGATTTATAACCGGGATCTTCTCCTCAATTCGCCAGCCACGCGTTGGAAGGAATGCTGATTACCGGGATCTTCTAGGTGATTAGTAGGCTTATCAAGACCAGATCACTAGTATGATCAGAGGTCGACTGCCCTTCAACTTACATGGGTTAAATTACAAAGAAAAGGATGTCATCGGTTTTTGGGTTGGAAGGATCAATATCTCAAGACAAGATGAAATCAACTCTAAACTGGATCAGCAATATACACTAGAACTATATGCTCCTGCCGGGATCTGTATCTAACAGTGCTCTTCATGTTTGAGCAGAAAATCGAGATGATGTGATGTAGTGTTTCCAACCACCCTACAGGAAATTAATCGATTGTGGTAGAGATCTCCTTCTTTCTGAACGCTCTGTCAAAATGGCGATTAAGAAAATCTCTGGTTCAAAACTTTAAAATACCCAAACAATGTGAAGTAGTGGAGAGCTCTTTCCCTGTAGACAGGGTTTCAAATACGTTTAAGGAGTCAGCTGCTCCTTTTGATTAGACAAGAATTATTAATGATCAAGAATTCAATTTTTACTGAGTGTATACAGGGATTCGATCGGGACCCCGCAAGGTAAATCGTGCAAGGGTCCAATCACTTTAATATCAAATAACACCTCCTTAAGTAACAACAGAATGCAGGATATGTACAGTGAGATGACTACACCGTCTGAAAGTTACAGATATCAACAATAAAATGAGCTTTTCACTTCAGGAAGAAACGATAGATCAACAGAAGAATGCATTGGCGTTCTAAAGGCAGACAAGGATCTACTTAAGAAAGACGGTTTGATAGGACAGAGATCTACAAGATATGAGGTCCTACGTTTCTGGCAGTAAGTAATAGATCAATCAGGAATTACAATTAAAGTACTAAAGATTAGAAGGAGATCGACATTGAAATTCGCATCTGCATTTCTGAAGTAACAATTTCATTAATCAGGAATGCAATTAAAGTACTGAAGTTTAAACAGGGGTTGCCATTTTAAATTCGCATCTACGTTTCTGGAAGTGAACACTAGGCATAAATAATACAGATATCTGAAAGCCTTCCGTAAACCCCCAAATTTTATTTATTTTTCTTTGAAATACGACAGAGATGAATAGAACACGCAATTTCAGTTACTACAATCATACATACAAACGTTTGCTGGAATCATCAGATTTACATGTATTTTTTTTTAAACTCTAACTCTTCCTTCGAATCATATAATAATAAAATTGTACATAAAACTTCTAATATACAGCAAAAAAAACTCAGATCTATAATTTTTAAGTACAACAGATATAGATACGAATTAATATAGGAAGTAAGAACCTGTAGGAACAACTGTTCCAGTCGAAGGTGAATTTCCGCTAACATGGTTACTTTAATCCCGTCGCTGATCGCCACGGTCACCAACGAACACCTAAATAGTGTGAGTTCGGTGCCCTCAAGGCTCGACTGGCTCTGATACCAAATGTAGGACCCCTCCTTTAGGGTCACCTCGAAATGAACCTGAAACTTTAACAACTTCATACAAACAAATTAGCCATCATATTTATTGGAAAAATAAAATAAAAAGCATGAATAACTTAACAAAATAAGCAAAACCTTAACCTGTCAATCCGATCCGGCTGGTCCATTGTCGCCTTCGTCTTCCGTAGGATCCCTCCAGCAAAGCTCGTTTAACCGTAGGCGAAGAAACCGTTAGCTTCGCCACCCAACCATAGGCTCATGCTTTCAGTCGCATTGCCTCCCCCGAGCTTTGGGTCGTAGAGCTCACACAAGTAGTTCAGAAATTCAGCTTGGGCTTCCCTCCCCACCAGGATTTCTAATCCAAACCCTTAGATAGCAGCAAGTCTTTGAGGCATTTGAAAATTACGACAATCGTCCAAATTATGGGCCCTTTACCCATTCCCTAAGCCTTACTTATAAAGGAAAATCTCATGCGACACATGTTGCTTCATGCATAATTAAATAATTTTAATTAATTATTTAATTAAAACACTCACCCATCCAAGTGTCAGTTTCTTTGGGAAGTGCACCTACACCCCTAAGTTTGCTCTAGTTTGTCCCCCAGATATTTTAATCCACTCCTAGCTTTTAGTTGACTAGGTGTCTAATCTTAGGATTCTATTTTGCTCCTAAATAATGATTTCTATTATTTTAAATGCTCAACAAAATAACTATTCATGTGCAAATGTCTAAACTATTTTTATGCATTTGCCAAGTAATAATCTAGAGTTATTCTCCTAAGTTTTTATGCAGTTAAATTTAACAATCAAACTCACTAGGATCACGGTGCCGCACCGTTGGGCTCCTAGTTCCTTAATTTAATTTCTCTGACATGGCACCACTCCGTCCAGTCCAGTCATCCATAGTTTCCATTCCTCGGCAAGGCACCACATCGTTGGGGTCCTTGCATTCACTCTTTCCGTTCTCGGCAGGGTACCGCACCGTCGGGCCCTTCTACCGTCATCCTTCCGTTTTGACTTGCGGGAACTTCATGTAGGGATTTCAGGAGCCGTTACCTTCCATCCTCCATCTACATTCTATCTAGGGACTAATGGCGCTGAGGAGTGAGTCCGTTCTCACTGCGCGCCCCTCAACTCGTACGTGACCAGCTCCGTCGTGGCCCACCTCGTACGCCCTCACGCATTCCTCTTGAGCAAGCGGATCAATGCTTATCTGCTCATGCGTGGTATTCTTGTCGGAAGTCGACATCGTCGTCGCTTCCCCTGTGTGTGATTTACCCGTACTCTACGACCCTCCATGTTCCTTTGTGTGTCCGTTAGTGAACCGTCTCACTTGTTTCTACACACACTTCTCACCACAATTTATTAGTAGCACTGTTCTCAACAATCATCATCTAGTTTCTAACTCTAGCATTTGTTAAACATTTATGATTTATTCAAACTGCTCATTCATCTTATCAAATATACATTTCGTCGCCAAATACATAATCACCATACAGCTAGTCGTTAAGCATTATCCATCAACATAATTTTCCATAGTCATAGCTAATCGTTTAACATATGCAATTATTCATTTACCTCAACAGTTCAGATACACATACTAAACAATAAGGTCAAAAGGTTATTTACTTAATGTTTCAATCAGCCAGGTCACTCAGCAGGTGCCCTCAATGTCTACACAAGTCTAGGGGCACTACATACACCCCTACTTATTTAGAACTTCGTCCCGAAGTTCAGAATAAAAATGGAAAACTACGACGCATCTCAGTTGCGTCCTCCCAAGTCGCAGAGCTAGGACTGTAACTGTCCTACTGCACTTTGACTTGATCAATCAGGGTTAATCATTAAGCATGATGTAATCAATCAATTATACCACTCCACACATATAAAACAAGGCTCAAGAGACCACTATATCGAAGTTGTTCAGTCGGGTTCCTTGACAGGTTCCCTTAAGGTCCACAGTCATTCTAGGGCATTACACATTCTCTAATCGTTAAGCAAACATCATAATCACCCTCATAATTTCATTTCCATAATTCAGCCTAAATACGATATTCATCATAAGATTTCCCATGTGTTAATCAATTAGCCAAATCACAATTATCCAAAATCATCATTAAATCCATCATTAGAAACATATAAGTTTATCACATACATCGCTAGTCAGTCGCCAATTTTATTCTTAATCATCATGTACACAGTCATTTATCCCGGTTTCATTAACTGGGTCAGTTACCCATAAGTGTTATCAACATCGATAGTCGTAGCAAGTTTGAGGGGCATTACATACATCCCCTCTTATTAAAACTTCGTCTCGAAGTTAAGTTTTGTTCTTGTAATTTCGATGTTACGCTTTCTTTTAGTTTCCCATTTTCATCTTCCTGTCATTCTCTTCTATATTTCTCAACAATCATAGCCATAGCCACTAGTGGTTCTAATTAATTGTTCGTCCAACATGGTTCCAATACCTCCTTAGGAATTTAATCGCAATTTCTCATAATATCAATCCGATGGTACATTCACGGGTTGTCAGTCCCAACTAGATTTCTTTTATCTCCTATTCATTCATGAAGATCCATAATATCAATTTTAACTACAAGCCATATTGCGTCAGTAGCCACACCATAGTTACCCAATCATTTTGTATAACAAAATCCAAGCAAGAATTTAAATTCATTGGCTCTCCTTTCCTTCAAGATGAGAAGGTAATCATCATAAAATATTCAGTCAAATTTAGATGGGTAAGATATAATTATAGTCTTTAAAAAAAAAAAAAAAAAAAGTCAAGAGAGACCCTAAAATATTCCAAAAAAAAAAAATCAATTCTCATAAGACTACTTCCAAAACCCTCTAAATGTTTTAATAATGTTGGTCCTCAAATGGATAGGTTTCTAGGTATCGAAACTTACTGACTTAGTCGAACGTATCAAAATTGATCTCCTAGTCCTTTCATCAGTATCATCATGTCAAGGTTAATGAGCTTATCACATCCTTACTTCATTTCATCCTTTCTGTTCTCACCAGATTACTTCGACAGACTCATGAAGTAGTACAATGTGTGTTTTCTCAACCTCATTGAGTTCTATATTGGCTAGTTGTATTTCGTCAATGTTAGACCATGTCCTGAGATTAGCCTCAATTATTTCATTTAATTTTGATGATCATATCCGTACATCGCTTTACTAAAAATCCTCTTCATTTGGTCTCCAATTCGGTGGGATTTCCAAGTTTCATCTTATGTGTCTATATAGTCTCATCGACTCTTGTCTTAATGTCTAGTCATCTTTTCATAATAGTTTTGTCATGTCAAGAGGTTAACATAATTGCGTCAAGCTCATTGTTCCAATACTTTATTTTATAAAATTCATCATTGTTTTACTCTTTCGATACTCAATTGGAAGTTTCAGCAAGAAAGAGTCTCCAATCTTTCAATTCTTCAAATTTTTTTGAAAAGTCAACGTTTATATCTACATATATGAAGGTCTTGTCTCAACCATGATTTTCTAAACTTCTATCATAGTTGAATTATAACTTAAATAAGTAACACTTAACCATTAATCTTAAGGGTGCAATTTTTCATTTCTACATTCTAGGCTACATCTTATCCATCCCTATCAATCCAATCCCACCATAGAGTTTTATTTCTTAAGGGTCACAATTCCACCGATAAATATGTAACATGCATTTCTTTCAAAATATCACATGCATTTCCTTTTATATGAACAAGTATATAAGTGCATCTCTTTCAATAATCCTCAACAAAATATGTGAAATGCAATTCTCCATTGTATACAAAATGTACAATTTTTCAATACCTAAATATTCCTAGGTTTCCAACATGTTCGATATATTTGTCTTCTATTTTACAACCTATATATATAAATACCATGATGCATCAAGTAAATATTTTTCTACTAAACATACACTAAGTTAATACATTTAAAGTTTCTAATCTATTATAATTAATGTATCTTTAAAATCACATAATATATATATATATATGCATTACACATTATTTATTAATCATATTATATATATATCTTAATCCATTTTCAAAAACATACAAATATATAAAAACACATTATTTCACTTTTCCCTTTTGAAGATCCACATTTTTAAATAATTCAACCATGATCTAAGTCATTTGTTAAGTCCTTATATCTATATTTGTATAGTTTTCTATCCTTTAAAATATGATTTACTCACCATATTAATAACTATACTTTTCTCTCTAATAGTATTATATTCTAAAAAGGATTTATGTTACCACTATTTCATAATTATACTTTTCTCTTCAATTTAGTTATTTAAACTCTATTTCATAAAAGATTCAACTTAATAAATAATAAATTTGGATAATAATAAGATAAATTTTAACCTTAACTTATCACAAACATATCTTGTTCTATGGCAACTATAATGTTTATAACATAATAATGCCATTAATATAATCCTATCACTTTTTACTTTTAACCATAAAAGAAACATTATATGTAAAGTTATATTCTCCAAGATCATTCTCCCATAACCGAACTCCGTCACATTCAGACCTCCCAAATAAATTGAGAACTATGATCCTTGTGATCAACAATTTCGATTAGATTCGAAACAAGCATACTCTTTAACTCTAGAATGCACTCAAGTTAACATATATACTTGGACCTATCCCATGATTCTAGAGTGTTGAATGGAATATAAGTATATATTTTGGAACGTTTATAATTTAAAACATCATACAACCATTTTGTTCTAAAGTTAAGTAATTCATTTGAATATAGAAAGTATGCATTCCTTTTTCATTCTAGTGCTAAATTTGCGAGAAAGTAATGTAATTCGCTGAACATGGAAAAATATGCAGTGTATTTTCAATTTAATGCTATACCATCAAATCTTACCTTTATATACATATTTAGTTTGTAAAAACTATAATTTCCCTATATATCAAAATAATTCTACCCACCTATATATAAAAATAATTCTACCCACCAACCGTGTTCTCAAATGTATTATATATATATTATCCTCCCCACATAACTCGATTCTCTAAAGTTTGAGAATTACTTGAGGTGTGGGTGAAATACATTGAGTACTTTACTATAATCGAAATGAATACATACATCAAAATATATTTCAGTGAATACTCACCTAACATCATCTTTAATGCCTTTTAATGCCTTTTAATGCCTTTTAGAACGATTTGATTCCTTCGTCCACCATAATCATTCACGTAATACCATTGTGTAGTTTATAAGTGTAATGCATTTCCTATTAACATAGCATCGGTGTAAAGGTAAGACATCCGTTTAACATACATCCAACATTCAGATTCAAATCGGTACATAATTAACCAGGAGCGATTACATAACAATTAGTTTGTATTCAATTCAAGTAATATACACTGGGACTCTACCACCTTTCGCTATCTAATCCACCACTACGTGGCATTTTGTTGAGATCAACACTTAGAACTGAGCAGTTGTAAGTTTGTAACTATAGTTCAGATTCTAGTTTCGAATGACATTACAACATTTCGACATATGATTAATAGTGGTTCTTTAATTAAGAGACAACATTAAAAAGTGGGGATTAAATGCCATTGAATCAAACACGCACATAACAGGTCGACAGTGCCGAGCTATCATCTTCCTATTAATTATAATACTTCATGTTACTTCTTATCACAATGGTAATGCTTAGAATTTATTTCACAACCTTTATAACTACTCACATTTCATAATAATTACAATATCTTTATGCCCACAATTTAGGGGAGATAGATGCATAACAGAATTGTAAATAGTAAATGTAAAGTCTAAGTGCCAACGCAGGGAACTCTTATGCATGCCAGGGATATAATGCAACACCGTAGCTGTGCCACAACATATGTTTTTTTTTTATACACGTGGATGTCAGTTGCGGTCATCCATTGATTCATGTCGATCACCGTGATGTCTGATTCCAATATTTTAAAAGTGCTGCTCAGACATAAGGAAGTGCAAGTTATGTTCCTCCGCCAATCGCGGGGTGCTCATATTGCCGGCTGGTAACTGTACGTTCAGGTTCGATCGACAGAAATCTTCGGGTTCAATCAAACCTTTATAAGGTAAACCATTTTCATACTGACATAATTCAAAACTAAGATCTCTCTGGTTTTGGTCAGACTCTTTAAATACAAGGTTTCACTAATTTTTTATTTATTTATGAACATCTATCAATATATATATATATATATATATATATATATATATATATATATTTATATGTTGCAGGTCGCTTGTGATAATATCGGAAGTGTCGATTTCTAAAGTTATCAATGTTTAACTAAATGAATATACAGTAAACTAACCATATGGTTCTAAATCACCCTCGGTCTACCAAATAGCTGAAGGGAATATGCTAGGAGAGAGATTCTTACCGAGACATCGAGTTGATGCCCGAGTATGCAGCAGGATCGCCGTAAGCAAGGGTTCCGTGGTGATAGTCTATCATTCACGATCCCCACGATATCACCAGCATTAAAAGCATAAAACGCACATCCGGTATTTAATTCAACCCACAGAACATAAAATATAAAAAAAAATAAAGTGATTTATAACCGGGATCTTCTCCTCAATTCGCCAGCCACGCGTTGGAAGGAATGCTGATTACCGGGATCTTCTAGGTGATTAGTAGGCTTATCAAGACCAGATCACTAGTATGATCAGAGGTCGACTGCCCTTCAACTTACATGGGTTAAATTACAAAGAAAAGGATGTCATCGGTTTTTGGGTTGGAAGGATCAATATCTCAAGACAAGATGAAATCAACTCTAAACTGGATCAACAATATACACTAGAACTATATGCTCCTGCCGGGATCTGTATCTAACAGTGCTCTTCATGTTTGAGCAGAAAATCGAGATGATGTGATGTAGTGTTTCCAACCACCCTACAAGAAATTAATCGATTGTGGTAGAGATCTCCTTCTTTCTGAACGCTCTGTCAAAATGGCGATTAAGAAAATCTCTGGTTCCAAACTTTAAAATACCCAAACAATGTGAAGCAGTGGAGAGCTCTTTCCCCGTAGACAGGGTTTCAAATACGTTTAAGGAGTCAGCTGCTCCTTTTGATTAGACAAGAATTATTAATGATCAAGAATTCAATTTTTACTGAGTGTATACAGGGATTCGATCGGGACCCCGCAAGGTAAATCGTGCAAGGGTCCAGTCACTTTAATATCAAATAACACCTCCTTAAGTAACAACAGAATGCAGGATATGTACAGTGAGATGACTACACCGTCTGAAAGTTACAGATATCAACAATAAAATGAGCTTTTCACTTCAGGAAGAAACGATAGATCAACAGAAGAATGCATTGGCGTTCTAAAGGCAGACAAGGATCTACTTAAGAAAGACGATTTGATAGGACAGAGATCTACAAGATATGAGGTCCTACGTTTCTGGCAGTAAGTAATAGATCAATCAGGAATTACAATTAAAGTACTAACTTTTAGAAGGAGATCGACATTGAAATTCGCATCTGCATTTCTGAAGTAACAATTTGATTAATCAGGAATGCAATTAAAGTACTGAAGTTTAAACAGGGGTTGCCATTTTAAATTCGCATCTACATTTCTCGAAGTGAACACTAGGCATAAATAATACAGATATCTGAAATCCTTCCGTAAACCCCCAAATTTTATTTTTTTTTCTTTGAAATACGACAGAGATGAATAGAACATGCAATTTCAGTTACTACAATCATACATACAAATGTTTGCTGGAATCATCAGATTTACATGTATTTTTTTTTAAACTCTAACTCTTCCTTCGAATCATATAATAATAAAATTGTACATAAAACTTCTAATATACAGCAAAAAAAACTCAGATCTATCATTTTTAAGTACAACAGATATAGATACGAATTAATATAGGAAGTAAGAACCTGTAGGAACAACTGTTCCAGTCGAAGGTGAATTTCCGCTAACATGGTTACTTTAATCCCGTCGCTGATCGCCACGGTCACCAACGAACACCTAAATAGTGTGAGTTCGGTGCCCTCAAGGCTCGAATGGCTCTGATACCAAATGTAGGACCCCTCCTTTAGGGTCACCTCGAAATGAACCTGAAACTTTAACAACTTCATACAAACAAATTAGCCATCATATTTATTGGAAAAATAAAATAAAAAGCATGAATAACTTAACAAAATAAGCAAAACCTTAACCTGTCAATCCGATCCGGCTGGTCCATTGTCGCCTTCGTCTTCCATAGGATCCCTCCAGCAAAGCTCGTTTAACCGTAGGCGAAGCAACCGTTAGCTTCGCCACCCAACCATAGGCTCATGCTTTCAGTCGCATGGCCTCCCCCGAGCTTTGGGTCGTAGAGCTCACACAAGTAGTTCAGAAATTCAGCTTGGGCTTCCCTCCCCACCAGGATTTCTAAGCCAAACCCTTAGATAGCAGCAAGTCTTTGAGGCATTTGAAAATTATGACAATCGTCCAAATTATGGGCCCTTTACCCATTCCCTAAGCCTTCCTTATAAAGGAAAATCTCATGCGACACATGTCGCTTCATGCATAATTAAATAATTTTAATTAATTATTTAATTAAAACACTCACCCATCCAAGTGTCAGTTTCTTTGGGAAGTGCACCTACACCCCTAAGTTTGCTCTAGTTTTTCCCCCAGATATTTTAATCCACTCCTAGCTTTTAGTTGACTAGGTGTCTAATCTTAGGATTCTATTTTGCTCCTAAATAATGATTTCTATTATTTTAAATGCTCAACAAAATAACTATTCATGTGCAAATGTCTAAACTATTTTTATGCATTTGCCAAGTAATAATCTAGAGTTATTCTCCTAAGTTTTTATGCAGTTAAATTTAACAATCAAACTCACTAGGATCACGGTGCCGCGCCGTTGGGCTCCTAGTTCCTTAATTTAATTTCTCTGACATGGCACCACTCCGTCGAGTCCAGTCATCCATAGTTTCCATTCATCAGCAAGGCACCACATCGTTGGGGTCCTTGCATTCACTCTTTCCGTTCTCGGCAGGGTACCGCACCGTCGGGCCCTTCTACCGTCATCCTTCCGTTTTGACTTGCGGGAACTTCATGTAGGGATTTCAGGAGCCGTTACCTTCCATCCTCCGTCTACATGCTATCTAGGGACTAATGGCGCTGAGGAGTGAGTCCGTTCTCACTGCGCGCCCCTCAACTCGTACGTGACCAGCTCCGTCGTGGCCCACCTCGTACGCCCTCACGCATTCCTCTTGAGCAAGCGGATCAATGCTTATCTGCTCATGCGTGGTATTCTTGTCGGAAGTCGACATCGTCGTCGCTTCCCCTGTGTGTGATTTACCCGTACTCTACGACCCTCCATGTTCCTTTGTGTGTCTGTTAGTGAACCGTCTCACTTGTTTCTACACACACTTCTCACCACAATTTATTAGTAGCACTGTTCTCAACAATCATCATCTAGTTTCTAACTCTAGCATTTGTTAAACATTTATGATTTATTCAAACTGCTCATTCATCTTATCAAATATACATTTCGTCGCCAAATACATAATCACCATACAGCTAGTCGTTAAGCATTATCCATCAACATAATTTTCCATAGTCATAGCTAATCGTTTAACATATGCAATTATTCATTTACCTCAACAGTTCAGATACACATACTAAAAAATAAGGTCAAAAGGTTATTTACTTAATGTTTCAATCAGCCAGGTCACTCAGCAGGTGCCCTCAATGTCTACACAAGTCTAGGGGCACTACAGACCATTGATCTTTTCTGTGATTTAAAATGGTTTATACATTGGCAATGATCCTGAACCTGATAGTGCCAATGGTAAATGATGGATTGTATCACTCGTGTGAATAATCTCATCACTTTTATGATGGATTGTGTTTATGTGTCACGACGTATAGATGATATCCCACCACACTGTTATAATTAATGTCACAAACCGTTATGCATTGATATTGTGATGATATCTCACCCACTGGCTACATGGAAACTTAAAGTTCAAACTCTATTTTCTCTCAGGACCGAGGTTTGCTTTTGTTGAGGTGGAACCTAGTAGAGTGTTGGGTGGGTAGAGCAGTAAGATTGGTTTAAAGAATCAACTGCTAGTTTTTCAATTGGCAGGTCTTTATATTATTCAAACAATATACTTTTGGGTCTGCTCTTCCCGAGAATGTGGTGAATGATATAGCAGCTTCTACTTCACCAAGTGTAGCACAAATCAATTCTGGAATAATCAAAGCCACGTGGAACAATCCGAGCATTCCATGTGTCAACCGGGAGACTAGATTTCGACATTTGAACGAGAAAATTTACGCGCATTCCGCTACAAAGAGTTTGCTGTCAAGTCGAAATTTCGTTTGAGAAAGTGAGGTCGCTCTTTCATTAGGTTGTTCCATTTCGGGGTGTTGGAAGTAGATGCTAAGGAGAAAGAGCATCCGCTCCTTTTCCCAAGGATGAGTTTTGTGGAGTGGCTAAACTAGATATCAGTACTTTAAACACATATTTCATTGGAGCATTGCTTTGCACATTCTGCTGGAAAGTGGAAATATGCATAGAGAAAGATCGGTCGCTCTTTCTCCAGGTTCTATTTTTACAATTCCCTCATAAAAGAAGGTGCCGACGATCCTTCTTCTCCCAAATATTCGTTTCGGTATAGCTTGAGACTGCAAGAAGGGTTGGTCGATCCTTCTTCATCTTCACCATTCTGGATATCATTCAATTTCTAGATAAAGTTTTTCACAATTATCTACCAAACTAAGGGGCAGCCGTCCCTTCTTCCGGTGTTCTAGAATGCAAGAAGGGTCGATAGATACTTCTTTCATTTACCATTCTGTATATAGGTAACATGCTGGATGTAGTTGTCCACAATTATCTCCTAAACGAAAGGATGGCCGATCCTTCTCTTCGAAAAATGGAATTCGGGAGAAACATTTTTATATGTTGGGACGTAGATGATGTCCGGGTCCCTACTATTTATAGCGGAAGTCGAAAGTCGGGAATTGTCGACATAGCATTTGTAGATTAAATATATTTAAATTTATAGTGTAAATGAACAGTCGGCCGACCATTGTTGTGCCCAGTATTCTTCCCTTGTTCACAATTTTGGAAATACATGTATTAACGGCCTAGGATCCGTAGGTTGAACATTTTTAATATTCCGTCATAAATGAACGGGTGGGAGATGCTTCTTCTACCCAATATTCTTTTCGTAATATTTCTAGGCTGCAAGAAGGGTCGTTCGAGCCTTCTTGTGTTCACTTCTACTACAAGCAGGGTCGTCCAATGCTTCCATTCCGAAATCTAGAAGTCCCTAAAGAAAATATTTGCATAATATCAACATTAATGCCGAATGTATCATTATAAATGTTACCAAGACTTTAAATGCAAGTCTTCCATTTCCCTATCCATCAAAAGGTGTATATACATTGTCAAAGGTTGTTGGAGGTTATATTCAATGGTCTGTATCTGAGATCGTTAACCATATTGGGTCTGCTCTTCATGAGAATGAGGTGAATGATATACCAGCTTCTACTTCTATGAGTGTATCACATATCATAACAATTGAGTCAGAATAGATCTTCTTTTATTATGATAAAAATTAAGTTGTTACATAAGTGTTCAGAAAGCAAGGATTCCATTTCCATAGGTTTGGTAACAAATGTGAGTGGGACTGATTTTGTTGGGGGAACATTTTTGGGTGACTTCTCCTTTGGTGTTCTGGTTGATGAAATGGTGTTTTCTTGTATGGAATGTTGTCTAGGGTTGAGCAGTGGAAGTTTTTTTATATGGCCTATTAAAAGAATAATCATTTTTAATACATAAACATTGCTTTCTATTGCATGCAATTTTGACAATAATCAATTTGAATCTAATTTGAAAGTATTAAGAGAAAATCACAATCTCAGGTTTGTGGGACAGAAAGTTAATTTGATACGTCAATGTTCTTTAAAGTTAATTTGATATATCAATGTTCTTTAAAGTTAATTTGTATTTTTTCATTTTCATTAAAGTTTTATAAAAGGAAAGGCCATCCGGATTGACAATGGATGGTTATCTGTTAAAAAATTGGATTTGTGATCACTGTCGTCATTTGTGCACTTACTGTGGTTAAGTGTTGTAATTAACACCTTAATTACTAGTTAGTTGTGTTTAAGAATAATTGGACTTTAGAAGTGGGTTATCCGCTGCACTTAAAATCTAGTAATTATCCTCAGAGTAACTACCTAAATACTAAAATATGATCCACTATACTCAAAGTGCCAAATTCAGCGGTGCTCATAGGAGAAAATATTCTATACGAGCCAATATTATAATTAAACTATATTTCGAATAGTCAATGTGCCAAATCAAATATTCCACGTGTCACCATATGATCGTTCCACGTGTCACCCTGGGATACTAGATATAAACATTTAAACAACAAAATTTATAGACATTTTGCTTCAAAGACTTTGCTGGCAAGTGAAAATATTATCAAAGAAAGAGCGGCCAAGCCTTCTTATTCCCAAAGGTGTTCTATTGTTATGATTCGCTCGTAAATGAAGGGTCAGCTGACCCTTCTTATTCCCAACATTCTTTTCATAATAGTTTTCAAAATTAACTACGAAAAGAAGGGGCGATCGATCCTTCTTGTTGGAAAACAAAAATTCGGAACATTGGACTTTTCACCTCTAAAAGGTCAGGTTCTTTCTACAACCAGCAATGTGTAATATGCAATGTGGATTGTAGAATCTTGGTTTTCCATTTTGAAACATTTTCTTTTGGAAACCCGAAATCTGCATTGTGGATTGCGGATGCAGAAATATTCTTCAATAATTGTGGTATTTTGCATCCGCAACCCGCAACCTGCAATTGCGGATTGCAGGAAGAGTCTTAAAATAGTTTTTCACTTTGCGTTTCCGCAACCTGAAACCCACAATTGCGGATTGCAAAAATAATGTATTACGTTTACGTTTTAACCCTGCAACCATTCTTTTTCTTCCCGGATGTTTACATTTTAACAGTCGATTTGTCTTGATCCTACGGATGAGATTACACTCGGTGATTTAAATGAAGTTTAGCTTGCCCGTTTAGCTTATCGGTGTTAGCACTAGCCTTGTCCTGGATGAAAGTGGGAGGTTCAATTTCTAAAAAGAATGCAGAAATCCTCGGTGGTATGAGAAAAATAGAATGATTTGAGTAGGTATTCACGGCCTCAAGGGTGAAATTATCAAATCCCAAGCTTGAAACTTTGTAAGGAGAATTAATTTGAAGAGGTCAGCCTCTGGTTATATATCTGCACAAATAAACGGTCTAGATCGACGGTAGTGAAGATCTACAGTCGGGAAAAAAGGGTGAGGTGTTTTAGATGGAGGTGGGAGGTTTATCGCACAAGCCTCTTAAGGAGTAGATCAACGACCAATGGAGCAGATTGATGGTCGAGAATTACTTCTCTGATACGACATGCGTGGAGCAAACAAATTTTTAGATCCGTGAAATTTTCGTAGAGGCACGTGGGTTTGGACGATGTAGATCTGACGAGGCCGATATCTATGCCCGAGGTTTTGATCACGGATGTAACTTGCACGAAACATCAACATAAGCCAAATCCGCGAAGTTGGTAAAAAGTTGCACCGTTTGACATCCAGGATTCATGCAAGATCCAGATCAACGGTGGTTGACTTCTTGTGGTTTTAACTGGCAGAAAAAGAGACATGTGGTGGGATTTGAGGCTACTAGGGATCACAGAGTTAGAAAGAAATGGTGATCCACGGCCCAGAACGGATCAAGAAAATAGACGGCTCAGGTAGCTTCCACACAGTAGGAGATGTAGGGGTGATAGCAAAGGATAAATAATATAAAAAAATTTCCTGCATGGAGATCTAGATTCCATCTGTCCTATTTTGCATAGGAAAGGGACAGGAGCAAGCTGTGCAGAAACAGATAGGTCAACCAGGGCTCCAAGCCAACCTTCAACGAAACAAGTAGGTTCTCTACTCTACACTAAAATATTTAATTCCTGAATTGAGTGATAGAGAAATAGTGTTTATAGATAGCGACTTAGAGGTCTACAAAACTATGATGAACGATGTTCCCATGGAAACTGTAAAAAACAAGCTGAAATTGGTTAGGGAGCGAGGTATAGATGTGCACCAGGTACACCAGTCCTATTTCCATCTGTTTACAGTCGGCCAAACCCCTACTTTTTTGGAATTTGTTGAATGGTGTGCCTCTAACTAGTCTTCTACTAAGAGGGAAATCATGGACGCTGCCAATTCCAAAATCCTTTGCAAAATCAATCCCCATACCCTTAGAAAAACCCTGTCCATCTTAGAATAGTTTTACCAGAAATCTATAGGGTATACCAAGGAAGCCCTAATTCTGTTTTTTAGACAGTCCCCTATTGAAGTAAAACATAATTTCTACAGGTCCTGTGTGAATCCTATTGTCCAAATACAAGAGCAAACTTTCCCAACTGAAGCCAGACTTTTCACGGAAGAATCGAGAGGTGTTATCACCATGATGAGCTAATTCCTAGGTCTAGAATCTGATATGGATGTAACAGAACCTCTAATAAGTTTGTTGTTTTTCCTAGGCACCTACCCCATGGAATCAGATTACACAAGCCAGTCTACCCAATGTGCATGCCTCAGATTTGATGAAGTTTTGGCTGAAAGTATACACTCCCAGCTAAAGGATTTCCAGGAAACAAGGATTTTCAGATTTCAGTCCTACTTACTAAAAATGTTCCTGGCATTCAATGAGGAAAACTTGCAAATTCTTGAGGTACTACTTACTCAGGAGATGTACACTGATTACACCAAGTTCCATGATGAGCTCATGTCTGAGGTTTATCAAGTCATTTTTCAAAAGAGGCTTCCTAGAGTATTACTAGAAATGCAGGAGTTACTACAGGTTTCTCCCGAGAAGAGGGTCGGAGATTGGTTGCTTTCAGAGCATAGCACAATCATCAGGGTTTAAGGGTTTTCTTATGCACTCTACGTGCTACTAGTTTTCCTGACCCCCAAAATATTTGCATTAGAATTCATCAGACAAAATTAAATACATTAAATACATCCTTTCCCTGTGACATTAACTCCATTAATTTCTCCTTAGACTGGGAAATACTAGACACAGACAAAACAGGGTCAAAAATATCCCTTTCCCTATCAAATACAAGCTTCTTGTTTTCATCTAAACTTTTATTGAAGGGAAGAAGGTCTTGGTTTTTCTCCATTTGGGACACAAAATCAAAACAATGAGGGTTTCGAGCTGCCTGTGAAGTGAGCTTCCTAGGTGTTGTTCCAGTTAAAGAGGACAATGACGTTCCCGCGTGTTCTTTTCCTCCAGGAAATAAGCGACAATTTTTTTTTAAAACATCGAACAAACCTTTTATAGAACATATGATTAGGTGGTTTCAGAACTTGTGATGAGCGGTTTAAATTTAACAGCTTTTCATAGCGGACTCCACCACGCTTGACACATGGTGACTGATTTAATTTCCGCTCCTCCTTTTCCAAATTTAACCACTGTTCACTTTCTAGCGTGGGAACCCATTTCCACCGTTGATTTGCTTTTGGGTGGGTATGCATTAGAATTCCGCCACGTTGCTACACGTTTGTCTGTTTTGGTGTGAGTTGTCCAATTTTTTAGCACCTTTTCCACCTCCGCCCTTGGAGTCAGAGACCTTATGTAGAGACCTTAGAATAGTGAGAATATTTGCATTGTTCCTCTCTATAAACATTAATAAGCAATGTTATATTAATTTTATATCAATTTTATAGTAATAAGCAATGTTATATTGATGTTAAATAACCCAAGATCCATATAGAATAAATTTAAAAAACATAAAGACAAAAATGCTAACAATATGAAGAAATCACTTGTTTGATCAGTTATACCAATTCTAGACATTGTTTGTAGATGGGTTTGTAGAAGATCTAGTGTAACATGGGAAGAAGTCGATGAAGAAGAGGGAGATATGACCAATTAAGAGATAAGAGAAGTCTAAACAACAAGATCAATCTTCCAAGATGGCATTGAGATGAAACATTAAATTAGGAAAAGAAGGAGATATCACATGTCGTAGCAATAACATCTAAGGTTGGTGTTGTTTTTTTACACAACCCATTTCATATTAGCTGCATAATTCTATTGTTCATGTAGTGTCCCTTTTTATTAAATTTGTTAAAATTGGAAAATTGTAATTTTTGGCCAATTCGACCCTTAGACTATTAATGACTCGAATGCTTCCAAATGGTTGCAAATGCTTATGATTTGGGTCTGAAGGTGTTTGAGAAGTATCAGGACATAAAAAGCAACAAAATTTGCATCGTTCCTCTCTACATATTTTAATAAGCAATGTCTAACCGAGATAAACCAAGAAACCATATAGAGGAAATTTTAGAAACATAAGAAATACCTAACAATTTGAAAATAAAATTTGAAAAATATTCATAACCGTTGATGTGTAATATGACACATTTATGCAGCTATTATAGGCTTGGAAACTTCCAAAAGAATTCAGCCACTTGCATTTACAATTAGAGAATGAAAGGCATAATTACTAGGAAAATCTATGTTGAAGCCCCCAAGGGTAGATGGCTCCAAAAGACTCTTTAAAGGATTTCAAATTGGGTCTGAAGGTATATGAAGGGTATTAAGATGTAAAAAGGAACATCATCGGTGATTGTAGACAAATATCATAATAATTCTGCAACATCCATTTAACTTCATGAGAAGTTGGGGAATTTTACTAGTTAAATCGAGGTTCAAAACCGCCAAGGGTAGGGGACAAAGATGGATTCCCAAATGTTGTAAGCCCTTTCAAAATTTTAGAACAAAGACATGGAATTGATAAAGGACTTCAATGATCTCCCTAATTCATCATCAATTAGTTTCTATAATCTTCTGCAACTACCACAAATCAGATGTTTGTATACATGTCTTCACATAAGTCTAGGGGGAAATGCTAGTAAACTTCACGACTGGTTATGAATTTTGAGATTTAGTTTCCAAGGACTTGTGCAATGTTAATGAAAATTCTTCATAACATTAAAGACACTCCATACATCAACAAAATCACAAATATTGACTTATACAATTCGAAATAATGTCTCTTCCAGCTCTGACAACAAGATATAGGGAAAATGGCACCATTTATGCATAATTTCTTTGGTATTTTTACATAGTTTCACTTGGTATTTCGACCTAAGATTCTTCTGAGCATTAAATAAAGAGTATATATATCAGAATACAAATAAATGGATATTCTTGGACCATCAGAAAAGCCACTCTCCTTCTCTGTTCTTGCGACTTTTATAAACCTCTCAAGTCCTCCATGGGTACATCTCATGACTGATTACACTGTCTCTAAAAAAACCTGAAAAAACCCATGTACCCTACCGTCACCCCATCATCTTTGGATCATCTCATCATATTTAGATCATCTCATCATGAATGGAGCACCATCTTCTAGAACATCTTCTGCTGTCAGCAACCTCGTCAACTGGAACACCATCTGCTGGAACATCCTCATCAACAACACCATCAGCCAAAACATCTTCTGTTGTCAGCAACCTCGTCAGCTGGAACACCATCTGCTGGAACATACTCATCAACAACACCATAAACTGGAACATATTTTTCTGTGAGCAACCTCGTTAGCTAGTACTGATACTATCAGTCAGCTAGTATTGATCTACCCTCACGCTTGCAGAGGCATCCATCACTATGGACATGCATCAACTCATGAGAGTTGGAACTATCAGTCAACCAATACTGACCTCCCGTCCCTATTGGACAGGCATCTATCCTTTCGGATAGGATCTTTATCAATTTTGCTTTCTAGAGAGATCCCTCTGGACCACACGAAGCTTCAAACTTCACACGATCCAGAGGCTTAGTCAGCACATCAACAACTTCTTCCTTTGTAGGAACATAATTGAGCTTCACAGCACCCTTCTACACCATATCCCAAATATAGTGGAACATAATCTCGATGTGCTTCGATCTATCATAAAACACAGGATTTTCTGTCAACTTGATTCAACTCTGGCTGTCACAGAGTATCTCCGTAGCATCAATCTCTGCATCGAACGGTCCTGTCAACATGTTGCGAAGCCACACTACACCACAAGCTAAACAAGCTGCTACATGTTCAACTTCCCCTGTACTGAGTGCAACATAGGGTTGCTTTCTACTGAGCCATGAGATCATGCCTGATCTGAAACTAAAGTAACATGATCCTGAGGTGTAACTCTTTCTGTATGCAGCACTTCCATCCCAATCTGAGTCTTTGTACCCATATAGTATGAACTTACTATCTCAGGCATATCTGAGTCCATAATCCAATGTACCCTTCAGATATCTCATCACATGTTTTTCCGCAATTAGGTGAACTTTCCTGGGTTCCACCATATATTTACTCAATGTGTTTACAACAAAAAAAATATATGGTCTTGTATATTAATTCAAATACAGTCTTATCTTTATTTGGTTGTTGAGTGGAATCCCTCTCAATATTTTCTTCCTTGTAGGGAACTACTGGAGTCTATCACAGAGTGTTCTTCTTCTTCTTCTTCTTGGAGCTGCTTTTGTTCCTGGGACAATCTCCTTCTTGTGATGAGGATGCTCCCTCTTGTTGTAATTCCTCTTGGTGTGTGCTGTGAGAGCCTGGTCTTCACTACCCATGTTTTCTTTTCGAGCTACAATTCAAGCTTCTTATGTGAGAATTCCTCCCACAGCCTACTAAAGGAATCCCATGACCTAGGAGGACCATTCAAGGTGGTCATCACTATTTATCCATGATCTATATCTTCTTTAATGGCTTCAAGTTGTTCTTTTATCTAAGAGACCCTTGTAAAGTGTGACTGTATGGTCTCTGCATTTTGTATCTTGACATTATTTAATTGATTCCTCAAAGTCATCTTCCGATTTATCTTCATTCCTTCAAATAGCTTGGTCAAGGAGTCAAACAACTCTTTGGGTGTATTTAGGGATGAAACATGTGGTATGAGATGGTCCTTGATAGAATCTGAAATGATCCTCTTGGCCTTGACCAAGTTCTTCTTATGTAAGGCCTTAGCCTCATCTCCCTCTAGGATTGGAACCTCTTCACTTATGTAGGTATCCAATTCATTCGCTTCTATGATTAACCCAATCCCATACTTCCATGTTCGGAAGTTATCAGCCCCTTCAAGCTAATATCCTCAAGCTTGTGGTGAGACATCTTAATGAGAAACTCAAATGGAAATAAAAGATTGAGAAACCCTGAAAAATCCAAACTTGGAATTTCAAAATTCTGACTGGACAGGGAGATGCAATTGACTGAGGAGAGCAAGCTGGTGTCATAGGTGTCATAGCATCTTCATCATTGTTGTCACACTAGAGGCTACAGAATCTAGCCCTACTGTCACAATTCTTCCATGGGACTTATTCTTCCACTCCAATTCAACCTTGCATGACTCATGCCATGAATAATACCTCTTAAACTATAACCCCAAGTATGTTACCCTTCATCTTGAACTTGAATTGGTGAGAGAATAATGCCAAGTGTAGTGGGGAATCTTGCCACAAATGGGTGCCACAACCTCTTAATATGTGTCCTCATGGTCCAATGCACAATGGCCTCTCCAATTCCCAATTAGGATGGGAATCTTACACCCTTGAAATTGGTACTAAGGCAAGTAGAGTAAACCCTCCACAAGCATGGACAAGCTATGCTCTCCAATACGCAAAATGAGAAATGATGAAAAACCACTTTCCAATGGATAGATATTATTGGTGATTATATTGGAATATTCCATGGTAATGATATTAGCATGAGATCCCTCTAAGATTTTGGAATGTACTATGAGGTCTATGATGTAAGGGCTTGAAGGTGAAAATAGATGAAGTCTATTGGTGATTATTTCTGGGATTTGATTACACTCTTTGGAGGCATCTTCATGGTATTGCTATACATCTGAAGTATATATTGGAGGATGTTGCTGCCATTCTTGGACGACAGATTTGGGGCATGTACAAGTTGACATTGTGACATCGATATTTTTGTGGCCTTGTGATAGAGACAATGATTGTGATAGTGACATCAATACAATGATACATGGACAATGATACAGGTACAAGTAAAACTATTGAGTTGGACTTTACTGAGGTCTGGAGTCCTATCTATAGGTTGGAAATTATGACAACCAAAGGGTTGTAGCCTCGTTCTAGATGGATCTAGTAAACCAAGGAGTTGGAGATTCCTTAGGTTTCGAGCCTCCTTCTAGTTGGTGCAGTTAAATCAGGGAGTCAACTCCTTTAAGAGAGTCTTATAGCTGGACCAAAGATCTCTAGAGCACATGGACAGACATGAAAGTCTCTACTCCGAAGATGGGGTTCAACTATTCTTAATGGATCAAATTATGATCTGATTGGATTATAAGAATGAGAGTCCATTTAAATGCACAAGGTTTTGATATCTAGAAATTTGTTCTAAATGCTTACATTGCTCTAAAAAGACTACAAAAAACTGCATCCATGAAGGAGCTAACAAATAATAATGCAATGGAAATGGATATCATGTTGCATGGAATACATGATCATGTGAAAGATAAATTTGGAAGGTTTTCATCATGTGGGATAAGGTACAAAATATCTGCACAAAGGGACCCCATTATAAGCGTTATTTTTGTCCCAAGTACCTAAAAATATTGGGTAAATAGTTCATGAGCTTTGGAGTCCAAAGAAGGCTTAAAATGTATAATGGAAGTAAGCTTACCTTAGGGGGCCTACAAAATTATGCTAATAGGCCCAAGGGATTAAAATATTAAGCAGAGGCACTAGAGCATCAACTACACAAGACGTTAGGCAACGATGATGGCGCTATGCGGCATGTGCTGGTTCATCCAACAATACTAAGAGGTTGGGGGGGTAATTAGTATTTCCTTTTTCAACCCTTTTCTATAAAATTAGTATTAAGCATTGTCAAGTTAAATAATTATCATTACCAATGTGAATAGGACAATTAAAAATTTGAACACATCGATTTATCATAGAAACCTCAAAGCTAAAACCAACAAAGCCTTCCATAATGAGGTAATCGTAATATACAAAATTGTTCTACAAGCACCAACTTGATGGAGAACTTAATCCCATGGATTCTTCTGCCACTACAGAAAGGATGCCCCTACACCCCTGATTTTCTACCTGCTAAACAAACAAGGATGCCCCACCACCCTAAATCTCTACCCACGACTGGAGAGAGGCAAGAATTCCCTTAGAAGGCTTGAACGTGCCCCAAGAAGCACCCAACAACCCTCTAGTTCATAGTAGTTTTAACTTCGGTTTTTCAGATCTTGCTTCTCATATGCAATTACCAAAACTTCATAGACACCTATGGTCCTCTTCATACATTTGACTTGAATGGCTATATATATTTTCAAAGAACTTTATTATTTGAGAACTTTATTAAGGAAAATCATGCTCCATCCAAGATCGATGGTGGACTTCAAAATTTTCTTTTGCCCAATTATGAAAACTTGCCATCAATATGTCCCATCAGTTAAATCAAAGGGTAATGTATTTGACCCTTAATGTGCTATAACGTGCTATAATAGTATTTCAATTACTTTGATCGTCAATTCTGACGGCTTTATAGATTTACTGCGATCTCTGTTCTATTTTTTTTTATCATTTCAGATCCATGTTGTGGAAATAAATAGGATATGGTCTTGTTCGCTCAAGGTTGCCGAAAATGTTTTCTAAATTAGCTTTCTATTCAATGCTTTCTCCGTAAAGTGGCCCTCATCATCGTCAGGTTCTTAGAGTTGGAGAACAAGAAAGTCTAAGGATTCCGACCACTGCTCTGCTCAACGGCCGCAAGATCCTGTACAAGAAGCTTTCTTGCAGGATTTATTCAGGCCTGTCTCCTTGTTTAATGGCGGAAGTTAGCAGTCACGGAAGGACTAGCATCATCGATGCACACACCCATAGACAAGTCGAGAAGTTGTACAAGGAAATGGCAGACGTTCTGCAGAAGTTAGACTCGTTGGAGCAAACCATGGAAAACGACAAGGCCAAAAGGATGGAGAGGAATATGCAAGACCAAGCCGACAAAGCCGAAATGATGAGGATACTTCGAGCCCTCCTCCATGATCACGATGAAGCCATTCAAAATCAACCTGAGTGGAGCCCAACTACCTCGGTAGGTTCTGGACAGTCCCATCCATCCCATCCAACTGCCGAAACTCCCTCGACTCCCTCAGAGACTCTGTTAGAGGCTCGCTCAGAGACTCCATCAGAGGAAAGATCGGCAAGATCATCAGGAGGGGTCAAATCAATGGATATCAATCCCTGAGGGAACGACGCGGCCCTATCAAAATAGTCACTTCTTCTTTTAGGATTATTTTTCTGTTAGTTTAGGCCAGGGCTTTAGTCCTCGGCCCTTATGTTAAGTTTGCATCGGCAACCATTTTAGGTTTACTTTTCTATAAGTTTAGGGGAGGGCTTTTGTTCAACACCCTAAATTTTGAAAAATTATTTAAACTCTGTGATGATGTCCCTACTATTTGAAGAATATATATCAAGTTTTTTTAATATTAATTTTAATTAATTTTCTTAATTCTTTGTTCTTCTCTAAATTCTTAACCTCTCTTATTTATCGATTATTTTTGGATTTATGTATTATGTTTCAGTTTAGATAAAGTTTTTGGATTATGATTTATTGATTATTTATCGATTATTTTTGGATTTATGTATTCTGGTTCATCTCCCTAGTTTCGTCTTGAAGCTTGTTTTGCACCGCATCCTCTTTTTGCATATGGTCTGTAAGAGCATACCCCACTAAGTTTTTCACTAACTAGTAACGAGCAATAGTTTGCTCGTACTGGGTTAAATGACCAGTAGTGCTCCAGGGGTCCTCGACCTAGTTTCCCATCTTCCGGGTTTCCTCCTGTAGGGTATCTTTACCAAGATTTTTCCAAAGATGCCGCTCCACACCTTGGATTTCCTTCTGCACTTAAAACGATATGTCGATTTGGAAAATCCTACATTTCATCCAAACTATCCTATGAGCCGAAGAGACTCTCTCACTATCCAAAAGGATCTGTTCCCTGTTGAGACTCTTGCTCTTCACCTCTTCCTCCTAATGATGGTCATGCATAATGCTCGCCGATGTGAAGTTTACTTGTACAATTACATTCCAGTTCCTCGTCAATGTCACGAAAAGTGCTGGAATTTCAAATTTTATGTACCTGTCAATTAAAAATTTGATCACAATAACATGTTTTTAGTGCGTGTCATTTTACGTTTAGGCCAAGGCTTTTGTACGCGGCCCTTATGTTAAGTTTGTATCAGCAGTTATTTTAGGTTTATTTTTTTGTAAGTTTAGGGGAGGGATTTTGTTTAATACCCTAAATTTTGAAAAATTATTAAAACTTTGTGATGATGTCCCTACTATTTGAAGAATATATATCCAGTTTTTTTAATATGAATTTTACTTAATTTTCTTAATTCTTTGTTCTTCTCTAAATTCTTAACCTCTCTTATTTATCGATTATTTTTGGATTTATGTATTCTGTTTCAGTTTAGATAAAGTTTTGAATTTCTTTTGCATGATAGTTTAAATAATGAAAAACAAAAAATTGAGGCCATCAATTCGAGAGAGTGATTATTTACTGGAGAAAAATTCTTTGAATTTCGAAAAAATCCATGAAACACATTAACGAACCATATTTTATTTCATTTTTCAAATTGAGCGAGGAACCATATTTTTCTTGGAAGTGCATTCTAGCTATTTTGTATAAGATTTGAAAATGGAGTTGTGTTGATTTTCGAAGTACTAATGTTTGTAAGTTTCCTTATTTACTTTGCATAATATACATGGTTATCTAAATATGGCTTAAATTTCTAGTTTGAAAACAATATTTTTTAATAAAACGTTATCAATAAGATTATTATAAAAAGATTATTATCGAAGGTCATGTATTTCTTGGTTTTTCCCTCAATGTTTCTACTCTTGCATTGGAATCACCCGATTTTTCTGCTCTAGCATTTGAATCACTATAACATAAAATGATTCTACTCTTGCATTGGAATTACTATAACTTAAATCCATAGGTTTATATTGAAATGGTAGTCCTTTAAGATCCGTAATACTCTTTTAAACAATAGCAAAACCAATGGAAAAATCAAATATGCCACATGTCACAATCTGAGCATTCCACATGTCACCTTGGAAGCAAGATCTCAACATTTTAACAACAAAATTTATAAAAAATTCCTTGAAAGCGTTTGATGGCAAGTTGAAACTTGTATTTATTGAAAGGGAATTGGAATTAGATGTTGAGGAGAAAGAGCATCCACTCCTTCCTCTAGAGATGTTTTGTAGCACTGGCGAAAGTAGATATCAGCAGTTTAAACATAAATTTCAAACACAAATTTCATAGGAACATTGCTTTGCACAACTTGAGTGCAATTGGAAATATTCTTAGAGAAAGAGCGGGCGCTCTTTCTCCAAGTTGTCTACTTTTACAAATCCCTCATAAAGGAAGGGGCGGCTGCCCCTTCTTGTTCCCATAACTCTATTCATAATAGTTTTAAGAATGCAAGAAGGGTGAGTCGATCCTTCTTGTGTTCGTCATTCTTGATATAGGTGAATTGATGGATATGGTTGTTCACAATTATCTACTAATCGAAGCAGCGGATCCCTACTATTTACAGCAAGAGTTGAAAGTCTAGAATTCTCAAATTGGCCTTCGTAGATTAAATTTTTTTACACTAATCTTGTAAATGAATGGTCGGCTGAACCCTTGTTGTGGTAAGCATTCTGCCAGTGTTCACCCTTATGGATATAAATGAATTGACGGTCTAGCCTTTGTAGGTTGAATAATTTTACATTTCTTCTCACAATTTGCATGGAAGTGGAAGTATTCTCAAAGAAAGAGCGGCCACTCTTTCTTGAAGTTATATATTTTTACAAATCCCTCATAAAGGAAGGGGTGACCGCACCTTGTTGTGGTATGTATTCTTCCAGTGCTCACCATTATGGATATAGATGAATTTGACATTACTTTGCATAATTTTCCTTCAAGTGGAAATATTCTCAAAGAAAGAGCGGCCGCTCTTTCTTTGACTTGTCTATTTTTACAAATCCCTCATAACGGAAGGGGAAGCCAACCCTTTTTCTACCCATAACTCTATTCATAATCATTCTAAACTTCTAGGATGCAAGAAGGGTTGGTTGATCCTTCCTCTGATGGCCAATCTGGCTATAGGTGAATTGCTGAATAAGGCTGTTAAAAGTTATCCACTAAATGAATGGGCAGATCACAAGTACTTACAGTGGGAACTGGAAGTCCCGAATTCTCAACCTGGCCTTCGTAGATTAAATGTGTTTACACTTCACTCATAAATGAAGGGTCCACTGACCCTTGTTGTGGTAAGTATTCTACCAGTTCTCACAACTTTGGATAGAAATGAATTGACGGTATAGCCTTCATAGGGCCTTGTAAGTGAAAATATTATCAGAGAAAGAGCGGCTTTGTCTTCTTTCTCCAAGTTTTCATTTATCCCGACTATGGATGGCGGAAACATTAAATTCACGGCAATTTTTCAATTAGCATTTTATAACAGGATAATCTTGTATTTTCTTCAATCCTTAAGCTACAATTATATTGTTGGCAACATTTTTTCCCTTCAGGTCCATGGAAGGAGGGTTAAGGTCGAATTAGAAGACCCAAGGGATGTCTAATGGGATCTCTGGATATGAATTTGTAGCGCGTAAATAAAATAATAAAATATCCTAAGCTAATTGATATTGAATAAAGTGTCAGGAAATTTTGATATTGAATAAAGTGTCAAGCAATTTTGATATATTGTTTGTGATTTAATCTTAAAAGTTAAGGATCATAACTATTTCTTAAAACCAAAAAATTCTTTTTTTTTTGACACAAATGATTAAAGAGCTTTTATATTAAAAGGATGGAACAAATTACATAGCATAGGGGAGACTGGTCCCCAAAAACAAGAGCTGTCGAAATAGTCCCTTCATATTTCAGTCTCTCATCTTCAAAACAGGCCTTATGCCTGCTACTACTGAAAATTTTAACAAAGTGACCTAAGAGAAACTTGTAAGAGAAATACATATCAGAAGGATTACAAAATTCAAGCCCAAATAGAGCTGCTAAAATGCCAAGAAGGGAACACAAAGAAGGAGTCAATTGCCATGATGGGGATGGGCATTCTTTTCCTTGCCTCCTATTGTTGCACCTGCAATTTCATCCTTGCCTCTTGTTGCTTCACCTGCAATTTCATCATCATTGTTCGGGATGACGGATGGGCTATTTCTACCACTGTGTCTAATAAAATCAACGTTATCCTCCATTACCCTGAGGCTACTATGGAAAAAATCAAGCTTTCCCACCAGCTTCTCGAAGCAGTCTTTTATCTTGACATTGATAGCCCAAACATTAGAGTTAGAAATTTGAACGGAGGTAGCGAGGCGAGAAATTGCGTTCTTCATGTCGGAGAAGTCACCTCGAAGCGAACGGACCTGAGTTTCCAGGTCCAGAATTTGAGTGAGAACTTCGGGGGAAGGGCTATACTTCCCATGAGGAGAGTCAATGTTAACCAGACCACCATTTCTCAATGCATGCTACCAAGTTTTGTTGCCTCCCAGTTCTCTCGGGCTACCACGAAACTGCTGCGTAGGAGTAGAAATAAACCTAGAGTCAGGAGTCGAGAGGACATTGCAATTTTGGCTTCCAGAATCAAAACCACAGGTAGAATGCTAGACAGGGTCCATGATTTTTTGATCCTAACCAAAGTCAAGAGGAACCCATCTTTTTCCGCTCCATGGTCCTCAGCTTTGGAATGGTCGTGGCAAGCCTTCTTTGTTTGGATACTACGAGAGAGTTCATTACCACTAGTGTTGTGTCCATGAAAAATATGAGAGACGTATCGCTTTGAGCCAACCCCCCCGGAGTGCCTCTGGGAAGACTTCCTACATTTGCGACATTGCAGAGCAGACATACACAAATTGGTATCCTCCATATTCAGACCAAATAAGAGAATTTAGAGAAAATTGTTGGGAGAACCTTTGCAGGGAGAGACATGCAAGATACAGAGTGCGCCACCTTCATGCATGAAATAACGACTAAAAACCTTGGGACTAGTCTGCATCGATCTCCTGCAAGCGAAAACTTGGGACTAGTCTGCATCGATCTCCTGTCTAGGGTGACCGCCAGTTTAGACAAGGAGACATTTGTAAGGAGCGAGAGAATCCTGAGGTGATTTGGCCATTAAAGGATTTCATCAAAAGGTTGAGACCCAAGGGTTCAAGGGGTAAGGCATGAAATGGTTTAAGGACATAGCTAAGGGACCCAATTATCCACTAGGAGGAGGTCGTTTATTATAACATGACCACAATTCAAGCCTACACCAATATTAGCCATGGTTTTCCATGAAATGTTTCCAATTATCAAGACTACATTGTGGTTGGCATACACTAATTATGAAATTCCTTTTTAAGCATTATGAAAAAAATTTAGTGAACCATAGTGCCTTGCATTTTGCATATGGATAAATGGTATCAAATTAACAAGATTTCAATCCAATTATAGGGAATAAAAAACCATTAATTACATGAAATAAAAATAATTAGTGAGAATTGTTGCAATGCAAAAGGTTATATACAACAATTGATTGAGCATTATTTATTACATGAAATGAAAAATAATTAGTGAGAATTGTTGCAACGCAAAAGGTTATATACAACAATTGATTGAACATTATCAATAATGTTATCGTTATAACTACAATGTTACATGATCCTAGATTTAATATATAAATACTGATTGAACATTATCAATCATGTTATCATTATAATTATAATGTTACACGATTTTGATGTTGTCAATTTAAAATTGACACAGTATTAATTTGTGCGAAAGTATTGAAATTGATGTTGTCAATTTAAAATTAACACAGTATTAAAATTGATTTCTTTCAGCTTCCACAGAGAAAACTAAAAACAAATTGTTCATCCAAAATTATCCGATCATCATGGCTCCGAGATTGACCAATACAAAAACTTGCTTATATAAAGCAACTACAAAAAGCAGAAATATATTATTACTTATTTTATGAATACACATACACATTTAAAAAACAATATTATCATATTTACCCCCACATAATATATTTATAAAACAATTGTCTTGCACATCCTAATACATATACCTTAATTTTTCATGATTTGTGTGTTGACATCTTCCAAAATAAATCGCATGCGTTTTAATCAGAAATTAAAAACACCTATCCTAGGAACAACCTTCCCTTCAATATCAAAAGCCTTGAGGTAGGAAACATTGTAATAATCAAAATTGCTTGATTGTAATGGGAGAGTGTTTTTTTTTGTAAAGATACGAATTTATATTAAGGTAATAGAAGTACAGTAGAGATTACAGTCAGCGGTGGTCTTATCTAGAGGTGCCAGCCATAGATATCAGCAGAGTTGTGGCGATTCAAAATCAAACTATACAAAAAAACCCTGCCCATTGTAGGGAAACCAGGGTGAGTATCAGGAGTAGTCATTGCCATAGAGTCATACAAAAAATTGACAGTCATAGGCATAACCAAAACAAACAAAAAGTAAGAGAGACATCAGAAGAACCTCCTCAACCAGTTGCAGAGGGACCTTCTGCATCAGAAGGTGTCTCCTCCAGAATTGGGCAGCTGTAGTAATCTGTGTCCTTCCAATCGCTTGCAGGTGTTGGACTAGCATTCCCGGGTGTCGAAGCAGCAATCCCAGGTGTCTACGTAGCTCTCACGGGAGGTAGAGTAGTCTTCGCAGAAGGACGAGTTGCATGAGCAGGGAGCTTGACCAACTAAGGTGTCGTCTTCCAGGGCATGACAGGAATGAAACCAGTCGGCTCATTAAGTGTACGCTTGGCCAAGATCGGGCCCAAGGTCGATGGGATGGGGAAGGAGGTGTGTGGTTTCTCCTTTCCCTTCATAAGGTTCCTGCTACGTGTCAAAAATGACATGATACCCCCTGGTTTGGAATTATCCATGCCAAGAGGAGTGGATAGAGTTCCAAGGGTGGCTTCAGGTCTGACAGTAGACATGGCGGCGCCAGGTGTATTGTTCCCAGGATGATTGTCGCGGCCAAAGGGAGGAGTGGCGGCATAGGAGCCCCAATTGAGCTGGTGTTCCAGTGTGTCGAGGGTGGCAGCCAATTTTGGCAGAGTATCCTGCATGATTTGGGTAGCGTGGAGAGAAAGGGTCCAATTAGTCTGCATGTCCTCAATAAGTTGTCCTAACATGTTCTTCACAAGCCAATTGCGGTCCCAGGACTGCTCCTGATTCCTATTGGCCAAAATGTCCACAATTATTGTAGCCTCCCAGTTATCAATCAACAAATGGACTGAAATGGAGACTTCAGCAGCATAGCCCTCCCTGGTGTGACTCGTCTCCAGAGCTACATATTTTTGCTTGCTCTTGGTCTTGGTACCCTTTGGCCTGCCCATGGGATCCAATGAGAAGATGTTACAGGTGCAGGTAAACGAGAGCGTGAGGAGAACTCGAGCATGAGGAGCCTCGAGAAGAACCAGGTGAGTGCAAATGTGTAGCGCAGAGGGCCATGACAGAACATAGTAGCGTGAACCTGGCAGCCTGAACTTCGCACGTCGGAGATCCATGTGAATTGTTTCTAGGAAGGATGAGGAGACATTGGGGGTAGGGGAATTAAAGAACCTAGTGACTTGATGTCGCATGGCTGAACTCAAAATTAATACATTGATCTATGGAGGAGACATGTGGGTAGGATCCCCAACATGGAGGAGTTGCGTGGGCAGGTGTGATGGGAAAAGGTGGTTTCGCAAATGGAGGAAGGTGGTTTTCCTTACCGCCCTTCTTACTTGTGAAATCATGTGGTGCTTCCATGTGGAGAGCGGTTTTAGATTTCGCAACCACCCATCCCTCTGTCCTTGCGTGCATGTTGGGGATGCGAAACAGACGTGGGACTGTTGATCTTTTCCGCGATATAAAATGGTTTATACATTGGAAGTGATCCTGAACCTGACGGTGCCAATGGTAAATGATGGATTGTATCACTCGTGTGAATAATCTCATCACGTTTATGATGGATTGTGTTTATGTGTCACGATGTATAGATGATATCCCTCCACACTATGATAATTAATGTCACAAACTTTTATGCATTGATACTGTGATGATATCCCACCCACTGGCTACATTGAAACTTAAAGTTCAAACTCTGTTTTCTCTCAGGACCGAGGTTTTCTTTTGCTGAGGTGGAACCGAGAAGAGTGTTGGGTGGGTAGAGCAGTAAGATTGGTTTGAAGAATCGACTGCTAGTTTTTCAATTGGCAGGTGTTTATATTATTCAAACAATATACTTTTGGGTCTGCTCTTCTTGAGAATGTGGTGAATGATATAGCAGCTTCTACTTCACCGAGTGTAGCACAAATCAATTCTAGAATAATCAAAGCCACGTGGCACAATCTGAGCATTCCATGACTCAACTTGGAGACTAGATTTCGACATTTGAACGACAAAATTTACGGACATTCGCTACAAAGAGTTTTCTGTCAAGTCCAGATTTCATTAGAGAAAGTGAGGTTGCTCTTTCATTAGGTTGTTCTATTTCGGTGTGTTGGAAGTAGATGCTGAGGAGAAAGAGCATCCACTCCTTCCCACAGGGATGAGTTTTGCGTAGTGGCTAAACTAGTTATCAACACTTTAAACACATATTTCATTGGAACATTGCTTCACACATTTTTTTGGAAAGTGGAAATATGCACAGAGAAATATCGGCCGCTCTTTCTCCAAGTTCTATTTTTACAATTCCCTCGTAAGAGAAGGTGCCGACGATCCTTCTTCTCCCCAATATTATTTTCGGTATAGCTTGAGACTGCAAAAAGAGTCAGTCGATCCTTCTTCGTCTTCACCGTTCTTGATATCGTTCAATTTCTAGATAAAGGTTTTCACAATTATTTACCAAACTAAGGGGCAGCCGGCCCTTCTTCCGCTTTTCTAGAATGCAAGAAGGGTCGGTAGATACTTCTTTCATTTACCATTCTAGATATAGGTAACATGTTGGATGTAGTTGTCCACAATTATCTCCTAACTGAAGGGGCAACCGATCCTTCTCTTCAGAAAATGGAATTCAGGAGAAACATTTTTATATGTTGGGACTTAGATGATGTTCAGGTACCTACTATTTACAGTGGAAGTCAGAAGTGAGGAATTGTCGACATAGCCTTCATAGATTAAATATATTTAAATTTATGGCATAAATGAAGGGTCGGCCGACCGTTGTTGTGCCTAGTATTCTTCCCTTGTTCACAATTTTGGAAATACATGTATTGACGACCTAGGATTTGCAGGTTGAACATTTTTAATATTCCATCATAAATGAATGGGAGGGAGACGCTTCTTCTACCCAATATTCTTTTCGTAATATTTCTAGGCTGCAAGAAGGGTCGTTCGAGCCTTCTTGTGTTCGCTTCTACTACAAGCAGGGGCGTCTGATTCTTCCATTCCAAAAATTGGAAGTCCAGAAAGAAAATATTTGCATAATATCAGCATTAATGCCGGATGTATCATTGTAAATGTTACCAAGACTTTAAATGCAAGTCTTCCATTTCCCTATCCATCAAAAGGTGTCGATACATTGTCAAAGGCTGTTGGAGGTTATATTCAATGGTATGTATCTGAGATCGTTAACAAGATTGGGTCCACTCTTCGCGAGAATGAGGTGAATGATATACCAGCTTCTACTTCTATGAGTGTATCACATATCATAACAACTGAGTCAGAATAGATCTTCTTTTATTATGAGAAAAGTTAAGTTGTTACATAAGTGTTCAGAAAGCAAGGATTGCATTTCCATAGGTTTGGTAACAAATGTGAGTGGGACTAATTTTGTTGGGGGAACATTTTTGGGTGACTTCTCCTTTGGTGTTCTGGTGGATGAAATGGTGTTTTCTTGTATGGAATGTTGTCCAGGGTTGAGCAGTGGAAGTTTTTTTATATGGCCGATTAAAATAATAATCATTTTTAATACAAAAACATTGCTTTCTGTTGCATGCAATTTCGATAATAATCAATCTAAATCTACTTTTTAAGTATTAAGAGAAAATCACAATCTTAGGTTTGTGGGACAGAAAATTAATTTGATACATCAATGTTCTTTACAGTTAATTTGATATATCAATGTTCTTGAAAGTTAATTTGTATTTTTTCATTTTCATTAAAGTTTTATAAAAGGAAAGGCCATCACGATTGATAATGGATGGTTATCTGTTAAAAAATTGGATTTGTGATCATTGTCATCATTTGCGCACTTGCTGTGGTTAAGTGTTGTAATTAACACCTTAATTACTAGTTAGTTGTGTTTAAGAATAATTGGACTTTAGAAGTGGTTTATCCGCTGCACTTAAAATCTAGTAATTATCCTCAGAGTAACTACATAAATACTAAAATTTGATCCACTATACTCAAAGTGCCAAATTTAGCGGTGCTCATAGGAGAAAATATTCTATACGAGCCAATATTATAATTAAACTATATTTCGAATAGTCAATGTGCCAAATCAAATATGCCACGTGTCACCATATGATCATTCCACATGTCACCCTCGGATACTAGATATCAACATTTAAACAACAAAATTTATAGACGTTTTGCTTCAAAGACTTTGCTGGCAAGTGAAAATATTATCAGAGAAAGAGCAGCCAAGCCTTCTTATTCCCAAAGGTGTTCTATTGTTACGATTCCCTCATAAATGAAGGGTCAACTCACCCTTCTTATTGCCAACATTCTTTTCATAATAGTTTTCACAATTAACTACGAAAAGAAGGGGCGGCTGATCCTTCTTGTTGGAAAACAAAAATTCGGAACATTGGACTTTTCACCTCTAAAAAGTCAAGTTCTTTCTGCAACCAGCAATGTGCAATCTGCAATGGGGATTACAGAATATTGGTTTTCGGTTTTGAAACATTTTCTTTCGACAACACGAAATCTGCATTGTGGATTGCGGATGCAGAAATATTCTTCAATAATTGTGGTCTTTTGCATCCGCAACCCGCAACTCGCAATTGCGGATTGCAGGAAGAGTCTTAAAATATTTTTCACTTTGCGTTTTCGCAACCTGGAACCCGCCATTGCGGATTGTGGAAATAATGTATTACGTTTACGTTTTAACCCCGCAACCATTCTTTTTCTTCCCGGATGTTTACGTTTTAACAATCAATTTTTCTTGATCCTACGGATGAGATTACACTAGGTGATTTAATGAAGTTTAACTTGCCCGTTTAGCTGAGCGGTGTTAGCACTAGCTTTGTCCTGGATGAAAGTGGGAGGTTCAATTTCTAAAAAGAATGCAAAAAGCCTCGGTGGTCTGAGAAAAATAGAATCATTTGAGTAGGTATTCACGGCCTCAAGGGTGAAATTATCAAATCCCAAGCCCGAAACTTTGCAAGGAGAATTAATTTGAACAGGTCAGCCTCCGATTATATATCTACGCAAATAAACAGTTTAGATTGACGACGGTGAAGATCTATAGTTAGGAAAAAAGGGTGAAGTGTTTTAGACGGAGATGGTAGGTTTATCCCACAAGCATCTTAAGGAGCAGATCAACGACCAATGGAGCAGATCGATGGTCGGGAATTACTTCTCTGATACGACATGCGTGGAGCAAACAAATTTTCAGATCTGTGAACTTTTGGTAGAGGCGCATGGGTTTGGACGATGCAGATCTAACGAGGCCGATATCTATGGCCGAGGTTTTGATCGCAGATCTAACTTGCATGAAACATCAACGTAAGCCAAATCCACGAAGTTGGTAAAAAGTCACACCGTTTGACGACCAGGATTCATGCAAGATCTAGATCAACGGTGGGTGACTTCCCGTGGTTTTAACTGGCAGAAAAGGAAACATGTGGTGGGATTTGAGGCCACTAGGGATCATAGAGTTAGAAAGCAACGATGATCCACGGCCCAGAACGGATCAGGAAAATAGACGACTAGGGGAGCTTCCACGCAGTAGGAGATGCAGGGGTGATAGCAAAGGATAAACAATATAAAAAACTTTCCTGCATGGAGATCTAGATTCAATCTGTCCTATTTTGCATAGGAAAGGGATAGGAGCAAGCTGTGTAGAAACAGATAGGTCAACCAGGGCCCCAAGCCAACCTTCAATGAACCAGGTAGGTTCTCTACTCTACAATAACCTATTTAATGGCTGAATTGAATGATAGAGAAATAGTTTTGATAGATAGAGACACAGAGGTCTATGACACTATGATGAATGATGTCCCCATGGAAACTGTAAAAAACAAGCTGAAACTGGTTAGGGAACGAGGTATAGATGTGCACCAGGTACACCAGTCCTATTTCCATCTGTTTATAGTCGGCCAAACCCCTACTTTTTTGGAATTTGTTGAATGGTGCGCCTCTAACTAGTCTTCTACTAAGAGGGAAATCATGGACATTGCCAATTCCAAAATCCTTTGCAAAATCAATCCCCAAACCCTTAGAAAAACCCTGTCCGTCCCAGAAGAGTTTTGCCAGAAAGCTATAGGGTATGCCGAGGAATCCCTAATTCTATTTTTTAGACAATCCCCTATTGAAGTAAAACATAATTTCTACAGGTCCTGTGTGAATCCTACTGTCCAAATACAAGAGCAAGCTTTCCCAACTGAAGCCAGACTATTCACAGAAGAATCCAGAGGTGTTATCGCCATGATGAGCCAATTCCTAGGTCTAGACTCTTATATGTATGTCACGGAACCTCTAATAAGTTTTTTTTTTTTTTTAGGCACCTGCCCCATGGAATCAAATTACACAAGACAGTCTACCCAATGTGCATGCCTCAGGTTTGATGAAGTTTTGGCTGAAAGTATACACTCCCAGCTAAAGGATTTCCAGGAAACAAGGATTTTCAGATTTCAGTCCTACTTACTAAAAATGTTCCTGGCATTCAATGAGGAAAAATTGCAAATTCCTGAGGTACTACTTACTCAGGAGATGTACACTGATTACACCAAGTTCCATGATGAGTTCATGTCTGAGGTTTATCAGGTCATTTTTCAAAAGAGGCTTCTTAGAGTCTTACCAGAAATGCAGGAGTTACTACAACTTTCTCCCGAGAAGAGGGTCGGAGATTGGTTCCTTTCAGAGCATAGCACAATCATCAGGGTTTATGGGTTTTCTTATGCACCCTACGTGCTACTAGTTTTCCTGACCCCCAGAATATTTGCATTAGAATTCATCAGACAAAAATTGAAGACATAAGCTGAGCACTTTCTAGATCACAGAAAGGGATTTGATATTGTGTTTCCATGGACTGTAGGTCCATTCTTAATAAAAAACAAAGGAGCTCTTATAGCCATCAATTGCAAGATAAAGGAGATGGGTTTCAAAACAAAAGCACCCTTAAACTATGATCCCCACCACATCATTTCCAACAGGAGGAAGGAAAGCAACAGGAAGGCTTTTGTGCATTTCAAAATTCCAAGCATAGCAAAAGCTGCAAATTTATCGGAATGTCCTAGCAGGAGCTAGATTGAAATAGACACACATGAGAGCTCCTCCCTGTTTACACAAGGGAACACACCCTCAGTGCCTAGCTCTTCTAGCCTAGTCTTATCAATGTTAGTAGCCATGCCTATGGAAAAGGGGCTTCACTCAATAAACCACTATCATAGCACGTTCATTCATGGCATAGGAAACAATACCCTAATTTCACTATATATTGGAAAATACCTTCCAAAATCTTTTTTTTAACCCCCTCCCAATATGTCTTCCCAATTTTAAAAAACCCCTATTTTCACTAGATATTGTATGTATCAATTTTTTCATTAACATTTTTTATACCCCTTTATATTTCTACCTAGTATATTGATATGATAACCCTCTTATGACCCCACATGCATTCTATAATGCACCTTGATTCTTTTGATGTATATTGTGGATGCACATTACTTCACCCACAATGAAATTTCTCAACCACGTATCATTATGATTTGCAACATCTAATGGTCTAATGAAGAGATAGGAGATCACTTCTTGTATGTCACTAGAGCCAATGTACATAGTACAACATTTAGATTGCATGTTGCAATTCCCCAATCGCTAACTAAGCCTATTGTGGGCTAGGTATCAAAGCCCCCAGGGCCTGTAACAAGCTCTAGGAGGATGACTAAACCTCCCAAGGCCTGTAATAGGCACGAGTGGTTGGGTATTAAAGCCCCCAAGGCCTATCAAGGGCCTCTAATAGGCCCTGGAGGCTTAGAGCCTCCCAAGGCTATTGGTAACAACTAGCTGAGTGCTATTGGTAACAATTGGTTGTCAATGACGATTGTCTCTCGACTATGATCGACTGGAAACCCACTTCACCACGAAACCCCTAGCCTGAAGCATGCCTCAAGAGACAATTTCCCTGCGTACTGGTCGTAAGCCCGAGCCTTGCCTCAACCCGATTTCTCATCCAGTTGTGATCTCGCCATCTTCATTTGGTAGATATTTTTCAACCCACCCATATAAAAAAGACCCCAAAGTATTTTTGCATTGTTACATTAAATAAAAAAACCCTTTGCCCCTTAATATATAAGCAATATAATTTTTAGGTTTTCATGATTATTCAATACCACAATATTAATGAATGTGATATTATATTTCCTTCTAGTGAAGCCCCCATGGCCTATGGCCACCAACTTAATAAAGTCCAACAAGGAAGATGAAAGTGTCCCTATGGAATTAGAAAGGGAAGCTGAGAGAGCCCCAAAGAGGCAGAAAACTCAGGAATCTGAGCAACATCTAGTATCTGTGCAGTCTGGTAAAGGAAAAAAGAAACAAGTGCTATCCCATCTAGTACCTCTGGGGACTGGTAAACGAAATAAGAAACAAGTGGATAAGCTACTAGCATTTGAGATCAAAGAGTATGTGTTTAACCCAACAACCACTGAGCCTGCTACCTTAAGCAAGACTAGAGATGAGTTGATAGATGAATACAAGGTGGAATCAGGGGCAGCCTCAGAGGAGTCCAATTTATATACTGAAGTAAGGAAAATTTCAAGCAAAGATGTGTCTCTAGTGACTAGCAGGAGCCTCGCTCAGAACACCATGAGTTTGGCCTTGGCCACCAAGAGCAAGGCCACTGAGATAAGGATGAATTTAGAGGACATCCTTGTCCTAGATGTAATAAAATTGCACAAAGAAACCGGGGAGGTTATTTATACTAAACTGTTGAGGACAGATTTGGAGCTATCAAAGGTACAGGTCAGTAAGAGTAAGGTTTCCAGCCAGCTCAAGCAGGAAAAGATGGAAAACAAAGCTCATAAGGCAAAGATCAAGAAATTGCACGGTGACCTAGTGGCCACTGAGGGCCAGCCTACTAAAATAGCCAACATTCAAAACCTACTCAACCCAGTTAATAGTAGTCTTTGAGCTAATAGAACCGGAGGAAAAGAAGGAGAAGTTGCAAACTGACTTGACAGACTGTAGGGCCAAGCTATTGAAGCTTGAAGAGAAGGAAAAACAATGGAAGATAGATATAGCCACTATGGTGGAAGGTGAGAAAATCACAAAGGCCAGAGTGGAAGATACTGAGAAGAAACTGTAGGAGAAAGACCAAGAAGTAGAAAGCATGGCCACACCATCCATAGAGGTTGGTGATTTCTCCCTGGTAGGGGCTATAGCCGAAGCTAGTCTAGAAGACGTGGAAATAACAAGATTAAAAAGGTAGAATGTGAATATGAAAACCCTGAAGGATAATGCAGAAAGAGAAAAGGAGTCCTGGGAAGCCAATCACCAGCAGTTGCAGGGTAAATTTGATGAGTTGGAAAGAAAAGTTATACGGCAGACTTCCTTGCTAGAAACCAGGCAGGTCATCTGGGATGGCATGATTGAAGAAGCAGGAAAATTGAGTCCCTTCCTCGATTTTGTCTTGGACAAGAAAGCAGTGATAAAATTAGCCAAGAAAAGTATGACAGTAGAAAATGAGAAATTGAACAAAAAACCTGTAGATTATACTGAGAATGCCATTGATTTCTTGAACGGCTTATCTGAGGAGTAGGTTAAGACAACTGGTGTAACAGATAGGGTTTCCATCATCATTGGAGCCAAAAAAGTGATGCACAAGCACCAAGAGATAAAGGCTATTCAAGCTAAAATAGATGTCATGGCACAGCACATCAAGTATTTCATAGACATGATTGACCCTTTGTTCGAGAAAGGGTTACCTCCCTTTTGGGAGGAGGATGGAACAATGCTAACAGAAGGAGAATATCACAAGAAATTGGCAGGATGTAAAGTGGATTTCATATATTTTGCAGGTATGGATCAGTTTCTATTAGTGAAGACAGTGGTAGAGAAAATGGAAAAGGATTTTGAGTTAAGCATGATGTTCAAGGAGGCTAGTGCACATCTACGAAGCTACTCTTACAGGGACCACACTGATATATGAGTCCTAATGAAGGAGTTGGCCACCTCAAAGCTGCCAGTTGCCCAGCTATGGAAGCTTGTTGAGAAATATGGGAAGGGAAAGTTGATATTGAACCACTGAAGCATTTTGTTTATTTTGTTAGAGTCTATTGTCTTTCGGTAAAAATGCTTAGTAATTTTGTAAAAGGAAATTGAGCCAGTTTTTCCAGCATTGTCATTTTGTTCTAACAAAATCCCGAGGGTGGAAAACCCATTTGAATAGGTGTCACCTACATTGTAACAACTTCCTGTTGAGGTAGCTCGAGCTCGAAGGATCTGAGCATCTACATAAGCAATGTAATAGAAGGAGAAAGGGTTTGAAACTTTTGTTGGACTCGTGAATTCCCTGTGTTAAGCACTCTGAGATATATTTTAATAAAATCTGGCTAGGCAGAGCAAGGTTTTCTAGCATAGATTCCTGTGTTATTCGTCTTACATTCTGTTTACTTCTTCTCTTATGTGAATGTTTCTCTCACTGTTTAATTCATACTGTTATGCTTTTTCATGATTGGTTAAGTGTTGTATTGGGACAGGCTTCATACATATGATGCTATATTGCTTTCATTTCAAGCATCCACTACCATTTTCTGCTAAAGTCGGTATAGAATTCATTATCATATTCTCTATATTGATGAATTGTTCATATCTTTTTCTTTACTCACCAAACAAAATCTCTTTGACTGTGAGCGAGTGGCTATCCTTCCTCTGATTAGTTTTTTTTGCACATCACTGTCATGTTTAATCATATTTGTATGTTTTGACTCCACTGTCCAATGAGTTTGTCCACTTTGCTTTCAACCAAACAAAATTTCCATAACAATATTCATTCATATGTATTTGGCCTTGTTTAAAATTCCATGAGAGATCCCTCTCTGGAGGGGAAGAAGCTAGCTTACCTTTCTTGAAGTGTTTTTGTGGTTACCCCAACTTGGCCTTTCTGCAACCTTAAGGTACAATTCGGGTTCTAATAGTCGGTATCTTCCATAGTTTGTTACAGGATACTTCCTGTAAACCATGTGATGAAAATCTTTTGGGAATTTTGTGAAAGGGGTCGGTTTTAGTCGCTCCTGAGGATGCCTTTTAGTTTCAATTTCTAAAAGGGAGTATATATTGTGTAACTCTTTTTGTAATTATTATTTAAAGGGTAGAGGTGTCATGGGGTAGGGGGGAGAAAATCAACAAAAGAAGGCTAGAGACACTCTGATTGATGCAGAGATTGTAATTTTTTGCAACTTTGAATTAATACAGTTAGTCCTTCTCTTCATTCCTCTTTTGTTAATTGATCAAATTTCTTTGATGAATGTTGATTTTCACTTTAGATTATTTATGAACACTGTTTAATTTTTTCAATCAATAATCCATACATTGATCTATAGTTTGGATTTATCCTTACTCATGATCTGTGTGTCTTTTATGTTTTAAGTGAATTTATTTAATTAAAACATTTATCTATTTTTGCAAATGAGTAACATAATGTTACTTTTTCAATTAGCATTCCAACTACATGGTAATCTTGCATGTGCCTAATCCTTAAAAATACTATGAGTGAATTTTCATTTGCTGATTGTGGTGCGGTTAAACCCACATTATAACCTTGCTATACTCAATGTGCCAAATCAAATATACCACATGTCACAATATGATCCTTCCATGTGTCACCATAGGATACCAGATATCAACATTTTAACAATAAAATTTAAAGACGTTTTGCTTTAAAGAATTTGCTAGCAAGCAGAAATATTCTTAGAGAAAGAGTGGCCTCTCTTTCTCCACTCTTTCTCGAATGTATTCTATTGTTACAATTCCCTCCTAAATGAAGGGTTGGAAGACCCTTTTTATTCCCAATATTCTTTTCCTAATAGTTTGACATTGCAAGAAGGGTTGGTCGGTCCTTCTTGTATTATCCATTATGGCTATATCTGAATTCATGGATAAAGGTTTTGACAATTAACTAGGTAAAGAAGGGGTGGCCGATCCTTCTTGTCATAAAACGGAAGTAGGGACAAACCATTTTTATATGATATAACTTCCAAACTATTCTATTTTTACAATTCCCTCGTAATTGAAGGGTCGGACGACCCTTCTTATCCCCCGTATTATTTTTATAATAGTTCAACACTCCAAGAAAGGTTGGTCAATGCTTCTTATTACCAATATTATTTTCATAATATTTCGACACTGCAAGAAGGGTCGATCAATCCTTCTTGTGTTCTCCATTATGAATATAGTTGAATTGTTGGATAAAGGTATTCATAGTTAACTACGAAAAGAATGGGAGGCCGATCCTTCTTGTCAAAAAACGAAAGTCGAGACAAACTATTTTTATATTTTAGGTAGTTATCTTCTTACAGTCAAGGTCTTAATTTGCAGTTTGATAATGAATAAAAGAATACAGTCCATTAATGTTGGGCATTAGTCATAAGTGAATCCAATATCAATTTTAGCAAAACATTGGTGAATACTTTGATGCGGTAAACCAAAGCATAAACATATGAATTCTGATTTAATATTACTTTCATCCAAGCATGAAGAATAACATAATGGAAAAGATTTACTGGAAATAACAATTAATAGAGAAAGGAAGGAAATTTATAGACTCTCATTAATAAATAGTTTTTTCATCAGTGGTACAATTATATTCAACACATTCCATGTATAATTTCAAAAACAAGCAACACATGCATTCCTTTCTAGACACACCATAATGATAATTAAAATTTAACAGTGATCAACACGAGGACCTAGGTTGAACGGAGGACCTAGTCAGGTGGCCGACGTAATATCCTCCAACATATCCCCCATGAACAATACCTCTCTTCATCTCGAAAGTTGGTACCGGAAACTCCCTTGGGTGGAAATGGGTTGTCATGTCTATAAAGTACAGTCCTACCTTCTACTTGTTGTTGCTTCTTCTTACTGCAGCAAGTCAAAGGCAGAAGGACTATGATTTCTAGACATGAAGGACTGTACTAAAACAAAATTCGATGACTGCTTCAAGTTTCTTTCAAAGAATGAAACCAAATCATTCACTGAATACATCATACCTCTTGCACAAGGTGGTAGTATAAGGTAACCTTTAAAAAGTGTTGAAAATCCCATTGTAATCCAAGGATTCCAACTTCCATCCCCATTAACTTGGCCTAGTTACTTGTGGATACAGGCTGGAGAATCTTTAGAAAGCCTCCTACTCTGATGATTTTCCCACCTTCAGCTACAAAGGGAATATTCTTGCAAGGACTGGTAAGCTCTCCCGGCCAGATGTAGTTATTTGTTGATGAATTATAGTGCACAAAATGTGCGACGGTGATAACAAGTTTATTGTCTACTAAGTCTGATACTACATCATCCGAGAGTAGCTCAACAAACTTTGAGATAGAATGCTCTGTAATTTAAGATGCTGATTCAACCACTTGCACAGTTTCTCACCTTCCCAAGGACCTAAACCTTCTTGTACTAAAACAACATTCGACGACTGCTGCAAGCCTAATGTTGACGAATGCAACAGCGCATGTTGTCTTCGAGAAAGCACAGTCCTTCCTTCTACTTTCGCTGCTTCTTCTCCATATGTCCCCTCCTTGTTGCATACCAATTAGTTATTGAAAGAAGATTGATGGATAGAAGATGGATGAAAACATGATTAGTGCCAAGGAACATAATGAAAAATCCATGTATTGGGACTTCGAGCGTGCTCAAAGCCTTCTTCTTGGCGCAAATAGAAGAAGATAACAACATGGTCGGGTATTAAAACAACATTCGAAGACTGATGATGGGATTTCCATCCCATCATATCCTTTCATGTCTACTTTTAACTCCCGAAGAGTAGCAAGCGGAGAGCGTAGATATGGCGGTATCGCATCTCTCTCGAATACCTACATAGCAAACAAATAACTATTTATCACGCTGCTGTAAAAAGAAACCATTTTTAACAAATGCAAAAAAAATTGTTTTATTGTAGCTAGGGTAGCGCGTGAGCACACATATCATCATGCACAATAAAAACAGAGAAACTATTCCTAAATTGCCAAGTTCACCATAACAGGGGATGGCCAGATAGTTGGTCTGAAAAGCCCGCTTAGACAAGTTAGCTCCTAACACCATAGTTAGTGGAAGCAAAGGAATTCAACCAATGAAATATACTTTGCAAATGATAAGCAAATACTTAAATTAGATGTGTGTATAATAATGACTACAAAAATTCTTTCTTGCTGAGAAAAACCTTTTGCAGATATGTAGTCATTCAAGGTTAGGAACTTGCTCCAATAAGTTGAGAAGAGGAAGAGGCTTTTGAGTATGGATATCAAGATTGTTCAATGATTTTAGGCTACCTATTATCTCCACAAATCTCTCTTCAAGAAAATGGTGTATTATGGTCGAATTCCAGTCCAATTAAATTACTTCCACATTCCATTTTGAGGTCCACAATTGCATGAGAAAGCTCGTGAAATAGTACCCCGTTGAACATAACTTTGTTCATAGCACCCCATTGACTCTTACACCATTTTCATGAATTGAAACAAGAGTAAGAAGAAGATGACAACATGATCTGGAGGCACAAAGATTCGAAGATAGCCTAGAAACGGTGGTATTGCATCTCTCTCGAATACCTGCATAGCAAACAAATAACTGTTTATCATGCTACCGTAAAAAGAAACCATTTCCAACAAATGCAAAAATAATCGTTTTATTGCAGCCAGGGTAGCGCGTGAACACACATATCAGCATGCACAATAAAAACAGAGAAACTATTCATGAATTGAAATAAGAGTAAGAAGAAGCTGACAGCATGGTCTCGTACTAAAACAACATTCGACGACTGCTGCAAGTGTTGATGACCCCAACAACACAACGTTGTCTTAGAGAAGAAAGATTCCAAGACTGCTAATATCCCTATGTACCCTCCTCATTGCATACCCAAGAACATAATGACAAATCCATGTATTGGGACTTCGACAGTGCTAATCTCCCTATGTCCCCATATCAGTTTGCTTTGATATGGCGCATGGTTAGCCTATATATAGTGAGTGGCCACTTTGTTTATGGATTGAATGGGATGGGAGTCTGGGATGGATGTGTTAAGATTCAATATGCTAAGACAGAAAATAGCAGCATTACATTCCATTTCTTAATAATAGCATATACAGGATCACTGAAGAAACAACAAGCATAGCATAAACACAAGAGACAGAGATTTATCCTGGGAAACCCTCATGGGGTAGAAAACCCAGCAAAGCTTCCTCAATATAGATGACCAGCAATATACAAAGATGAAACCCTGAGACATGATCTCCTCCTCCACAATAGCAGACCTCTCCTCCACAAGTGCGCTATCCTCAAGTGAGTGTGTGTGTCAAATGAGGAACACACCTCCTCTATTTATACACTACACTGACATGTATTTTACAAAGGTACACGTAGGCTCGTATTTAACCAATGGGTTAAATACCCCACTACAACTGACTGGGCCGACCCCTCTAGGGTGGTCTAATAACCCTTTGACCCACATAACATATACAGGGCCGACCCCCACTAGGGAAGTCTAATAACCCGAGTTACCACATTCCGACGGAGGAATAAACATCTCCGGATATACAATAAGATCTTCACGGAGGAATGAAACATCTCCGGAATAATAAAGTACAAATATAATATTCTTTGAAGTTACAATATCTCAACACTCCCCCTTAACGAGAAGGATATTATAACAACATCTGCACGAGCAAGGAGTCATCAACATCATACATGATACATCTATAAATCATTGGAAGCTTTCTCAACATCATCAGTAACTTAAGCAGTTACTGGAACATCTTCAATACTGGAACATCGACATCTTCAGTATTGAGTCTTTATCTTCTGTAGCACTTGAACAGCTACAACAATATCATCATCTGGATCCTCACGATTATCGTCATCACACGATCATCAGCATCGTCATCTCACGATCATCAGCATCGTCATCGCACGATCATCAGCATCGTCATCTCATGATCATCAGCATCATCATCGCACGATCATCAGCATCGTCATCTCACGATCATCATCATCGTCATCTCATGATCATCAGCATCGTCATCACATGATCATCAGCATCGTCATCACACGATCATCAGCATCGTCATCACACGATCATCAGCATCGTCATCACACGATCATCAGCATCGTCATCACACAATCATCAGCATCGTCATCACACAATCATCAGCATCGTCATCACACGATCAACAACATCGTCATCTAGATCATCACGATCAGCAGCATCGTCATCTAGATCATCACGATCAGCAGCATCGTCATCTAGATCATCACGATCAATAACATCGTCATCTAGATCATCATGATCAACAACATCATCAATACAAGTATAAATATCATTAATACAAGTATCCTCATCAATACAAGTATACACATCATCAATACAAGTATCCTCATCAATACAAGTATACACATCATCAATACAAGTATCCTCATCAATACAAGTATACACATCATCAATACAAGTATCCTTATCAATACAAGTATGCACATCATCAATACAAGTATCCTCATCAATACAAGTATACACAATAGCAGCATACCCTGCAACACACAAGATCCAATTACGGGATGATCAATCCCTCTCACTTTAGGACATAGGTCCAAGGATGATACAATCCTGATCTGCTTACGGGATGATCAGTCCCTCTCAGTTTAAGACAACTCTCATGTCCATGGATGATGCAATCCAGATCAACTTACAGGATGATCAATCCTTATCACTTTAAGACACCTCACCACGTCTAGGGACGAGGCAATCCCAATCTATTTACTGGATGATTAGTCCTTATCACTTAAGACATCTCACCATGTCTAGGGACGAGGCAATCCCAATCTATTTACAGGATGATTAGGCCTTATCACTTTAAGACATCTCACCATGTCTAGGGACGAGGCAATCCCAATCTATTTACAGGATGATTAGTCCTTATCAGTTTAAGACATCTCACCATGTCTAGGGATGAGGCAATCCCAATCTATTTACAGGATGATTAGTCCACTCAATCTCATTTAGGACTATCCTTCCTTTCAAAATTACTGGATTTACTGTCCAAGGATGATTTAATCCATTCAATTCATTTAGGACTATCATTCCTTTCGGAATTACTGGATTTATTGTCCAAGGATGATTTAATCCACTCAATTCATTTAGGACTATCCTTCCTTTCGGAATTACTGGATTTACTGTCCAAGGATGATTTAATCCACTCAATTCATTTAGGACTATCCTTCCTTTCGGAATTACTGGATTTACTGTCCAAGGATGATTTAATCCACTCAATTCATTTAGGACTATCCTTCCTTTCGGAATTACTGGATTTACTGTCCAAGGATGATTTAATCCACTCCATTCATTTAGGACTATCCTTCCTTTCAGAATTACTGGATTTACTGTCCAAGGATGATTTAATCCACTCAATTCATTTAGGACTATCCTTCCTTTCGGAATTACTAGATTTACTGTCCAAGGATGATTTAATCCACTCAATTCATTTAGGACTATCCTTCCTTTCGGAATTACTGGATTTACTGTCCAAGGATGATTTAATCCACAACTGTACATTTAGGACCAACGTCCAAGGATGACTTAATCCTCAACCGTACATTTAGGACCTACATCCAAGGATGACTTAATCCTCAACCGTACATTTAGGACCTACGTCCAAGGATGACTTAATCCTCAACTATACATTTAGGACCTACATCCAAGGATGACTTAATCCTCAACCGTACATTTAGGACCACGTCCAAGGATGACTTAATCCTCAACCGTACATTTAGGACCTACGTCCAAGGATGACTTAATCCTCCACCGTACATTTAGGACCATGTCCAAGGATGACTTAATCCTCAACCGTACATTTAGGACCTACGTCCAAGGATGACTTAGTCCTCAACCGTACATTTCGGACCTACGTCCAAGGATGACTTAATCCTCAACCGTACATTTAGGACCACGTCCAAGGATGACTTAATCCTCAATCGTACATTTAGGACCTACGTCCAAGGATGACTTAATCCTCAACCGTACATTTAGGACCACGTCCAAGGATGACTTAATCCTCAACCGTACATTTAGGACCTACGTCCAAGGATGACTTAGTCCTCAACCGTACATTTAGGACCTACGTCCAAGGATGACTTAATCCTCAACCGTCCACCAAGGACTTCATTCTCGAAGACATATGTCTACAGCTCTTCTTTAGGACTGAACTCCAGGGATGATCCAATCCCCTCACATGTTCACCACGAACTTCATTCACGAAGACATACGTCTACGGCTCTCTTTAGGACTGAAAGTCCAAGGATGATCCAATCCCCTCACATGTTCACCAAGAACTTCATTCACGAAGACATACGTCTACGGCTCTCTTTAGGACTGAAAGTCCAGGGATGATCCAATCCCCTCAAGTCCACCGAGGACTTCATTCTCGGAGACCTTACGTCTACGGCTCTCTTTAGGACTGAAAGTCCAGGGATGATCCAATCCCCTCAAGTCCACCAAGGACTTCATTCTCGGAGACCTCATGTCTACGGCTCTCTTTAGGACTGAAAGTCCAGGGATGATCCAATCCCCTCAAGTCCACCGAGGACTTCATTCTCGGAGACCTTACGTCTACGGCTCTCTTTAGGACTGAAATTCCAAGGATGATGCAATCCTCACATGTATTCTCATCAATTACTATCGATCCTGGGAACCCATACAGAACCTGATTCACACTTCTTCTTTAATTACACCATTAAGCGAATGGTCTTATCTAGCCACTTCGAGCAAACATCTCATCATGATTCTCTTCTTCTTTCTAAGAGAATCTTCTAGCCATAAGCCTTCTATAGTGTGTTTGATTTGAAAATCCTTTTTTTTTTTTTTTTTTAACATCCATCGCTTGTTCAGTGTTCATCATTCATCATGATCTTTCCTACAAATCAAAATTAAGTACATGATTAGTAATACTTCATAATCATCAAATCATATTGACATGATAACCTATTATGCATACAGATATCATTTACATAGTTATGCAACTATTTTGACAAATACTTTGGCACAACACTTTCCCATATCCTGTATGCATACAGTGGCTATCTAGATGCCTTCCATCTCTACCAGAACATACTATCGAGAGTGTGCACAGCTCTCAGCATGTCGGCAAAGAGGTTTCATTCTAGACAAGCAACAATGGAATGTTTGTCCAACTTACCAATCATATGCATATTAGTAGTATACTGTTCAATGCTCTATGAATGTTTACACTCAACATCATATATTCTAGGAATACAAATATGCATACAACCTATTACAGGCAATATCATTTACTATTTCAAATAACAACTCAAATACTTATCTTTTATGTTTGTGTGGTTGCCTCCCGCTTGATCTTCTGTATGTCTTTTGAACTTCTATTCATTCTGTACCACTGTGCATGTTCAAGTGTCATCCTCATGATCTCATACACAAACATACACCCATTAGTATGTTCTAAATGTTATCAAAACATTATAGTTCTAAATAATCTTGAAAATGTATAGTCATGATTATAGTTAATAAACATTAGTATTCAAGATTTCAGGGAAGTCTTCTTTTACTCATGCATATCATCAATCAAGATAAAAGACATAATATGCATAATCCCTTGATTACTAACTTTATGAATAAGCATAACCAATAATTACATAAGGGATCCTAACACAAGGTAAGATTCATGGGAAACATACCTGGATTAGTATACCTACTTAGTTATGTACAACATACCTAAACAATCTCTTCAATGATTTAGAGATCCTGAGCTAGAACCAGCATGTCTCATAGGTTAAGCATAATATACCAAAGTCATACATACCTCATAAGTAGAACAAATATTATGGATGAGTCTTTGTCTTCATGTTTTCATGGTCACGGAACCTGATTTGTCTTTTGTGATGTACCTGTATCTTGTTAGCAGACAACATCAACCTCACAAAACATCATAATGCATTAGTACAATCATATAGCCCTAATAAATGAATGTCTTTGATCATTCACATGCATTCATACTGTTACTAGGGTGATAAGACAATTCTAACATTAATCAAGATTGTACTAATAAATAATATGAAGACAAACACGTCATGAACTTAATCAAGAATTAGATTTCAAGACATACCTGAGCCTCCTTAAGTCATACCTGTCGAGACTTCTTGTAGTCTTCTTATGTAAGGCCTTAGCCTCAACTCCCCCTGAAACTTGATCTAGAGCTTGATTAGGGTTTGCTAGAGAAACCCTAAAAATTCAATCTTTGACTTTCATACTTCTGAATGGATGAAAGAATATGTCTTGCTGAGCTGATCAAACTAGCATACTTCAATTTTGGAATTTCCAAAATTTGACCCCTCAAAATTGCCTTTGAAACTTCTGGATCTTCTGGACAGGATCCCGAACTAGGGTTTGATGAAGCGCACCCTTCTTCCCAAACAAAAGGTTCGATCCAAGGCTCTAAACTCTTATTTTTCTTAGGAGCTTCCAGCCGTGTTTACAGACTTCAAAAATTCCAACTTTTGCTGAAGCCCTAATTTTGCATCTTTCCAATCAAAATCCCGAACTGGGGTTTGATCAAGCCCGGTCTTCCACCCAACCAAAAAATTTGATCTTGGTCTCTAAATTTTGATTTTCCTGAGTAGCATTCAGCCGTGGACTCCGATTCCAAAAATTCTAACTTTCTCCGAAACCCTAAATTCCGGAAGCCATGAATAAAGGTGCTCCAAAAATAATTCTGTTTTGACAGAAATATGCACCTAATTGTTTATGCTATAAATCTGAAATTTTTGCTCAACAGGGTCTAAAACCCTTTTTCTGCAGTATCCTGACCTGTCGTCTTTCCATCCTGACAGGTCTGACCTCAATTGGGTTTTCTGAGAGAGAGTTATGCCAAGTGTCGCAACATGACCTGTTTATGGGATAAAGCAGGAGAGAGAACTTGTACGGCATGCCACGTGTCACTGTTTGAACTTCGGCCTCTGAAAACGTTTTTTGAGATAGCTCGACCTGTTATATTTCCATCCTGACAGGTCTGACCTCAATTGGATTCTATGAGAGAGAGTTATGCCAAGTGTCGCAATGTGACCTGTTTATGGGATAAAACAGGAGAGCGAACTTGTACGGCGTGCCACGTGTCACTGGTTCACCTTCGGCCTCTAAAAACGTTTTCTGAGATAGTGCAGTCTGTGTACTACCTCTCACTTTTTACGAAATTTCATTTGGAGCTTTCGAGCCCAAGTTATGACCTTTTTTCCAAGGTCACCTGATTTTGACTGAGATCTGGAAGAGGCAGAAACCCTAACTTGTACTGATCATAACTCACAAAGTACAACGAATCTGAGGATGCCCTTTGGAAACAAGGTACCTGGGGATGTTATCTTCAACCTGTAAATTTTTCAGACCCTGGACCTTTGCCAAAATGGATTTATAGTGAAAGTGCCACGATGACTGTTTTTTGCTATGTAAAACCCTAACCTTCAAATTGTCGTAAGTAAAGCAAGTGTCGTAAGTGCCATACCTTGTCTTCCTTCAGGTTAGCTCTGATACCATGTTAAGATTCAATATGCTAAGACAGAAAATAGCAGCATTACATTCCATTTCTTAATAATAGCATATACAGGATCACTGAAGAAACAACAAGCATAGCATAAACACAAGAGACAGAGATTTATCCTGGGAAACCCTCATGGGGTAGAAAACCCAGCAAAGCTTCCTCAATATAGATGACCAGCAATATACAAAGATGAAACCCTGAGACATGATCTCCTCCTCCACAATAGCAGACCTCTCCTCCACAAGTGCGCTATCCTCAAGTGAGTGTGTGTGTCAAATGAGGAACACACCTCCTCTATTTATACACTACACTGACATGTATTTTACAAAGGTACACGTAGGCTCGTATTTAACCAATGGGTTAAATACCCCACTACAACTGACTGGGCCGACCCCTCTAGGGTGGTCTAATAACCCTTTGACCCACATAACATATACAGGTCCGACCCCCACTAGGGAAGTCTAATAACCCGAGTTACCACATTCCGACGGAGGAATAAACATCTCCGGATATACAATAAGATCTTCACGGAGGAATGAAACATCTCCGGAATAATAAAGTACAAATATAATATTCTTTGAAGTTACAATATCTCAACAGGATGGGGAATGGTAATTATCACAGTATGGAGGAATCACGGTGGTCATAGATATCATATGTAGCCAGGACATATTTTTCTCGAGTAATCATACACGTATCACTCCAATCCAACTACAAATATGTAGCAGGCTCCTGAATAATATTCGCCGTAAATGATGGATTGTATCACTAGTGTGAATAATCTCATCATGCTTCAGTCAACATTATGTTTATGTCTTGTCACAAACAAAGTATGGCGGTCATAGATATCATCTGTAGCGACTAGTACATATTTTTCTCGAGTAATCGTACACTTATCACTCCAATCGATTCCTTAAAAATCCAACGGCCAACATGTCTATTGCCAATGCATTAAATGGACTACAACAAGCTGAATAATATTCGTCATAAGTTTCAGCATATGTGAATCAAGTATACCATATTATATTGAATTGTGCAATTACTTCCCATGACTTTTTTTAAGAAACAAATTTTTTTATGTGAATCAAGTATACCATATATTAACCCCAGATGTGAGCGTTTTTTGTATGATCTCGGTTAGACTGTTGTTTTGTCTTGGCCATGCCGTTGGAGGCAGGTTTTTTGTATAAGTTTCCACAAGTTGTTCAGTAATACTCTTGCTAGTTTTCTTGTGAGTTATACAAAGTTCCTTACACCATCGTCATCTCCAACTACTTATCATTAAATCTCCACAAACTGCAAGCTATACTTCTCATTTCCCGCTGATATAACATCCACGTTACTGGTTCAGAAAACACAGGACCTTGAAACAGTCCCCAAACATTAAATGGTACCATTAATATCCTTATTATTCATTTAAACAATCTTTAAACTAATTTTAAAAATCAAGTATGCCACGTGTCACAATAGAAGTATTCCACGTGTCAAAAAATTCATAGAAGTTTTGCTTCAAAGACTTTGCTAGCAAGTAGAAATATTCTCAGAGAAAGAGCGGCTGCTCTTTCTCTAAGTTGTTCTATTTTGACATTTCCCTCATAGATGAAAGGTCGGCCAACCCTTCTTATTCTCAATATTCTTTTCATAATAGTTCGACACTGCAAGAAGGGTCAGTCGATCCTTCTTGTGTTCTCATCATGGATATAACTAAACTTATGGATAAAGGTTTTCACAATTAACTACGAAAAGAAGGGGAGGCCGATCTTTCTTGTCGAAAAACAAGGATCGAGGACAAAAGATGGAAGAAACCATTTTTATATGTTATAAATTACAAGGTGTTCTATTTTTACAAATCCCTCGCAATTGAAGGGTCGGATGACCCATCTTATTCCCAATATTGTTCTCATAATAGTTCGACACTACCAGAAGAGTGGACCGAACCTTCGTATTCTGAATATTATTTTCATTATAGTTCGACAATGCAAGAAGGGTCAGTTGACACTTATTGTGTTCTCCATTATGGATATATCTAAATTGTTGGATAAATGTTTTTCAAATTAACTACGAAAATAAGGGGCGGCCGATCCTTCTTGTCGGAAAAAAAATTTCAGGACAAACAGAATAAAAAATTGCATTTTTTTATTTGAAATTCACACTTTTTAAATAAGAAATTGCATTTTTTTTATTTGAAATTTGTTGGAACATTTAAAAAAACCCACTATGTCATTCTAGACTTAGGATAAAATTAATTAATCATTTATGATTAATTTTCTGAGTTTTGACTAGGTAGAATATGCCAATTTTGACTTTTAGTGGACCACATGCCATCCTCATTCTCAAAAATTAATTTGGATAGATTATGGATAAGATTTCTTTGGATTTTGTCTGATTTTATTCCATTTCTGAATTAGAAAGACACTATCTAGTTTTAGTTAGCTTCGTCCTGTTTTTTCTGCTTTCTAGTGGAAAAGATAAAGCTAGTTTACTTGGAATCTTTTGCCACTTGACGAATTCGACCTCCACATCATATCTAACCTTCTAATTCAATCATTACATTCCATTTACCTCACTCATGAGCTTCCATACCATACTTTCCAAATCCGTGAGCCTCTGGCACAATTTTGGAAACTGCTTTTGCCACCTAAGGGTTTTTTTGTCTTTTCTAAGCCTTTTCTTTTTGCTCTTTCCATATTGCTTCAAAGCAATTCGACTTTATCCATGGAGGATGTATTATATATTGTTACAATATCAATGAATAAGATACAAAGTGTTATCCATAATTTATTCTCTCTATTCTTCTTCTCTCATTGTCTAAAATATTCCATGGTGAAATTGTCTTATGAATCTAGTTCCTAGTAATTGAAAATCTCACATGGTATCAGAGCTAGCTTGATTCAAAACAATTTCCAAGAGTTGTTTTTGTAGGTATTACCATTACCAGGAGCGCATCAGTATGGAGCAAAATCAAGCCAAAGCTGTGATTCTCACTCCCTTTAATTTCTTTAACTGGAAGGCGCATATGATCATCCAGCTTCGGAGCAAAGGATTGTATAGAGTCACTATGGGGCTTGAAATTAAGCTAGGAGATGTTGCATTAAAATCCAAATGGTTCAATAGGCTTGATGAAGCTTATGGTTTAATTTGTCTCTCTGTATATCCAGATATTCTATTCCATATTGATTCTCTATCAACTCCAAATGAAGTGTGGACAAAGCTAGAGTCTCTTTTTGGAAAACACGATGAGCTCAAAGGTCATTTGTTGGAGATTAAGTTGATCTCTCTTAGTCCAATTAATTTCGATTCTATGGAGGAGTTCATCTCAAAATTCAAGAACCTAGTGCTCCAACTCAAGCAATGTGGTATAGAGAATAAGGATGAGAAATTAATCGTTACCATTCTGTCAAAATTGAGCTCTGAATACTTAGTATTTGTGTCTACTTTTCATTCTACAAGACTTGCAGTTCCCAAGTGGAAGATTCCAACCTTGGATGCATTCATTGATTCTATCACTCAAAAAAAGGACAAGATGGTCCAAATGAGGGATCAATAACCCTCCAAAGACTTTGCACTTGTTCCTCATGGAGCAAAGAGTTTCAAGAATGACAAATCCAAACAGAAGATATTGTCAGATGAAGAAGATTCTAATGGAGATTCCAAATCCAAGAAGATGAAGAACGAGAAGCCCAAGTGTTCTTATTGCTACAAAGGAACTCATCTTGAGAAATATTGCTTCAAGAAGAAATTGGACATCATGGACAAGATGCTTGAAGAGCATAACATAGATGTTCCTGACTTTGCAAAGAAAGAACAAGGCAAGGTTGTTGTAGAACAAGAACTTTGTCTCCAAGCCTCTCCCAAAAGTAATAATGTTTATGCTTTGAGTTCTAGAGTGAAATATAATTCTGATGCCTTTGATATTGATTCATATTCTGATATATCAAAATCAGAAACCTCCACCTCTTCCTTGGAATAATCTTCAGTCAGTTCATCCAAGTCTACTCTCAAAACTAGTCATTTTTTACTAGCCTCAGACTTGTCTTCTGAAAGGTCTTTCCACCATCATTCAAATCTTTTAAATTCTTATTTAGAAGATGATTTACAGTTTGATATGAAGGTCATTACATATCGCACATCATATTCCCAACCTTTGGATGCACAAAAGACCCTACAAACCCCAAGTTCTCCAGTTAAGAAACTACACAATTCTATGTTTTCCTACATTGTGACACTTGCCTTTGTTGCACTTTTGTATTTCATATCCTTCATTGGTTGGAAAACCATTGTTTTGGAATTATTTGGACTGACATTACACACATCTAGACATGACCCCATCACTCATGGTTCAAAATTCAAGTCCTCACACTCTCCAAGCTCACTCAGCTATCCGGGTGATCTAGTTTCTCAAATTTTTTCTACTAAAATTATGTTCGATCATCGAGACTCCACATCTTTACTAGTTGTTGCTCCATATGACTTACATTTTGATATTTCAAAGCTGCATGACCTCATTTTAAATATCAAAAAGGTTCTACATCAGTTTGAGAAGAAAGTACAAAAACTAGTACACCACATTGCAGCTACAAAAGAAATTGATCTTGTTGAGTTCATTGTTTCTTGTTGGGAATTAGTATGCATAGATCTTCTTTCCATAATTGATTGTGTTTTCAGATTTGATTATGTATGTTACAGCAGCAAGAAAAATTCATTTGATGCTCCTCCATCATAAGAAGATGAACTTCATAGAGCTTGAACACATGGTTCTTGCCTACACAACATTGATGCACTGATGCATGATCATGACATCCACAATCTCTTCATCAAGTCAGTTACTCAGAAGCATCCCATTCAGCTCATTCAACTCATTCAAATGAGAAACATGATAGTATGAAAACATCAAGCATGTCCATTTTTTAGGGAGAGTTTTGTTCCCATGAGGTTTTCCCTGTTTCCTCGGTTTACATGGACTAGTTATTTTTGTATTGGGGTGACCATAAGCCTTGTTGCTTGGGAATTATATTTCTGATATTTTTCTCATTCCCATCACATAAATTCAGGCTTAAGGGGGGGTGTTGGAACATTTAAAAAACCCACTACGTCATTCTAGACTTAGGATAAAATTAATTAATCATTTATGATTAATTTCTTGAGTTTTGACTAGGTAGAATATGCTAGTTTTGTCTTTTAGTGGACCACATGCTATCCTCATTCTCAAAAATGAATATGGATATATTCTGGATAAGATTTCCTTGGATTTTGTTTGATTTTATTCCATTCTTGAATTAGAAAGACACTATCCATTTTTAGTTAGCTTTGTCCTGTTTTTTCTGCTTTCTAGTGGAAAAGATAAAGCTAGTTTAGTTGGAATCTTTTTCCACTTGACCAATTCAACCTCCACATCATATCTAACCTTCTAAAGGCATCACTACATTCCATTTTCCTCACTCATGAGCTGCCATACCAGACTTGCTAGATTCGTGAGCCTCTAGCACAGTTTTGGAAACTGCTTTTGCCACTTAGGGGGTTTTTTGTCTTTTCTAAGCCTTTTCTTTTTGCTCTTTCCATATTGCTTCAAAGAAATTTGATTTTCTCCATGGAGGATGTATTATATATTGTTACAATATCTAAGAATAAGATACATAGTGTTTTCCATAATTTATTCTCTCTATTCTTCTTCTCTCATTGCCTAAAACATTCCATAGTGAAATTGTCTTATGAATCTAGTTCATAGTAATTAAAAATCACACATGGTATCAGAGCTAGCTTGATTCAAAACAATTTCCAAGAGTTTTTTTTGCAGGTATTACCATTACTAGGAGCGCATTAGTATGGAGCAAAATCAAGCCAAAGCTATGACTCTCACTCCCTTCAATTTCTTTGACTGGAAGGCGCATATGATCATCCAGCTTTAGAGCAAAGGATTGTATAGAGTCACTATGGGGCTTGAAACTGAGCCAGGAGCTATTGCATTAAAATCCAAATGGTTCAATAGGCTTGATGAAGCTTATGGGTTACTTTGTCTCTCTGTATCTTCAGATCTTCTATTCCATATTGATTCTCTGTCAACTCCAAATGAAGTGTGGACAAAGCTAGAGTCTCTCTTTGGAAAACAGGACAAGCTCAGAGGTCATTTGTTGGAGATTGAGCTGATCTCTCTTAGTCCAAGTAATTTTGATTATATGGAGGAGTTCATCTCAAAATTCAAGAACCTAGTGCTTCAACTCAAGCAAGGTGGTATAGAGAAGACGGATGAGCAATTAATCCTTACCAGTCTGTCAAAATTGAGCTCTGAATACTCAATATTTGTGTCTACTTTTCATTCTACAAGACTTGCAGTTCCCAAGTGGAAGATGCCAACCTTGTATGAATTCATTGATTCTCTCACTCAAGAAATGGACAAGCTAGTTCAAATGAGGGATCAATCACCCTCCAAAGAATTTGCACTTGTTTCTCATGGAGCAAAGAGTTTCAAGAATGACAAATCCAAACAGAAGATATTGTCAGATGAAGAGGATTCTGATGGAGATTCCAAATCCAAGAAGATGAAGAAAGAGAAGCCCAAGTGTTCTTATTGCTACAAGGGAACTCATCCTGAGAAATATTGCTTCAAGAAGAAATTGGACATCATGGCCAAGATGCTTGAAGAGCATAACATAGATGTTCCCGACTTTGCAAAGAAAGAACAAGGCAAGGTTGTAGAACAAGAACTCTGTCTCCAAGCCTCTCCCAAAGGTAATAATGTTTATGCTTTGAGTGATAGAGTGAAATATAATTCTAATGTCTAATATATTGATTCACATTCTGATATATCAGAATTAGAAACCTCCACCTCTTCCTTGGAACAATCTCCAGTCAGTTCGTCCAAGTCTACTCTCAAAACTAGTCATTTTTTACTAGCTTCTGACTTGTCTTCTGAAAGGTCTTTCCACCATCATTCAAATATTTTAGATTCTTATTAAGAAGATGATTTATAGTTTGATATTAAGGTCATTACATATCCCACATCATATTCCCAACCTTTGGATGCACAAAAGACCCTACAAATGCCAGGTTCTCCAGTTAAGAAACTACACAATTCTATGTTTTCCTACACTATGTCACTTGCCTCTGTTGCACTTTTGTTTTTCATATCTTTCATTGGTTGGACAGCCATTGTTTTGGAATTATTTGGACTGATATTACACACATTTGGACATGACCCCATAACTCATGGTTGAAAAGTCAAGTCCTCACACTCTCCAGGCTCGCTCAACTGTCCAGGTGATCTAGTTTCTCAAATTCTTTCTACTGAAATTATGTTCGATCATGGAGACTCCATATCTTTACTGGTTACTGATCCATATGAATTACACTCTGATATTTCAGAGCTGAATGATCTCATTCTAAATATTAGAAAGGTTCTACATCAATTTGAGAAGAAAGTACAAGAAGTAGTACACCACATTGCAGCTACAGAAGAAATTGATCCTGTTGAGTTCATTGTTTCTCCTTGGGAAGGATTATGCATAGATATTCTTTCCATACTTGATTATGTTTTCAGATTTGATTATGTATGTTAAAAAAGAAAGAAAAATTCATTTGATGCTCCTCCATCATCAGAAGATGACCTTGATAGAGCTTCAACACATGGTTCTTGCCTACTCAACATCAATGCACTGATGCATGATCATGACATCCACAATCTCTTCATCAAGTCAGTTACTCAGAAGCAGCCCATTTAGCTCATTCAGCTCATTCAAATGAGCAACATGATAGTATGAAGACATCAAGCATGTCCATTATTTAGGGAGGGTTTTGTTCCCATGAGGTTTTCCCTGTTTCCTCGGTTTACATGGACTAGTTATTTTTGTATTGGGGTGACCATTAGCCTTGTTGATTGGGCCCTATATTTCTGATATTTTTCTAATTCTCATCACATAAAGTCAGGCTTAAGGGGGGGTTTTGGAACATTTAAAAAACCCACTATGTCATTCTAGACTTAGGATAAAATTAATTAATCATTTATGATTAATTTCTTGAGTTTTGACGAGGTAGAATATGCTAGTTTTGTCTTTTAGTGGACCACATGCTATCCTCATTCTCAAAAATGAATTTGGATAGATTCTGGATAAGATTTCCTTGGATTTTGTCTGATTTTATTCCATTCCTGAATTAGAAAGACACTATCCAGTTTTAGTTAGCTTTGTCCTGTTTTTTCTGCTTTCTAGTGGCAAAGATAAAGCTAGTTTACTTGGAATCTTTTGCCACTTGACCAATTCGACCTCCACATCATATCTAACCTTCTAAATCAATCATTACATTACAATTACCTCACTCATGAGCTTCCATACCATACTTTCCAAATTCATGAGCCTCTAACACAGTTTTGGAAACTGCTTTTGCTACCTAGGGGGTTTTTTGTCTTTTCTACGCCTTTTCTTTTTGCTCTTTCCATATTGCTTCAAAGCAATTCGATTTTCTCCATGGAGGATGTATTATATATTGTTACAATATCAATGAATAAGATACCGAGTGTTTTCCATAATTTATTCTATGTATTCTTCTTCTCTCATTGTCTAAAATATTCGATGGTGAATTTGTCTTGTGAATCTAGTTCCTAGTAATTGAAAATCTCACAAAATTCACACTTTCGTTTGAAATTTTCTTGAATTTTTGAGTGTTTTTGTGAGTTGCAGAAAGCACTGAGTTTTTCCAAAATTCAGGTTCTTTTCGCAACCCGCAGTCTGCAATCCGCAATGATGATTGCAGAATCTTGGTTTTCGGTTTTGAAACATTTTATTTCCGCAACCTACAATCCTTAGTGCGGATTGTGGATGCAGAAATATTCTTCAATAATTGTGGTCTTTTACACGTGCAAACCACAATAGCATATTGCAGAAGAGTCTTAAAATAGTTTTGCACTTTGCATTTCCACAACCCGCAACCCGCAATAGTAGATTGCGGAAGAGTCTTAAAATAGTTTTGCACTTTGCGTTTCCGCAACCCGCAACCCGCAATTCTAGACTATGGATTGTGGAAATAATGTATATATTTATGAAATAGATCCCCGCAACCATTCTTTTCCTTCCTGCATGTTTAAGTTTTAACCGTCGATTTGTCTTGATCTTGCGGATGAGATTACACTGGGTGATTTAAATGAAGTTTAGCTTGTCCATTTTCCCCTCTACCATGTTTTAAAATTACAATTAGGCTCCTAACTGAGATTTTCACCTTTGGCCAAATTTGAAGTCATAGTCATTGATCCGACTAATCCATAATGATAAGTTGTTTAGATTTGATATAATTAAAATTGTACTCCATCTTAATCCAAATTTTGTTGGCGCATGCTATATTTTATTTCGTTACAGATGTGATAATTGCATTTCTCAGATCGAAGGGTTTTAATCAAAGAAATTAATTACAGTTTACCATTATGTGATCTGTATTGCTCTTCTTAAAATCAAAGACCAATATGGGCAATTTGTTGGTCGTAATATTCCATAGAAAAAGTATTGTTATTCAATTTCCAGATATTTCCTCCTAACAATTACATATTGTGAACAAGATGCAGAAAGAACTTAATAAATTAATAAATTTATACATACTATTTCTGCAAATGATTAACATAAAATAATAAATTCAAGTTAATTTTTCAACTAGCATTCCAGCGACAAGGTAATCTTGCATGTGCCTAATCCTTAAAACTACTATCAGTTAATTTTCATTTCCTAATTGTGTTGTAGTTAAACCCGCATTAGTAACCTCGCTATACTCAATGCGCCAAATCAAATAAAAATTAGTAACCTCGCTATACTCAATGTGCCAAATCAAATAAAATTTCTCATAAACTCATATAATCTTCAAAAACTCGCATCATCTTGAATCTTCGTGGTATTTTTAACTTTGTTCGAATTTTCATGCAACAACTCCTAACACGGCCGTATTTTGCTACTATGATATAAACAAAAAAAACACACCAACTACATGGGAGAAACAACCCCTGATCACTATAGAGCAAAACAGCATTACAATAAAATATAAGGCAAGTCCCGCAAATGGCCTTGAGCATTTACATCCCATGCATTCGTGGTAGCATCAGGAATACGGAGGCCCATGGATTGCAGTAAGAAGTCCATCTTCCGGTGCAACTCCCTGGTTTTGTCTTGAAGTGAGTTCTGCACCGGATCTGCTTTTTGCATCCAGTCCATAAGAGCATACCCCACCAAGTTTTTCATTACCGAGTAAAGGGAAATAGTTCGCTTGTACAGGGTTAAACAACCAGTAATGTTCCCTGGGTCCATGGGTAGATTTTCTAGCTCCTGGATTTCCTCTTGCAGAGTATCTTTACCAAGATGTTCTTCTAGCGCAGTCCTGGTAGCATTAGGAATATTGAGGTCCATGTCTTGCAGCAAGAAGTCCATCTTCTGATTCATCGTCTTGGTTTTGTCTTGAAGCTTGTTCTGCAGCGCATCCTCTTTTTGCATATGGTCCGTAAGAGAATACCCCACTAATTTTTTCACTAACCAGTAATGGGCAACAGTTCACTCATACATGGTTAAATGGCCAGTAGTGATCCACGGGTCCTCGACCCAATTTCCCATCTCTCGGCTTTCCTTCCGTAGGGTATCTTTAGCAATATATTTCCAGAGCTCCCACTCCACACCTTGGATTTCCTTTTGCACTTCAAACGATAGGTCCATTTGGACAATCCTACATTGCGTCCAAACTGTTCTATCAGCCAAAGAGACTATGCGACTATCCAAAAGGATTTGTTCCCTGTTGAGCCTCTTCCTCTTCACCTATTTCTCCTGATGATGGCCATCCATAATGCTCATCAATGTGAAGTTTACTTGTACAATTAAATTATAGTTCCTCGTCAATGTCAGGAAAAGGGTTGGAATTTCAAATTTTATGTACCTGTCAATTAAAAATTTGATGATGGTAACATGTTTTTAGTGCCTCTCATCTTATGTTTTATGTAACAATAATCAAACAGTGCATTTGCAAATGATCATTCCAGGAAAATATGTTGAATCTTTAATATCACGATAATGACATAGCATTCTAATAATTTGTGGCTTGGGATGGAACCATGGTGGGATCGCCAAGCTCCTTGACATCATAATAAATATGTAGCAGCAAGGAATGGCATTAATAGGAAGGTCGCCCGATCATCCCATCTTCCCAGCAAATAAGAAAATACAATAACTGAAGCAATAACTAGCAATTTGAGCATGCGTTGGCAGAGATCTCTTCTTTCTAGAAGCAATGAAATTACTTAAATTAATGTATGGATCATTCTCATGAAAACAAGCCTTTCTTTCAAAAATCAACGAAGGCACAATAATCAATAACCAATTATATGAAAAATAGAGTTCATCCTATCCCTATTGAATGCAACATGCAAAATCATAGAATATTGCAGCAGTTAAACACACAGGTCGATCCCACAGGTGGTCACGATATATATATATATAAAAGATAACAGTGATAAAAATGGGTATATCAACCTCGAGAGCCTCTATCCATGCTGTCGTCATGGTAATTTCAGTTCAAGCAATGATCCCATACTTTTTTGGGTAAATAAATAAAATATATGGAGGATTTCTAGTCCATGCTAAAAGAAAGTGCATCTATGGTAACAAGAAATGATCCAAGCAATTACTACTTTTCAAAATCATCAATATAGAACCCTTAAGCCATACGAAACTTGAAAAAATTCGACATACCTCAAGCAAGTCGGTATTTTTTTATTTACATCAAAGTTGGTACAGAATGCCACACTACACTAAGGTCAGAAATGCATCTAAGAAGCACACTACACTCAGGTCACAAGCACATAAAACAAGCATAAATCTGGTGAAATTTTCCAATTCATTAAACCATGTAAATATTCCCAATCTTAATTACTAAACTTATTAATTGCAACAAGTACCAAACTAGTAATTTTAATAGTATTTATTTATGACGGACAAGCGAATTAATTTTGGTGGACATCAATTTGATGGGTTTAAATTATGCATGCCTATAGACACATGTAAATTTCAAGCAGACCTGTCAAATACATTTCGGTGAAGCAAATAGTACGTTATACATGCCGTCAATTTCCAGGCCTCAAGTTTCACGAACTGCTTGATAATTGTACAATCACTTGACAAAATATACAGAGATGATATCTTACTCGAGCAAAATCTACAGAGATGATATCCCTCCATACTATGATAATTACCGTTGCCCATCCATCCCATCTGTCTTCATTACTAATGCTGGAAAAATAAATATTTATAAATTTTAAATCCGTAATAAAAAATTAGTAACCTCACTATACTCATGTGCCAAATCAAATAAAAATTAGTAACCTCGCTATACTCAATGTGCCAAATCAAATAAAAATTAGTAACCTCGCTATACTCAATGTGCCAAATCAAATAAAATTAGTAGCCTCGCTATACTCAATGTGCCAAATCAAATATGCCATGTGTGACAATATGATCATTCCACGTCTCACCCTAGGATACTAGATATCAACATTTTAACAACAAAATTTATAGACGCGGCCGCTCTTTCTCCAAGGTGTTCTATTGTTACAAGTCCCTTCGAAATGAAGGGTCGGCCGACCCTTCTTCTTCCAAATATTCTTCTCATAATAGTTCGACACTGCAGGAAGGGTCGACCGATCCTTCTTGTGTTCTCCATTATGGATATAGCTGAATTGATGGATAAAGGTTTTGACAATTCACTACGAAAATAAGGGGCGGCCGATCCTTCTTGTCTTAAAACAAAAGTCGGGAAAAACCATTTTTATATGATATAACTTCCAAGGTGTTCTATTTTTACAATTCCCTCATAATTGAAGGGTCGGTCGACCTTTCTTATTCCTCATATTATTTTCATAATAGTTCGACACTGCAAGAAGGGTCGGTCGACCCTTCTTGTTACCAATATTCCTTTCATAATATTTTGACACTACAAGAAGGGTCAGTCAATCCATCTTATGTTCTCCATTATGGATATAGCTGAATTGTTGGATAAAGGTTTTAATAATTAACTACAAAAAGAAGGGCCGACCGATCCTTCTTGTCGGAAAACGAAAGTCGGGACAAACTATTTTTATATGTTATAAGTTCCAAGGTGTTCTATTTTAACAATTCCCTTGAAATTGAAGGGTTGACCAACCCTTCTTATTCCCAATATTATTTTCATAATAGTTCGACACTACAAGAAAGGTCGGTCTATCCTTCTTGTGCTCTCCATTATGGATACAGTTGATTTGCTAGATAAATGTTTTCATAATTATCTACGAAAAGAAGTGGTGGACGATCCTTCTTGTCGGATAACAGAAGTTGGGACAAATTCACACTTTTCAAATCCAATATTGCCACTTTCAGAATCGTTTGATGCACTTTAGAAAGGTTGATATTGACACTTTCAAAGTCTAAATTCACACTTTCTTAGTCCACAACCCAAGATAAGTATGTAGCAGAGTCAAGAAGTCTTCTATTACTCGTAGGTTCAGTAACGAATCATAACGACTCGCAGATTCGCTAACTTACGAGACTAACTAACTCGACATGTGGTGATCCATACGACGGTTTGACATGTTCTTTGAATTGGTCGAACGGAGGACCTAGTTAGGTGGCAAATAACTGGAGTTGGATGAACAACGCGTTGATGACTAGGAGCTGATACTCCCCTGGATGGAAATGTTTTGTCATGTCTAGAAACGTGTCTGGATGCATAGAGATGATGAATTACGAGCTGATACTCGATACTCCCTTGGATGGAAATGGGTCATCATGTTTGAAAACATCTCCATGCACGAAGAAGAATCTGACAGCATGGTCTAGTACTAAAAAACCATTCGACAACTGCTGCAAGCCTAACATTAAGGACCACAACAACACAAGTTGTCTTAGAGAAGAATTATTCTAATATAGTGGCTTGCATACCAATCGGTTATTGAAATAAGAGTGACAGAAAGAAGATTGACAAAAATGTGAATGGTGCCAAAAAACATAATGAGAAATCCATGTATTGGGACTTTGACAGTGCTCGAAATGGCCATATATCATGGTCTAGTGAGGATTTTCAAGGGAGCCAATTTCGAAATGCTCATATATCATGAGGAGAACTGGGGAGGGATCATAAGACTCAAGCATTTCTCATAAAAAAAGGACACAAAACAGAGGCAGTAAAGAAAAATGCCATGGCTTTGATTCTCGAATAATTCAGTTTGTTGTGATATGGGGCATGGTTAGCTTATATATAGTGAGTGGCCAGTGAGTTGATGGATTGACCAGGATGGGATGGATGGGTAATGTAATTATCACAGTATGCCAGCGGGATGGTGGTCATAGATATCATCTGCAATGAAATCAGATTTTGTTGGAGTAATCGTAGATATTACTCGTGTGAAGAAAATAATCTCTTCATGATTCAGTCGACATTATGTCTTGTCATGAACAAAATATACAGATGTCTCTCACGTTCCGTGTTTCACAATCTGAGCATTCCATGTTTCACAATTTGAGCATTTCACATTTCACAATCTGAGCATTCCACGTTTCACAATCCGAGTGGTCCACGTTTAACTTTCGTCATAGATTAAATATTTTATTAATCAGATTCAATCTCCTTAGAATCTACTTAATCAGATTTTATTTTTCTTAGGTTGAATATTTTTACAATTACCTCTAGAATGCAAGAAGGGTCGGTAGAGGTCTCATGGGGTACAGGGGGAGAAAATCAACAAAAGAAGACTGGAGACACTCTGATTGATGCAGAGATTATAAATATTTACAACTTTGAAGTAATACAGTTAGTCCTTCTCTTCATTCCTCTTTTGTTAATTGATCAAATTTCTTGATGATGAAGGGGTCCTACAGACGCCCCGAGGCTTACTTAGCATTTGTGCTAAAGCATGTGAAATCATTCTTGTTGTAGTTTAAAGGTAAGCTGATTACAACGTGTAACCGAAAGGTCCTAAAATAGTTTTATGTGTTTTCTACGTCTTACTGATTAAAAGTTCTAAAGTGATAAGTGCTAAAGGTGAGATATTCAAATAGCCTAGTAAATGGATAATAGACTTGAATTCATCAGTACTGAATGAAAACTCCGTACCATCTATCCTTAAGTTAGTCGAGAATGAGAATCCATGAATTTCTACTTTTGTACACCTTTTACTGTAAAAGAAATACTATTGATGCACATTTTGAGCAATAACCTAAATCTAAATTGTAATGGATAGAAGCATTTTAAAGTAACTTGATGACTTGTGAACCTTTATATAGAACCTATGAATTCCATACAAGAATTGATTTGTTCTATACTAGGAATTATTGCAACTTTATCCTATTCATTTGTTAACTTATGGACTTTGTACAATTCCTTGTTTTACCCTTATAATATATTGCAATATGTACAAATGTTTAAACAAAATTCCTATACAATAAAATTATATGTTACATGGTGTGTGTAATGTACATGACATTAAAGAAAACCCCAGCAATACGATTATATACACCTTACCTTTCCATTCGATGTTGTTACAAGGTCGAGTAATAAGATTTACCATATAATATGCATAATGAAATAAGAGTGTAATGATAACGTCAATAAATGTAACCTGCTGGCAGGTACCCGTGCTTCTTTGGCAATTAAATACTCACAACTATCGAGATAGTGGACTTCCCCCGTGGATAGTGTAATGGCTTAAGCATGTGATAGTATAGTGGCATTACAAGTTCTGTGATGTGTTGTAAGTAAAATGGTTCGAGGGTTAACTGAGCTGGCTCCTCCGTGGTAGTGGTAATGATAGATCAATTAATATGGTGGTTTGCTTGGAGTATGTGAAACCTTTCCCCGATGATCTCCACCGTTGATCTAGTAGAGTTTTGAAGGTTGAGAATAAACCATACCTCCACTATGTTCATTGTGTTAATTGTTCCCTTGGCATTCGGTGATAGTGGATCTGAGGAGAAAGGCTGACACGCCGAGAGACTTCAAGGTTCTGTTAACATGTTTTTCTGTTGAGTGCCAAGAATCAAACCTATGATGTGTTGATGGCCTAAGAGATTATACAGTCATAGGGTTTTACAGTAACTTATGGTTTTAGAGGATTCAGGGTGGTTGATATGATACTCGGCTTTCCAAGTCAGTGCATTGGTAAAGAAATGAGAGGGGTTTCCTCCTTCTGGGCATTCGACGGTGTAAAACAAGTTGCAGTTCCACACACTGGGTGTTCTTGTTTTGAAGGTATTGTTCTTCAACTCCAACCATGTAACTTCCTTACTCAAATGTAAATGCAGTAATTATTGTTTTGTCAATAGCGAATCCTTTTTAAACTAGTTTTGATGACATCTCATATATGATTGCAGGTCCAAAAGTTCGTTGGCTTCTCCAGTCTAGGTTTTGATATTTGGCTATTGCTATACAGACCGGTAGGCCTTGGAGGTTACCTTGTATATATTGTTAGATTGAAGTGATAGCCTTCATCTGTATGTTTCTATAGGACCCCTCATTTAGGGTCCCCTTGAAATGAACCCGAAACTTTAACAACTTCATAAAACAATATTAGCCATCATAGTTATTGGAAAAATAAAATAAAAAGCGTGAATAACTTAACAAAATAAGCAAAACCTTAACCTGTCAACCCGATCCAGTTGGTCCATTGTCGCCTTCTTCTTCCGTAGGATCCGTCCAACAAAGCTCGTTTAACCATAGGCGAAGCAACCGTTAGCTTCGCCACCCAACCATAGGCTCATGCTTTCAGTCGCATGGCCTCCCCCGAGCTTTGGGTCGTAAAGTTCACACAAAATTCTCAAGAAACCCAGCTTGGGTTTCCCCCCCCACCAAGATTTCCAGCCAAACCCTCAATAGCAGCAAGTCATGAGGTAACTCAATATTACGATAGTCATCCAGGGTCTGGGTCCCTTACCCATTCCCAAAGCCTTCCTTTTAAAGGAAAATTCCATACGACACATGTCGCTTCATGCATAAATACATATTTTATTAAATTTTCAATTTAATAATACTCACCCATCCATGTGTCAGTTTTTCTAGGAGTTGCACCAACATTCCTAAGTTTTCTCATGTTTGTCCCCTAGATATTTTACTTAACCCCTACTTTTGAGGTGTAGGTGGAGTTGACTAGGTGTCCATGCTTAGGATTCTACTTTGCTCCTAAAATAAACATTTATATTATTTTAAATGCTCAAAATATTTTTTTATGTGCAAATGCCTAAGTAACACTTAATATTATTTAAATGTCAAAGTAATCATTGATGTGCAAATACCTAAAGTACTCAAATGCATTTCTAAGTAAAGTTCTAGGTGCAAACTTATATGTTTTTATGCAGTGAAGTTTAATAATCATTTTCACTAGAATCCTGGTGCCGCATCGTTGGGCTTCCCCATTCCTAAATTTCATTTCCATGACATGGCACCACTTCGTCAGGTCCAGTCATCCGTAGTTTCCATTCCTCGGCAAGGTACCACATCGTTAGATCCTTGCGTCCACTCTTTCCGTTCTCGACAACGTACCGCACCGTCGGGCCCTTCTGTCGTCATCCTTTCGTTTTGACTTGCCGGAACTTCATGTAGGGATTTCAGGAGCCGTTACCTTCTATCCTCCGTCTACACGCTATTAGGGACTAATGGCGCTGAGGAGTGAGTCCGTTCTCACTGCGCGCCCCCCAACTCGTACGTGACCAGCTCCGTCGTGGCCCACCTCGTACGCCCTCACGCTTTCCTCTTGAGCAAGCGGATCAGTGCTTATCTGCTCAAGCGTGGTATTCCGTCGGAAGCCGACATCATCGTCGCTCTCCCTGTGTGTGATTTACTCGTACTCTATGACCCTTCATATTCCTTTGTGTGTCCGTTGGTGAACCGTTTCACCTGTCGCTACACACATTTCTCACAAACGTAAATTAGTAGCACTGTCCTCAATATTCACAATTTGGTTTATAAATCTGTTGCTTCATTAAGCATCTATAATTTACTTAATCATTACTCATTCGTCTAATCACATAATCAATTGCACAGCTAGTCGTTAAGGATCATTCATATGTACAGTTTTCATATCAAAGTTAATTGTTAAACAACATGAAATTGTCCATTCACAATAACTACCCAAATGCACATATATCAATCAATCGTAATCTCAAAATAAAATCATAGGGTTATTTTATTAATGTTTCAAATAGTCAGGTGACTCAGTAGGTGCCCTCAATGTCTATAGTAGTCTAGGGGCACTACATACACCCTTACTTATTTAGAACTTCGTCCCGAAGTTCGGAATAAAAATGGAAAGCTATGACGCATCTCAGTTGCGTCCTCCCAAGTTGCAAAGCTAGGACTGTAACTGTCCTACTGCACTTTGACTTGATCAATCTAGGATAATCATTAAGCAAGAACTAACCAATCAATTATACCACTCCACACGTATAATTTAATTCTTTAATTCATTTATCAATTATTTTCGTCATTCCCATCTTCAGGTTTTCCTCAATCATTTAAGACATAACAAGGCTCAACAGACCATTATATCGAAGTTGTTCAGCCGGGTCACTCGACAGGTGCCCTTAAGGTCCAAAGTCATTCTAGGGTCATTACATACACCCCCTCATAAATAGAACTTCGTCCCGGAGTTAATTCTTATTGTACTTCCATGGTGAGTTTCACTTTCTTTTCACACTCATGTCTTTTGTCATTATCTTCCAATTTCATCGGTAATTTTACGTACTGAACTTCTCATAATAATTTTCCCATCAATTTCCACTAATGACTTCGGTTTCAAACACTTCTCGAAGGTGTCATTAGATAGTGATCTAGTATACTTATGTAATTTATCCTTTCATTCACTTTCGTCAATAACCTCATTCTTTGTCGAGGTAATCTGTTTCTCATTGATATTTTGTTCTCCAAATTTCATGTATGTTTCACTCTCTCGATCTTTTACCCAAGAAATGGTGAAAGAAGGATTTTGGTGTCTTTCTTACTGCCTTTGCATGATGCTAACTAAAATTCCCCAAGTTTGATTCCTTTGTTCATTATCCATTCTCCATTCTTTGCCTAAGATCCTCATCCTATATGGATTCTTCCATCATATTGGTATTCACTTCTTGATTGAATTCGATCAAGAGCTTTCCTAATTAAGGTTTCAATTTGTTGAAACTTTACCAATTATAGTTGCATGTTTATAGCTTTTCTCTTCCCAAACTTACGACCCATAAACATGTTCCAAGACATAACCCTGACATTCGGCTAACCGTGCATTCCTTCTTTACAAACCTGTAATCCTTCTTAAGCATATTTTGTGATTTCCTCTTGCATAATTAGATTTCGTAAGTAAACATATAGTTCACAAGATTAGTAGAAAAAAATTCTTAATCATCCTCTCCTTATGTTCTCTTCCACATTTTATGATAAGCATTAAACATAGTTTCAATTCACCCTAGACATCCTGACACTTTCTATACTTAAGGATATACAATTATCCGTCCCAAATGTAGGACTCGTTTGGGTAGTTTTTTTTTTTTTTTGTCTACTTCTTACATTACCTGCAATCAATAGCTTGATTCCATTACAAGGTTTCACTTTTCTTCCTAAATATCATAAGGACATTTATAATCTACCCCAAATTCTTGACCCTAACATTTCATAATGATATATAGATATAAATACGTATGTATCTTTTTAATAATCCATATAATTTTTCACTTCTATATTCCTATATATATATATATAACTTTCCATAAGAGACAAGTAATAAAAAAAAAAATTATGAAGAATCTTAATAATCATTACTTTAAACTTATAACACGTTCAAATATAAATAAGTATCTCATTTCTAAAATCAACCTAACTACTCTCATAATCCACATAATAATATAAATATATATATATATATATAAAATCCTCTTTATCAAAATTATAAAGGATCTCAATAGTCATTGATGTAGAATAATGCATAAGGGTAAGGTACTTCAACTATAATACAATACATTTATAAATGATAAAAAAAAGAAGCGTATCCATTTACACTTAAATAAACCATGCAACTCAAATGGTGAGGTTTATAACATGTAGGTGGTTTTAGAAAAAAAAGAAAAAGAATATATATATATATATATATATATATATATATATATATATATATATATAAAAGAATTTTCCCATCATGCACAAAAATCAATAAGAAGATGGTACATAAGCAGAACCTCATTTTAGATCTATGGTAAGGGGTCTTAGCTTTCAACCTTCCAAAATCTAGTTACTTTTCGAACAAGGAAATGATAAAATCTACATGTTACTTGAATGTGCTTCAATCTAATAAGTTCCCATCTTCTTCTTAAACGTAAGCACTTGCACCTAACTTAAATCTTAAACAATTTTTTTTTTTTTTCATAGAATATGAATATATCATGTAAGTAATACGGAGTGTATATTATATGATTCAAAGTAGTAATTTCACCGAGCTTTTATAAAGAAATGCAATACAACCGAATAATGAAGAGAAAATAATTTAATTTTAACGCTACACCATGTAAAGACTTTTGTTTTTCTATTTCATAATTAATAACTACCAAATCGCATGCCAAGGTTATCAAGAACTTTTCTTTCATAAATGAAGATTCTGAGACCTAAGATAAGAGTACTTGCTATCGCATACTCTTCATATCCACATGCCACCCAAAGCTGAGTTCTTGCGTACATGTTTTCAGCAAGTCAGCTTGACTTAGCAAAAGTTTAGAATAAGGAAAGCTTATGAAGTAAGACTGGAGTTCTCACATCAGATAGTGGAATGCGAGTGCAATTAAGGTAATGAATTACATAACATTCCCCAGGCGAGAAGTGGATACTATGATCTTATTTTTATGAAATTTTAACTATTAGAGAGCTCCGGTAATGATTAATACATCCTTTTATTGCGGGCTCGGGCTCCAATCGGTGTAGAAGTTGAGCTAATTAAAAAAAAATCAAATAAAAGGTGGAGCAGAGATAACTATATCCAAGTCAGCGATTAGGTGATTCTTGATAGCCATGAATTGAATGAATTATAGATCCAAGTTTTGCACAACTATACCTTCAGCTAGATCGCAGAGATCCCGCTCAAAAAGATGCGTGTAGTATATTGCAACCAAACTCATTCTAAGTTAGAAATTACTCTGTCAAGGCTAGAGATCGAGATGACCAATACTAAATAAGACTTACAGAAAGTTAACCAAATTCAAACGCCAAGCGCTAAACCAATCAAAACCTCACCACGACATACCAGCATAACTACAGAAATTTACATAAGCAAAGTGAAACGCCCAACCATATACGAAGGTTTTCATATAACTATGTATATATATGCTACAAGAATTCTTCCCAAAATACAAGTTATATAAAAAATAAAAAAAAATGCTGACTCAACTAGAGTGCGATGTCCAAACAAACAGGCAGAGGTGTTTCTTCTCTATGGTGATGATATTCATGTTCAGGCAGGAAGATTGCATAAGTAATAAAAATGCCCTCAGAAAGGATAAGGCGAGAATGAGATAACTCTCTGCGTAGGCAGAGTATTGCTTATCAAAAGTAAACAAAACAAATTTGCCCCAATCGTAAGCAACATACAAAAAGATCCATTTCTGATCTACGACCAATAGTAAAGCATTCATTTCTGATCTACTACACATACTCCTTAGACGCAATAATGGGTAACTCTGACATAGCTGGGCATTACAAAGTTTTGGTGGAGTGAGAGTAAGGACAATGGTTCATTAATACCTTAACTAGAACACAGGGTTTGAGATGTTCCCATTGACCCATTCTTCGTCACCTGGAAACCGCCTTTCACTTTTACCTGGAAATTCAAATTTTACCTTACCCTGATTATTTGTTGGCTTAAAGACTTCTTACCTAAACTTCTATTCCTAGGAACACAGGGTTTAAGATGTTGAAAGCTCTCATGGAAATTCTACCATGAGGATTTAATTGCACAGGAGGTACCGATGGCTAAATACAAAGCAATTTCACCGTTTACATTTAATACAGGGGATGTCAAAATGGATTGGTTCAATACAGGATTTTAAAGTGCAACTTATAAATTAACTTATAAGATCTTGAAATGCCACGAGTATTGGATCACATAATTTTTAAGGAGCAATTGTAAATCAGTTTATGAGATCTGGAAACTTCAATAAAAAGAAATTCGAAATAGATACACTGTAATTTCTGAAGATCAAGAATACCATCATGTGTAAGGATTCTAGAAGAGCCTTTCTATTTTTTTGTAAAGTACACAGCAAAAAAAATTTAGAAATCAAATCTATTCGTAAATTGGAATTATGGAATAACGCATTCTAGATTTTAAAATTGAAAAAACAGAGGCTTTTAAAAATCGATCTACCAAATGCATCAAGACTTCTAGAACTTAAGGATTAAGCTTTCAATTCATAATAATGAAATTCTGGGATCGTCATTAAACATTCGACAGAGATTTGACAGAAATCCAGATTCAAACGCCATTCAAATTTTTATTTTTATTTTTAAACGAATGCACAGAGATCCAGAATTAGATGGTATAGGATCGAATCATCTTCTAAGTGCATATAACCACAGCAACTCTAGATTGAACAACCATGCAGTGAGGGATCAAATTCTTTCTTAAAAAGCATATATATAACCACAGTCACTAATCTTAAGCACCCACGCAGCAATTTCACATGGATCGGACGTCACGCATCTAACATGGGTTTTAACTAGTGATAATTAAGCAGATCCTGGTTTTAGAAATATAAGGATATATGTACAGCGATCTATAAAATACACAACTAAAACATAGGTGATAAAAGCAAATGTCACAAATATCGACTGTATAACGAGATTTTTTTTTTTCTAGCTGTGCGTTACTTGATAGAACCATTACAGAGGTCTAAGGAAACGCTGGAGCAGAGTCATGTTCCACGAATTGGGCACATAGGATAGATCTTATCATAGAGATATTAAGGAATCGCTGGAATTAATCGATTTAAATTTCAGAAGGAAGGTTAAAAAATTGAAACATTAAACACAGAGACTTCCAATCCAAGCTCTCATTTTCGGTTTATTAATTTAAATCTCAGAAAATAGGTTTAAATGACTTTTTAACACAATCCAGTTTCTTTTCAACTACTGGAATGCGATCCCAGATCCAATGGAACGCTGGTTTATAATGATAAATGCAACAGAGATATCAAGCCATTAGAATGCGATTCAGTTTCTTTATAGTCATTACTAAAACAAAGTTGCAGGCCCGACATAACGGCTCTAAGATCTCTTCAATCTGTAGATAAAATAAAATATTATACCCAGTTTCTACCCTTTTCAAGATTTAAATTTAGCTGTAATTAAAATTTAAACCCAAACCTGTGATCGATCTCCCAAAGGGATCGCCTGAAATTAATTGGCAGCAGACCCAGAATTTGAAACAGAAAAAAACTGGGATCGATTTCCAATGGGATCGCCCATCCTAAAGACATTAACGCCGAAAGATAGTAAAACCTGGAATCTATCACCTAATTGGGATCGCCAGCCCTATTGGCAGCAGACGCAGAAAAAGAGACCGAAGATCGGGATCGATCTTTAAATGGGATCGTTTCTCTATATGGACAAATAGATCTCAGTATAAAACTCGGTATTGAAAATAAATATTAAGCTGTTCTGCGATATGGATCTAAGATCTTTAATTTAATTCAGAAATTCAACGAAATAGCACACAGTAATCTTCTAGATCGGATCCATTCCGTCGAATATTCAATCACATGCAAAATAATCTTTTTCAGAAAATATTACTTGACACCAAGGTCTCAGATGCACATGGGATGCGAGATCTGTAATTCTCAATAGAAATAGAAAATAGACATGAAATATAAAAACCAATAAGAACCTCCCCTTTAAAGTTCAGTGGGACTGAAATTCACATAGCAACAGGGACCGCAACAGGATGAACGAGAGGTAGAGTAAGGTTATATGTTCAAGAAACCGATTTAGGGACAAGATCCGACAATTTCGGATCGTAAGCTGGAACTGGAGTCGAATGCTCTTCTAACAAGTCACTGCAGAAGATTATTAACTCATACTTACAGGTATAATGATAGGGATTAAATTGTGCAGGTGTTCAAGTCTTAAATGATTCGCCAGAATGCTGAGGAGTGCGGGCACGCGGATACTCTTGGTTGATATAATAACCAGAAAAATTATAGATACACAGAGATAGAGATCTGGTCCATCAGAGATCTTTTTATGCCTTCAAACGGAAATATAGAGAAAGAGAAAAATTACGGATCTTGGTAAAATAGAATTGTCAATAATTGATTGATTAGATACCCGGAGAAGTTGCCACATAATTCTGAAATGTCAATGGAACATCGATGTTCAGAGAAAAGGGGCAAATGCTATTTGTATTTTACGGATTCTGGAGATAAAAGAAAAAACTACATACTTACATAAAAAGGCAGAGAAACACAGAACATTCAACTGAGATAGAAAAGCAGTACGATTCAAGTCATTATGAGATTTAGAAGTGTAAGACTTCTCAATCCACACGCAACCGTAAATTCTAGATAATTAAAAATGTTGAATTGATCTATTCCACAGAGCCTGAAGATCAACTCGATCAACGCCAACAGAGCTAGTAAACAGAGCATCTCAGATCAACTTTGGCAGAGACAATTCTGGGAATGCACAAGACTACAACAGGTTTTGATTTGATCCGTCAAGGAGAACTAGATTCGTTCTAAAGATCCGAAGGTTTTGAAGCATTCCAAAGATATTACAGTCGGTTTGATATGATTTGGCATACAGTGGCTGGATAGATCGCAGGTGTAGAGATGTTTGATAGATCTGGAATTGTCATCGGTTTTAATACCAAACGCTGAGATTTACAAAAAATTGAATTGCTAAGAGTGGGGTTTGTAGAGAATAGAAGAATTTAAAAGATACTTATCAATACGATCTCTGGAGGGTGCCATTCATACTCAATTGGATACATAGAGAATTAAACAATTTTCATAATCGTTCCGAGTTTGAGACTTACGCCTTCACCAGAAATCCGTGGGAATTAGCAGAACGAAACAAAAGTTTAAAAAAAAAAGATTCATAATCACGCTGAATCGAAGCTCTACGCCTTCACAAGAAATCATAGGAATATATGAATGCTGGAAACCGACTGTAAATTTATACAGAGGTATGCAATTTAAGTTTCGACAAAGAGATTTCAAAAAAAAAATAAAAAAATTATAATTTGTATAATCGGCCTGCGTCGAGATAACTATCTTTTAATTTAACCCAGAAATTTTCCAATTAAAATATATATATATATCAGATCTACCAAACAAAAGAAATCATTATATACTGAAAGTAATGCTGAAATGACATTGAACCTGTTTCGGTGGTCAGGATGGAAATCTCATGTGATCACGACAGCCACTGATTCGAATGTTCATCTTGACGAGATATCGATAACCCCTTTGTAGAAATGTGAGTCCGGTGCCCTCAAGGCTCGACCGGCTCTGATACCAAATGTAGGACCCCTCATTTAGGGTCCCCTTGAAATGAACCTGAAACTTTAAAAACTTCATACAAAAATATTAGCCATCATAGTTATTGGAAAAATAAAATAAAAAGCGTGAATAACTTAACAAAATAAGCAAAACCTTAACCTATCAACCCGATCCAGTTGGTCCATTGTCGCCTTCTTCTTCCGTAGGATCCGTCTAGCAAAGCTCGTTTAACCATAAGCGAAGCAACCGTTAGCTTCGCCACCCAACCATAGGCTCATGCTTTCAGTTGCATGGCCTCCCCCGAGCTTTGGGTCGTAAAGTTCACACACAATTCTCAAGAAACCCAGCTTGGGTTTCCCCCCCCACCAAGATTTCCAGCCAAACCCTCAATAGCAGCAAGTCATGAGGTAACTCAATATTACGATAGTCATCCAGGCTCTGGGTCCCTTACCCATTCCCAAAGCCTTCCTTTTAAAGGAAAATTCCATACGACACATGTCGCTTCATGCATAAATACATATTTTATTAAATTTTCAATTTAATAATACTCACCCATCCATGTGTCAGTTTTTCTAGGAGTTGCACCAACATTCCTAAGTTTTCTCATGTTTGTCCCCTAGATATTTTACTTAACCCCTACTTTTGAGGTGTAGGTGGAGTTGACTAGGTGTCCATGCTTAGGATTCTACTTTGCTCCTAAAATAAACATTTATATTATTTTAAATGCTCAAAATATTCTTTTATGTGCAAATGCCTAAGTAACACTTAATATTATTTAAATGTCAAAGTAATCATTGATGTGCAAATACCTAAAGTACTCAAATGCATTTCTAAGTAAAGTTCTACGTGCAAACTTATATGTTTTTATGCAGTGAAGTTTAATAATCATTTTCACTAGAATCCTGGTGCCGCATCATTGGGCTTCCCCATTCCTAAATTTTATTTCCATGACATGGCACCACTCTGTCAGGTCCAGTCATCCGTAGTTTCCATTCCTCGGCAAGGTACCACATCGTTAGATCCTTGCGTCCACTCTTTCTGTTCTCGACAGGGTACCGCACCGTCGGGCCCTTCTGTCGTCATCCTTTCGTTTTGACTTGTGAGAACTTCATGTAGGGATTTCAGGAGCTGTTACCTTCTATCCTCCATCTACACGCTATTAGGGACTAATGGCGCTGAGGAGTGAGTCCATTCTCACTGCGCGCCCCCCAACTCGTACGTGACCAGCTCCGTCGTGGCCCACCTCATACGCCCTCACGCTTTCCTCTTGAGCAAGCGGATCAGTGCTTATCTACTCAAGCGTGGTATTCCGTCGGAAGCCGACATCGTCGTCGCTCTCCATGTGTGTGATTTACTTGTACTCTACGACCCTTCATATTCCTTTGTGTGTCCGTTGGTGAACCGTTTCACCTGTCGCTACACACATTTCTCACAAACGTAAATTAGTAGCACTGTCCTCAATATTCACAATTTGGTTTATAAATCTGTTGCTTCATTAAGAATCTATAATTTACTTAATCATTACTCATTTGTCTAATCACATAATCAATTGCACAGTTAGTCGTTAAGCATCATTCATATGTACAGTTTTCATATCAAAGTTAATCGTTAAACAACATGAAATTGTCCATTAACAATAACTACCCAAATGCACATATGTCAATCAATCGTAATCTCAAAATAAAATCATAGGGTTATTTTATTAATGTTTCAAATAGTCAGGTGACTCAGCAGGTGCCCTCAATGTCTATAGTAGTCTAGGGGCACTACAGTTTTGATATTTTGTGTTTATCTCTGCGAATTTGTCTTTCGTCGAATAGGGTTTGTAAAAATGTGAAAGACTTGGGGAGGATAAGACCTTGACCCAAAAAGGCATGAGCCTTGTGGTTTTGATTTTCAAAGTACAAACTATAATAGCTGTGGGGAAGTTTTTCCTGTTCGCAGTATTGGATAATGTAATCACTAAGTTTTCAATAATTAATAGTAGATGTTTCTGAATTCTAAAGAAATGTTTTGGCCTGTGTGAAGTTCATCGGAATTATAAACACTGCGCTTTCATTCTATGTGAACTTCGAAGGTCAGGGTTTGATTCTATGTTAAAATGTTGGACATTTAACCTACAGTTTTTATGTAACTAAAACACAAATGGTTTTTTTCTTATTCAAGGTTACAATCTCAGCATCAAACTTGTACTATTACTCTATTTTAGAGTTTTTCTACTATCGATGTCATAAAAGAAAACTTGAAAAGATACCGGAGTGTTGTCTAGTTTGATCTGCAAAAGGAAGGAATGCTTGTGTACTTAGTTTGATGGAAATACAATATATCATCTGATTCTTTTAAGGTTTTAACAATAGTTAAACAACAAAACTGGCTATGTGCCGAGAGTTTACGATACTGTGTAGAAGAAACGAAGTTTTAAGTTTGGAAACCTATTGTGAAAAATGATAATGTTAAAGCTTAATTTTCTATCTATTTGTGATGTTTGTGTAATATCCCTCTTTTTACGCCTTGTAATTGTAATTGATTATTGTATGGGTTTCTGGTGAGGAGATCAAGGCTAAGGCCCCACCAGTAAGCCTTGTAACTTATGCGGCGAATCTTCCTAAGTTATAAATGATAAAAATAAAATAAAATAATAATAATGCAACCCAACGACAGGATAACCCATCCACTAATGGGAAAGATGTCGAAGGAATTCCAGTTATAATCTCTAGGGGAGACCTTAATGACTAGGAAATCAAGAGGATCTAGTTATTCTGGCACCTCATGCATGGGATACTTGGAACAAAAAGTATGGTAAGGTCCAAACCTATGTAGGACTAACATCTGCTTGCTATTTTAATATAATCCTAGACAAGACCAACATACGTTCGACACATAGAAAGCAAACTGAAGTAAGGAAAAATACCCTTATATATTAAGTAGAGACTAAATCATATTATATGTAAGAAGGTGATATCTACTTAGTCCAGTTAGATTAAATGACTCCTTGGGGAATTAAGGATTATTTCTATAAAGTATATTTTGTAATAAGAAGAATAATTGTTCGGGATTTACACATTTAGAAATGCGCCGACGGCAGAGGTAACACCCTTGAGTTATGGAAGTTGTTTGTTGCATGGAGTTGTCTTTCCTGGATTTGGGATTGGACACATGTAATATTTTCTTTGACATTAACTAACAGCCATCACGATCTTCCTGAGGTAATGATGGTGTGATTTGTTTTGGGAACCGACCTTAAGTTGAGGGATTCCCTCACAGCATGGGCGGAGTCTCCAAAGAGAGGGTAGGTAAGCCGAGTATGAAAGAATGCAGTCGCAACCAGTAAAAGGGGGGAGAAATGGGATTTCTGGGAGGGAAAAATTTCCTTCTCCTCTTTAGTAATGGAAGCATTTTTAAATATCTGCGAGGAGGGGGCGTTACGCGGGATCATTTTCGGTGCATTGGATTTGAGTATTTGGATTTGGCGTTTACAAGAGTTTCTGGGGACGCGTCGAGTTTTCTCTTTTCCTCATTTGTATGGGAGGGCATAGATCGCCGAGCGAGAGTGCGGTGGCGATCTCCTTTGTACATTCCTTCTGCACGGTTAAAATTTCCCGGCTAAAATAGATTTGCTCTAAGTGATAGAAATTAGAATGGGATTTCTGCGAGAGGAAAATTGAATTCTAGCTGCGATGGAAATGGAAAATTCTTTGCAGCGAGAGAGATAGAATTGCTCTCTGCGATGGAAACCCGAAATAGTCTCCGTGTGAGTTGATCACTACAACAAAGTTCGAACTTGGAAATAACATTATGGAGGCACGACTTCGACGATATGAAAGGATGTAAGTGCACTCTACAATACAATGAGAAAGACCATCTCTGCATGAAGAAGGTAACCGTTTATGCCTGTTATGGTTGCATTGAATAATGTGTTTTCCTTTATATAGTATTTTCTGGTTGTTTATATCTGAATGTTGGGTTAAACACATCTCTGTACAGCTTGATAATTAAGATTTGAGATCCATATGCTATGGATTTACAGAGTTAATCTCTGTGCTCGGCTTAAACCCCTGAAGGTTGGGATCCTTACACTATAGACTGGCAGAGTTGGACTCAGCCCTTCACATTAACCATCCTTGCTAGACAGTTGTTATTTATAACATTTTAGATCGTCTCCATGATAACCTGTTTCTACATCCGAGATCAATCCTTGCTAAGAACGCGAATATATAAGTATGTTTATGAGATTCGATATCTTCTTGGTTTTGTGAAAAATGTTTATTACTGTGAATTCGTGTGGGAAGGGATGGATCTATAGGTAAGCTCGATCCCCATTTTCCTTTCGTTATTAAGATATTATATGTTGTATCTCGATTTGAAATTGACTACCCCAATAGGGAGAGCCCTATCTCAATCTTTGATTGTTTATTTTATTTTTAAAAGAAACAATGCTGAGAACTAGCCACAACAAGCTAGCACGCGGCTCTTGTTTTGGTGAAGATTGGAGATTGAATATATTTACTTATATTATGAGAAATCAAGAAGGGTAGGTGCGATATTACTCTATGACCCTTCTGGCATGCACAGTACTTTAATTTCCGTAAAGAAAAACATCTCGATTCTCTTTTTCCGATCTTTGTAAACGCATGTATCTTTGTTGAGTCTCTTCCTTCATAAGTGAGGACGTTTCCTAGTTCGGTTTGTAAAGAATAATATATTTAGGTTGGGGTTAAATTCTTGTCGTTGCCTGTAGAAAATTGCATTTAATCACTGTATAAGATCGCCTATGGTCGCCTCTGTATTGATTCTGCTGCCACGAATTGGCTTACCAAGCTAGGATTGCCTCTGATCCGTTGAACAGAGTTTTCAATCTCCAGTTGTACGCGTTTATTCCGGATCTGAGATTTGGACTGAACGTATAGTATCTGCATTCATATTGTGTTTTGTGGGTTAGTTTTATTCTCAATCTAATATATGCCGATATATGCTCCTATACGAGTGGTCGTTGGGTAATTGAAGCTAATAGCTATGCTAAGAATCTGTTGTAAGGGATTGTTATAAATTAATACATGGTAGCTGGGAAAGTAATCGTATTATTAGACAACAGAGTTACAATATATATATATATATAGGAATATTCTACACTTTTATAATTAATGAGAAGTCGCTATACGACTTGATTTTCTTAGTGTGCATTGGAGGGATATTTATATCGATACTCTCGATGAGAGAGTTTTCGAGCATATGGAAAGAAATTATTGCAACATATGTGTTGCTGGATGTAATTCTCCTCTTGAATAATAGAAAGAAAATATGACTCCCTTTGTGGACGTAGCCCAGTCGAGGTGAACCACCTATATCTTTGTCTCGATCTTATGTGTGTTCAAATTGGCGTTATTGTTTTGTTCATTGGAGATGTTATGTAAATTACTTGTATGTTTTCTTCTGGTTGTGCATGATTTTGATGGTTTATTTCATTGAGTAGTCATGATGACTTGGTTGTTATATATGGTCTCCTCATATTAGTTATATTAATATGTTAATAGAATTGTTTCTTATAGACATGTATATTATATTTCGTTGCTAAGGGTGTAAATTCATGTTGATCATGTTGTATTGTGACGATCACATAGTTATGGACAATTCCGGATTCAGTTAAAGTTTACTACTCCACGGTAAGAATTTCATAAGTATGTTTTCAAGTTAAAATGATCATGCATGAGGAGTATTTCAATTTAACTAATCTCCAGTTGTTATCAGGAAATGTGTTCAGAAGCTTGGTCCTTACAGGAATGAATTCAGTTTTGAAGTTTCATTATTGTTATGCAAATTTTCTAAAAATCACTGCTTTACTAACTCGCACATTTGGGTTTGTTACATATGGTATCAGAGCACAGGTTGCAAACACTCGGGCTTAGTTGGGCTGTAATGTCCCCATTTAAATAAGTGCATAGTAAGACAATCCCATCAATCCTACTAGTTTCCTAGGTTGGATGGGAACATGTGGGATGGTAATAAGGAAGCTAATAAATGATATTTAGACATTAGAAGGGTTCAAGTATTTAATAAATATGATGAATAAATAAATTCAAGAGAAATTCTAGGTGGCAAGTGGTTTTGGAGACATATGGAGGTGGTGGGACCCACACTAGCTTGATTTTTCAATGACACATGGCAACTCTCTCTTGCCAATTCGAATTCATGGGAAGGTGAACACTCTTGGGTGAGTTGGTAAGTCATAACACATGGCATTGAGCATCTTAGGTCGAAATGGGATGGAATAGTAACCTCCATGGGAGAGGAAGAGTCAAATTGGAGACTAGTGGACACTTGGGCTAGATTCCCTAGTTTTATGACAACAATAATGAAGCATCTATGACATTTATGACAAAATTCAGACCTGCCTTCTTACACCTGATCATTATGACATGTCAGCCCCAAAAATAGGCTCAAGGAAGGCGCTCATGGAGTTGGAGGAATCCAAAGAGACTCAAATTCGAATTTGGGAGAAGATGGAAGGTTGGAACTAGGAGACAAGTGGCAAATGAGGAATATTTCCTAAATGGAAAATTATTGAATCTATTGAGAGGATTTCGACCCCTTGAAGGCTAATGTTGGTTATAAAATGTAGAAATCAAGTATGAGAATGGCTTTTGATGATTTGAGAAAAATTGCATTTGTGAAGAGAGAGCTAGTGGATGACTAGTTTCTTGCCTTAGCCAATTTCGAGGGTGAAAGATTCCCATCCAAGTTGGTATTTGGAGAGGCCACTCAGGTCTTTCATGGTGCTTTAATGGAGTTTGTATTTGCAGGTATCAGCTACAGGAAGTTTCATGGTTTGGTTTAGTGCAGCACTTTCTCTCCACCGTTTCCAGTTTTGAAGGCATATTCATGCTCCTTGAGGGAGGGCGTTTTTGGTGAGCACTTGTGCTTCTTGAGAGAGCTTCTCATTATATATTTATGATTGTAATAGCTTCATATCCTCTGTTATTCATATTCAGAAAGTCTCAGGTCGAAATACCCACTGGTTGCATGCAAAACTATTGATTAATGAGCAAACAATGTCCATTTCCCCAATGCATTGATGTATGACACTATAATGTTGATTATTTCGAATGTATGGATGATTCTCTGATATATTTGTGATCAATATAATGCCATGGATGTCTTCTACAAGTTTCATGTACTGTACTTGAGCATTTGAAGCATTTTTACTGAGTTTAGTTGTATTGGGAGATGAAACAGTGCCATTTCCCCAAGGGTCGAATTGGGGGTTTTTGCTGTTGAATGTGAGAGAGTTATAACAGTAGTAAAAATCAATTAATGGTGCATATGAGACCTCAATAAAATACTTAACACATTATATACCTCTGTTCATAAATTTGGGGGAGTTTGGAGGCATTTGGAAGGCCATTTTCAGTGTTACCCGGGGGGGGATTTGATGCACAAATTACTAGTCAAAATTACCTATATTGATCAGAATACAAATCAAGTTTGCAGCAGTATTTGGAGGTCCATAAAACATCCCTGAACCTGATATTCAAGTCTAAATACCATTAATACACTCATACAGAAGATTTGGGAGCATTTGGGATGATTTGGAGGTCAAAACAGTTAAACTAGTCAAAGGTCGAAATTGGGGAAAAAGTTGAAAAATTAGCATTTTAATAAAATTTGAAAAAGGGATATTACAAGTGGTATCAGAGAATGTTCTTGGCACCTAATGGTCCTAACAAGAAGTCAAAAGAATAATCCACCACCCTTTGAACCAATAGTTGAAGAGGTTTTTGTTGAAGAAGAGGTAGTAGAAGAAGAGGAGTCTTTTGCTGAAACCATGGGTAGAGAGGAGGATGACAAATTAAAACATAAGGAGGAACTTATTGCAACCTTAGATCCATGTTTCTCTAAACTTTCAGCAAACATGGATAGGATAGGTGATAAATTGTTGCAAGGATTTGAATTGTTGATTAGCCAGCTTCAAAGCAAAGGGATAATAGGAGATAATAGCGGTTCACACTCAGGGGAAAAGATGAAAGGGAATGAGCATATTTTCTCAAGTACAGGACCTCATAATAGACCTAATGAATTTCAAAGCACACAAAGGCATACTGCACCTAAATTTCTCACACCCAAAGAAGAGCCCAATCTTGCATTGGATTACAAGAAACTAGTAAATGATTGGAATGATTTGAATGAAGAGTGTAAAAGAGGTGTACCACTCAGTGACTACATTGATGCTATGCAAAAGATTAATAGGAAGGGAGACAATAGGAGTCCATTCCAAAACAAAGAATTAAATAGTGCTATTGGAAAAATTTCACTTCCTACTTTTGATGGTTCTTCTCAAAATTCTGCTAACACTTGGGTGCAAAAATTGGATGTATATTTTCAGCTGAATCCTATGTTGGAAGAGGATGCATTAAAAATGGCCATTTTGCATTTGGAAGGAGATGCCAATGAATGGTGGTTTCATGGGCTGAAAACCTTGGGTCATAATCAGGTTAAAACATATGGAGAATTTGTTGACAGGGTACTAGAAAGATTTGAACAAAAAGATCCAGAATTGCCTTTCAAAGAACTAGCTCAATTGAAGCAAACTGGGTCCCCTACTGAATATATGTTGGACTTTCAAAAATTATCAGTCAAGGTGGCTGATGTATCTATGGGAAGATTAGTATTGCTGTTCACTGAAGGTTTGGCAGAACCCTTAAGAGGTTTGGTCAAAGCCCACAAGCCAACTACATTAAAAGATGCAATGAGCTTGACTAGGGATCTCCAGAATGTGCTTCCTAGAACGAGATTTCCTCCTAAGCCTAGCTATAAATTTGAAAAGAAACCTTGGCAAAGGGATGGAAATGATAAGAAACCTTGGAAAAGAGAGTCATTTGAGAGGAATAAAAAAGAGGGACTAAACAGGGATGAACTTAGAAAAAAGAAACTATGCTTCACATGCTTCCAACCATGGACACCGGGGCACAAATGTACCAAAGGAAAGGCTCAATACATAGAAGTATTTTCTGATAATGAGGGGTATGATGGGGGCATGGATGAAGATGGACATATTTCAGATCAAGAAGAGGCATATGAGACAACAGTAGAAGAGGAAAGACAAGAAGAAAATCAGCCTTCACCGGACAAAGCAAGAATGGCAGTGCTTTCAGCAGTACCTCGCTATCATACTATCCGCTGCAAAGGTGTGGTACAAGGACAAAGAACTTCAGTTTTGGTAGATGGAGGAGCCACTCATAACTTCATTTATGCAGAGATGGTAGAGAAAAGAAAGATACCTATTGAACCATTTGATGGCTTCACAGTTGTCATTCCCGGTCACAACACAATGCAATGCAAAACATGGGTTCCAAAGCTGCAAGTCACCGTAGGTAACTATACTTTTGTTGATAGTTTTTATGTGGTTGATGTTGCTGATACTAATGTGGTTTTGGGAGTGCAATGGTTGTATTCAATAGGAGAGCATACAGTAAATTATCAAATTCCCGAAATGAAATTCCAAGATTCAAAAGGAGTACAAAGAGTTGTGAGAGGGCAACACACTTATCCAAATCAAGTAGTGACTTGCAATAGCATGAGATCTATATTGAGGCATGGGGATATAGAATGGGCTGCTGAATGTCATATTACATCTCCCAAGCCAACTATAAATATTGTCAAACACCCAAAGGAGATAGAGAGACTCTTGCAAAAATATGAAAAGGTTTTTAGAGACCTTCCACATGGTAGGCCACCGGATAGGGGGGTTGAGCACAGTATTGTTTTGGATGAGGGTACTTCACCCATTCAGATACCACCTTATAGACATCCTAAAAGGTTTAGAGATGAGATTGAAAAAGCTATCCAAGAACTCCTAGAGTTGGGACTCATTAGACCAAGCTCTAGCCCTTATGCTTCTTCAGTTGTGCTAGTGAAGAAAAAAGATGGAACATTGAGAATGTGCATAGATTTTAGAGCCTTGAACAAAAAGACTATAAAGAATAGGTATCCTATTCCTAGGATTGATGAGCTCATGGATGAGCTGCATGGGGCCAAATACTTCTCAAAAATTGACCTTAGATCAGGGTATCACCAAATTCGAATGAAAGATGAAGATGTGCAAAAGACCGCTTTTAGATGTCATTTTGGCCACTTTGAATTTCTTGTCATTCCTTTTGGGTTAACAAATGCTCCAGCCACCTTTCAAGCATGTATGAATAGGATATTTTGCAAGCAACTAAGAAGGTTTGTTTTGGTTTTCTTTGATGATATTCTCATTTACAGTAAAACATGGGAAGAGCATTTGCAGCAGTTAGAGATTGTGTTGAAAATCTTGCAAGAAGAGTCCTTATTTGCTAAATTATCAAAATGTGAATTTGGAATGAAAGAACTACTGTATCTTGGGCACATTATTGGGCAAGAAGGAGTGAAGGTACACATGGAAAAAATCAGGGCTATCTTGGAATGGCCATCACCAAAAAATATTACCGAATTGAGAGGCTTTATTGGCATATGCACCTACTACAGAAAATTTGTGAAAGGATTCTCCAAGTTGACTTCTCCACTCACTGATTTGACTAAGAAGGATGCTTTCAAGTGGGATGAAGAGGCTGAAAAGGCCTTCCAAAAAATGAATAAGGTAATGAGTAGTTGTCCCATACTTGCACTTCCTGATTTTACTAAACCTTTTGTTGTGGAATGTGATGCTTCAGGTGGAGGAATAGGGGCTGTCCTAAAGCAAGGCCAACACCCCATAGCCTTTGAGAGCAGAAAGTTGCAGCCTCATGAAAAACTTTACTCCATTTATGATAAAGAAATGCTGGCCATTATGCATGCATTGGCCAAATTCAGACAATACTTGGTGGGTAGCAAGTTTGTGGTGAAAACTGACCACAATAGTCTAAGACACTTTCTCACCCAAAAAGATCTAAATGAAAGGCAACAAAAGTGGGTAAGCAAGATTCAAGCTTATGATTTTGATATTGAATATGTCAAAGGAAAGAATAATATAGTAGCAGATGCTTTGTCAAGAAGGCCTTCTTTTTCTCTCATTGATATTGCCAAGGATTGGAAAAACATGCTACTAGTTGAATATGCCAAAGACAAATTTGCTTGTGATGTGTTGGATGGAATCAAAGGGGATGATAATTATAGTATTTTGAATGGGCTGATATATTACAAGGGAAGAATTTATTTAGTTCATAACTCCAAGCTCAAGTACCGAATTTTGCAAGAAGCACATGATTCCCCACTAGCGGGCCATCCAGGGATCTTCAAAACTTATAGACAGTTGAGGCAAAGATTTTTTTGGAAGGGGCTGAAGGAAGATGTTCAGAAGTATGTGAATGAATGTAAAGCATGTCAACAAAACAAATCAGAACTTACATGTCCAGCCGGCCTATTACAACCATTGCCCATTCCGGAGCAAAAATGGGACAGTATTTCCATGGATTTCATCACCGGATTGCCTAAATCCTTGGGTAAGGATTGTATCTATGTGGTAGTTGATAGGTTGACAAAATTTGCTCATTTTTTTGCTGTTACATCATCTTTTAGTGCTGCACAAGTGGCTGATATTTTTTTCAAGGAAATCTTCAGATTGCATGGGCTTCCCAAGAGCATTGTCAGTGATAGAGATAGTAGATTCATGGGTGCTTTTTGGAAAGAAATTTTTAGATTGGTAGGCACTCAATTGACTCCAAGTACCAGCTATCATCCACAAACTGATGGACAAACAGAGAGGGTAAACCAATGGCTAGAAGGATACCTAAGAAACTATGTGGGAGGGCAGCAAAAAGCATGGGCAAAATGGCTACACTTGGGTGAGTTTTGCTACAACACCACTTATCATATGTCAATAGGAATGTCTCCTTTCAAAGCATTATATGGTTATGATGCACTTACATTTGCTGACATTATATTTGGTGATAGTAGAGCCCCAAAGGCTAAAGTTTGGGTGGAAGAGAGCCAAGAAATTTTAAAGCTCTTGAAAGACAATTTGCAGGTTGCTCAAAATCAGCAAAAACAATATGCTGATAGACATAGAGAAGAGAGAACCTTTCAAGTCAATGATTTAGTGTATTTAAGGTTGCAGCCCTATAAACAAACATCTCTCAAAAAGAATGGAGCATAAAAATTAAAACCAAGGTACTATGGGCCATACAAGGTAGTGCGGAAGGTTGGAGAAGTAGCATATGAACTAGAACTTCCGGAAGGCAGTAAAATCCACAATGTATTTCATCTTTCTTGTCTTAAGAAAGCTCTTGGTCAGCAAATCATCACTTCAGAAATACTTCCTCCTTTGGATGATGAAGGTCAGCTCACACTTGTTCCAGAAAAGATTTTGAAGACACGGGAAAGAAGGTTGAGGAGTAGAATCATCAAAGAATATTTAGTGCAATGGAAGGACTTACCAAATGAAGATGCCACATGGGAAGAGGAGAAGATTTTGCAGCATCCAAATTTGAAATTGCTTGAGGACAAGCAATCTTGGGTGGGGAGGACTGTAATGTCCCCATTCAAATAAGTGCATAGTAAGACAATCCCATCAATCCTACTAGTTTCCTAGGTTGGATGGGAACATGTGGGATGGTAATAAGGAAGCTAATAAATGATATTTAGACATTAGAAGGGTTCAAGTATTTAATAAATATGATGAATAAATAAATTCAAGAGAAATTCTAGGTGGCAAGTGGTTTTGGAGACATATGGAGGTGGTGGGACCCACACTAGCTTGATTTTTCAATGACACATGGCAGCTCTCTCTTGCCAATTCGAATTCATGGGAAGGTGAACACTCTTGGGTGAGTTGGTAAGTCATAACACATGGCATTGAGCATCTTAGGTCGAAATGGGATGGAATAGTAACCTCCATGGGAGAGGAAGAGTCAAATTGGAGACTAGTGGACACTTGGGCTAGATTCCCTAGTTTTATGACAACAATAATGAAGCATCTATGACATTTATGACAAAATTCAGACCTGAATTCTTACACCTGACCATTATGACATGTCAGCCCCAAAAATAGGCTCAAGGAAGGCGCTCATGGAGTTGGAGGAATCCAAAGAGACTCAAATTCGAATTTGGGAGAAGATGGAAGGTTGGAACTAGGAGACAAGTGGCAAATGAGGAATATTTCCTAAATGGAAAATTATTGAATCTATTGAGAGGATTTCGACCCCTTGAAGGCTAATGTTGGTTATAAAATGTAGAAATCAAGTATGAGAATGGCTTTTGATGATTTGAGAAAAATTGCATTTGTGAAGAGAGAGCTAGTGGATGACTAGTTTCTTGCCTTAGCCAATTTCGAGGGTGAAAGATTCCCATCCAAGTTGGTGTTTGGAGAGGCCACTCAGGTCTTTCATGGTGCTTTAATGGAGTTTGTATTTGTAGGTATCAGCTACAGGAAGTTTCATGGTTTGGTTTAGTGCAGCACTTTCTCTCCACCGTTTCCAGTTTTGAAGGCATATTCATGCTCCTTGAGGGAGGGCATTTTTGGTGAGCACTTGTGCTTCTTGAGAGAGCTTCTCATTATATATTTATGATTGTAATAGCTTCATATCCTCTTTTATTCATATTCAGAAAGTCTCAGGTCGAAATACCCACTGGTTGTATGCAAAACTATTGATTAATGAGCAAACAATGTCCATTTCCCCAATGCATTGATGTATGACACTATAATGTTGATTATTTCGAATGGATGGATAATTATCTGATATATTTGTGATCAATATAATGCCATGGATGTCTTCTACAAGTTTCATGTACTGTACTTGAGCATTTGAAGCATTTTTACTCAGTTTAGTTGTATTGGGAGATGAAATAGTGCCATTTCCCCAAGGGTCGAATTGGGGGTTTTTGCTGTTGAATGTGAGAGAGTTATAACAGTAGTAAAAATCAATTAATGGTGCATATGAGACCTCAATAAAATACTTAACACATTATATACCTCTGTTCATAAATTTGGGGGAGTTTGGAGGCATTTGGAAGGCCATTTTCAGTGTTACCCGGGGGGGGATTTGATGCACAAATTACTAGTCAAAATTACCTATATTGATCAGAATACAAATCAAGTTTGCAGCAGTATTTGGAGGTCCATAAAACATCCCTGAACCTGATATTCAAGTCTAAATACCATTAATACACTCATACAGAAGATTTGGGAGCATTTGGGATGATTTGGAGGTCAAAACAGTTAAACTAGTCAAAGGTCGAAATTGGGGAAAAAGTTGAAAAATTGGCATTTTAATAAAATTTGAAAAAGGGATATTACATGGGCTCAGTTGAGGACAGGAATATAAGTTGGTCAAGGGAACTCCATCGATAGGACGCAAACAAAGAATTTATGTTCCAAAGAATCAGCAAGAGGTAATCGACAAGATGTCTTTTAAATCGCAAGTAAGTATGCTCCACTTGTTGAAGCGTTATAAAGGAAAAGCATTGTCAATATGTGAGCAGTTTATATGTTTCCTTATGAAGTTGAATGATCTTCTATTAATAAATACTAGAGGATGAATATCTCCTCATGCCCTACAATTAGTTTCATTAAATGATAAGAAAGTATTCTTTAAAAATGATTAAAATAGTTGGACTATGTTCCTATCTTTATCTTGGTGATCTTGTTAAATATTTTCATGTACATTTATCATAATGATAGTAATGAGAATCATAGGAGCATTTGCGTGTTCAAACGTTTATAAGGGTTGTATAAACATAATTAGGATTATTTACCTAATGAAAGATGTACACTCATATCGGGTCGATTGATGCCATTGGTAGGGCTTTAGTACATATAGGAGTCAAGTCATAGACATTCATCATAAGTACTTGATTGCTTCAATTCTATTTTATGAGGATTAGGAAAGTTCTAGGCTTGGAAATGTGACTATACAAATGAAGGCAGGCTAGCAAACATATTGAATCATAAGGGTTGAATGGATGATGGTTAGGTCATATAAAGATATGTAGATATAGGTTGAAGTTGAAGCACTCCGAAAAGTTTATATAGTATGTGAATTATGAAAGGGTGTAAGGTACAATTAGGTCATTATAAGAAGGATTGGAAAATTGTCGTGAATTACCTAGTTATTGATTTCACGCACTTATGTTGGGATGATTGTATTAAGTATGTACATGAGATTGTAGAGTGGAGATGATCCTTATCATGTTAGGAAAATACATAAATTGTACTAAGTAAGTAACTCCTGAAATTCTCTGTGTAGGCTATTGACTAAATGTTATTGAGGGAGTTATATTGATCTTACCCCTTGATAAGTAGAAGGTCTAGAAGATGTTTGTACATTATATTGGATGTTATAGATGATGTTTCCAATATAGAATGTTAGTTATGTGTTCATACTTCTATGCGTTATTTAAGTTATGAAACACATGATATGGAAAATAAGATGGTTAATATTGAATACGCAATAGATCTTCAACGTTAATGTAAGTGATGTTACATGTGCTATTCTATGATTTCACATCCAAGAGGAATACTATACAAACAATAGATGGTTAGAAGAGTTGTATGAATGATTAGCAAAGGGTCATACTCAGGGTAAAGGGTTGAAAGGTATATGAATTAACTTTAATTGGTTAAATAGATGTTCTACTATGTGAAATTTTCCATGACTAGGAAATTGTTGTCCTTATTATCTCTTTATGGCATGGAATTGTATAGAATAAGGAAGTATAAATGTGTGACACGGGAACACGCTTGTACCCTTGCTTGTAGTTTTAGAAGGGATGATGGTTATAATAGAAGTATACTTGTGTATTCTAAGTAGTTAATAAGATGCATATGATGAAACTGTAGGATTTTACTTTTGATATATATATTCTTATGATGTTGAGGGGATTTATAATGTGTGTTAATACAAGTAAAACTTACACCTTGACATGTGCGGTCATACAATAAAGTGATATGCAGCCTCCTTCATAAAGGTATGTGACTATCTTTATCAATCTATACAAGTATATATGAAGACGATTTATTGTTACTTAGATGATGTTGGGATGTGCAAGAAAAGTCGTATAATTTAATGGGTGCTTGACACAGTTAAAGTTAAGGATTGAGGTGAACTGAATGTAATGTCCATAGGAAGAATGTATTTCAAGGCATTATGTAATCCTATTAATTAAGCTAGTGATGTTCATTTTAGATGATGATCTTCTTATTTTTATGCATAGGGGAAGGATCTCCTTACAAATATTTTATTTGTTTCTAACAGGTGAATTAGGCTTATGGTCGAAATTCTGTGGAACCTGTGGAAAGACAAGAGCGTAAATTTTATGCATGGTAAAATAAGGAGTGAGGAATTAAGATTCACATCACAATTGTTACTTATTCTTTTAAAAATGTTGATAATTATTGTTGAACAAAGCACTCGACCCAGATTGGTCAGAGTAATCGTATGGGTACAGAATGTAATGTGACGAAATAAATTGATTAAATTAAAAGAGATTTTCTATACTCAAGCAAGGCGGCTTGGGGAAAATAAATTCCGAGACTCAAGCGGGAAGGCTTGAGGGGAATTGTGTAAAGAATGTTGTAATGGCATTGAAATACTCCCTAAAATCAGGGATTGAACAACCACTAGGATTCTAGGAGAATCGGCTGGCTGTAAGACCTATGCAAGCTATAAGAAAATGTATATGTGGGAGGCAGGACGCTACTTAGTATGCATGAAGGAAATGATTGCTACGTGAACACTAAGGTGTTAGGCAAAACATGAATGAAATGGTTGCTGCGTGAGCACTAAGGTGTTAGGAAAAAGAAAAAAAATGAAAGAAATGTTTGCTGCGTGAGCACTAAGGTGTTAGGCAAAACATGAGAGAAAGTATTGCTGCGTGAGCACTGTGGTGTTAGGCAAGAAATCTGTAAAATAATTGCTGTGTGAGCACTGAGGTGTTAGACAAGAATTTCGAAAGGATTGTTGTGTGAGCACTCGGGTATTAGGCAAGAATTTCCTGGATCAAGTGAATGATGCGTTTGATTAACTTAACAGTTGAATTCATGGAACACTGGATTTATGTCTACTAGTAAAAGTGCAACAAAGGCTAAAGGATATCCCATGAATTATAACTAGTTTGTTGCAATAAAAGGCTCACTGTATATGTTTCAGAATTTGATTGTGGAATTGATGATAAGTTGTTATGTTTTTTTTTTTAATTATGGTTTTGTAGTCGAAAGTACAAGCATGACCAATAACGACTTGCAAGAAATTCATGAAAGTACGAAGAAGGTCAAAATAGAAATAATGAAGCGAGAAAAGGATGACTACAGAAATGAAGACGAACTGTCGAAAAGTATGAACACCGAGGACGGTGTTAATTTTGAGGGGGAAAGGATGTAATATCCCTCTTTTTACGCCTTGTAATTGTAATTGATTATTGTATGGGTTTCTAGTGAGGAGATCAAGGCTAAGGCCCCACCAGTAAGCCTCGTAACTTATGCGGCGAATCTTCCTAAGTTATAAATTATAAAAATAAAATAAAATTATAATAATGCAACCCAACGACAGGATAACCCATCCACTAATGGGAAAGATGTCAAAGGAATTCCAGTTATGATCTCTAGGGGAGACCTTAATGACTAGGAAATCAAGAGGATCTAGTTATTCTGGCACCTCATGCATGGGATACTTGGAACAAAAAGTATGGTAAGGTCCAAAACTATGTAGGACTAACATCTGCTTGCTATTTTAATATAATCCTAGACAAGACCAACATACGTTCGACACATAGAAAGCAAACTGAAGTAAGGAAAAATACCCTTATATATTAAGTAGAGACTAAATCATATTATATGTAAGAAGGTGATATCTACTTAGTCCAGTTCGATTAAATGACTCCTCGGGGAATTAAGGATTATTTCTATAAAGTATATTTTGTAATAAGAAGAATAATTGTTCGAGATTTACACATTTAGAAATGCGCCGACGGCAGACGTAACACCCTTGAGTTATGGAAGTTGTTTGTTGCATAGCGTTGTCTTTCCTGGATTTGGGATTGGACACATGTAAGATTTTCTTCGACATTAACTAACAGCCATCACGATCTTCCTGAGGTAATGATGGTGTGATTTGTTTTGGGAACCGACCTTAAGTTGAGGGATTCCCTCATAGCATGGGCGGAGTCTCCAAAGAGAGGGTAGGTAAGCCGAGTATGAAAGAATGCAGTTGCAACCAGTAAAAGGGGGGAGAAATGGGAGTTCTGGGAGGGAAAAATTTCCTTCTCCTCTTTAGTAATGGAAGCATTTTTAAATATCTGCGAGGAGGGGGCGTTACACGGGATCATTTTCGGTGCATTGGATTTGAGTATTTGGATTTGGCGTTTACAAGAGTTTCTGGGGACGCATCGAGTTTTCTCTTTTCCTGATTTGTATGGGAGGGCATAGATCGCCGAGCGAGAGTGCGGTGGCGATCTCCCTTGTACATTCCTTCTGCATGGTTAAAATTTCCCGGCGAAAATAGATTTTCTCTGAGTGATAGAAATTAGAATGGGATTTCTGCGGGAGGAAAATTGAATTCTAGCTGCGATGGAAATGGAAAATTCTTTGCTGCGAGAGAGATAGAATTGCTCTCTGCGATGGAAACCCGAAATAGTCTCCGTGTGAGTCGATCACTACAACAAAGTTCGAACTTGGAAATAACATTATGGAGGCACGACTTCGACGATATGAAAGGATGTAAGTGCACTCTACAATACAATGAGAAAGACCATCTCTGCATGAAGAAGGTAACCGTTTATGCCTGTTATGGTTGCATTGAATAATGTGTTTTCCTTTATATAGTATTTTTTGGGTTGTTTATATCTAAATGTTGGGTTAAACACATCTCTGCACAGCGTGATAATTAAGATTTGAGATCCATATGCTATGGATTTACAGAGTTAATCTCTGTGCTCGGCTTAAACCCCTGAAGGTTGGGATCCATACACTATAGACTGGCAGAGTTGGACTCAGCCCTTCACATTGACCATCCTGGCTAGACAGTTGTTATTTATAACATTTTAGATCGTCTCCATGATAACCTATTTCTACATCCGAGATCGATCCTTGCTAAGAACGCGAATATATAAGTATATTTATGAGATTCGATATTTGCTTGGTTTTGTGAAAAATGTTTAGTATTGTGAATTCGTGTGGGAAGGGACGGCTCTATAGGTAAGCTCGATCCCCATTTTCCTTTCGTTATTAAGATATTATATGTTGTATCTCGATTTGAAATTGACTACCCCAATAGGGAGAGCCCTATCCCAATCTTTGATTGTTTATTTTATTTTTAAAAGAAACAATGCTGAGAACTAGCCACAACAAGCTAGCACGCGGCTCTTGGTTTGGTGAAGATTGGAGATTGAATATATTTACTTATATTATGAGAAATTAAGAAGGGTAGGTGCGATATTACTCTGTGACCCTTCTGGCATGCACAGTACTTTAATTTCCGTAAAGAAAAACATCTCCATTCTCTTTTTCCGATCTCTGTAAATGCATGTATCTTTGTTGAGTCTCTTCCTTCATAAGTGATGACGTTTCCTAGTTCGGTTTGTAAAGAATAATATATTTAGGTTGGGGTTAAATTCTTGTCGTTGCCTGTAGAAAATTGCATTTAATCACTGTATAAGATTGCCTATGGTCGCCTCTGTTTTGATTCCGCTACCACGAATTGGCTTACCAAGCTAGGATTGCCTCTGATCCGTTGAACAGAGTTTTCAATCTCCAATTGTACGCATTTATTCCGGATCTGAGATTTCGACTGAACGTATAGTATCTGCATTCATATTGTGTTTTGTGGGTTAGTTTTATTCTCAGTCTAATATATGCCAATATATGCTCCTATACGAGTGGTCGTTGGGTAATTGAAGCTAATAGCTATGCTAAGAATCTGTTGTAGGGGATTGTTATAAATTAATACGTAGTAGCTGGGAAAGCAATCGTATTATTAGACAACAGAGTTACAATATATATATAGGAATATTCTGCACTTTTATAATTAATGAGAAGTCGCTATACGACTTGATTTGCTTAGTGTGCATTGGAGGGATATTTATATCGATACTCTCGATGAGAGAGACTTCGAGCATATGAAAAGAAATTATTGCAACATATGTGTTGCTGGATGTAATTCTCCTCTTGAATGATAGAAAGAAAATATGACCTGCCTTTGTGGATGTAGCCCAGTCGGGGTGAACCACCTATATCTTTGTCTCGATCTTATGTGTGTTCAAATTGGCGTTATTGTTTTGTTCATTGGAGATGTTATGTAAATTACTTGTATGTTTTCTTCTGGTTGTGCATGATTTTGATGGTTTATTTCGTTGAGTAGTCATGATGACTTGGTTGTTATATATGGTCTCCTCATATTAGTTATATTAATATGTTAATAGAATTGTTTCTTATAGACATGTATATTATATTTCGTTGCTAAGGGGGTAAATTCATGTTGATCATGGTGTATTGTGACGATCACATAGTTATGGACAATTCCGGATTCAGTTAAAGTTTACTACTCCACGGTAAGAATTTCACAAGTATGTTTTCAAGTTAAAAAGATGATGCGTGAGGAGTATTTCAATTTAACTAATCTCCAGTTGTTATCAGGAAATGTGTTCAGAAGCTTGGTCCTTACAGGAATGAATTCAGTTTTGAAGTTTCATTATTGTTATGCAAATTTTCTAAAAATCACTGCTTTACTAACTCGCACATTTGGGTTTGTTACAGTTTGAAGCCATAACTAGGTTCTGTCTAGATTGTATTGATACTCTTAATGTTTTTGTTACCATCGTTCAATGAAAACTTAATAGTTGAAGGTTTTGTTTGAATGTGAAAAGTTCAAAATACCTAGACTTGAAACATAAGACTCTGCTTGTATAACAAGAAGATTATTTTCTATAATGAATAAATAAATAGCATAGTAATGAAAAATTTTGTGCATGAAGAATTTGTACTTATTAACTGTGCACTGTTTTAAAAGGGAAAATAATAAATTGCCTTATGGTGATATTGAATTTGCAATTGTCATGATATATATATATATATATATATTTTAAATACTAGAATACATAAAGATAATTCTTATACTTTAGAAAGGAAGACTATTTGTTTCGACACAAAAGATACTTATTTATAGAAAAGAAAAAAATAAATATCCTTTCTATAACTGGGTAATTTGAATACTAGTTTGTGAATTAAAAATGGTGCATTCTGAAGCAATTATCTGTAAAGAAAATGATAAGGAAAACATTGATCTCTCTCTCTCTCTCTCTCTCTCTCTCTCTCTCTCTCTATATATATATATATATATATATATATATATATATATATAGAAATTTAATAATAAGCAAAAAACTTAAGAAAATATAACATTTTGATCTTCTCATTCATATGGCTATCCGCCTATCAATTATCTATCTAACTTAATCTAATATCTGTACTAGAGTACGATGCAGATCCACTTGCATTGGGAAAAATGCAGAGAACTATTTTATTCAATCATAATCATTTCTATACCGAATTTTAACTTACTCAGAAACTGAACTAAATGCATTTCTTTTAAATAAACTTATAACATAAACCATTAAATTTATTTACAGTTAGAAACTTTAAATGTTTGAAATTAGAAAAGATAATGGAACCTATAAATGAATATAGGGCCGACAAACACCCAAGGAGGCCTGTTCCTCCCAACATATTCCCGAAAAAGCAGCCAATTGCTGGCTTCTTGTGAACCCCCGATCCTGCTTACTGAACCACTAAGTAGATGGAATTTGTGTAGAAGCAAGGCACTCAAATATGCCTTCAGCACTCAGCATTAAAATCCTTTACTCAAAACATTCCTTCAACACTCAGCATCAAACTCCTGAACTCAATAGAGTTTGGCAGACTCACAACATGATAAAAAACTTAGCATATCCCCTCATCAAATCTCTTGGGTGCAAACACAGCAAAACCCCAAGGTAAATTTCCTCGTCAGGAAAAGTGATGAACCTCAGTTCATATTTTGATGGCTATTATATAGAATTCCTATGTCTTTAGTGGTCAGTTTGGAATAAATGAGCCTTAAGCTCCAGTCCCACCTTTCAGGGCACTATGACCAAATTTTAAGTGATTTGTCCCATACCAACAGCTAGTTAGTTGCATCATGATGTTGCCACTTGTCCATTTCCTTCTACCCCAGATTCCATTCCACCTAGTGGGTCAGTAACCACTCTTTCAAGAGTCCCCTTAGATGTTTGTCTCATATTTTATTTATTAAATAATAAAATGTTGTGCAAATTACAATCATCCTTGGACACCTGTCCAACATAAAACTTTACAATAAAAGTTAACATAATGTTTCTAACATAAAATGTTCTTCAACAAAAAGGGTATGTTACAAACACCCCCACTTAAGCTCAACATCATCCTCAATGTTGCTTATTCTTCATCAGATTCCTCATGGAACAGAACTGGATATGCTGCCCACATATTACTTTCTATTTTCCAAGTAGCTTCATCAGGGCTAAGGTGCTTCCATTGCACCTTTACCTGCCCTATGGTGCGATTATGAAGCATAATTTTCCTCCAGTCGAGAATACAGTCCGGTTCCACTTGAAAATTTCCTTTGGGTTCCACCTGTATGTCATTCCGATTCGGCACATGAGTAGCATCATGCACATACTTCTTTAAAACAGAAATGTGAAAAACATTTTGGATTTTTAAATTATATGGAAATGCCAATTGATATGCAATAGCTCCAATCCTTGATAGGATTTCGAATGGTCCACAATACCTTGGTGCTAGTTTAGCACAACTCCCAAGCTTCAAAGAACTTTTCATGGGTTTTACCTTTATAAAAACATGGTCTCCTACCTGAAATTCTCTTTCAGTGCGTTTCAAATCTACATAACTTTTCTGCCGATCTTGGGAAACCTTTAAGTTACCTCGAACCTGTTTCATGGTTATCTCCATCTCTTTCAATAAATATGGTCCTAACATTAATCTATCTACAGGGTTATCCCAAGAAATAGGAGTACAATATTTTCTTCCATACACAATCTCAAATGGACTTAACTTAGTAGATGTTTGATAATGATTATTGTAGGCAAATTGTGCTAAATGTAAGTAATCTTCCCACTTAGATGGATGATCTTTAACATACAATGTTAACATGTTTTCTAAAATCTGGTTTACCCTTTCTGTTTGACCATCAGTTTGTGGGTGGAAAGAAGTGTTGAAATTTAGTTTAGTATTTAATCCTTTAAACAGTGCTGTCCAAAAATTTCCAGTGAACTTAGAGTCCCAGTCAGAAATAATTACCTTTGGAATTCCGTGCAAGCGAAAAATTTGCTTCATGAATACATCTGCAATGTTAGAAGCTTTAAAAGTGGTTTTAATAGGAATAAAATGAGTAGCCTTACTTAGCTTGTCCACCACCACCATTATGGAATCATTATGTTTCTAGTTTTTAGGAAAACCTGTAATAAAGTCAATACTTATAATCTCCCATTTCCATTCTAGAATTGGTAAGGGCTGCAATAGTCCAACTGGATGTTGATGTTCAGCCTTAATAGTCTGACATTCAAAACATCTAGCTATGTATTCAGCCACTTCATTCTTCATGTTGGGCCAAAAATAATCTTTTCTTAACATAGTTATCATTTTCTGATAACTAGGATGTCCTGAATAAGGACTCTTATGAACTTCATCCAAAATCAGGAACTTAACTTTCGACATATTAGGCACATAAATTCTATTTTTATAAATTAAGAAGACTTTTTCATTAATACTATAATCTGTTATTAAATTTTCAGATAACTTTTCAGCCACTTTAGCATGTAATTTTTGGTAATTTCCATCTTGCTTAATTCCTTCTTCGATCTAATTTTCCAGATCTGTCTTAAACATGCTGATTGCTGCCACAAAGTTTACTTTGGCATTTCTGCTCAAGGCATCATAAACTTTTTTTTCTTTCCCTTTTATGTGTTGAATCTCGAAGTCATACTCGCTAAGGAAAGCTAGCCATCTAGCTTGCCTTGCGTTAATATTCGTTTGATCCAATAAATACTTTAGGCATTTATTATCCAGATTTAAAATAAATTTTCTTCCAATTAAGTGATGACGCCACATTTTTAGTGCATGTATCATGGCCGCCAACTCAAGATCATAAATTGCATAATTCTTTTCATGAATTTTTAACTTCCTTGACTCAAAAACAATGGCATGACCTTCCTGACTTAAGACCCCTCCAAGTCCATCGTTGCATGCATCAGTGCATACGACAAAATCCTTATTGGGATCAACAATTTTTAATATGGGTGCAATAGTTAATAATTATTTTAACTTATTAAAGCTTTCTTGACACTTTTGATCCCATACGAATTTCTTCCCTTTCTTCTGCAAAGAAGTGATGGGGTTAGCAATTCTACAGAACCCTTCAATAAACATTCTGTACTAACCTGTTATCCCGATGAATGACCGTACATCAGTTATGTGTTTGGGGACAAGCCATTCATTAATTGCTTTTATCTTATCAGGGTCAACAAAAATTCTGTCTTTACAAATTATATGACCTAAATATTGTATTTTATCTTTATAAAAGTCACATTTACTGAACTTAGCATAAAGTTGATGTTCTCTTAGTACTTGCAAAATTATTATTAAATGTTCGTCATACTCTTCTTTAGTTTTTGAGTAAATCGGAATATTGTCAATGAATACCACTACAAATGTATCCAAATGTTTATGCAAAACATTGTTCATTAAACACATGAACACTGCCGGTGTGATGGTTAGCCCAAAAGGCATAACCACGAACTCGTAGTGTCCATAACGCATTCTGAATGCATTTTTGAATATGTCTTTGTCTTTTATTCTAACCTGATGATACGCTGACCTTAAATCAATTTTAGTGAATATCTCTGCTCCGCGTACTTGATCAAATAGATCATCTATGCGGGGTAAGGAATATCGGTTCTTAATTGTCATTTTATTAAGCTGACGGTAATCGATACACAATCGGATGGTACCATCGTTCTTTTTAACAAAAAATACTGCTCCTCCCCAAGGAGACACACTTGGCCTTATATAGTTTTTATCTATTAATTCTTTCAGCTGAGATTTTAACTCATTTAACTCCAGAATATTCATCCTATAGGGAGCCTTTGAGTTTGGTACCGCACCTGGTACTAACTCAATGGTGAAATCAAGTTCCATTTTCGGAGGTAATCCTGGAATTTATTCCGAGAATACATTAGAAAAGTCCCTAAGGATGGGAATATCCTCCAGTTTTAACTTGTCTTCTTTAGATAAATACTCGTCATTAATAATATTTACAGCAAACATTTTACAGCCTTTTTTGGCAGCTCTTTTTACTTGTAAAGCGGAAATCTATCTAACTGAAATCTTCCTATGAATTCCTTTTACTATTTCAATGTTACCTTCATTATTTAAGCAGGTAAAAGATTTTTCATAATAATTAAGTATTACTCTATGATGTTCAAGCCAGTCCATGCCAATCAATAAGTCATATGAACCTAATGGTAAAACATTTAGATTAACTTGCATTTTCAGCTGACTTATAAACACTTCACAATCTTTGACAATATATGTAACCTTTCTTTTAGTGCCAGTTGCAAGCTGAACTAACCATGCATTATCAAATTTCTCTACTTTTAACTTGAAACTCTTCACTAAAGTAGGTGAAATATAACTCAGATTTGCACCTGGATCTATCAGAATGGAAATAGATTTGTTTTGTATCATACCTTCAATTTCAACCATAGATGTTTGATGGTAAACTTGATTATTTCCTTGCGTTGCATTTATTCTGGGCATTTCTCTTGCGATATCTCCAACTGTAGATTTTGCTTGCATAGTGTGAATATTGTTGATTGTCCTCTTGTTGCGTGGGAAATTTGCTCTCTTATGTGGTCTACCGCATTCATAGCACTTCATAGGTCCTTTCTGTTCAGATTACCTGTTGTTGTTATTATTGTTATTGTTGTGATTATTATTGTTAGGTCCGTTCCTTGCAGCAGTAAAGTTCTGAGATGCATTATTCCTATAATTATTATGACTGGAAAAAATTCTGTTATTAAAATTTTTCTTAAAACTTCCAGAATTATGATTAAAAATTTTCTTTTTGCAATCAAAATGATTAGATTTATTACTCTTCTAGCCAGTTGTTCCTTCTCTTTTTCTGTTTTGATCAAAACAAAAATTAGCTTTTCTCATGGCCTCTTCCAAAGTGGAAGGGTTATCATACTCGATACGGTCCTTTATATTGGAAGGTAGACAACTGAGAAACCTTTGCACTTTATGCTTCTCCTCGACCATATAAGGCACATACCTCAGCAAGCTAAGGAACTTGCTACACAATTCTTTCATGTTCATTGTACCCAACTTCAAATCGTAAAACTCCTTTGACTTATCTTCAAAATATTGTTCCGACAAAAACTTCTTTTTAAACAAACTTTTAAACATATTTGAAGTTACTTCTTTTTCTTTTATACTCTTAATTCTTTTAAGATCCTGCCATCAAATATATGTCTTTCTGGTCAGATTGTAAATAGCCCTCTTGGCTTTTAATTGAGAAGAGTAGTCGTAAATATTAAAGTACTTCTTCATTCCAGACAGCCATGCTTCAGCTGTCTCACCCTTCTCACTTTCACCATTAAAAGTTGGTGGCTTAATCTTTTTAAACTCCCTAGTAATTTGCTCATGATGTTTATGTTTTCTCTTTTTAGAGCAACAATCATAGTTATTGCTGTCATGATCAGAGTCACTATTCTTTGATCAGATTCATATGATGAGTAACTATTCATTTTATCATTCCTTGCTTTCTTATGTTTATGTTTGGCGAAACTGATGTAGAATCAAACTTCATTTCTGATTTTCTGCCTCTTTCATCATTATGACAGTTCTCCCTCAAATTTTGTTTTAACTCCTCCTATACCTTCAGGATCCGTTCATTTTCTTCTTTAACAAATCTTAACTCAGACTTTAAATCCTTAACAGTACGTAAAAATTCGGAAGATTGGTTATTTAATTCAACATAAATTTTTTCAAGGTTATTATTATTAATATGTTCATTACAAGGTGATCTGTCCTCTGTTGATTCTTCTGGTATTTCCATACCTGCAAGTTAAAGGTCAATTTGTTTTGTACAAAAAAATAAATTAAAATAAAAGTTAGTACATAGACTTTCTGATTTATTTTCTGTTTGCGCGTGTGAACCTATTTCAGGCCTCGAGTTTGAACTCGCGCTCTGATGCCACATGTAACGTCTCAAAAAAATCACAAAAAATTAAAATTTTTTGACATAACAATAAATGCCTATTCAAACTGTGCAGAAAATAATAATGTATGAAAGCTGTACTACTGTATTAAAATCCCTGCTAGTTTTTAAGATGCAAAGTTTGCGACTAGATGTTTTTTATCTATGCTTTGATGGTATTCAAACACAGCTGTATTTTTACAACCTTCAATGTTTAAATGCAATGATTGATGTTTTAACTGTCCTTGACTAAAGTACTTTTGTTGATGATGAAGGGGTCCTACGGACGCCCCGAGGATTACTTAGCATTTCTGCTAAAGCATTTGAAATCGTTCTTGTTGCAGTTTACATGTAAGGTGATTACAACATGTAACCGAAAGGTCCTAAAATAGTTTTCTATGTTTTCTACATCTTACTGATTAAAAGTTCTAAAGTGATAAGTGCTAAAGGTGAGATCTTCAAATAGCCTAGTAAATGGATAATAGACTCGAATTCATAGGTACTGAATGAAAACTCCTTACAATCTATCATTAAGTTAGTAGAGAGTGAGAATACATGAATTTATACTTTTGTACACCTTTTACTGTAAAATAAATACTATTGATGCACATTTTGAGCAATAGCCTAAATCTAAATTGTAATGGCTAGAAGCATTTTAAAGTAACTTGACGACTTGTGAACCTTTATATAGAACCTATGAATTTCATACAAGAATTGATTTGTTCTATACTAGGAATTATTGCAACTTTATCCTATTCATTTGTTAACTTATGGACTTTGTACAATTCCTTGTTTTACCCTTATAATATATTGCAATATGTACAAATGTTTAAACAAAATTCCTATAAAATAAAATTATATGTTACATGGTGTGTGCAATTTACGTGACATTAAAGAAAACCCTAGCAATACGATTATATACACCTTACCTTGCCATTCGATGTTGTTACAAGGTCGAGTAATAAGATTCACCATATAATATGCATAGTGAAATAAAAGTTTAATGATAACGTCAATAAATGTAACCTGCTGGTAGGTACCGGTGCTTCCTTGGCAATTAAATACTCACAACTGCCGAGACATTGGAGTTCCACTGTGGATAGCGTAGTGGCTTAAGCATGTGATAGTATAGTGGCGTTACAAGTTCTGTGATGAGTTGTAAGTAAAATGGTTCGAGGGTTAACTGAGCTGGATCCTTTGTGGAAGCGGTAATGATGGATCAATTAATATGGTGGTTTGCTTGGAGTACGTGAAACCTTTCCCCGATGATCTCCACTGTTGATCTAGCAGAGTTTGGAAGGTTGAGAATAAACCCTACCTCCACTATGTTCATTGTGTTAATTATTCCCTTGGAATTCGGTGATAGTGGCTCTGAGGAGAACGATCGACAAGACGAGAGCCTTCAGGGTTCTATTAACATGTATTTATGTTGAGTGCCAAGAATCGAACATGTGATCTGTTGATGGCCTGAGAACTTATACAATCATAGGGTTTTACAGTAACTTATGGTTTTAGAAGATTCAGGGTGGTTGATATGATACTCATCTTTCCAAGTTAGTGCAGTGGTAAAGACATGAGAGGCCTCCTTCTAGGCATTCGGCGGTGCAAAACAAGTTGCAGTTGCACACACCGGGAGTTCTTGTTTTGAAGGTACTATTCTTCAACTCCAACCCTGTAACTTCCATACTCAAATGTAAATGCAGTAATTATTGTTTTGTCAATACTGAATCCTTTTTAAACTAGTTTTGACCACATCTCATATATGATTGCAGGTCCAAAAGTTTGTTGGCTTCTCTAGTCTAGGTTTTGATATTTGGATGTTGTTATACAAACCAGTAAGACTCGGATGTTACCATGTATCTCTTATTAGATGGAAGTGATGGCCTTCATGTGTATGTTCCAATATTTCTTATTTATCTCTGCGAATTTGTCTTTCGTCGAATAGGGTTTGTAAAAATGTTAAAGGCTTGGGGTGAATAAGACCTCGACCCAAAAAGGCATGAGCCTTGTTGTTTTGATTTTCAAAGTACAAACTGTAATAGCCATGGGAAATTTTTTCCTGTTCGCAGTATTGGATAATGTAATCACTAAGTTTTCAATAAGTAATAGTAGATGTTTTTGAATTCTAAAGAAATGTTTCAGCCTTTGTGATGTTCGTCGGAATTATAAACACTACGTTTTCATTCTATGTGATATTCGAAGGTGAAGGTTTGATTCTATGTTAAAATGTTGAACATTTAACCTACAGTTTTTATGTAACTAAAACACAAATGGTTTTTTTCTTGTTCAAGGTTATGATCTCAGCATCAAACTTGTACGGTTACTCTATTTTAGAGTTTTTCTACTGTCAATGTGATAAAAGAAAACTTGAAAAGATACCAGAATGTTGTCTAGTTTGATCTGCAAAATGAAAGAATGCTTGTGTACTTAGTTTGATGGAAATGAAATATATCATTCGATTTTTTTAAGGTTTTAACAATAGTTAAACAACAAAACTCGTTGTGTGCCGAGAGTTTATGATATTGTGTAGAAGAAACAAAGTTTTAAGTTTGAAAACCTGTTGTGAAAAATGATAATGTTAAAGCTTAATTTTCCAGCTGTTTGTGACGTTTGAAGCCATAACTAGGTTTTGTCTGGAATGTATTGATACTCTTAATGTTTTTTTTACCATCGTTCAATGAAAACTTAATAGTTGAAGGTTTGGTTTGAATGTGAAAAGTTCAAAAAACCTAGACTTGAAGCATAAGACTCTGCTTGTATAACAAGAAGATTATTTGCTATAATGAATAAATAAATAGCATAGTAATGAAAAATTTTGTGCATGAAGAATTTGTACTTGTTAACTATGCATTGTTTTAAAAGGGAAAATAATAAATTGTTGTATGGTGATATTGAATCTACAACTGTCATGATATATATATGTATATATTAAATACTACAATACAAAAAGATCATTCTTATACTTTAGAAAGGAAGACTATTTGTTTCGTGACAAAATATACTTATTTATAGAAAAGAAGAAAATAAATATCCTTTCTTATAACTAGGTAATTTGAATACTAGTTTGTGAATTAAAAACAGTGCATTCTGAAATATATATTTGTAAAGAAAATGATAAGGAAAACACTGATATATATATATAGAAATTTAGTAGTAAGCAGAAAACTTAAGAAAATATAACATTTTGATCTTCTCATTCATATGGCTATCTGCCTATCAATTATCTATCTAACTTAATCTAATATATGTACTAGAGTACGATGCAAATCCATTTGCATGGGGAAAAATGCAGAGAACTATTTTATTCAATCATAATCATTTCTATACATAATTTTACCATATTCAGAAACTAAAATAAATGCATTTGTTTTAAATAAACTTATAACATAAAACAGTAAATTTATTTGTAGTTAGAAACTTTAAATGTTTGAAATTAGAAAAGACAATGGAACCTGTAAATGAAGATAGGGCTGAAAAACACCCAAGGAGGCCTGTTCCTCCCAACCTATTCCATAAAAAGTAGCCAATTGCTGGCTTCTTGTGAACCCCCGAGCCTGCTTACTGAACCACTAAGTAAATGGAATCTATGTAGAAGCAAGGCACTCAAATATGCCTTCAGCACTCAACATCAAACTCCTTTACTCAAAACATGCCTTCAGCACTTAGCAACAAACTCTTGAACTCAATAGAGTTTGGCAGACTCACAACATGATAAAAAACTTAGCATATCCCCTCATTAAATCTCTTGGGTGCAAACACAGCAAAACCCCAAGGTAAATTTCCTCGTCAGGAAAAGTGATGAACCTTAGTTCATAATTTGATGGTTATTATATAGACTACCTAGGTCTTTAGTGGTTAGTTTGGAATAAATGAGCCTCAAGCTCCAGTCCCACCTTTCAGGGCACTATGACCACATTTCAAGGGAGTTGTCCTATACCAATAGCTAGTTAGTTGAATCGTGATGCTCCCACTTGTCCATTTCCTTCTACCCCAGATTCCATTCCACCTAGTGGGTCAATAACCACTCTTTCAACAGTCCCCTTAGGTGTTTGTCTCCTATTTTATTTATTAAATAATAAAATATTGTGCAAATTACAATCATCCTTGGACACCTGTCCAACATAAAACTTTACAACGAAAGTTAACATAATGCTTCTAACATAAAATGTTTTTCAACAAAAAGGGTATGTTACAATTTTTATATGATATAACTTCCAAGGTGTTCTATTTTTACAATTCTATCGTAATTGAAGGGTCGATCGACCCTTCTTATTCCCCATATTATTTTCATAATAGTTCGACACTGCGAGAAGGGTCCCTCGACCCTTCTTACTACCAATATTATTTTCATAATATTACGAAACTGCAAGAAGGGTCAATCGATCTTTCTTGTGTTCTCCATTATGGATATAGCTAAATTGTTGGATAAAGGTTTTCACAATTAACTATGAAAAGAAGGTGCGACCGATCCTTCTTGTCAGAAAACAGAATTCGGGACAAACCATTTGTATATGTTATAACTTAGTGGATTGAGTTGTTATTCAAACAATGACTCAATATTTTAGACATTGAACTTTTCACCTTAAAATTTTGAACATTTACAAATGAAAATTGCAATTTTTAAATAAAAATTGTAGTTTTTTTATTTGAAATTCACAGTTTTGAAATCCGAAATTGCATTTTTTTATTTTAAATTCACACTTTTCAAATAAAAATTTGCATTTTTTAATATGAAATTCACACTTTTCAAATCAAAATTTGCATTTTTTTATTTGAAATTCACACTTTTTTAGATCAATTTTTTCATTTTTTATTTGAAATTCACACTTTTCAATTCAAAATTAGCATTTTTTTATTTGAAATTCACACTTTTCAAATAAAAAATTGCATTTTTTGATTTGAAATTCAGACATTTTGAATTGAAATTCATGGTTTTATAACAAAAAACTACAATTTTAAGGTTCATAAGTAGTCAAAAAACACACTATCCGAATAGAAAAACACACTTTTCAAATCCAATATTGCTACTTTCAGAACCCGTTTTTTCACTTTAGAAAGGTTGATATTGACACTTTCAAAGTCTAAATTCACACTTTCTTAGTCCAAAATTTGTCTAATTTGTCCAAATTTAATGAAATTCGCATTTGTGATAGAGCTGTAGCCCTATCCATGAGTTTGTGTATGAGCTAAAGCTCATTTCTGTTGTGCCTAAATCTCCTCCAATTGGTATCAGAGCTAAGTGTTTCTAATTTTGGTTTGTTGGTTTTATGTTCCTTTCATCATATGATTGAGTCATGTGATTGCATGTTGAACCTTTTGTATTTTGTTTGTGTAACATCTCCAAGATTTGTGAGTTAGTATTTCGGTGAAAATTAAAATTTCTTCCCTTACAGATCTTCACAATAAAACATTATAAAAAAACAGCCAACATGTAATTAATCCTTGTGCATACACTTGACATTCTTATAAAAGTCAATTTACTTATGTTATTAAGTATTGCCATTGCAGTTCCTTGGGTCTCCCTTCAACCATACATTTAATCTCATGACATCAAGGAATTCCCATAACGAATACATATCAACCACAATAACACACATACACATAAGAAGAGAACAATTTCAGGTGGTTCACCCCTATTGGGCTACGTCCACAAAGGAAGGTCATTTCTTTTATTACTCAACAAGAAGGGGGGGTTTTACATCTGCAACCAATTGTTGCGTTCTTCAACTTCCAACATTCCAAGCCCTTCTAGCTATCTAGAACCATTTACTTATTTGATTAAGGATTACCATTACAACTCCATGGATCTAGACCATTATATATAAAGGAACTATACAGCTGCATGCTATCATAACAAAAACCATTGGCTTTATTATAAAAAAGGAGTATAATATGCATCATTCTTGCATTCAAAACGGAAGTCTAATTCGTAAATAAATCTATTGGCTTAAATACATAATAAGCATTATTCTGGCATTAAAATCGGAAGTTTAATTCATAACTAATATCACTTCGCATTTCCTCCTTAAATGCAAACCATAAAACGGGTTACAGAAAATAAGAGCAACTAGACCAGATCGGCTTGAGAGCTATCCGTCCCTACCATCCATATCTTAATTAATATGCAATATGTAAAAACTATGCTTTCAGATCTGAAGGAGGATGTGCAAAGAAATACACCTCACTGACAGATCAAAAACAAATCTACGATCGAGGTTTAGATCTGGTCTATAGTAATAAATACAAGACACTCTGTTAGGTGTAATAAATATAAGACACTCTGTGAGATCGGGTCCATCGATACCAGTACAAGTTTACTAAGGCTGCAGTAAATATATATATATATTTATATAGGCTGCTAGATCTGGCTGGATTTTCAAACGAAAATGCGGTGGCAATAGAGGTATGCAGGGATGAAACATGGTATCTTATAGGCATATCAAATGATCTCCATTTTCTCGTTTGATCAAGGTCGTCTCCTTCATTCGCTATAGAGATTAATAAAATAAAACAAGGTGTAAAATGCAAGCACCCAGGTAGATTATCTTGCAGCTTGCGAAATAAAAATCAACACATCTATAGGTTTAATGCTTGATCAACCAGAAGATCTGAGAGTAGGGTTAAAAAGGCAGCGTCTACAGTTCAACGCTGGATCCACAATACGATCTGAGAGTAGGTTTATCAAGAAAAGCATCTACAGTTTGCTTGATCAGTACTACGATCTGAGAGTAGGATTAACAAGAAATGCATCTATGGTTTGCTTGATCAATACTACAATCTGAGAGTAGGATTAACAAGAAATGCATATACGATTCGCTCGATCAATATTACGATCTGAACAAGAAATGCATCTACGGGTTCAACGCTGGATCCACAATACAATCTGAGAGCAGGTTTATTAAGAAAAGCATCTACGGTTTGCTTGATCAGTACTACGATCTGAGAGTAGGATTAACAAGAAATACATCTATGGTTTGCTTGATCAATACTACAATCTGAGAGTAGGATTAACAAGAAATGCATATATGATTCGCTCGATCAATATTACGATCTGAACTTACTTACTGCGCAAATCCAATAAATCAAGAAGAGAAACTAAACTTACCTTCTGCGCAAATCCAATAAATCAAGGAGAGAAACTAAACTTACCTTCTGCGCAAATCCAATAGATCCAACCAGAAAAGCTGAACTTACTTACTCTCATACATCAAATCCCCGATCTCCATCGTCGATATTACAAATTTGCATTTCTATTCTGAACTCTCAGGATCATCCGCAGGTCGCTATCCTTTTTTTTTCCCCCCTCCCAGAAGGGAGAACCAATCCTCCCTATGAAAGATCTCGTAGGGAGTCGTGGCTCCTCATACGAGACAAGTGGCGCAATCGAGAGGTTTTCGTACCACCACTAAGGAGACCACCATTAGATACTATCTCTCATTTCAATTTAACCACCTTCAACAAGTGGTAACTGCGTTTCCTAGGGAGGAGGTAGGTGGCGGTAAAATAGTCTTGAGTGTTTAAAGCTCCACTTCTTTTAAATGAAGTAGGTGGGTAGTTTCCATCGATGTACATGCTATTTTGAAAAATCGTCAATATATATATAGACATAAATACCCATCTAATATCATTAATAGTTAACACAACTATTGTTAAACTTTCACATATGTATAACACATATATAATATACTCAATATCCGCCTAATATCATTAATAGTTTAACACAACTATTTGTTGGACTTAATAGTTATCACAACTATTTACAATCACACAAGTATTAACATTAGTTAATTCTATCTTATATATATATATACAATTATGTATATATTTTAGGTGATTTCTACTTGATGTCCCTGTTCTTATTAGACTCCCAGTGGTAATTATATTTCCACTCACTAAGTGGGTCCTAGGTGTCCAATTTGACTAGTCGTTACTTGAGTATTAGCTTTAATCACGACTTCTTTAATTGGAGCAGTATGCGAGGCTTTACACCTTATGCATGTAGTGTTAGAAATTAAGCCTTTACGACTGTAGGTATAGTTTTATGGCAATTGATAGGTTGTCAGAGATAACTATTAGCGTGCGACGAATAGTCGATACCCTCATCCTAGGGTCATGACTTCCTCACTTAAGCTATACGTTACCGTCTCTATAGTTATCGTAGCATTGGAATGACCCGCTTCATTATTCGTCTTCCACTTAGTGGTCAGGCTCACCCCCTAGTGTTTTCATTTTCCATGCCGTTATGGTTGCATTAAGATCTCCTAGTCTATTAATCAATTATAACAACTTGAGAATACACAATCATAACACAAGATTCTCTGGTGGGGCCTTGGCCTTGAGCTCCTCACCAGAGACCATTAAATAGTTACAATTACATTTACAAGAATTATGGGGATCTAAAAAGTGGGATGTTACATCCTTTCCCCCTTAAGAATAACACCGTCCTCGGTGTTCGCATTCTTCAAGAATATCCTTCGGCTCTTGAGTTCTTCATTGCACATATCACTTGCAATATATGGAATAAATCCAGCGCTCCATGATTGTATACTGTTGACTAAATCAACAAACAACATTCACTTGATCCAGAAAATTCTTGCCTAACACCTTAGTGCTCACGCATCAATCCTTTTTCTCATGCCTTGCCTAACACCTTAGTGATCACGCAGCAACCATTTCTCACATTTTTTTCCTAACACCTTAGTGCTCATGCAACAAACATTTCTTTCATGTTTTTCCTAACACCTTAGTGCTCACGCAACAAATATTTCATTCATGTCTTGCCTAAAACCTTAGTGCTCACGTAGCAAACATTTCTTTCATGCATACTAAGCAGCGTCCTGCCTCCCACATATACATTTTCTTATAGCTTGCCTAGGTCTTACAGCCAGCCAATTCTCCAAGAATCCTAGTGGTTGTTCAATCCCTCATTTTAGGGAGTATTTCAATTCCATTACAACACTCTTTACACAATTCCCCTCAAGCCTTCTCGCTTGAGTCCTGGAATTTATTTTCCCCAAGCTGCCTTGCTTGAGTCTAGAAAAATCTCTTTCAATTTAATCCATTTATTTCGTCATATACATTTTGTAACCATACGATTAATCTGACCCATTTGGGCCTAGATCTTTATTCAATCAATAATTATCAAACTTAACGAATAAATAACAGTTACAATGTGGATCTTAAATCCTCACCCCCTTACTTTACCATGCATAACATTTATGCTCTTATCTTTCCACAGGTTCCACAGAATTTTGACCATATGCCTCATTCATCTGTTAACAACAAAATAAAATATTTGTAAGGAGATCTTTTTCTATGCGTAAAATAAAGGAAATATAAGAAACTCATCCTCCACATTGTACTATCCATACTTGATCAAAACATTCTCTTCTTACTAAGATTTTGTGAGTGGAAAACATGCTGGTATGTACCTTGTTTGAACTATCAAGTACATTTATCATCCATCTCAAAAATAATCAAACTAAAAACTCTGATTGATCAAAACGATAAGAATAATTATCTTAGAAGGAGAATTTCCATGATCATATGTTCTACTTCGAAGTAATGCATTCCTCTTCATACTAACCTCGGTAATAACCTGTACCTGGAATATGCCACCAAAACACATTGCGCCACATCATCATAAATTAGCATAATGAAATTACAAAATGATTCATAGCGAATATTAAGAACCGGTGAGAGTTATTTCATTGGTGACTTCCTTCCTCCTTACGAAATCCGGAGACTAGGGTTAAACCCTAGATTGTCAAGTCTCTCAATTTATTTGGAAGGATGGTATGTCTCCCTAATTCTCATTCGAATCCTATTTAGATATACCACTTTTGTATGCACTAACATCAATACATTGTTTTACATATATATGTATGTACTTGCACACGTTTATAACAATAACTTCCTACCTTTCGTTTGCACCTACATGCAAGGTTACAAGCGTGCTTCAATGTCACACAAAAATATTATGATTTCTTCAAAATTAGAGAATATTCATGCTTTAGTTACATGCTTTATTCCCGTTGGCTCTTCCTGCAATATCTACTTTACAGCATTCATCATTTAAGGATCAGTAGCATTTCACGAATTTACAAACTTGCTTGCGAAAGTAACTGGTTCACGACCATCCCAATTTTCTCAAATCTTAAGGACCTTTAAACTTGTCTTAAATCCTACTTAATGGATCTTTTACAAATATAGGATGCTTAGATTGTTCATCTAAATTATAAAAGTTATTCCTTGTAGCAACATAAAGACGTCGGAAATTACTGCATTCTACTAACTTGTAAGAGTATTTTATGTTGGTTCTAGGTTTCCAATACTTGTATTCGTATCACACAGCATACTTTTGTTTTCCGTCTACACATTTAATACGTGAACCACTATAATTTTATCCCTTAACAAAATAATCATTTTGACAAATATATATAATTGTGTACAGATAGCAAGTCATCATAAATCTTGGAAAGAAACATGTACTCATGCATTTTTATCATATGCAACATAACAACTAATCAGAATGCACCTGAATGTATATTTAACTTCTTAGCGATAAATGATAACCTATACTTCTTAGTTGATACTTTAAGAACAAAATATTAATGTCAACAAAATGATGCTTCCTTCATTACAAAAGGTATTAACTATCTCAGTTACAGTTTCCTATATTACCACTATGTTAATGTTCATATGTCACAATGCTTTAACAAAACCCTTTTTCACATCTGAATATATTTTCTCCTATTTTCACATATTGTCTTCATGCACAATGTATCAACATACATGCAATAATAAAACATCCTCATTTGTGTAGTATTGATTTACTTAAATGCCAGGGTAGGAAGACCGTTGCTCGATAATATTTTTGCAATTTGGTATAATTTAGTTAATTACTCAAGCAGACTTTCGGTCACATCCGTATCCTGTTCTTCGTCAATATAACTACACATATATTTAGTCCCTGCTAACAAGAGGTCTATTCTTCTATAGTGGTATACCCAATTTAGTTTTGAGAACCAAGGGTTAAGGTTATTTACCCACCCTTTCAACTAACCACATTTAGCTAATTATGCAACATAATAAACATTCTTTGAGGCATCCCTATCAAGGAAATATTCATAAGTAGCACATGAATAGTAAGTATATGCACAACCCTAGTCTATCAAGCTACATAAGTAGTGGGAAAATATACTTTGTACCTAGATCTCTTTGGTGAGTTTTAAAACATAATGCTTCGGCAAGAGAAACTTACTTTCAATCAACCCATGGACACCTTATCGGTTAACTGAAGGTGGATTTGTTTAGTTGCGTCTGATAGGCATAATACCTTCCTTGGTTCAACCAACCTTATATTTCTCTTCCTCTTGCTGAGCCCAACTAAGCCCAAGTGTTTGCAACCTGTGCTCTGATATCATATGTAACATCTCCAAGATTTGCGAGTTAGTATTTCGGTGAAAATTAAAATTTCTTCCCTTACAGATCTTCACAATAAAACATTATAAGAAAACAGCCAACATGTAATTAATCCTTGTGCATACACTTGACATTCTTATAAAAGTCAATTTACTTCTGTTATTAAGTATTACCATTGCAGTTCCTTGGGTCTCCCTTCAACCATACATTTAATATCATGACATCAAGGAATTCCCATAACGAATACATATCAACCACAATTGCACACATACACATAAGAAGAGAACAATTTCAGGTGGTTCACCCCTATTGGGCTACGTCCACAAAGGAAGGTCATTTCTTTTATTACTCAACAAGAAGGGGGGGTTTTACATCTGCAACCAATTGTTGCGTTCTTCAACTTCCAACATTCCAAGCCCTTCTAGATATCTAGAACCATTTACTTATTTGATTAAGGATTACCATTACAACTCCATGGATCTCTTTTGAGACCATTATATATAAAGGAACTATATAACTGCATGCTATCATAACAAAAATCATTGGCTTTATTATAACAAAGGAGTATAATATGCATCATTCTTGCATTCAAAACGGAAGTCTAATTCGTAAATAAATCTCTTGGCTTAAATACATAATAAGAATTATTCTGGAATTCAAATCGGAAGTTTAATTGATAACTAATATCACTTCGCATTTCCTCCTTAAATGCAAACCATAAAACGGGTTACAAAAAATAAGAGCAACTAGACTAGATCGGCTTGAGAGCTATCCGTCCCTACCATCCATATCTTAATTAATATGCAATATGTAAAAACTATGCTTTCAGATCTGAAGGAGGATGTGCAAATAAATACACCTCACTGACAGATCAAAAACAAATCTACGACCAAGGTTTAGATCTGGTCTATAGTAATAAATACAAGACACTCTGTTAGGTGTAATAAATATAAGACACTTTGTGAGATCGGGTCCATCGATACCAGTACAAGTTTACTAAGGCTGCAGAAAAAAAAAAAAAATATATTTATATAGGCTGCTAGATATGGCTGGATTTTCAAACGAAAATGCGGTGGCAATAGAGGTATGCAGGGATGAAACATGGTATCTTACAGGCATATCAAATGATCTCCATTTTCTCGTTTAATCGAGGTCGTCTCCTTCATTCGCTGTAGAGATTAATAAAATAAAACAAGGTGTAAAATGCAAGCACCCAGGTAGATTATCTTGCAGCTTGCGAAATAAAAATCAACACATCTACAGGTTCAATGCTTGATCAACAAGACGATCTGAGAGTAGGGTTAAAAAGTCAGCGTCTACAGTTCAACGCTGGATCCACAATACGATCTGAGAGCAGGTTTAACAAGAAAAGCATCTACGGTTCGCTTGATCAGTACTACGATCTGAGAGTAGGATTAATAAGAAATGCATCTATGGTTTGCTTGATCAATACTACAATCTAAGAGTAGGATTAACAAGAAATGCATATACGATTCGCTCGATCAATATTATGATCTGAACAAGAAATGCATCTATGGGTTCAACGCTGGATCCACAATACGATCTGAGAGAAGGTTTAACAAGAAAAGCATCTACGGTTTGCTTGATCAGTACTACGATCTGAGAGTAGGATTAACAAGAAATGCATCTATGGTTTGCTTGATCAATACTACAATCTGAGAGTAGGATTAACAAGAAATGCATATATGATTCGCTCAATCAATATTAGATCTGAACTTACTTACTGCACAAATCCAATAAATCAAGGCGAGAAACTAAACTTACCTTCTGCCCAAATCCAATAGATCCAACCAGAAAAGATGAACTTACTTACCCTCATACATCAAATCCCCGATCTCCATCGCCGATATTACAAATTTGTATTTCTGTTCTGAACTCTCAGGATCATCCGCAGGTCGCTATCCTTTTTTTTTCCCCTCTCCCAGAAGGGAGAACCAATCCTCCCTATGAAAGATCTCGTAGGGAGTCGTGGCTCCTCATACGAGACAAGTGGCCCAATCGAGAGGTTTTCGTACCACCACTAAGGAGACCACCATTAGATACTATCTCTCAGTTCAATTTAACCACCTTCAGCAAGTGGCAACTGCGTTTCCTAGGGAGGAGGTAGGTGGCGGCAAAATAGTCTTGAGTGTTTAAAGCTCCACTTCTTTTAAATGAAGTAGGGGGGTAGTTTCCATCGATGTACATGCTATTTTGAAAAATCGTCAATATATATATAGACATAAATACCCATCTAATATCATTAATAGTTAACACAACTATTGTTAAACTTTCACATATGTATAACACATATATAATATACTCAATATCCGCCTAATATCATTAATAGTTTAACACAACTATTTGTTGGACTTAATAGTTATCACAACTATTTACAATCACACAAGTATTAACATTAGTTAATTCCATCTTATATATATATATACAATTATGTATATATTTTAGGTGATGTCTACTTGATGTCCCTGTTCTTATTAGACTCCCAGTGGTAATTATATTTCCACTCACTAAGTGGGTCCTAGGTGTCCAATTTGACTAGTCGTTACTTGAGTATTAGCTTTAATCACGACTTCTTTAATTGGAGCAGTATGCGAGGCTTTACACCTTATGCATGTAGTGTTAGAAATTAAGCCTTTACGACTGTAGGTATAGTTTTATGGCAATTGATAGGTTGTCGGAGATAACTATTAGCGTGCGACGAATAGTCGATACCCTCATCCTAGGGTCATGACTTCCTCACTTAAGCTATACGTTACTTTCTCTATAGTTATCGTAGCATTGGAATGACCCTCTTCATTATTCGTCTTCCACTTAGTTGTCAGGCTCACCCCCTGGTGTTTTCATTTTCCATGCCGTTATAATTGCATTAAGATCTCCTAGTCTATTAATCAATTATAACAACTTGAGAATACACAATCATACCACAAGATTCTCTGGTGGGGCCTTGGCCTTGAGCTCCTCACCAGAGACCATTACATAGTTACAATTACATTTACAAGAATTATGGAAATCTAAACAGTGGGATGTTACAATTTGGAGATCTTTTTGTTGAGTTTTACTTCAGCGCCCTCTTCCTGCTACATAGAAAGAGTAGAAGCAAGTTAAGTTTGCATGTTCAACTCTATGGTTGTAAGAGCTCTTGTGCTCCCTCAAATAAAGGTTGAGTCATGATTTAGCAACTAAAGTCTAAATAAAGTGTTTCTTGTGTCATCCGTCTATTGGTTGAAATGTTCAAGACTAGTTGTGGCTTCTGTAAATAGAAGAAAGTGTTGTATCCCATGGAAGAGGTTGATTCTATGTTTGTGTTCCCTCAGATAGAGGTTGATCAGTGGAAAGGAAGACATTCTTACTGGTTGAGATCTCCCATATAGTTTAATGGTAGAGCAGTTTGAATTCCACTGTTTTGGAAGTTTGTTTGGTTTGAGTTGAAGCCCTTATGCATGAAAGAGGACCAGGAGATTGTATCCAAGTAAATGTTAGTTTAAAGTCTGTGAAAGTATTTATTTGAAGACATAGACATCGGGAAAAACATAAGGCTTAAATGAATGAAGAAGAATGTTGTTATTGCAAAAGAAGTTGGTTTTTCCATAGCAGATATATTAGGAGAAGTCACTGAGGAACCTACTGAAGTAGAGGAATTTAAAGAGAAGGAAGAGGATACTGAAGCAAATGAAGTTCAAGAGAAGTTAGAATAGGCATGGAGAAGCATGTATTATCCACCGCCATATTTTTCAGGTATAACATATGAATCTTGGTAAGTTAATATGAAAAATTTCTTGTACTCTAGAGTTTTATGGGATTTTGTTAAGGATGGAGTTAAGAAACCCCGGGATGAGGCAAGGGATGCATTTTCCTTGTACTACATCCAAAAAGCTCTGGATGATAATATTTTTCAGGTAATCGATGAAGCAAACACAGCTAGAGAAGCCTGGGAAAGTTTGAAGAGAAAGTTTGATGTAAGGGGGAGATATATGGTTGAGTCACATCTTGTTAAAATTTCAACAAAAAAATTTGGAGAAGCAACAAAAGATAGTCAAATTATTTGTGAATCTCACAGTTGTGTTGATATATCAAATGATGAAAATGGTGTTGAAGCTAAAGAAGTGTAGTGCCCCTAGACTACTGTAGACATTGAGGGAACTTGCTTAGTGACTCGACTGTTTCAAACATTAATAAAATAATCCTTTGATTTTATTTTGAGTATATTTATGATTACCATTGATTGTAAATCAATAAAATAATGATTTATGTTTGTGAGAAATGTGTGTAGCGATAGGTGAAACGGTTCACCGAAGGACACATAAAGGAACATGAAGGGTCATAGAGTACGGGTAAATCACACACAGGGGGAGTGACGACGATGTCGACTTCTGACAAGAATACCACGCATGAGCAGATAAGCATTGATCCGCTTGCTCAAGAGGAATGCGTGAGGGCGTACGAGGTGGGCCACGACGGAGCTGGTCACGTACGAGTTGAGGGGCGCGCAGTGAGAACGGACTCACTCCTCAGCGCCATTAGTCCCTAGATAGCATGTAGACGGAGGATGGATGGTAACGATTCCTAAAATCCCTACAAGAGTTCCCGCAAGTCAAAACGGAAAGACGGTGGCAGAAGGGCCCAACGATGCGGTACCCTGTCGAGAACGGAAAGAATGGATGCAAGGACCCAACGATGCGGTACCATGCCAAGGAATGGAAACCATGGATGAGTGGGCCCGACGGAGTGGTGCAATGTCAGGGAATTAAAAATGAAGGAACCAGGAGCCCAACGGCGCGGCACCGTGATCCTAGTGAGTTTGATTGTTAAATTAAACTGCATAAAAACTTAGGAGAATAACTCTAGATTATTACTTGGCAAATGCATAAAAATAGTTTAGACATTTGCACATGAATAGTTATTTTGTTGAGCATTTAAAATAATAGAAATCATTATTTAGGAGCAAAATAGAATCCTAAGATTAGACACCTAGTCAACTAAAAGCTAGGAGTTGATTAAAATATCTGGGGGACAAACTAGAGCAAACTTAGGGGTGTAGGTGCACTTCCCAAAGAAACTGACACTTGGATGGGTGAGTGTTTTAATTAAATAATTAATTAAAAATAATTAATTATGCATGAAGCGACATGTGTCGCATGAGATTTTCCTTTATAAGGAAGGCTTAGGGAATGGGTAAAGGGCCCATAATTTGGACGATTGTCGTAATATTCGAATGCCTCAAAGACTTGCTGCTATCTAAGGGTTTGGCTTAGAAATCCTGGTGGGAAGGGAAGCCCAAGCTGAATTTCTGAAATACTTGTGTGAGCTCTACGACCCAAAGCTCGGGGGAGGCCATGCGACTGAAAGCATGAGCCTATGGTTGGGTGGAGAAGCTAACGGTTGCTTCGCCTATGGTTAAACGAGCTTTGCTGGAGGGATCCTACGGAAGACGCAGACAACAATGGACCAGCTGGATCGGGTTGACAGGTTAAGTTTCAGGTTCAGTTCAAGGGGACCCTAAAGGAGGGGTCCTACATTTGGTATCAGAGCCGGTCGAGCCTTGAGGGCACCAGACTCATATTATTCAGAGGTCTTCGGGGAACGTTGCAAATTAAGGAGTGGATTCACGACAGCTTTACCAAAGAACTTCACCAACTGTTGAGCAGCGATTCCACAGGTACATTTCATTCTAAATGTTATCCATTTTCAGTTCTTCTCGATTAGATAAAAATTTCAACCTTAATACTCTGGAATTTTCTTGGATGACAGCGGATCTGAATTTTATTACTTCTGTGTAGATAGAAAAGTATAAAATTCTGTTATTTAAGAATTACTAGTTCAGTATGATGAATCTTGTTACAGATCCCATACGTTGGGTCCTCCTTTGGGTGGGATCGAATCTAAAATTTTTATTATGTTGTGAATTCGAGTGTCATATAATTTTACGGCTGCCTCTAAATACCAAATCCTTTTGATCCAGCTTCTGTATTAAGAACCGAATACGTTTTTTTATGATATACTATGTTTCACTTCCAACTCTACCCTGAAGATTGGCCTTTTTTCTGAGTCTACGAATGCATTTAAATTCTATTCTATTCTTTTGTGATCTCTGTGGTAGATCGATCAATAAACAGATCATGGTATCATTTAATTTATGTTCCATTCTTTTGTGTTTCTCTGTATGCGCCCGATCGTGGACTTTGTTCAATGTGTTTCTCTGTATGCACCCAGATCGTAGCAACGATAACTTTGCCCAATGTGTTTCCTTGTACACGCCCAGATCGTAGAGTCCGCTCAATGTGTTTGTTAAATCTCGGTAAACGCCATTACGCCCAAAACGTGGTGTGTCTTTACTACTCGAACTCTATTTATTGTTCTATTTTGATCTCTGTAATTAGTTGATTTCTGTACAGCCATATCGCGATCAATATTTACTACTTATACCCGGTTCTAATGTGTGTATGGATCTCTATATTAGACATATCCTATCCATCTGGATCGTAGCAAATCCCTGCCGCTTAGACTTTGTTTTATTGTTTTATAAGATCTCTGTTTACCTTATTTACAACACTGTCTCATCCAGTTATTCGCATATTTTTAGAACCTGTGTATGTGAAGCATGAAAGCCATAACGCAATAGCCTAAGACATTTCCCATGCGATTCCTTGATTCACATCTTTGTGTGTGTATCTTAAACCTGTATGTGCTGCATACCCAAGGATGTCCGCGGCGTCTTAGATCTGTTCATACTTATCTAGCCTTGATCTTGTAAGTGTTATAAGAGCGTAACAGACCCATGCCCCATCGATGCCACGTCGATCGTGTCCTGCTACATATATCTTGATCTCTTCTATGGAAATTATCGTGTGACCCGTTGCTGCAGTTCCAGTCCAAAACTTCACGTGGCACCCTTAAACATTAATACTGGACAGTGGTTCAGAGTTAGAATTTGGCGTCCATGGCCTAGGCTGTAATATATATGAACTTAACGTCTTCTTCGGCGGTAATTAAAATTACGGATGGTCTCTACTGGGTCGGATAAACAGCCTGTATATAATTGATTTTTATTTATTTTTTAATTAACTGTGACTTCTCTTCTACTTAGTGCTTACTCTGTCAGTTTTACACCGGCGACCCTCCTTTAACTGAACCCATAGGAGACGCGCTGCTGTCGAATTTCCTATAAAAAAAAAAAATATTTTTTTTTTCTCCACTGATGAAGCCGAACTTATCGTCTAGCCCGTGACATGTGGACACAACTAAACGCCACAAAACGATTGTTCCCGTAGACTCCCAACCGGCTGCTCATTTAACTGAGCACGATGGAAATTAAGAAGGCGTGTTTCGGTGCTTTGTATGCCGAAGGGGAGCTGAATCAAGGACAATTATTTCTAGGTAATATGGAAATCCCTTGTCATATACATTTATCGACGTGGAAAATTAGTCATCTTCCAGCAATGCAGATCGTAGAACGTTACTTTTAAATAGAATATATGATTTTGTATTCCATTTAACTCTGCATTTCTATTCTCGAGATCAATAATCCACCTTGATATCTTTTAATCTTTCCTGAATCTGAGAAAAGATAGTTAGAATCTTCCTTTTTGTTTATCTCGGATTTCAGGAAGTTACTTCTAACTAAATCACACGTCTTCATTTCTTGCCAGATCTCATCTCTCAACAACCTGGCGGTCTTTGCTCCACACATAGTGATGTATTGTTAACTGATTTCGCCTCAATGAACCATCAAACCGAAACTTTGAATTGGTCACATATTTTATGAAATTTTGTGCCATCTCGTGAGTTAATGTTGTAGTGATCTGGAAGATCACGTTGCATTATGGTCGCATATTTTCCTTCTATCCCGAATTTCCTTTCAATTCTTTTGACATAATTCGTGTGAACCAGATCTCCTCTTTGGATTATCAGACGATACAATTTTCGAAAATCTTTACTATTAAAACTATGATTATTAATTGATTATAACAATGGGATCAATGCCGTAACAATGTTCAATTCGGTTAAAATGATTTTAAAGCCGTAAATGTTTTTATCTATATGAAAATACTCACATATAGTGAATTAGTAGAATGGAAAAGGTGAATCTCTATTATTAAAGGATCAACTCCTTTTAGAATTGCATGTATTTTTGTAGGAAAAGATTTGGAGGAAATCTTTCGAATGATACAGTGGTATTTGTTTTAGCTATAGGGAATCTGGATGTTGAAAGAGTAGAAATCGAAAATCAAATCGATCTACCTTTCTAAAAATCGTGAACTCTGTTTTTCGATATTTTCTTTTCTCTCACTTGAGTTCCACTGAATGCAATGAGATGTTGGGAAGACAAATTATATGGCGATTGTAGTTAGTCGTTGAGGAATCCAGCGTATCCATCTCTGATGGCCTTCAGAATCCCTTAAACATCGTAAATCTGATCCTTAAAATCCCCTGCTGTTCTTTTTCCCCATACTCGTGGCGTTTCCAGGTTTTATTCTGTGATTTTAATTCAAACTCTAAAAAAATTTATGTATGTCGAATTCAGGGCAGCGATTCCAGAATTGGTTTTTGTGATTTTACCTTGCACTTTAAAAGAAATTTCTGTTTTTGTGATTTTACCTTGCACTTTAAAAGAATTGGACAACGTTTCCAGTTTGGTAAATATGAATTGTAAAAGTGCTTATTCATTCTCTGTGTATCCTCTCCATCGACGTTTCCAGATCTAGTAATTTGATTTACAAATTGATCAAGTCTGTTTGCATTCCTCTTAGCGCCCCCAGAATTATTTATCAAGGACCGATCTGGGAGATGGCGATCCAGGGTATGAATTGTCTTCCTATTATTATCCCTGAAATTTATAAATGTATTCTATCTCTGTACATCGAATAACAGGGCATTTCTAGTCCTGTAATTACAAATTCAGATCCGATCTTGGCTTTTGATTTTATTAAATTGATGGTTTCGTTTTAGAACTCAGAGTTTTCAAATCCGATCTTGGCTTTTAATTTGTACTTTTAATTTGACTCTGTACCCATTTGTCTCTACAGACCCAATTCTTAGGTAACGGAATCTGAATCTAGGGGTCAGAGTTTCAAGACCAATGGCATTTTTCCTTAGCTTTGCCCTGCTTTGTACATGTGGATAGAAAATCTGTTCTGTGCTTCTCTTATCTCGAAATCCACTAGACAATTCCAGAACTCGTAACTGATAGATAAGTGATGACCCTGCGTATGCAGCTCTGTGCTTTAATATTTGTACATACCCGAACTCATGAGAAGACGTAGGGAAGTTAGAGGAATATTGTTGACACCCAAAGCGTGTATTTCAGTTTCAATTTCATAAATTTCTGAGTTGAATCTTGACGTCTTTATTTTAAAAAAAGTCATGGTAACCGAAACCCAGATTTGACGTTCTCTCTGTCTCAATTTCATAACTTTCTGAGTTTAATTCTTGACATTTTTATTTTAAAAATTTACGGTATTTGAAATCTAGACTTTGGCTTCATCTAGTTTAAACTCGTAACATTCTGAGCCTGAGTCTTGGCGATTGATTTTAGCTTTCACAGCATTGGCAATTTAGACTTGAATTTTATTTGAATTCAAATCATACAGCATTCTCAACTGCGATCTGGCATTGATTTCAAACACATCGCACTCTGAATCCCAATTTTAGCTTGATTTTCAAAACCCAGGCATTTCGACTTAGATCATGGCGTTGCCTGTATGAATCGATTTGCCCTTTATTTCCTCTGTATGTAGACTCTTACTATTAATAGTTTCCAGGACTGCAATTATAAATTTATTATAGGATTTACAGTTACGATTTGAGCCTGCCTTCTTCAGTCAATATGCATCAATTTATGATAGGTTCATTGGAAACCGTTATATACATGATAATGCTTACCAGTAATGTATCATGTGGAAACCGGCTCGTACAAGAATGCATTACAAAACGTGTTTTAGTGAATGGAGCAATTTCATATGAGATAAAGTGCACATATAAATTATGACATGAATAGAGCAATTTCATATGTATTTATATTTGTATCATAATGCTGAATGGTGGTTAAAAGCATTTGCATGATGTGTTACATAAGGTGCATTAGTGAATAAGATTATATATATATATATCATAATGTTGAATAGTAATTATGAGCAAGGCATGTTGTGTGAGATAAAGTGCACATATAAAATGTGACATTAGTGAATAGAATGATTTTATATATTTAATATATGGTCTGTATTAATTATAGTCAATGTATGATGTGTGAGATTAAGGGCACCCATATATAAATATGACCTTATTGAATCGAGTAACTCTTTATATACATATTATATCATAATGTTGAATTGTAGTTAAAAGCATGGAAGGTTAAATTATAGTTGAATTTTGAACTATAAATATATGTTATTTAGTTGAGCATGTGATGAAGAGAAAATTTTAAATTATGCTTATTATAGATTAAAGTATAATATGCGAAAGTATAATTAAATTATTGGATTTGAACTAAAAGTTATAATTATTAGAATGGGTCACTTAGTTGAGAATGTGGTAATAAAGTTAAGTTCAAGTTAAGTTGAATAAACGATTGAGGGTTGTTGTGAATAAAAAAAAAAACACATTTTATGAATTACATAAAATAGGAATCTTATTAGCTTAGCGAGAATTACATATTTTAAATTGATTGATGTGTATTGTTGGATAAGTTATGTTTTAAAGATTGAATTCCCAAGTGAACTTCATATTCATCGAAATCCTCTCAGATTTATATGTATTTATATATAAGTAGATTTATATATATATATATATATATATATATATATATATATATATATATGACTTGGAAAATGTATGTTATAGATAGTTATTATTCAAAAAGCAAATATGTATGTTGTATAATAAATTGAGAATATGTGTGGTCATAGTTAATTACCTTTTAAGGAAAATATATATATGACTCGAAAGGTGAATATTTCTAGTTAGTTATTACTCAAGCACGTAAGCATATGACATAGAAGAGGACCGTGAATCGAATGCACTTATAGGTATTTATTATTCAAAAATTCATGTACTTATATACTTGTTGCATGGAAAAATATTATTGGAACAATAATAGAAATATGTAGTAAAGTATAAACACTCCTATCAAAGGAAGCATTTGTTGACATTTAGAGAACGCATGTAACTATATTAGAAATAGTGGAAAATGTAGGTGACTATATGTTATTTTAAATAAAAATAATTATGAATCGGTAATGTGATTAGAACTTCTTGTCATGGAAGGAATTGGTATTAGAGAAACTTGTTGTATTTAAACCCACCAGGAAGGAGGCAATAGTTGTTTCATAAGTTCCATAAGGGCTGGCATGTCATGGGTAGCTCTCTTAAAATATAGAAAGCAATGGATATTGTAATATTCTCAAGCAGTGAGGTCATTGCTAGGTAGACATCCTTTAGAAATTAGAAGATATTAAAAATTAATGAGGCATTTTACAAATTGATTAAAATCTATAGATAGAGACGTTTTCATGCAATAAATGGAAAATGCAAACAAGTGGAGTAAGAGAAAATATAAGAGTATAGCGGAGGACAAACTTGAGATTGGAAGGAATATAAAGGAGGAAGAAATCGATGGAATATAGAAATATTTTGAGGAATCAGTGTGACTATGACAAAGGGGTATTGAATTAAATAAGGAGGTAAGTACATAATGAACTCATTAACCTAGACATGATGTTACTAATGAAGGGAATTAGAGACAAATTTTAAAATGTTAGACTAAGTCACTAAATTTTGACGCCTGGAATCCTGTCTAATTGAGAACCAACATTATTAAAACATTTAGGGTTTTGGAGGTAGTCTTATGGAATTTGGATTTGGGACAATTTGAGGGTCTCTCCTGATATGTTAAAATCGTGATTATATCTTACCGCATATTTTATGATGTTTACCTTCTCTTGGAGGTAGGATAACAAAATAGACTTAAATCCTTGCTTGGATTTGTTAGGCTTGATAAACTTTTGGGTGACTATTGACGCAATGCAGCTTTTAGATAACTTGGACATTGTAAACCTTTGTAGATGACTAGAAGGTATATAAAATCTAATTTGGTACTGACAGTTATAAAAGAATTATTGGATCTGTAGTACATAAGGATACAATTAAGTCCCAAGGGTGTATTTGAACCATTCTAATTGATATAGAAAATAGTGATTAGAACCACTTGTGCTTATAGCCATGATTATTGGAGAAAAATAGAATACAATGACATGAAGATGAGAATTGAAATCAAGATAAATCCTAGCATCGAAAGTACAAGAACAAAAAAAATTAACTTCGGGACGAAGTTCTATTTAAGAGGGGGTGTATGTAATGCCCCTAAAATGACTGTGGACCTTAAGGGCACTTGTCGAGTGACCCAGCCGAACAACTTCGATAAAGTGGTTTCTTGAGCCTTGATACGTCTTAAAAGATTGAGGAAAACCTGAAGATGTGAATGACGACAATAATTGATAAATGAATTAAGGATTTAAATTATATATGTGGAGTGGTATAATTGATTGATTAGTTCTTGCTTAATGATTAGCCCTGATTGATCAAGTCAAAGTATAGTAGGACAGCTACAACCTTAGCTTTGTGACTTGGGAGGACGCAACTGAGGTGCATCATAGCTTTCCGCATTTATTCTGAACTTCGGGACGAAGTTCTAAATAAGTAGGGGTGTATGTAGTGCCCCTAGACTACTGTAGACATTGAGGGAACTTGCTTAGTGACCCGACTGTTTCAAACATTAATAAAATAATCCTTTGATTTTATTTTGAGTATATTTATGATTACCATTGATTGTAAATCAATAAAATAATGATTTATGTTTGTGAGAAATGTGTGTAGCGATAGGTGAAACGGTTCACCGAAGGAAACATAAAGGAACATGAAGGGTCGTAGAGTACGGGTAAATCACACACAGGGGGAGTGACGACGATGTCGACTTCTGACAAGAATACCACGCATGAGCAGATAAGCATTGATCCGCTTGCTCAAGAGGAATGCGTGAGGGCGTACGAGGTGGGCCACGACGGAGCTGGTCACGTACGAGTTGAGGGGCGCGCAGTGAGAACGGACTCACTCCTCAGTGCCATTAGTCCCTAGATAGCATGTAGACGGAGGATGGATGGTAACGATTCCTAAGATCCCTACAAGAGTTCCCGCAAGTCAAAACGGAAAGACGGTGGCAGAAGGGCCCAACGATGCGGTACCTTGTCGAGAACGGAAAGAATGGATGCAAGGACCCAACGATGCGGTACCATGCCAAGGAATGGAAACCATGGATGAGTGGGCCCGACGGAGTGGTGCAATGTCAGGGAATTAAAAATGAAGGAACCAGGAGCCCAACGGCGCGGCACCGTGATCCTAGTGAGTTTGATTGTTAAATTAAACTGCATAAAAACTTAGGAGAATAACTCTAGATTATTACTTGGCAAATGCATAAAAATAGTTTAGACATTTGCACATGAATAGTTATTTTGTTGAGCATTTAAAATAATAGAAATCATTATTTAGGAGAAAAATAGAATCCTAAGATTAGACACCTAGTCAACTAAAAGCTAGGAGTTGACTAAAATATCTGGGGGACAAACTAGAGCAAACTTAGGGGTGTAGGTGCACTTCCCAAAGAAACTGACACTTGGATGGGTGAGTGTTTTAATTAAATAATTAATTAAAAATAATTAATTATGCATGAAGCGACATGTGTCGCATGAGATTTTCCTTTATAAGGAAGGCTTAGGGAATGGGTAAAGGGCCCATAATTTGGACGATTGTCGTAATATTCGAATGCCTCAAAGACTTGCTGCTATCTAAGGGTTTGGCTTAGAAATCCTGGTGGGAAGGGAAGCCCAAGCTGAATTTCTGAAATACTTGTGTGAGCTCTACGACCCAAAGCTCGGGGGAGGCCATGCGACTGAAAGCATGAGCCTATGGTTGGGTGGCGAAGCTAACGGTTGCTTCGCCTATGGTTAAACGAGCTTTGCTGGAGGGATCCTACGGAAGACGCAGACAACAATGGACCAGCTGGATCGGGTTGACAGGTTAAGTTTCAGGTTCAGTTCAAGGGGACCCTAAAGGAGGGGTCCTACAAGAAGAAGAAGCAGTTAATGTATCTCCTATAGCAGTAGTAGAATTTGAAGAATTTGAAATTGCTATTGATAAATATGTTGATGTAGTTGCAAATTTAGAAGTCATTGAAGTGAATTGTGAAAATTATGGAATGGTTAACATGTAGAATGCTGATAAAAATGATAAATTCCTCATGTGTGAGGACAACAATGAAGAATTTGCACAAGAAGAGTTCTTAAAAGACATGCCCATGAAGGCATTTAAATCACAGATTGAATTTGAAGTTTGTAGACATGTAGGTACAATGAATCTAGAATACAACTCTACATGTGTTGCAGAAGTCAAAGACAAAGATGGGCTTGACGTAAACTACATTAGTCATGTTGCAGAAAATTAAGAATGCTCCTTTCATACACTTGATACACATGATAAAGAAAGTAGTGATGACAACTTTGTTTGTGAGAAATACATTCATTAAAATGGTGTATCTGACGATCAGAAAAGTATTTGTGATGCTTTTGAAAAAGAATATGCAGTGATATTGAATAGTGTAGATAAGGATAGAAAAGAGAATGATATTTTTTCTAATAATTTGTTTGGTAGTGATTGTGCATGTGCAAAGGAAGAAAATGATGAAGTCTTGGCTTGTAAGTCAAATATTGAAGCTGAAGTGACTGCTAGTGTAGTAGTTTGTTCTTTGAATATTCCAATGATGTATGTTGCTAATGAAATCTATGAAGAAGGTGCCAATGAAGCAACCACTATCTGTGAAACTTCCCATGGAGAAGTAATGTTTAATGGTGATCATGATGATGGAATAAAGACTTCCATATCAACAGAATTTGAGGCAACATAAGAAGCTAAGAATGATAAAGTGCACTGTGTTGAAGTGCTTGAAGTTGTTTGTGATTTTTTTGAAAATATTAATGATTTTAATTTTGTTGAAGAATTTGATAATATTGTTGAAGAATGCACAGAAGTTACAGTGGTTGGAACATAAGGAATCTATAATGATGCTGAAAATAAAAAGGTTGTTGATTTGGTGATTGTAAAAGCAGTGATAGAAAAAGAGTTGCATAATGATAGAGCTCAAGATGTTGTATGTTTTGTTGCAGAGAGAGCAGTTGAAATAGAGAATGATGTCCTTGAAGAAGAATTGAAATTTTTGGAAGAATGGCTTGAAAATCCAAGATATGATGATAAAGATGATATTCTTGTTTCAGAAGCAGAAATGAAGAAATTTGATTTCCTTGTTGCAGCAATAGAGGCAAATTTGAATGAAGAGATAGTGACAACTCTCAGAGAAGAAAAAAATGAAAAGAACCGATATGGTTCACATTATGATAATTTATATAATTCTAAAAAAATGTTTGAGTGTGTAGGTGAGAAACCAATCAAATATGAAAAAAAATCCACTAAAGATGATGATGAATTTGAGTTGAATGAATAAAATTGCAACAAAGATAAACTTGTTGAAAAATCAGTTGAAAAGATATCCATATCATGGAGTCCTGAAGAAATCAGGCATTATTATCAATTACTGTGTTTACATAATGACATTGAAGAGATTACTCTTGTTAAAGTCAAAGATAGCTTGTGGGATTTTTGTATGCCCACGCTATAGTATTTAGAGAAGAAGATTTGGATTGGAGTCCTTGGCATACAGGACATTAAAAATTTGAATGATGGTACCAAATTGAAAAAACATTTGTAGCTGAAGATGATCATAATAGATTTGGGGAATCAAAGAAAACATTGAAGGTAAAGAAGAAAGTGAAGATGAAGAATCAAATGTATTATTGGTATAAAGTTTGGCATTATAAACCAAGTAATGATGAAGCTGAAGCTAAGAATGATGTAATTGAAATTATGAATAATGATTTGTTTGCAAATTCCAATAAGGTTGAATGAAATGGTCTTAGTGATGAAGTAAAGGATGAAATATTATATTTTGAACAACCAATTGAAGTTGAGAAGAACAAGTATTGTGGAGCTATTAAGCAAAAGGAGTCCATATTATTAAGATCCAAAGTCAAAATGGAGAGATGGTTGAATATCAAGGTGAAGATGAAGATCCAATGTCAAAATGGAGATATGGTTGAATATCAAGGTGAAGGTGAGTGCATATTATTAAGATCCAAAGAGATGAAGAAGATCAAGGTGAAGATGAAGATAAAACATAAAACAAAGTTTACATATTTTAAAGTTTAGAGTCGAAAGAAAAAGAAAAGTTGCACTAGTATGTTGCAACGAAGAATGTGAACCAAATTTTTGAGTTGTTTTGATAATGATGTAAGCCTTGCTAATATTTATACCAACAGGAACTATAGTTCAAATATTTTTGTGTTATGCGTGTAAAGCTGTAGCTATTTGTGTCTGAGTCTGATGTATTTTTGGGTGAAGTAATTAAGGGGGGGAATGTTGGCAACGATTAATTACTTCACCGCTACAAAGTGTGAAAATACAATCACCGCCCTATTCAGTGCCACCAAAATGATGAAGAGTCAACCAAAGCCACATCGTTTTGATTTTGTCATGTTGTTCAAGTTTCAAAGGGTCAGTGCATCACATCGAATGATTATTGGCGCTGAGTATTACATTGGTTTTTGAAGAGGTGTTTTTTGAAGAGGCATCCACTGACATGTTCCAGCTGATCAAATATTAAAGGGGCAGCATGTTTCTGCATATTTTTGAAAAGGCATCCATCGTTCCTATTGTAGTTCATGAAAGGGAAGAGTATCCACAAAAATTATGAACAATCAATTTTGGTTTTGATGCAGTCAGATATAAATCTAATTAATGGGACCGATTGATCTCATGGTGTATATATACCTATGTAATTCTGATTTAGAAGCATGGTGAGGAATACAAATTCTAAGTTGAATGGAAAACAAAGTTTCAATTCTATAATTTTGTTGCTTTGTTCCTCTTTTTCTTTATGAGCTTGTAAACTCATTGTTGAATGTTTAAGTGATGATTTTGTTATAGCATTATAATTTTCTGAGTATGTATGATTGACAGTAGAGGTGATTAATTAACTTAACTATTGAAACAAAGTGTTTACTCTGTAATTTTATGATGCTCTATTTTACGATTTGTAAGCTCGTTGTGGAATATTTAGTTTTGTTGTAGCAGGTTAGATTTCTGATTTTGCTGGAACACAGTGTGCTAAAACAACCTAAGTTTTATGAATGAAGGGGAGTTATAAATTTTAGTTAAAGTCATTGTTGAGACTCATTTCCTATAGAATCTCGTTTTCTGAAACTCCGTGTCTGTAGCTTGTTGTTTGCTGAAACTGTTGCAGAATTATTATTTTCTTCCTGAAACGCGTCCTACAGTTGTCAATTTGGTTTTACAGTGATGCATAAGTGATGTTGTTACTGTTTTCAACACTCCATTGTCTTCCCACAATAGTTTTAGAGAAAGGGAGAGGTGTGATAGAATTGTATCCCTGTCCATGAGTTTGTGTATGAGCTGAAGCTCACTTCCGTTGTGCATAAATCTCCTTCAATCTGAACAAAACAAAGAAAGGGAAAGGAGGGCGTAATCCCATTTCCTTCTGCTTACACATAGTTCAAACTAGACTCCATGAGAAGGGTGCGGGCTTGGATTCGTGTTTGCAGGTAATGTGTACATTGTTTTAGTCTTTATTTTCCAAGTTTTAGAAGATGAGCAGAGCCCGTGAAGGCACAACCCAGGCCCAAGTCATTAGATTTATAAATGTACAATTTTTAAATCAGTTCTAATGCTATTTTATTGCCAATGATAAGGGCACAAACCCTTGAGGTTCTGCTTGACACTATATGTATATACCCATATACTTGAAAAGAAGTCAATGAGGAGGCTTCTGCATAATCTTGCAATTATTCCTTAGGTTGTTAGATGGATGGAGGAAGGGCGTAGACCTAGAATATTCCATTAAGGAATAACTATCAATAGATTTTTTTTTACGTGTTTTTGTAAGTAATATGTAACGAAAAAAATAGTATGAAACAAATATGGGAATAGGTTTCTTATAAATTAAAAAAACATATCTTTAAAAATATATAATACATGTATTTTTAATGTTCATTAAAAACAAATTGAAATATAAATCTTAAAACGAAAACTAATAATGCATTTATAAACTTAATTATAAAAATATTAAATAATTAAAATACACAAAACAAATTATAAAACAATAAAACAAATTTCTAATTTTATATTCCATAAAATATCACCCTAACTAAAATTTAATATATAATATTATAACTAGTTACTAAACTTTGTATTTATATTATAAAATAAATCTAATAAAAACACTAATATAATATTTATAACAAAATTCTAAAACAAAATATATTAACTAAATTCTAAAACAAAATATATATGATAAAGTTTAAAGCTTTAAACTTTCTAAATGTAAAACAAACCTTAACACTAACCTGACACACTGGGACCAAATTGAACATAATACAATAACATTTAAATAACTTTATATGTCAAAAATGTATAATTACTATGCATTGGTAGTCAAATTTACCATTTTTGAATATTCGACTATTTTCTAACTCTCTGGATTTCCATAGAGGAAAGTCCAATACAACCGAATTATGATACTATGCTTTATAGACGTTTGGAGAAAATTTTGTTCTTAAGATGCTAGTGTGGATTAGAAAATGTCTCCTAACATGATTGTTTAGTAAATACGAGGCATGATCCTGTTCTATATCTAGCATGAGCACTGTTGTTGTACTAGTATCAGTGGAGGATGTGTCTTGGAGAGGATGCTCTTCATTCTTAGGCATAGTTTTTATTATGCAGAGATCATTTAGATAATAACCATGTTGTGCCTCTTAAGAGAACATGTCTCCGCCTTCTTGGTAGGGTTCTATTAATAGGTAATACCTTTAATAATAACACTCTATTGGTTTCCTGCGAGTTAGATCGCAACTTCATGCTTGGATATTCAACATATCCTTTTATCATTTACTTAACTATGGACTAACCTAACAAGGGTGTAGCCCTTCATTGAAAACCTTAATTGATATATATATGAACTAAAATGCATAACCTTGGCTATAAAAATTCTTTTTTTTCTCCTTGAAATAAAAAGGAGTATATGGTTTAAGCTCAGGAGAAGCCAAAGAAAGGGAACAACTCTTTGTTTAATCTTGACTTATATTTTTGAAGTACATATTCTGGTTTAAATATATGTATGTTTTATGTGAGTGATTAATGAAGAAGGAATGCATCTTGAATACCTTTCCTTAAGTTCAAAATAGATGTTAATTTACTAGACTACAATTATTTAGGAAATACACTGATATGCTTTGTGTATTAGCAAAGATGCACATTCATACCTTTTGTGTAATAAGAGAGGAAAAGGGCTCATGGTGAAATAGAAATCATGCCTAATGGATTATGCCCACCTAGGGGGTGGTCTCTCAGCAGGAAAACATATGCCAGACACTGGTTAGTTGGTTGGGTGGAACATTGAAATCAATCCTTCAATCGCCCAAAGTTATGTGTTTATTATTCATCAAGTTGTAAAGTGTAATCCTTGTTGTGTCAAGATTTTGAAATGTGTTCAATTATGCATGTCTTCCAAATCCATAACTAAGATGGTTAAACTATCAAGAAGTAATGTTTATTACCATTGTTCATACCTACATGAAATTGTGATGTTAGTTAGGAGTTGCACATAGAATTATAAGCATAAGGTAAAGACTAATTATACTTTCCTTATGATCAATAGTAAGAGGTATTAACAATATCATGAGTTTCCCATGATGCCTGATGAAAATATGAAGTTGTTTCTATATAGTACTATAAATTAAACTCTATGCATTAGAATCTACTTAGAAAGGTACATTGAATTTGTATTGGTTACTTATGTCAAATGATGTCAGAAAGGTATAGTGAGTACTTGTTGACTCAAGGGATGGTTATTACCTAGCTTAATTACATTTACTTTGACTATATGGGAAAGAGACGAACATAATTCTTTATCATGACCTTAGATGTGATTATAGATAAATGATTTTTATAATATATTGATCAAGTAACTTGTCAAGTTATTATCCTAATGTGTTAAAATACTTAGACTATTTCCATATGGATTGTCACACACCCCAAAATTTCCATATAAAAATAAATGAATAAGATAAATGCATGTATTCTTTTGTACTTGTAGTATGGTTGAAACAAAAACACTTTGCTTGAATTACATAATGGATTCTAAACAAAATATATTTCATGCTAACAAGGTTCAACTTCACTTCTTGGGATCATAGATCAACCAAGGTGAGCCCCTATTTAGCAACATTTCAAGGTTCTGTTCTTGAATAACATCCAACATCTAGGACTCAATCCTAAATGCATTTGTTACATTTGTATTTTAGGGTATAGGCTCTAATCCTTACTTCTTTTATGGCCATACTAGCTTAGGATTATAAGCATCCTTAAATAAGTAATTAACCTAGCACATATTAGCATGACGGGGGTTTAAACCCTACAAAACCTTGCATGAAATTTAGTTTAGATTACTAACATGCAACTTTCGCATAGTCCAATTCATAATTTCTTGGTTAATATTTAAGAACTGCGGATTGCGGATCTTCATAGTTTTAACAGTTAAAAATTAAGGTTTCCACATTCCCGACTTCCACATTGAGGATTGTGGGTTGTGAGACCTTCCAACAAAAAGGTGAGTTTTAACCACTTCCGCATTCTCGACTTCCGCATTGCGAAGTGTGGGTTGCAGGACCTCCAATTATAAGATGAGTTTTAACCGCTTCCACATTCGCAACTTCCACATTGCGAAGTGCGGGTTGCAGAAACTTCAATTATAAAGATGCATTTTAACCGTCTCCGCATTCCTGACTTCCGCATTGTGGATTGCAGGTTGCAGGATAGTTAGTTGTAAAGTTTTGTTTTAACCGTATCCACATTGATGACTTCTGCATTGCGGATTGCGGGTTCCGGGACCTGTAGTTATAAATTTGTGTTTTAAACATCTCTGCATTTCCGACTTCCGTATTGCGGATTGCAGGTTGTGGGACTTCCAGTTTTCAAAGTTTTAACCTACTCATTTCCCCATTCCGCCTTTCCGATTGCAGATTTGATGGATTGCGGAATGCGGGTTGTGGAATTGCAAATTTTAATGGTTTTAAATTAGTGATTATGGATTCTGACTTTCCGATTGTGGATTCGACGGACTATGGAAACGTTTAACAGGTGAAACTAGATCTTAGAAAACGGTTTGAACTTGTAAATATTCACTGTTTATTCAATATCTAGGGTTTGAAAAATATATTAACAAGTCATTCTAGGTTATATTCAGAACTTATCCTTCGATTTTATATATGTATCCAATGGAGATATTAAGCTATTATATCCTGCGTATAAATGTAATTTTTTTTATCTTTTCAAAAGTAAAAATGCTTATTAAAGCCATTCGACTCTACACAGTTTATATATAAATAAGGAATCTGTTTAATACTATTCTAATCCCTTCGGATCTATTTCATTTTAATTTGTAATGCATATATGAAAACTATTCATTCATACATTATTTGATGCATAACAATAAACTATGAATAAAGAAACTGAATGAAGAATGTTACAGTAAAACACTAATGTACAGTAAGGCATTATATGATAGATGCATAAGCAAGTTAATAATTTATGAATAACAATTTACATATCATTTACAGTAAACAAAAATTCCAGAAACAAAATAAATGGAACCTAAACTAAGCAATGCAATCATTATGCTTAACAATTTAGATATCATTTACAGTAAATAGACATTTCAGAAATAAAGCAAATGGAACCTGAACTAAGAAATGCAATCATTCTTCTTAACAATTTAGATATCATTTAAAGTAAACAGACATTTGAGAAATAAATAAATGGAACCTGAACCAGCAAAGGCAAATCAAAACTGAAGGTCGTCGTTCCTCCCTACCAATATTCCAAAATAACCAAACTACTTGTTCTGAGACCCTCGAGCCTGTTTGCTGAACCACAAGGACAAGACTAGTCACAAAGTTAATCTTGCATAATCTAGGTCAAAATATCACTTCATCATAAGCCTCCTTCTCATTGGATGAACTCAATACTTAATGTATTCTCCCTTTCATCATACTCCTCATGCTCAGTGGATGAATTCAATATTTAAGTTTCCCCACATCAAAAGCCTCCTTCTCAATTCAATGAGATCATACTTATAATATTTTCCAAGGACTTAGGTCATTTATGAGCCACTTGCAACAAATTGCTCCAACAGGACTCTTGACCTGATTTTTAGGCAGGATGCCTCCTGCAGCATTGCGCCTTTATTAGGTAGTCTGTCACATACCCAAGTTCTAGACATTTTATGTTATTGAGAAAACATTATGTTTTATTTTTATTGTAAATGTTTATGACTATTGACCAAGTGGGGTCATGGATGACTGTAATTAATTACTTTGAATATTTTATTATAAATAAATAAAAGTGGAGACAAACATCCAAAGGAGACTATTGAATGAGTGTTCATTGACCCACTAGGGGGAATGGAATGTGGTGGAGAGCAAACTGACACTTGACAACATCCTCAACACACTTCTAAATATTGCAGGGGGGAAATTTACTATTTTTATGGTCATGTTCCCCAAGAAAGTGGAACTTAGCAGGTGGCTCATTTACTGAAATAAACTGATCAAAGACCTAGGCATGCTACTTATCTACCCATCGAATTCAACAAGAGGCTGTTCATTCTTACCTTGTGATAATTTCTGAGCACAAGAGATTTGACGAGGGGAAAGTTAGAAGTGTTCGAGTGAAATAAGACTGCATTCTGAACTAGTGCAACCACATTGCTGAGTTCAATATTGCTAAAGGCAGGAAGTTCTATTGCTAAGTACTACTGGAGAGTTGCAAGTGAATTTATTCCATTAATCCACACAGCATCTTTGTCCTAGTGGTTCAGTAAATAGGCTCAGGGGTCCTAAGGCAAGTAGCTTGGCTATCTTCGGGAGATTGGTTGGGTGGAACGGGCTCCTTTGGCTGTTTGTTTCTTCTTCTGCAGTTTTTAGGTTCAACTTGTGTTATCTTATTTATTTATGTTCAAATAGTATTATGGATCTAAATGCTGTTATATTATTATTTTCAATTAATAGATTAGGCAAACTATATTAATAGTTAGTGTTTTTCAGTTTCTGCAAATTTTACCTATTCTAAATGACCCAAAATAGCTGATAGAATAAGAGGTAGATTGAATGATATAGAATATGATTTAATGAATGATAATTACTTCCCTTTATTTTTCCTCACACTTTTCAATGTCGTACTCTAGTACAGGGAAGGATAGTTAAATTTTCAGATAGGAGTATTGATATACAATAGATGGAAATGAATGAATGAATAGAATATATCTGTACTATAAATGTACTTACATAAACGAAAAAATATTTCCTGTTTTATTTATATAAGAATAGGACAAATATCCAGTAGATAGACTACTTTTCAATACAAAGCATTCATAGAAAAAGAAGAAATTAATTTTATGTTTTTATGTTCAGACTTAGATTGTTTAGGGTTTCGACCCCTTGTTTTATAAAATTATAAAATATACAATTCTGTGTATAACCATTCTCATATAAACATACTACACAATGATTATAAATTCCATTTTTAAATATTGTAACACCAATAGTTTATATTCAAATCGAAACGCATCTGGTTCTACCATACAGACCTAGAAATAATATAGCTAGATTTATAAGCATTTTTGCTTACTATAAAACAAATATTATGTATTAAATAGTATCACAAATTGTAAATAGATATAAAGAATAAGATCAACTCTATTAATACTAAGGCTCAAACCCTTTCTTCAACCATACTATTATTATCTACGAATGTCTATTAGCATTCAAATCATTGGCAACGAATCTTAACATTTGAGGTATCGGACGATTTTGCTCGGGATTCAAACCTTGTGGCTAAGCCATTATGTCATTATACATTAATTACTTAACAATAAGATTTCATAAGAGAAGTGCAAGTTCAAGGAATCGAAAACCTCAGCAAAATAATGTTTAAAATATTAACCTCTATAATAAGTGACGACGTAACGAAATTAATCGTTTCCATTATCAACGAGGCCTTTGCCCGTGTTATTAAAACATTAAACATGGAAATTATTCAACCTAGAATCAACAAAGGAAACTGAAATTCATTTACAGGATCGGCATTGCCAAAAATTAAGTTAATATAAAAAAACTCATAACTAAAACTCATAGTATTTATGAAGGTATGTTGTAAAACAAGATCGATGGTTCGATCTCTAGCAATAACACAGAAATGCAATATTTAATTTATTAGGGTTTACAACCCAGGTTGAATATCCATATTCTTTTACACAGTGGTAAAACAAAAAAACACTACATATAGTAATAACATTGGGTTTTCCCCGTAATCATAAATAACAGTGTTAAAACATGTCTTTAAAATTTACAACTCCAAACAAGAGACGATAACAGTTTTAGAAGTAAAACATTTTAAATTGTTGCGAGCTACAGCTCAAGGGACAAAGCCCTCTTAACACATTGGATTTTTAGCTTAAAAAGGAAATGAAATCAAGTCAACTGCCCAACCAGACATACGCCCTCGAATCTTGGCATACTACAGAAAAACAAAACCCTTTTTTCACATATGTTGATAACCTTGGGAGGATGTCACTGAGGCTTACCGGTTATCAAGTACCCTTATCCCTTAAAGACCAACATCAACACCATGCTCACAAAGTATCACATACCAACAACATTTCAATGAAGGTTCAAAGCTTGAAGTGAAAAGATTAAAAACAAATTGACATTTGTTAAACACTGTAAAAACACAATCGTAGAATTTAACACATTACCTAACTTTTATTTTTAAATCATAGGCTTCTGCGTTGACTACAGTATGTGTTCAATGCACCATTTGAATCTCCAGAAGTGCCCAAATGCTGTTCGTTTGGCATTTTTTGAAGAACACCCAAACCCTCAATACCTTCAAACGCTCAGGATATTACGAGTTAGGCTCACATTGTTACACTCATATAAAAACAGACTATACAAACACTGCAACCATCGAAATACTGGTAAAAACCATATCAATAAAAGGTCATAGTATCAAAACTTCAAACACAATACAGGATGGTGTTAACCCTATACCTTACACTCTCGTTTACATCATTCCTACAACCAGTTGCAGGTAATGAGGTCACACTATCGAACCCTGGGAAGGCAGAAAACAAAATGGAGTTGCAAACCCTGAGAATTAGAGAGCCTGTCGGTCTCCTTCCTCAACTCACTCATGCAAGAATGAATGCTAAAGCATTTGTCTCGACGGCAGTGTAGTGGTGGGTTAGGGTTTAGTCCAAAAACCAAGTACACCAGAGATCTACAGTGAGGATCCAGCCAATGAAGATCACAGCTTTAAAGTTCACCAACTACATTAATTTGCATTAAATCAATATCACCAACATCGAAATGAGTATGCCAATGGAGATTCAACGAAGACTCTATTACATCAAGCCTTGTACATCTCAACATCTCGTTTTATTCCTAGTTAAAGACCATCACCGTGATTCAAGTGAATCACGTGAAGTTAACCATGAAAGCAGCCACCAGGCTTTCCACTACAATAGCATTCATGGAAACATTAAATGCCTAAGCTCGAGTGCCTTCCATCACATATCACTATAGTTTAAAAACTTGATTCCTTTGTGGCCTAGCATAAAATCATATAGGTTAAGATTGCAACGTTTAAACCATATAAGTATTACATTGCACCAAACCTATGATTAAGGTCAATACATATGCTAGTGGTAATGTAACTTAGATCTAGGATATATAAATTCAATAGTTTCATATGCATAGTTTATACTTTGGGGAGCATGCATATAACTTCTCACTTTTACTCTTTGATTATAAGTTTCATGTAATCATTTTACACATAGTCCATACATTTGGTATATTCATATAGTCTATGCACATAAGTATAAGCATAGTATGCACTTTAAGCATATGAGTGTTGTCTAACCATATTTCATAATTATGAGGTACTATAATTATCATAATTCAAATAACATTCCTATAGTAAATGTAATACAACATTTATCCATAGTCTAGATATTAATATGTACTAAAATGTATGTCCATCGTTCTAGTTGCACTAGAGTAGGTGGTTAAATGAAATTAAATAGTTGAACAATGATTTGTATAGTGAAACAAATTATACCATGTTTATCATTCCAAGGACTTTCAATACCTGACAAGTTGCAGAGCAGATAAATTACTCTAATGATAGTCGTACTTCAACCTTAGAAAATAACTCAGTACAGGAAGTATTAACTGATTACGTTTCATGCTTCAATTGAATTATGTTTTCTTACCTGCATTATGCATTTAAAATTCAGGAGCGTTAGCTAAGCGATAGATAAGTAAGCCTCGGGGCTATCGAAGGACCCCTTGTTAGGAACCCATGTCTTTAATTTGTTAGTATGTTGTTGTTGGACGCATATGCTTTGTAAGTCGTCCCGTAGTATTTGTTAATCAATAGTTTGTGTTATTGTTGTTGGCGCATATGCTTTGTAAGCCGCCTGTAGTATTGTTAACCCATAGTTTGTAACGGCCCATGGTTTCGACCCATAGTATTGGCGCCTAGAATTAGTATATAAGTGTGTGTTGATACCTATGAAGACACCGTGAAGTTATTTGTATTGAGCTTGCTCAAAGGAGGTTGCCCCCTCGAAGTGGCCTGTGATCAATACAAAAGTGATTCTGAGTTCTGTCATTTCTGCTATTTCGCGTATTCTTGTTAACTAATTGTTGCAGGTGCCTCACATCTGGTATCAGAGCACTTTCTTGGGCTCGCTGGGTGAAATTTTTGCCAAATTTTTTTTCGCATTTGTTGCAGGTTCGGATTTGGGAATAATCCCCATCCGCTTAACTGTGGTAAGTACTTGGGCATAAGCCCTAAAAATCATTGTGAGGAGTACCACAGGAACCTCGAAGTAGCTGGCCCATTGAGAGGGCCTACCGGCGAAAAGGGCAACGACCCCTACCTGATTGACTAGTTCCCACCCGTGAGGTAAACCAAGAGCTGTCGTTTGTGGAAAAGCGGTTATCAGTTTTACCTGAGCCGTGGAGTGAGAGGTATTGCCCCAATACGCAAGCCGTCAGACAGCATTGGTGGCCGAGTGAAACCCCTGAACTGTTAGGAAGACGCACATACCTGGGGTCCATATCTACTTTCAGCTGAACTATTGTCAATCACTGCTGCGCCGTTTCAGATCTATTTTGCAAGCCGTTCTAGATTCTGTCGTTTTCAGTCCATTCGACTATAAAATTCAGTATTTTCTCCATATCTCCCTTATTTTTACTCTGTTTCCCTTAAAATTTTTGGGGAACCCCTGTCATCCCATTCTGCATATTTCAGTCCTCAGGACCCTATCCCCAATTCCCCTTCCCAAAGCCCGAAATCCCACATTTGTCTATTTTTAGGGTTTGCCATAACTTACTCAGATTTCACCCAATCACCTTCAAATTTTACCACAGAGTTCATTTCTGAATTCTGCTTCTTTGTTCCCCTCTGCCAAATTTTCTCATTCTTTCACCCCGCTTCTGAAATCCTCATTTTTGCTTCCCTATCTATCCAACAGTGTCCAAAACTTAGTCAAAACCCAATTACCCTTCTGATTTTTTCCCAAATCCAAATTTTCCCTTACTGAAGTAGTTCCTGTTTTTGTTTTCCTACCCAGTCAGGAAAAAAAAAAAAAAATCCTGGTTATGGTTGTCACCCGTGCAGGAGCAAAAACCATGGAGGAAGCACTTGCATCCATCCAAGCCAAACTCCACGATCTGGATGAAAAATTTTTCGGTCTCCATCTTGAACATTCAACTATGAACAACAAACGACAGTCCGAGTCTTCAGTAGACAATGGGTTCTCTGCTTCCAGCAATTTCCGTGGTCCGAAGCTTGATTTTCCTCGCTTCAACGGTACCGATCCAACTGGATGGATCTATCGTGCAGAACAGTATTTCAGTCTGCATAATACTTTTGATGTCAACAAAGTTCCGCTGGCATCCTTTCATTTCGAATAGGAAGCTCTTCAATGGTACCGCTGGTACATCAAGGCTCATCCAGAGCCCAACTGGCCAGACTTTTGCCAGCTCCTTTTGAAACGATTTGGTCCTAGTGCTTTTGATGACTTCACAGGAGCCCTCACTAAACTTCGCCAAACTGGCACTGTGAGAGAGTATCAAACGGAATTTGAAAATCTAGCCAACCACACTGAAGGATTGTCTGATGAATTTTACCGAAGTTGTTTTATCAGTGGTCTAAAGGATGCCATTCGCTCTGAGGTCAAAATGTTCTGCCCCAACACAATTATGGAAGCACTCAGGTTGGCTAAGTTGGTAGAAGACAAGCTTGCAGCCCAACAACACTCCAAGCCCACTTTTGTTCCCTTCCGAAATATGGGTTCTCAGTGACCACCTATACCGCAGGCTCCTCGACCGACTCCTATCAAGCGTTTGTCTGAAACAGAGATGCAAGCACGCAGAGAAAAGGGGCTTTGCTATAATTGTGATGAGAAATTCACTCGGGGACATAGATGTGTTCAGCAAAAGCTCTATCTCCTGGATGTGGAGTCTTCGCCTGCCTCTGAAATGGGTGACAAAGATCCAGAAACACTGGATGCTCCGGTCGACAGTCAGGAACCGCCTATTGACCCTCCGTCTCAGGTTGACCAACCAGAGATATCTCTCCATGCTTTAGCTGGAATCACCACCCCCCAAACAATGCAGGTCAGGGGTTACTTCAAGAAGCTTCCTCTTACAATCCTCATTGATTCTGTTAGCACTCATAATTTCATTGACCCTCAGATCGCCAAACAAGCTGATTGTTTTATCCATCCTTGCTCCAACTTTGAAGTCATGATTGCCAATGGGGGTACCTTACCTTGCAAAGGGAAGTGTCGAAATGTGCGTATCTCTATGGGATATTATATCTTGCGCTATGACATGTTTTCCTTGCCCTTAGGCGGATGTGATGTGGTTTTGGGCGATCAATGGCTACGCACACTCGGCCCTATCTTATGGGATTTTGCTGAACTTTGGATGCAGTTTTCCCTCAGTGGACACAAACACACATTGACAGGATTACAACCAGGTTCTCTTAGCATCATCAGTTCACATCGCATGGAAAAACTCCTCAAGAAGAGTTCACATGGTGTCATCGCTCAGATCCATTCCATCCAGATGCAACCATCAGCGGTCTCCACTACTCCTTCGGATCTACAACAAATTCTGGATCGATATACAGGTGTCTTTGCTGAACCAGTGGGATTACCACCTTGCAGGCCAGAAGACCATCGTATTCAGCTCCTTCCTGGTAGCATTCCTCCCAACATCAGGCCCTATCGCTACCCATTTCACCAAAAAACAGAGATTGAAATGCTCGTTCGGGACTTATTGAAGCAAGGTATTATTCGCCCAAGCACTAGTTCCTTTTCTTCTCTAGTTATTCTTGTCCGCAAAAAAGATGGGTCATGGCGCCTCTGCATTGACTTCCGAGCACTTAATCACCTCACCATCAAGGATAAGTTTCCAATTCCTATTGTTGATGAGCTTCTTGATGAGCTTCATGGGGCTCATTTTTTCTCCAAGTTGGATCTTCGTTCTGGGTATCATCAAATTCGGGTTCATGAGGATGATATTCCTAAAACAGCTTTTCGCACACATGATGGCCATTATGAGTTTTTGGTCATGCCCTTTGGCCTCACTAATGCTCCTTCCACATTCCAGGCCTTAATGAATAAAATATTTCAACCCTACTTGCAGAAATTCATTCTGGTATTCTTTGATGATATCCTCATCTACAGTAAAACATGGGATGAACATCTCCAGCATCTGGATCTTGTCATGCAACTTTTATCTGACCATCATCTCCATGCCAAGCAGTCTAAATGTGTTTTTGGACAAAAGGAAGTTTAGTATCTCGAGCACATTATCTCAGCACAAGGGGTTCGCGTGGATCTTGCCAAGATCGAGGCCATGAACAATTGGCCACATCCTCAGACACTCAAGAGCCTTCGTGGTTTTTTGGGGTTGACTGGCTACTACCGCAAGTTTGTCAAGGATTATGGGAAGATTGCAGCTCCATTAACTGTTCTATTGAAAAAATATGCTTTTACATGGACACCTAATGCTTAGTGTGCATTTGAAAAACTAAAACAAGCTATGTGTACTACACCTGTGCTAGCTATGCCCGATTTTTCCAAGCCCTTCACTATTGAGAGTGATGCTTGCGGCAATGGACTTGGTGCTGTTCTCCTTCAAGATGAACACCCCATCGCGTTCACCAGCAAAGCCGTTTCAGGTAAGAATTTAGTTGCCTCTACCTATGAGAAGGAAATGATGTCTATTTTGCATGCAGTACAGAAGTGGCATCCATATCTATTAGGGAATCATTTCTGCATCAAGACTGATCACCAGAGCCTGAAATATTTCTTGGACCAGCGTGTCTCCTCCCCAGAACAAAAAAAATGGGTTAGCAAACTCATGGGTTATGACTATGAGATCACTTACAAGAAGGGTAAAGACAATATTGTGGCAGATGCTCTTTCTCGCACATTTGATGCCCAAGGTTCTCTTTCAGCTATTTCTATGCCTGTTCCAAATTGGTTGCAATCGGTTCAATAGGGTTATGTCAATGACTCTTCCTGATCTCAGATCATCCAATGCTTGAGCAACAATCCTTCTGCTGTCCCACATTACTCTTGGGATGGTGCTTCTCTGCGATACAAGGGTCGTCTGGTGCTTCCCCAGAGCACAGATCTTCAACAGGTTGTCTTCTATGAACTCCATGCTTCTCCATCGGCCGGGCACTCTGGGTTCCTCAAAACATATGAACGAGCACGGCGTAACTTCTTTTGGCAGGGCATGAAAAGGACAATTCAACAGATGGTGGCCGAATGTGATACTTGTCAGCGCAATAAGGGTGAAACAACACTCCTTCCAGGATTGCTTGAACCCTTTCCCATACCTACACGGATTTGGACAGATATTTCTATGGATTTCATTGAAGGACTCCCTAAATCTTGCCGGAAGACAGTGATTCTCGTTGTGGTTGATCGTCTCTCCAAATATAGTCATTTTTGCGCTCTCAGCCATCCCTATACAACCTCCTCTGTCGCTCAAATTTTTATGGACCAGATATTTCGTCTTCATGGAATCCCTTCTTCCATTGTCTCGGATCGTGATGCAACTTTCACTAGTCATTTTTGGACAGAACTATTTCGCCACACTGGCACCAAACTGAAGATGAGTTCAGGGTATCACCCACAAACAGATGGTCAGACTGAAATTGTCAATAAATACTTGGAAACTTATCTTCGTTGCTTCACCTCGGAACAACAACATCAGTGGGCAAAGTGGCTCCCTCTCGTTGAATGGTGGTACAATACCTCTTACCATACTGCCTCTAAAATGACCCCATATGAAGCAGTCTACGGTCAGGAACCTCCAGCTCTTCTTCCATACACCCCCACCAGTTCACCAGTTCAGGAAGTTGATAAGGTCCTTCGCAACCGCGATCAGATTCTTCACATTTTGCGGGACCATATTCACATGGAAAGAAATCGCATGAAGCAACAAGCTGATCAGCACCGTTCGGAGCGCACTTTTCAAGTCGGCGATATGGTTTTTCTTCGTCTCCAGCCGTACAAACAATCCTCCTTGAAACTCAAAGGGCGTCATAAGCTCGCTCCAAAGTTCTATGGGCCATATCGGATTCTTCAGAGGCTTGGGTCCGTTGCTTATAAATCGGAACTTCCTCCTTCTTCCCGCATTCATCCAGTCTTTCATGTCTCTTGTCTGAAGAAAGTTCTTGGCACCAACATCAGCGGCCAAACGATTTTACCCGAATTGGATAATGAAGGATCCATCCTTTTGGAGCCAGAGGCCATCCTCAATCGACGCACGCGTCAGCTTCGCTCTCGCTCCATCACAGAGGTCTTAATTGAGTGGCACGGCATGCAACCAGAGGATGCTACATGGGAACCACTCCTTCAGATTCAACAACAATTTCCACATCTAAAGCTTTGAGGACAAAGCTTTTTTTAAGGGGGAGGGGATGTTAGGAACCCATGTCTTTACTTTGTTAGTATGTTGTTATTGGACGCATATGCTTTGTAAGTCGTCCCGTAGTATTTGTTAATCAATAGTTTGTGTTATTGTTGTTGGCGCATATGCTTTGTAAGCTGCCCGTAGTATTGTTAACCCATAGTTTGTAACGGCCCATGGTTTCGACCCATAGTATTGGCGCCTAGAATTAGTATATAAGTGTGTGTTGAGACCTATGAAGACACCGTGAAGTTATTTGTATTGAGCTTGCTCAAAAGAGGTTGCCCCCTCGAAGTGGCCTGTGATCAATACAAAAGTGATTCTGAGTTCTGTCATTTCTGCTATTTCGCGTATTCTTGTTAACTAATTGTTGCAGGTGCCTCACACCCATTCACAACATCAAAATAAACATTCAACCGGTAGAACCAAACTTCACATTTTTAGAACGAAGCATTGTTGACATGTTTCAGAACATTAAATAGTTAATGTAAGTTTGTAATTCTCATAACATCTGGACAGTGAAATGATGATACAAGACATAATGACATTTTAATATACAATTAAAGATAGTAGAAGCAATGACAGATATTTTGTTCATAAGAAAATTATCTATTAGACTTTACGACAGTATAGGAGTTATTGTCGTTAAGCATGTTTTATTTAAAATGTCTAATTATGTTTACGTTAACATTTTAATACTTCTGCACAGAAATCATAAGCAGTTAATGCCACTCGAAAAATTTTAAATTTTAGTGATTTTTTGGGGATGTTACATGTGGTATTAGAGCGAGGTTCAAATACTAGGCCCGAAGTGGTTCATCCGCGCAAATGAAAATCTATAACAGAATTACAAATTACTGATTTAATTTATTTTGTTTTCAGTTTCAGCATTTTATAATTTGAGTCTACATGTATGGAACGACCAACAGAGTTAGCTGAGGACAGGTCCCTTAATAACGAACATATTAATAATGAACAAGAACACATTAATACAGAAAATTTATTTTCCGAATTGAATGATAATTCCTCTGAATGGTTAAGGACAGTGAAAGATTAAAAAAATTGAGATAAAAACTGTTAAGGAAGAAAATCAACGAATTATCAAAGCTCAAGATGAGCTGAATCAAATCCTGCTGGATAATTTTCATAAAAATGACCAAGATAAGAAAAAAACAAAAATGTTGAATCTGGAACTACGTCCTACCAACATAATGATAAAAAAGGTAAAATTGACTAATTATGACAGCAGTTCATCTTCTGAATTTGATGCAAGGGAATACAGTAAAAAGCATAAGTACTATAGTGATAGTAGTGACAATGACTGCTACACTAAGAAAAAGAAGTACAGGCTCTACGAAGAAATTTCTGGCAAGTTTAAAAAGATCAAACCACCAAATTTTAATGGAGAAACATAAAAGAGTGAGGCAGATCAAGCATGGTTGTCCGGAATGAATAAGTATTTCAATATTTACAACTACTCAAGTCATTTAAAAACTAAAATGGCAATTTATAACTTAACTAGAAAAGCGGACATCTGGTGGAAAGATCTTAAATGAGTTAAAGGTTTAAAAGAGAAAAGTGTAAATTGGAGTAATTTTAAGAAATATTTTAAAAGAAAATTTATGTCAGAACAGTATTATGAGGAACGAGCTAAGGATTTTTATGCGTTAAAGCTAGGTTCCATGGATATGAGAGAGTTGTGCAACAAATTTTTGAATTTATTAAGGTATGTGCCTTATTTCATTGAAGAAAATCCTATGGTACAGAGGTTTCTGAGTTGCTTTCCCTCTCACATAAAAGACAGAATTGAATATGATAGTCCTTGAAATCTTGAAGAGGCCACGAGAAAGGAAAACATTTGTTATGAATAGAATAAGAGAAGATAAGGCATACCAAGATGGAAAGCAAAAAGGCCTAACACCTTTGAGCAAAGGAAGAAGCAGTTTTCTTTTAATCGTAATTGTGGGAATAATAATTCACGTAACTACTCTAATGGAAAGTTTCAAGGAAATAATGCAGCAAGTAATACACAATCAAAATTTACAGCTACAAGAAAAAGTGAACCACCTAAAAACTTTGTTAAAAATAATGAATAGAAAGAACCAGTTAAGTGTTGGGAATGTCAGGGACCTCACTATGCATCAAATTGTCCACTTAGAAAGAAGGTTGTCAACAACATACACACTATACAAGATGAGGCTATTGTCGGTGACTTAGCAAGGGAGATGCTCAGGATAAATGCAACTTTGGAGAACATGAAAGCAGATCATCAAACTTCCATGGTTGAAGTGGAAGGTATGTTAAAAGATAAACATATTTCTATTTTGATTGATCCATGGGCAAGTCTAGCTATATTTCACCTGATTTAGTTAATACATTGCAATCTGAAAGTAGATAATTTTGATAAATCATGGTTGGTTCAATTAGCTACTGGCATGAAAAGAAAAGTGATTGATTATGTGAAAGAATGTGAATTACTGATGAGTCAGTTTAGGACTTATGTTGAACTGAATGTGTTACCTTTGGGTTCTTACAATGTTCTGATTGTAATGGACTAGTTAGAAAAACATAGAGTAGTGTTAAATTACTTTGAAAAGACTTTTACTTGTTTAAATGATGCATTTAAAACTGTAATGGTAAAAGGGATTGCTAGAAAAATATCTGTTAGGCAAATTTCTGCATTACAAGTTAAGAAAGTTGTTCAAAAGGAGTGTAAGTTGTTTGCTGTAAACGTAATTAATAATGAACAGACTACTAATGAAGATAAGTTCAAGCTGGAAGACATATCCACTCTAAAGAAATTTTCGGATGTATTCCCGGAAGAGATTCCAGGACTACCTCCAAAAAGGGAACTCGATTTCACCATTGAGTTAGTACCAGGAGCGGTACCAAACTCATAGGCACCTTATAGAATGAATATTCTGGATCTTAATGAACTTAAGTCACAGCTTAAAGAATTGCTTGATAAAAATTATATAAGACCCAGTGTGTCTCCATGGGGAGCACCTATAATTTTTGTTAAAAAGAAAGACGGAACTATGTGTCAAATCCCAAATTTTCCGAAAAATTTAAAATTTTTAAGATAGCAGATAATGTTATTAAATGCGATCATTTAACTGTTTTGATTAGATTAAATGGACATAACTGTGTATGAAGTATCTGTTTTGTACTTAGATTTAAATATGGTTTTTATTTAGAGTTACTGATTGTTTTTCTGTTTTTCAACCGCAAGGGGGAGTTGTCATAGCAGACTGGGCTTACTTAGCTTTCGAGCTAATGCATCCAAATGTCTTTCTCTTACAGATATACATGTAAGGTACGGGTCGCTGCAATTAATTTTTAAAGCATAAAAAATCGTTTAGCTGTACCAAGTCATTCAATAAAAGTCTAAACATGCTAGACAGATCATCAGGTGTTTAAAGGATGCATTCATCTTATAATTTCTGCAAGATCTTACTGTTTCCAAATTAGAAATTACTTAGAGGTTATGACTGATATGTTTTCTTGTGAACAGAAGAATTAAATAACTCTATGAAGTAGTTGTGCTCTGATAATATTACTGAATTACAAATAGTATTTCATTGCTAGCATTGTACATTACAACTGGTTACCCAACACCAAATGACAATCATTAGTCATCCGTTGTTACTGTTTTATTTACAACTACCCATATAAAAGATCTGAAATGTTCATCGTATAAGTTGCTTATTTCTAGCATTGTGTGATAATCTGTCAGTTACTTGTCTTCTCATGATATCCTTAGGGGTTTGATTTGATTGCACTGATACTACGGTTAATAAATATAAGGATCATACTAACAGCTATCTCCAAGACGCTAATGAATTCCAATCACTTCTTCTATGTCTAGAATAATATATGACTGAGTTTCGATCAATGTTCATAATACGTGAATTAATGAGTCAAGGTTTACTCTATACAATGAGTGATTCTTAAGATACTTATCGAAATGTTTTGTTGTTTTAAGGAATGTCATAAAAACTATGTTATATCAACTTTTATGGTTAACAATGCAAATAAACCTAATTCTCATGCTATAATATTTAATTAGCAAAAATGTTGGATAATTCATTGGAGTCTTGAACCCTAATGACTATTGCATGATTCTAATGTTTGCATGGCAGGTATTACTATTCACTATATAAGTTTGATAGCTTTGTTTTCGTTACGAATAGTGGCAAGTTCAAAATAGTATCACGACCATGGAGGAATATCCCTGCTATGATTTTGGGTGACCTTTGTAATGATTTTAAATGTCCCACAAAATAATTGGGAATCATGCTGTAAAACTATTGAACCTCAACCCACTTTGCATGAAATATTTAAGCTGCTACGTGGTTAAATTAGAGACAAGTGCTTAGTGATATAAAACAATGGACCTAACCCTACCTCGTCATTTTCTTTCGCCTTCAGGCTCGGGTCTTTCTCTGCAACATCTCCGGGTTGAGCTTTGTTGTGGTGTTGTTGATACAGTTCTCAGGCTATTACAGTTCTTTTGCCTAACTTTATCGTTTGGAAGTCTTTATCATTGACTGTTGATATCTATGAGTGTTTGAAAATGCCCAGGGTTTATCCTTTGCCTTTTTTTGCTGGCCTAGCCCTGGCATAAGGGTATTGTTCAACTTGTTTTCGTTACGGCTTCCATCAAAGAATGAATCTGTTGATCCTGGCAGTTGCTCATTCGTCTCTGCTCGTGGTTGACGGGATAAGTGCTAAGTTTGGAACCCCATTCGAGTTCGCTGGTAAGATATTGCCATTTCATCGTTTTTCAGTTTAAAAGCAAAGGAGTTAACAAAATCAAAAGTCCGTAGCTGATATCACACTGTTGTTGCAGGTGCTAGCAAAATCATGAAGATGTGAAAGACACAACCCTCGGCGCTTGGCTAATATCGGGTAAGCCTGGTTTCACCATGGCTTTTCCTCCTTGCTGGTTGTTGAGTGGTTAGGGTTTGGTTTGGATAGAGTAACTCTGTGATGTATTTGAATACTACGGCTTCTGTCGGTGTTGTAACTATTTTAACCTCCTTTCGATACTTAGGTTTTTATAAAGAAGATAGGTATTGTAAATTTTGAGGAGAACCAGGCTTATGAGCCTGTTCTACAAATGATGTTACGACCTCAGGTGTTTAGGTTTTGATATGACACTTCTTCAAAATATTTTATGGGTTAACCCCCAGGCTTTTGAAAGTATATCTTAATATAAGTGTTGTTTGTAAGTTGGCTTGTATAATGTCTGCGTCTCCCTTTAAATTCGATACTGTGTATAGTAAATCTTTAAAACCACTTGTATTGTGGGTTTGTGAATTGGGCTGTAGGTTGAATAATGTCTTAGCCAAGGTTTTGCTCATGCGTTATTTCCTGTGTAATTTAAACTCTATAAAATGACTTGTTACAGTCATTCCGAAGAATGGAGCCGACTTATGGTGTGTGTTTCGATTTTCTATGTTTATGTAGAAAGTTTCTACTACTAAATGGCTACGGCCATAGGTGAAAATTGTTGTAAAGAGTTTTAATGTTTGGATAATATGACTTGTTACACGTCTCCTGTTGGTTTTGAGCTTATGTATGTGTCTAAAATTTCAACTTCATGCTATAAGATTATTTTCATTGTGAGGTCTGGGCTGCGGACGTAGTAGAATCATTGTCCAAATTCTAAATGTAAACTACTTGTAAGCCTGAGATGTTGTAGATTCAATCCATAACGACAGTGGTGGTTTGTTTTAAAAACTAAATCTGTAGTTACGAAATTCCTCTGTTGACAGCTTGGGTAACATGTGAAAAACTTTTGTGATGAAAATAAAGCTCGGCAATGAGCTGGAAAACTACTCTGTCTATTTCAATTTGTTGTGGAAATAAAATCTAGGTTAATTCTCTACTGAAAAATTCTTATTGTGAAACTGGGTTGTTAGGGTTCAACTGAATCGTACAGTCGTGATGTCTTTCTGTTACTTTGGTCTCAACTCTGTTATTACTTGGGTGAAAAAGGAAACATGGTATCTTCCTACTGTTGAGCTCAATAAATGAACTAGACTTCTGTTCTACTATTGCTTTGGTTGTAAAAACAGTAACTAAGTTCTATGATTAAGAATTGATTAATAAATGATAGACAAGTGAGTGATGATATGACAATGTTTAAGCTCGGCAGCAGGGTTCTGTTTTTCTTTTAATTTTGTTTAAATACCTTAACTATATTATTTAACAATGAACGATTCTTCGTGATACTTCCTGCTAGGGTTTGTGTTTAACAATTTACTTGTTATGAAAAGACTCGTTCAAATTTAACTAGGGTTTGGTTTTTAAATTTCTATAAAGCTACTCTAATTATAGTTATCACTTCTTCTGCAATATTATTTATGATAATATTATTACTGTATAAAGAGCCTCTACTTATCTATTTAACTATTGTATTAAACCAAGTTTAAAAATCACAATAACATCCTATTTCTTACAATAATAACAAAGTATAGTACGTATAAAACAAATACCTTAACCGTAAGATAATAATGATACTAGGAAATTGCTGAGACATAATAACTCTGCAGAATCTATCTACTAATAGTTCAGGGATGCTAACTTTTACTGAACTAAATCCTATTCAGACATAAAGAAGATAATCATGACCTACATTCATATTTACTCAATAAACAACAAGAATAAGTGGCAGAACTTGTGTCAAATTGTAGGCAAAAACAGGAATGGGAGGCTGTTCCTCCCTACCAACTCCTGGAGAGTGCCCAGACAACACTTCTCAGGACCCCCGAGCTTGCTCTGGTCTCCCTGGCTGGAACTAGGTGCAGCAAAACAATTCACTCAGCCAAAACAGCTAAACTGGAACCAAGTTGCTGCAGCATCCCACTCAAACAATTTTCCTTACTGTCTTTCCCTCTTCCTCAATGGGATTCCTGAATAACATTCACCTGAATGTATTCTCCTTCCTGAACTATCTGACCCCCAGCTCAGTTCATTGAGTACTATTTAAAAGATTGCCTAGGTCTTAGTTGGGTTAACTGTCATTAATGAGCCACCTGCTCAGATTCCAGTTTCTTGGAGAATCATGACCCCAAAATATAGGGAAGTTGCCACCTGCAACTTAGGAAGTGTTTGAGGATGCTGCCACTTGTCTTTTGCCTTTCCACCTAGTTCCATCCACCAGTTAGACCAGTAACCTCTTTTTAACAGCTCTCCCATGTTGTTGTCTCCATAATTTATTTATTAATAATAAAATATTCATAATTACATTCCATTTCTAGTGACTCTGCTCAGTCATCAATTTCTACTAAGCATTAAATTTAACATAATGTCTTAGGAATATGATAAAATAATTACATTATTTTCACAAAATTGGGGCATGTGACATACACACCCCCTTAAAATGTAACATCGTCCTCAATGTTACTTATTCCTCATCCTCAGCCACCTGCTGGAATAGATTTGGGTATGCTTCCCGCATCTTACTTTCGAGTTCCCAGGTAGCTTCTTCAGGACTAAGGTGATTCCATTGCACCTTCAGCTGTCCAATTGTGCGGTTCCGCAGAGTAATTTCCCTCCTCCCGAGGTGTAATGCCCCTAAAATGATTGTGGACTTTAAGGGCACCTGTCGAGTGACCCAGCGGAACAGACTTCAATAAAGTGGCCCTTCAAGTTAGGATGTGTCTTAATAAGGGAGAATCACCCGATGATGTTCATGACTATAGTTGATAAATGAATTAATGAATTAAATTATATGTGTGGAGTGGTATAATTGATTGGTTAGTTCTTGCTTAATGATTAGTCTGGATTGATCAAGTCAAAGTGCAGTAGGACAGTTACATTCCTAGCTCTGCAACTTGGGAGGACGCAACAGAGATGCGTCATAGCTTTCCATTTTTTTTTTTTATTCTGAACTTCGGGACGAAGTTCTAAATAAGTAGGGGTGTATGTAGTGCCCCTAGACTACTATAGACATTGAGGGCACCTGCTGAGTCACCTGACTATTTGAAACATTAATAAAATAAACCTATGATTTTATTTTGAGTATATTTATGATTACGATTGATTGATATATGTGCATTTGGGTAGTTATTGTGAATGGACAATTTCATGTTGTTTAATGATTAACTTTGATATGAAAACTATACATATGAATGATGCTTAACGACTAGCTGTGCAATTGATTATGTGATTAGACGAAAGAGTAATGATTAAGTAAATTATAGATGCTTAATGAAGCAATAGATTTATAAACCAAATTGTGATTATTGAGGACAATGCTACTAATTTACGTTTGTGAGAAATGTGTGTAGCGACAGGTGAAACGGTTCACCAACGGACACACAAAGGAATATGAAGGGTCGTAGAGTACGAGTAAATCACACACAGGGGGAGCGACGACGATGTCGACTTCCGACAAGAATACCACGCATGAGAAGATAAGCACTGATCCGCTTGCTCAAGAGGAATGCGTGAGAGCGTACGAGGTGGGGCACGACGGAGCTGGTCACGTACGAGTTGAGGGGCGCGCAGTGAGAACGGACTCACTCCTCAGCTCCATTAGTCCCTATATAGCATGTAGACGGAGGATGGATGGTAACGATTCCTAAAATCCCTACAAGAGTTCCCGCAAGTCAAAACGAAAAGATGGTGGCAGAAGGGCCCGACGATGCGATACCCTGTCGAGAACAGAAAGAATGGACACAAGGACCCAACAATGCGGTACCATGCCAAGGAATGGAAACCATGGATGACTGGACCCGACGGAGTGGTGCCATGTCAGGGAATTAAAATTAAGGAACTAGGAGCCAACGGCGCGGCACCGTGATCCTAGTGAGTTTGATTGTTAAATTTAAATGCATAAAAACTTATGAGAATAACTCTAGATTATTACTTAGCAAATGCATAAAAATAATTTAGGCATTTGCACATGAATATTTATTTTTGTTGAGCATTTAAAATAATAGAAATCATTATTTAGGAGCAAAATAGAATCCTAAGATTAGACACCTAGTCAACTAAAAGCTAGGAGTTATATAAAATATCTGGGGGACAAACTAGAGCAAACTTAGGGGTGTTGGTGCACTTCCCTGAGAAACTGACACTTGGATGGGTGAGTGTTTTAATTAAATAATTAATTAAAAATATGTAATTATGCATGAAGCGACATGTGTCGCATGAGATTTTCCTTTATAAGGAAGGCTTGGGGAATGGGTAAAGGGCCCATAATTTGGACGATTGTCGTAATTTTCGAATGCCTCAAAGACTTGCTGCTATCTAAGGGTTTGGCTGAGAAATCCTGGTGGGAAGGGAAGCCTAAGCTGAATTTCTGAAATACTTGTGTGAGCTCTACGACCGAAAGCTCAGGGGAGGCCATGCGACTGAAAGCATGAGGCTATGGTTGGGTGGCGAAGCTAACGGTTGCTTCGCCAATGGTTAAACGAGCTTTGCTGGAGGGATCCTACGGAAGACGAAGGGGACAATGGACCAGCTGGATCGGCTTGACAGGTTAAGGTTTTGCTTATTTTTGTTAAGTTATTCACACTTTTTATTTTATTTTTTCAATAACTATGATGGCTAATTTGTTTGTATGAAGTTGTTAAAGTTTCAGGTTCAGTTCAAGGGGACCCTAAAGCAGGGGCATTACACGAGGATACAATCCAGTTCCACTAGAACTTCCCCTTCTAGTTCTACCTGTACAATGTTCCAATCAATAACATTAGTAGCATCATGAACATACTTTTTCAGAATAGAAATATGAAAAACATTGTGTACTTTTAAATTAGGTGGTAATGCTAGCTGATAAGCAACTTGACCGATTTTAGATAAAATTTCAAATGGTCCACAGTAACGTGGCGCTAATTTTGCACAACTCCCCAGTATTAGGGAGCTCTTCTTTGCTCTTACCTTGATGAACACATGTTCACCTACCCGGAACTCTTTAGGAGTTCTTTCAAATTTGCTTAACTCTTTTGCCGATCCTGGGCAGTCTTCAAATTTACCTGCACTTGTTTCACAATCTGTTCCATCTCTTTTAATAAATCAGGTCCTAACACTAATCTATCTATTGGATTACTCCAAGAGATAGGAGTGTTACATTTACGTCCATACAAAATTTCAAAAGGACTAAACTTAGCTGACGATTGATAGTTGTTATTGTATGCAAATTCTGCTAAATGTAAATAATCCTCCCACTTACCTGGTTGATCCTTAACATACATTCTTGGCAGATCTTCTAATACCTGATTAACTCTTTCAGTTTGTCCGTCCGTCTGAGGATGGAACGAAGTGCTGAAATTCAGAGTTGTGTTTAATCCTTTAAACAAAGATTTCCAGAAATTTCCTGTGAATTTAGGATCCCTGTCTGAAATAATAACTTTTGGGACACCATGTAACCGAAAAATCTGTTTCAGAAATATATCAGTTATGTTTGCAGCCTTTTAAGGGGTTTTAACAGGAATAAAGTGTGTTGATTTACTTAATTTATCTACTACCACCATAATTGAATCATTCTGATGCTGATTTTTGGGTAATCCAGTAATGCAATCTAAGCTGATTATTTCCCACTTCCAACTGGGAATAGGTAAAGGTTGCAGTAGCCCAGCTGGATGTTGGTGTTCTGTTTTCACTTGTTGGCAGTTCAAACATCTAGCTATGTACTCAGCTGCTTCAGATTTCATATTAGGCCAAAAATAATCTTTTCTCAACATAGTGATAGTCTTCTGGTAGCCTGGATGCCCTAAGTAAGGGGTTTTATGAACTTCATCCAGAATTAACAGTTTAACCTTAGGGACATTTGGAACATACAGCCTGTCTTTAAACAATAAAAATCCATCTTTATTCAAACTATAACCCTTTATCAAGATTTATGTAGGTTCTTCTTTAGCTGTAGCTTGTAACTTTTGATAAATTTCATCTGATTTTATCCCTTTAGCCAATTGTTCATTCAAATCAGAGGTATAAGTGCTGCTAGCTGATATAAAATTCAGCCTTGCATTTCTGCTCAAAGCATCATCCACCTTATTTTCCTTTCCTTTTATGTGCTGAATTTCGAAATTATACTCACTTAAGAAGGCCAACCATCTGGCTTGCCTTGCATTTAAGTTAGGCTGATCTAAAGTAAACTTTCTACCTATTAAGTGGTGTCGCCACATCTTTAAGGCATGAATAACAGCAGCTAATTCTAAGTCATAAGTGGCATAATTCTTTTCATTAATTTTCAGCTTCCTAGACTCATAGGCAATGACATGTTCATCCTGAGTCAACACTCCGCCTAGACCGTCATTACAAGCATCGGTGCAAACCACGAAATCCTTATTAGGATCTGCTATTCTTAGAATAGGCGCAGTTGTTAATAAATTCTTTAATTTCTTAAATCTTTCTTCACACTTCAAGTTCCAATCAAACTTCTTGCCTTTCTTTTGCAAGGAAGTGATTGGGTTGGATAATCTTGAAAAGCCTTCAATGAATCTCCGGTAGTAACCGGTAATTCCCATGAAGGACCTAACATCTGTTACGTCTTTTGGTACTGGCCAATCCTCAATTGCCCGGATCTTTTCAGGATCAACTGAAATCCCTTGCTTGGTGACAACATGACCTAAGTACTTGATTTCATCTTTGAAGAAGTCACACTTACTGAACTTCGCAAAGAGTTGTTTCTCTCGTAGTTCTTGTAAGACTATCCGTAAGTGTTCTTTATGCTCCTCTTCATTCTTAGAATTAATTAAAATGTCATCGATGAATACGACAACAAATTTATCTAAGTATTTATGCATTATGTTATTCATTAGGCACATAAAGACGGCTGGGGCGTTAGTAAGCCCAAATGGCATGACGACAAATTCGTAATGTCCATACCTTGTTCTGAAAGTTGTTTTGAAAATTTCTTCTTCTTTAATTCTTACCTGATGGTAGCCCGATCTCAGGTCTATCTTAGAGAACATTGTAGCTCCACGTAGCTGATCAAACAAATCATCTATGAGAGGCAACGGATATCTATTCTTAATTGTCATCTTGTTCAGTTGATGGTAATCTATGCAAAGTCCCATAGTTCCGTCCTTCTTTTTAACAAAAAATACTGGTACTCCCCAAGGGGACAAATGGGTCGAATGTAATTCTTATCTATTAACTCCTTTAACTGAGTTTTTAATTCGTTAAGCTCCAAAATATTCATACGATACGGAGCCTTTGAACTGGGTAAAGCACCTGGCACCAGCTCAATTGTAAAATCCAGTTCTCTCTTGGGAGGTAATCCAGGGATTTCCTCCGGGAAAACATCAATAAATTCATTTACTACAGGGATATCCTCTACTGTTATCTTGCTGATTTTAGACTTATCTACCTCATCTGTAATAGTTACAGCATAGACTTTGCACCCTTTTCTGACTGCCCTTTTAAGTTGTAAAGCAGAAATCTGCCTGACTACTTTTTTCCTAGGAATACCCCTAACAGTTACAGGCTGTTCATTATTGTTTACACACCTAAAAGTTCTGTCAAAACAATTTAAAACTACCTTATGCTGTTCTAACCATTCCATACCAATAAGTATGTCATACGAGCCAAGTGGAAGAATATTTAACTTAACAGTAGTTTGAAAATCATTCATATCTAGACTACATTCTTTAACATAACAGTTCACCTTCCTTTTTGCCCTAGTGGCTAGTTGTACTGACCAAGAGTTATCAAATCTTTCAACAGTCAGATTACATTTTTCTACTATATGTGGTGAAATATAACTAAGGCTAGCACCTGGATCTATTAAAATAGTTACAGGGATTTTGTTAATCATACCTCCTACTTCCACCATGGAAGTTTGATAGTCAGCTTGGCGGTTCTCCAATGCTGCATTGATTCGGGGCATGGTCCCTGCAAAGTCTCCAAGAGTCATTTCATCTTGTACGGTGTGAATATTGCCATTTGGTTTCTTCTGATTTGGGCAAACTGAAGCATAGTGTGGGCCATTGCACTCCCAACACTTAACAGGCTCCTTTCGTTCAAAACTCTTTGTGTAATTTCCATGATTGTTAGAAACCTCCTTCCTGCCCTTGAATTTGATGGAATGATTAGAAGCTCCATTTTTATTTCCCTGGAAGCTTTTACCATTAAAATGGTTTTCGTTCTTGTTATTCTTGAAATTTTTCTGGGGTACAAACTCCTTTTTCCTGTACTCAAGCTGATTGCTATTCTTTTTAGCCTTCCAGTTGGCTATCCCTTCTTTCTTTTTATTCTATTCAAAACAGAAATTAGCCTTTCGCATAGCTTCTTCTAGAGTTTTGGGGTTATCCTATTCGATTCTATCTTTGATATGATATGGCAGGTAGCTAAGAAACCGCTGTATTTTTGGTTTCTCTTCAACAAAATACGGCACATATCTTAACAGACTTAAGAACTTACTGTTTAAGTCCTTCATAGTCATAGATCCTAGCTTCAGTTCATAAAATTCCGTGGCCCTTTCTTCATAGTATTGTTCAGACAAAAATTTCTTTTTGAGGTACCTTTTAAAAGTACTCCAATTGACTTCTTTTTCTTTGATCCCCTTGACCCTTTTCAGGTCTTGCCACCATATGTCCGCCTTTCTAGAAAGGTTGTAGATGGCCATTTGTGCCTTCAGCTGATTTGAATAGTTGTAAATCTGGAAATATTTTCTCATCCCGGATAACAAGGATTCTTCCTCTTCTCCTATCTCAGACTCTCCATTGAAAGTTGGGGGTTTTATTTTCTTGAACTCCCCGGAAATCTCTTCATAAGGTCTGTACTTTTTCTTTCTGTTATGCAACTCAGCTTCACTGCTGTCACTACTAGTGCGATAGCTATGTTGTTCCCTTCTTCCTTCAGATGATGAACTGCTGGTTTCATCCTTTTAGACCCTCTTTGATGACTAGCTTCTTCAGATTCATCTCTTTTGCTTCTTCCTTCTTTCTGAAATTTTTCTATCAATAATTGATTTAACTGCTCTTGAGTTTTCAGAATCCTTTCATTATCCCTCTTGACTGTTTCTATCTCTGTCTTTAAACCTTTTATGGTCTGCATCAGTTCTGAGGAGTGAGCAATTACCTCCTCTTTCACAGGTTCTCTCGACATATGTCTTGTCGCAGTGTTTGGAGATCCTTCCTCAACAAATTCTACTAGCTTTTCCATACCTGCCTGTTAGATTCAGAAAAAGGAAATTTTCTGCTCTGTGTTTATGAAACAGAAATACAAGTTAGTACATTATATATATAAATTTTTCTTTCATGGTCACTGTTTTGCGGAAACTAGTTGAGTCACATGTAGGCCTAGTGTATGAACCATGCTCTCATACGACATGTCAAATCCCAAATTTTCCGAAAAATTTAAAATTTTTAAGATAGCAGATAATGTTATTAAATGCGATCATTTAACTATTTTGATTGGATTAAATGGACATAAGTGTGTATGAAGTATCTGTTTTGTACTTAAATTTAAATATGGTTTTTATTTACAGTTACTGATTGTTTTTCTGTTTTTCAACCGCAAGGGGGAGTTGTCATAGCAGACTGGGGTTACTTAGCTTTCGAGCTAATGCATCCAAATGTCTTTCTCTTACAGATATACAGGTAAGGTACGGGTCGCTGCAATTAATTTTTAAAGCATAAAAAATCGTTTAGCTATACCAAGTCATTCAGTAAAAGTCTAAACATGCTAGACAGATCATCAGGTATTTAAAGGTAGCATTCATCCTATAATCTCTGCAAGATCTTACTGTTTCTGAATTAGAAATTACATAGAGGTTATGACTGATATGTTTTCTTGTGAACATAAGAATTAAATAACTCTATGAAGTAGTTGTGCTGTGATAATATTACTGAATTACAAAGAGTATTTCATTGCTAGCATTGTACATTACAACTGGTTACCCAACACCAAATGACAATCATTACTCATCCGTTGTTATTGTGTTATTTATAACTACCCATATAGAAGATCTGAAATGTTCATCGTATAAGTTGCTTATTTCTAGGATTGTGTGATAATCTGTCAGTTACTTGTCTTCTCATGATATCCTTAGGGGTTTGATTTGATTGCATCGATACTACGGTTAATAAATATAAGGATCATACTAACAGCTATCTCCAATACACTAATGAATGCAAATCACTTCTTCTATGTCTAGAATAATATATGACTGAGTTTCGATCAATGTTCATAATACATGAATTAAATGAGTCAAGGTTTACTCTATACAATGAGTGATTCTTAAGATACTTATCCAAATGTTTTGTTGTTTTAAGGAATGTCATAAAAACTATGTTATATCAACTTTTATGGTTAACCATGCAAATAACCCTAATTCTCATGCTATAATATTTAATTAGCAAAAATGTTGGATAATTCATTGGAGTCTTGAACCCTAATGACTATTGCATGATTCTAATGTTTGCATGGCAGGTATTACTATTCATTATATAAGTTTGATAGCTTTGTTTTCGTTACGAATAGTGGCAAGTTTCAAAATAGTATCACGACCATGGAAGAATATCCCTCCTATGATTTTGGGTGACCTTTGTAATGATTTTAAATGTCCCACAAAATAATTGGGAATCATGCTGTAAAGCTATTGAACCTCGACCCACTTTGCATGAAATATTTAAGCTGCTACGTGGTTAAATGAGAGCCAAGTGCTTAGTGATATAAAGCAATGGACCTAACCCTACCTTGTCATTTTCCTTCGCCTTTGGGCTCGGGTCTTTCTCTGCAACATATCCGGGTTGAGCTTTGTTGTGGCGCTGTTGAAACAGTTCTCAGGCTATTACAGTTCTTTTGCCTAACATTATCATTTGGAAGTCTTTATCATTGACTGTTGATATCTATGAGTGTTTGAAAATTCCCAGGGTTTATCCTTTGCCTTCCTTTGCTGGCCCGGCCCTGGCATAAGGGTATTGTTCAGCTTGTTTTCGTTATGGCTTCCATCAAAGAATGAATCTGTTGCTCCTGGCAGTTGCTCATTCGTCTCTGCTCGTGGTTGACAGGATAAGTGCTAAGTTTGGAACCGGATTCGAGTTCCCTGGTAAGCTATTGCCATTTCATCATTTTTCAGTTTAAAAGCAAAGGGGTTAACAAAATCGAAAGTCTGTAGCTGATATCACATTGTTGTTGCAGGTGCTGTCAAAATAGTGAAGATGTGAAAGACACAACCCTTGGCCCTTGGATAACACCGGGTAAGACTTGTTTCACCATGGCTTTTCCTCCTTGCTGGTTGTTGAGTGGTTACGGTTTGGTTTGGATAGAGCAACTCTGTGATGTATTTGAATACTATGGCTTCTGTCGGTGTTGTAACTATTTTAACCTCCTTTTGGTACTTAGGTTTTTATAAAGAAGATAGGTATTGTAAGTTTCGTGGAGAACCAGGCTTATGATCCTGTTCTGCAAATGATGTTATGGCCTCAGGTGTTTAGGTTTTGATACGACACTTCTTCAAAAGATTTTATGGGTTAAACCCTAGGGTTTTGAAAGTATATCTTAATATAAGTGTTGTTTGTAAGATGGCTTGTATAATGTCTGCTTATCCCTTTAAATTCGATACTGTGTATAGTAAATCTTTAAAACCACTTGTATTGTGGGTTTGTGAACTCGGCTGTAGGTTGAATAATGTCTTAACCAAGGTTTTGCTCCTGCATTATTTGTAACATCCCCAATGTTTAAACTTGTTAGGATTTTGTGAAGTACAAAATTTCTTTTCACAACTCATAATAAAGATAAATAAACCCCATGGAATATTTTGCAAGATTACACTAAGTAATATTTCATTCCAACATTCTCTATTGATTTCCTATTCTTTCATTGTATATATTAACATGAATAAGATTTATCCTGCCCAAACATTTATAGCATTTATAATTTATCTGATTCATCTAGATAAAACATTTATATCACATACATCTAGAAGGAGATATACAAGTAATTGACGCAACATCCCCATTGGCAAAACAATCAAATTATATTCTTCTCGTCAAAAGAAATCATTATATGCACAACATAATAGCTAAGAATCATTTGTTGCGATTTAATTTCTTAACAAAGGCATCCAATTATATTTTGACAAAACACCATCCATATCATACATAAGAAGAGACACAAAACACATATATACGTGGTTCACCCCCTCCTTGGGCTACGTCCACCAAACCGTTGGATCTTTTATTATTCAAACCGAGAATTACAACAATAATCTCAAAGATCCAAAATCTAGATCTCATAAATTTCATGGCCGCACATCATTAGAACTCAGCATCATGCATAAGGGTGCTCGACCATATATAAGATGAAATTCGATATCCACAAATTTCACTTGTCCTAAATCCTTTCTATAGTATAACTTTACATCAGGAATTATACAGCTGCATGCTATCATGACAAAATCATTGGGCTTTATTATAACAAAGGAGTATAATATGCCTCATTCTTGCATTAATAAAGAGACGGTTATATTTTGCAACGCCTTGTTGCACTTGAGACATCCTAGATATAATTAAATAAATCCAATCAAAGAAGCACTACAGCTCACACTGAGTTTATGCAAAGAGATTGATATATGCTCTAATAAATAAATATAATAGGTACTTGACAAGGTTCAACTTCAAATTTGTCTCTGCTAACCATATACCTTATGAAATCCAATATAGAGACAATGGTACAACTCAACAGAGTTCTATTTCAGTTAGGTTCCCTTTATACTTTTATATTAAAATATAATTATATGAAACTAGACGAGATAAACACTTTGGTGTTAATTCCTTTTCAGTCGAATAAGAATCTTTAATAACTTTAACATATTTCATTTGAACATGAGTATTTCATAACTTAACACCCCAGGTATATATATATATAGCAAATCGTCAAAGATAGATCTTACACAAAGAGGTAGCAAACCGCCAAGATCCCATCTAATTCCAAAGGATACTAACCAACATATACTAGCTAGGATCATTCATAAAAAGTAAGCAATAAGACAACAGCTACCTACAGAGATCGCTAATACGGATAGGTGTTCAACGCAACATCAAGGTTAGTCTCATATCGAGATCGATGTCATGGACAGATGTTTAAGATACAATCAACCAAGATCATATCCTACCGAGATGTTCAAAAATGCAAACTGCAAGGATGATTTCATATTGATATCACTGTCATGGATACACGTTCAAACGCAACCAGCAAGGACATAATTATAACCAGAAATTAGATGTTCTCAGGAAGTAAGAAATATACCTACATACCGAGTCAACAGCATTCAAGAAGATGGATTAAGGTAAAGACTGTGCCAACACACATTCATCTAATTCATATGTGCAGAGGTTCATCACGAAATCTTAAAACCTGAAACTGAGTTCCCAGAGAAACTACCACCAATAAATTCGACAGGAATAAATAATCAGCAATCTACATACTATCCTTTCCATGGATTCTGAGCATATAGATCTTACACGATTTTACTGGCTGCCATAATTTCCAGCAAGAAAAAAAAAAACAAACGGATCATCCGTTCTCAAACCTGCCCAAGGAGGATCGCATTTCTACTACACAGTCCATAAATTAACTAGGCTTTCGACAGGGGTCGATCTAAGAACGCCCGGGAATGCAGTTGAATGCACAGGGTTTTAGGTGGATCCTCTCCAGATAACCAGCTTTCCCAACATAAAGTAACATTTATATATATATATATTATATACCTTAACGCAATGGGGTCAGGTTTTCTATGCAGCCGTCGCATCCCAAGCGAGATCACTCTCAAGTAGTCCCGAGACAAGCATTTGTCGAAATCAGGAATGCTAAAATCTAAATAGGATATTTCTAACATCGTTTAAGGTATTTGGACACTATCTGCAAATGGGGGTTTAAGTAATACATATACTGGAGTTTTTAATATGATCTCCTCATATGGCGTAAAACCGATCCTACAGGGTTAAAGATCGCTATCAAAATACTGTAAAGAACACAAAATAACATGGAACCCAGTCAGAGTTTCCAGAAAGTGAAACTTATCGTTTTTATTTGAAGTAGTATGCGGCTCCATGGTGGCCGAGCCAATCACGCCATCCCTCAATGAAAATCTCATGTGCCGAACTCCTGATCTCCTGAGAGGAGCTATTCCAAAAAGGAATGCCGGGATCGGGTTTCCCACAGAGTCGTCCCTTCCCAGCTTTAGCGAAATCTCTTTCCTCCACCACTACGACTTCTTCATTTTTTTTCTTTTTCCCATCCTGAGCAAGAGACTCCATCATCGAATTTCCAACAGAAGACCAGCGCCCCAACCAAATACGCCCTCTCCATAGATTGCCTTTTTTTCAAAACAAAGTATGCGCCCCCCCCCCTTCCAGGTCCTCGACCATTCCTTTAAACATAGGTTATCTCGCCCACTCGGAAAGTCCGCCTGCAAGGTTGGTGACAAATGGCATACTGGAGTTAAAGAGACTCTCCGTTTCACAAGACAACGTGTCCTTTCCAGTTGGCGTTCCATTATTGCCAGGATCATGAGCTTTAAAGGCTACCAACCGACTATGGAACTCGCCCCCTATTATAATGCATTACTCTCCAAAAAAAATTCCTTCTTTATGATCAACAGAAACCACACCCAGTGTAAGTACATTAACAAGTACATTAACTTCTATAGTTTATATGATAGATAACAACCAAGGGTTTTCATAGGTGCGCCATGGACATTTTGAAATATATATATATATATATATATATATATATATATAAATATATATATATATATAAATATATATATATATATATGATACTCATTCTTTCATACCCACGTATGTCTAGAAATGTGTTGTCATCTACACACAATTCAAGACTTAAACCGGAATGATTTAGAATCTTGGAAAACAACCAAAACTAATAATATAATTGATTTGTAGCAATAGTTCATGATATCAAGATATCGAATGACCACTCACCCATTTATGAATTAAATAATTCCTTTGGTAAGTCCACCCTTTTAACAATGAGAGGCCATAGTCTAAGATAGTCCCAATGGTTCTTTGATAGGATAGTTTATCCTTCTTTAAGAGTACCACAATATATAGATATCCTCCAATACTCTATAAACAACTTCTCTTGTATTATCTTTATGATGCCCTCTAGTGTATAAATTTCAGAAAAATATTATACTAATAATGTTTCATCAATGTGATGTGGTGGTGTGTATATTATACTCCATATTGTATCCTGAGGGTGATGCTATATATGTATAATCTAAAAAAAAAAGTAGCTACTTAGAGCTTCACAAACAAATCTCTCGGTATCCTTTAGCGAGATTAGGGTACTATACAAGTGTGACCTTTCTTACGTCTTATCTCAATAATTTGGTCAAACTTTCCTCACACTCAGAGATAAGCCCTGATTAGAAGGTGGTGATGAGTAAATACTCCCTTCAAATTATGACGACTACACTTTACAGCTTCTAAAGTCGACCCGTAGATTTCTTTAATTCTTCCTCAAGTGCCCGAGGCACTAAGATGATACCCACCATCTATCGCTAGATCTTGATGGTCACCTTACCAATCACTTTCCTTCTTAGCGTATTTAGTCGCCCCTTGTTAAGTTGCGTCACCTCCTTTAGTCCTTTAGATTTACAATAACATCTAAAGCTTAGGAAATACTATAACAATAATTTCAAGGTCCACTAGTGTGGCCTTGGCCTTGAGCTCATCACCAGGGCCACATACACAGTTTACAATTATAATTACCAAAATAATACGGTGAAAAATAAGGATGTTACATCCTTTCCCCCTTAAGAATAACACCGTCCTCGGTGTTCATGCTTTTCAAGAGTTGTCTCCCCCTCTTGAGTTATCTTTTGTTTGCCTTGTCATCTTTGTTTTGATCATCTTCAAACTTTCGTGATTCCTGCATCTTTTATCACTCGCAACCTTACTTGGATGCTTTATCTAGTCCTTCACTTGAGGTAGATATTACTTTCATTCAGAAATTAGCGTCATCTATCTTACACAATTTCAAGCAGTAAACTTCTAAAATTTATCATCAATTCCATAATCAAACTCAGAAACATAAAAATGAGCCATTTTTTATTGCAACATATCGTTTGCAATCCATGGGTCATTTTAACTTAATTACAAGAACAAATAAATCGAGTGTTCCAAGAATGTACACTGTTTAACTTAATTAACACATCATTCTTTTGATCCAGGAAATTCTTGCCTAACACCCAAGTGCTCACACAGCAATCCTTTTGGAACTTCTTGCCTAACACCTTAGTGCTCACACAGCAATTCTTTCGGAGATTTCTTGCCTAACACCACAGTGCTCACACAGCAATACTTTCTCTCATGCATACTAAGCAGCGTCCTGCCTCCCGCATATGCATTTTCTTATAGCTTGCCTAGGTCTTATAGCCAGCCGATTCCCCAGGAATCCTAGTGGCTGTCCAATCCCTGATTGTCTCAGTGCCATTACCGCACTCTTTACACATTTCCCCTCAAACCTTCTCGTTTGAGTCTCGGAATTTGTTTTCCCAAGCCGCCTTGCTTGAGTCTCAAAAATTCCTCTTTCAAATTAATAAATTATTTCGTCATATTATATTCTGCAATCATACAATTACTCTGACCAAATCTGGGTCGAGTTCTTTATTTAATAATCATTAACACAATTTTAAAGGAGTAAGTAACGATTCTTCACCATCTTATTTGACCATGTATAACATTTATGCTCTACCTTTTCACAAGCTCCACATAAATTCGACCATCTGCCCAATTTCAGTTGTTAGTATCATCTTAAAAAAAAGAATCGAATTATTGTAAGAAGATCTCTTCCTAAAATAGAACATCGTCTTTCTTACTATAATATTTATACGTGATCATATAAGATATCCTTTCCTTCTACACATAAGCTAGCTTATAGGTTACATAATTCTTTGAACATGATATAACATTCTTCCTAGGATGATTCATGGACATTTTGAACGTTAGATTTTACCATTTCCCACACAATTTCTATTTTAGTTATACAACATTTCTTGTATACACTATCATATAAGAAATAACCAAATGTCCAAACATACTTGCGTACCTTATAAGGATAATCATGTGCATTTATAAGGGCGATCGCATGTCTCCTTATCATAAGATCCTCTTATGTCGAGGAACCAATTTATGGGTATCCTCCCATATTAGTATTGCACTAAATATGAATCTGTATATCACATATTTACCTGTTGCTAGTTGTTAGGCAGTGAGGTGCAGGAGCAAACTTGTTTGACCACATTCAGAGTGTCAGTTGTATCAAGGTAATTAAATCCTAAGCACAATTATTCCTGTAACATGTGTCCAAACGTAAAATTTTTGTTTTACATGTTCCATAAAAACGTATACATCAATTACTATTTTAAGATTTCTTCTGATTTACCATGGAAATTCCATTCAATGGTTCCTTAACTCATAATAATATAAAACAGTCATTCCTAGCAGCAACATAAAGACGTCAGAAATTTACAGCTTCCTACTAACCTGTATTACCCTTTCATGTTACTTCTATATTTCCAGTACTCTCATTCCTACCACATAACACACTCTTTTGACAAACTTGATTTGCATCTACACGATCATTACGTGAACAACAACAAAATAATATTTTAACAACACAGATAATTTGTACATGGATAGTAAGTCATCATAATTCTTGGTCATATAATAGCATAACTTTATAACTATCCCTCATCGTTTCCTAACATCTATCTTAGGAATTTCTGGAATATAAAGATGTACTCATGCATTTTCATCGTATGCAACCTTGTAACTATTCAGAATGCACATGGATATATAGCTATATAACCTACAATTCCTAGTTGATACTTTAAGAACAAAATCTTAATGTCAACATAATGATGCTTCCTTCATTACCAAAAGTGTGAAATACATCCGTTCCAGTTTCCTACATCTTAATGCTTTAATATAATCTTTTCACATCTGAATATCGTTTCTCCTATTTTCACATATTGTCTTCTTGCACAAAACATGCAGGTATAACAACATTCTCCATTGCGTAGTAACGATTTGCTTAAATGCAAGAATAGGAAGATCATCACTCAATAAAATTTTTGCAATTTTGATAACTTAACTAATTATCATGCATACTTTCGATCACGTTCAAATCATGTCCTTCGTCAATATAACTACATATATACATAGCCTCCAACTATATAGAGGATTATTCTCTTATAGTGGTATACTAAATATTCATCAGTATCCCATGATTAATAAGTAAAAGTAACAATCCTAGTCGATCAAGGTACATAATAAGTACTAACATTTCTTTAAGGAAACCAAATACTTTGCACCTAAGTCTCCTTTGTGAGTTTTAAAACATAACGCTTCGAAAAAAAAAAAAAAAGAGTTACTTACAATCCACCTTCGGACGCCTTATTAACTACCTCTTGTCGGAGTAGATTCATTTGGTTGCTCCTCATAGGTAGATTACCTTCTTTGGTTCAACCAGCCTTACATTCTCCTCCTCGTGCTGAGCCCACTAAGCCCGAGTGTTTGCAACCTGTGCTCTGATACCATATGTAACATCCCCAATGTTTAAACTTGTTAGGATTTTGTGAAGTACAAAATTTCTTTTCACAACTCATAATAAAGATAAATAAACCCCATGGAATATTTTGCAGGATTACACTAAGTAACATTTCATTCCAACATTCTCTATTGATTTCCTATTCTTTCATTGTATATATTAACATGAATAAGATTTATCCTGCCCAAACATTTATAGCATTTATAATTTATCTGATTCATCTAGATACAACATTTATATCACATACATCTAGAAGGAGATATACAAGTAATTGACGCAACATCCCCATTGGCAAAACAATCAAATTATATTCTTCTCGTCAAAAGAAATCATTATATGCACAACATAATAGCTAAGAATCATTTGTTGCGATTTAATTTCTTAACAAAGGCATCCAATTATATTTTGACAAAACACCATCCATATCATACATAAGAAGAGACACAAAACACATATATACGTGGTTCACCCCCTCCTTGGGCTACGTCCACCAAACCGTTGGATCTTTTATTATTCAAACCGAGAATTACAACAATAATCTCAAAGATCCAAAATCTAGATCTCATAAATTTCATGGCCGCACATCATTAGAACTCAGCATCATGCATAAGGGTGCTCGACCATATATAAGATGAAATTCGATATCCACAAATTTCACTTGTCCTAAATCCTTTCTATAGTATAACTTTACATCAGGAATTATACAGCTGCATGCTATCATGACAAAATCATTGGGCTTTATTATAACAAAGGAGTATAATATGCCTCATTCTTGCATTAATAAAGAGACGGTTATATTTTGCAACGCCTTGTTGCACTTGAGACATCCTAGATATAATTAAATAAATCCAATCAAAGAAGCACTACAGCTCACACTGAGTTTATGCAAAGAGATTGATATATGCTCTAATAAATAAATATAATAGGTACTTGACAAGGTTCAACTTCAAATTTGTCTCTGCTAACCATATACCTTATGAAATCCAATATAGAGACAATGGTACAACTCAACAGAGTTCTATTTCAGTTAGGTTCCCTCCATACTTTTATATTAAAATATAATTATATGAAACTAGACGAGATAAACACTTTGGTGTTAATTCCTTTTCAGTCGAATAAGAATCTTTAATAACTTTAACATATTTCATTTGAACATGAGTATTTCATAACTTAACACCCCAGGTATATATATATATAGCAAATCGTCAAAGATAGATCTTACACAAAGAGGTAGCAAACCGCCAAGATCCCATCTAATTCCAAAGGATACTAACCAACATATACTAGCTAGGATCATTCATAAAAAGTAAGCAGTAAGACAACAGCTACCTACAGAGATCGCTAATACGGATAGGTGTTCAACGCAACATCAAGGTTAGTCTCATATCGAGATCGATGTCATGGACAGATGTTTAAGATACAATCAACCAAGATCATATCCTACCGAGATGTTCAAAAATGCAAACTGCAAGGATGATTTCATATTGATATCACTGTCATGGATACACGTTCAAATGCAACCAGCAAGGACATAATTATAACCAGAAATTAGATGTTCTCAGGAAGTAAGAAATATACCTACATACCGAGTCAACAGCATTCAAGAAGATGGATTAAGGTAAAGACTGTGCCAACACACATTCATCTAATTCATATGTGCAGAGGTTCATCACGAAATCTTAAAACCCGAAACTGAGTTCCCAGAGAAACTACCACCAATAAATTCGACAGGAATAAATAATCAGCAATCTACATACTATCCTTTCCATGGATTCTGAGCATATAGATCTTACACGATTTTACTGGCTGCCATAATTTCCAGCAAGAAAAAAAAAAACAAACGGATCATCCGTTCTCAAACCTGCCCAAGGAGGATCGCATTTCTACTACACAGTCCATAAATTAACTAGGCTTTCGACAGGGGTCGATCTAAGAACGCCCGGGAATGCAGTTGAATGCACAGGGTTTTAGGTGGATCCTCTCCAGATAACCAGCTTTCCCAACATAAAGTAACATTTATATATATATATATATTATACCTTAACGCAATGGGGTCAGGTTTTCTATGCAGCCGTCGCATCCCAAGCGAGATCACTCTCAAGCAGTCCCGAGACAAGCATTTGTCGAAATCAGGAATGCTAAAATCTAAATAGGATATTTCTAACATCGTTTAAGGTATTTGGACACTATCTGCAAATGGGGGTTTAAGTAATACATATACTGGAGTTTTTAATATGATCTCCTCATATGGCGTAAAACCGATCCTACAGGGTTAAAGATCGCTATCAAAATACTGTAAAGAACACAAAATAACACGGAACCCAGTCAGAGTTTCCAGAAAGTGAAACTTATCGTTTTTATTTGAAGTAGTATGCGGCTCCATGGTGGCCGAGCCAATCACGCCATCCCTCAATGAAAATCTCATGTGCCGAACTCCTGATCTCCTGAGAGGAGCTATTCCAAAAAGGAATGCCGGGATCGGGCTTCCCACAGAGTCGTCCCTTCCCAGCTTTAGCGAAATCTCTTTCCTCCACCACTACGACTTCTTCATTTTTTTTCTTTTTCCCATCCTGAGCAAGAGACTCCATCATCGAATTTCCAACAGAAGACCAACGCCCCAACCAAATACGCCCTCTCCATAGATTGCCTTTTTTTCAAAACAAAGTATGCGCCCCCCCCCCCTTCCAGGTCCTCGACCATTCCTTTAAACATAGGTTATCTCGCCCACTCGGAAAGTCCGCCTGCAAGGTTGGTGACAAATGGCATACTGGAGTTAAAGAGACTCTCCGTTTCACAAGACAACGCGTCCTTTCCAGTTGGCGTTCCATTATTGCCAGGATCGTGAGCTTTAAAGGCTACCAACCGACTATGGAACTCGCCCCCTATTATAATGCATTACTCTCCAAAAAAAATTCCTTCTTTATGATCAACAGAAACCACACCCAGTGTAAGTACATTAACAAGTACATTAACTTCTATAGTTTATATGATAGATAACAACCAAGGGTTTTCATAGGTGCGCCATGGACATTTTGAAATATATATATATATATATATATATATATATAAATATATATATATATATAAATATATATATATATATGATACTCATTCTTTCATACCCACGTATGTCTAGAAATGTGTTGTCATCTACACACAATTCAAGACTTAAACCGGAATGATTTAGAATCTTGGAAAACAACCAAAACTAATAATATAATTGATTTGTAGCAATAGTTCATGATATCAAGATATCGAATGACCACTCACCCATTTATGAATTAAATAATTCCTTTGGTAAGTCCACCCTTTTAACAATGAGAGGCCATAGTCTAAGATAGTCCCAATGGTTCTTTGATAGGATAGTTTATCCTTCTTTAAGAGTACCACAATATATAGATATCCTCCAATACTCTATAAACAACTTCTCTTGTATTATCTTTATGATGCCCTCTAGTGTATAAATTTCAGAAAAATATTATACTAATAATGTTTCATCAATGTGATGTGGTGGTGTGTATATTATACTCCATATTGTATCCTGAGGGTGATGCTATATATGTATAATCTAAAAAAAAAAGTAGCTACTTAGAGCTTCACAAACAAATCTCTCGGTATCCTTTAGCGAGATTAGGGTACTATACAAGTGTGACCTTTCTTACGTCTTATCTCAATAATTTGGTCAAACTTTCCTCACACTCAGAGATAAGCCCTAATTAGAAGGTGGTGATGAGTAAATACTCCCTTCAAATTATGACGACTACACTTTACAGCTTCTAAAGTCGACCCGTAGATTTCTTTACTTCTTCCTCAAGTGCCCGAGGCACTAAGATGATACCCACCATCTATCGCTAGATCTTGATGGTCACCTTACCAATCACTTTCCTTCTTAGCGTATTTAGTCGCCCCTTGTTAAGTTGCGTCACCTCCTTTAGTCCTTTAGATTTACAATAACATCTAAAGCTTAGGAAATACTATAACAATAATTTCAAGGTCCACTAGTGTGGCCTTGGCCTTGAGCTCATCACCAGGGCCACATACACAGTTTACAATTATAATTACCAAAATAATACGGTGAAAAATAAGGATGTTACATTATTTCTTGTGTAATTTAAACTCTATAAAATGACTTGTTACAGTCATATGACTTGTTACAGTCATTCTGAAGAATGGAGCCGGTGTATGGTGTGTGTTTCGATTTTCTATGTTTATGTAGAAAGTTTCTATTACTAAATGGCTACGGCCATAGGTGAAAATTGTTGTAAAGAGTTTTAATCTTTGGATAATACGACTTGTTACACGTCTCCTATTGGTTTTGAGCTTATGTGTGTGTCTAAAATTTCAACTTCATGCTATAAGATTATTTTCACTGTGAGGTCTGGGCTGCGGTCGTAGTAGAATCGTTGTCAAAATTCTAAATGTAAACTACTTGTAAGCCTGAGATGTTGTGGATTCAATCCACAACGACAGTGGTGGTTTGTTTTAAAAACTAAATCTGTAGTTACAAAATTCTTCTGTTGGTAGCTCGGGTAACATGTGAAAAACTTTTGTGATGAAAATAAAGCTCGGCAATGAGCTGGAAAACTACTCTGTCTATTTCAATTTGTTGTGGAAATAAAATCTAGGTTAATTCTCTATTGAAGAATTCTTATTGTGAAACTGGGTTGTTAGGGTTCAACTGAATCCTACAGTCGTGATGTCTTTCTGTTACTTTGGTCTCAACTCTGTTATTACTTGAGTGAAAAAGGAAACATGGTATCTTCCTACTGTTGAGCTCGATAAATGAACTACACTTCTGTTCTTCTATTGCTTTGGTTGTAAAAACAATAACTAAGTTCTATGATTAAGAATTGATTAATAAATGATAGACAAGTGAGTGATGATATGACAGTGTTTAAGCTCGACAGCAGGGTTTTGTTTTTTATTTTTATTTTGTTTAAATACCTTAACTATATTAGTTAACAATGAACGATTGTTCGTGATACTTCCTGCTAGGGTTTGTGTTTAACAATTTACTTGTTATGAAAAGACTCGTTCAAATTTAACTAGGGTTTGGTTTTTAAATTTCTATAAAGCTACTCTAATTATAGTTATCACTTCGTCTACAATATTATTTATGATAATATTATTACTGTATAAAGAGCCTCTACTTATCTATTTAACTATTGTATTAAACTAAGTCTAAAAATCACAATAACATCCTATTTCTTACAATAATAACAAAGTATAGCACGTATAAAACAAATTCCTTAACCGTAAGATAATAATGATACTAGGAAATTGCTGAGACATAATAACTCTGTAGAATCTATCTACTAATAATTCAGGGATGCTAACTTTTACTGAACTAAATCCTATTCAGACATAAAGAAAATAATCATGACCTACATTCATATTTACTCAATAAACAGCAGGAATAAGTGGCAGAACCTGTGTCAAACTGTAGGCAACAACAGCAATGGGAGGCTGTTCCTCCCTACCAACTCCTGGAGAGTGCCCAGACAACACTTCTCAGGACCCCCAAGCTTGCTCTGGTCTCCCTTGTGTTGAGATATTGTAACTTCAAAGAATATTATATTTGTACTTTATTATTCCGGAGATGATTCATTCCTCCATGAAGATCTTATTGTATATCCGGAGATGTTTATTCCTCCGTCGGAATGTGGTAACTTGGGTTATTAGACTTCCCTAGTGGGGGTCGGCCCTGTATGTGTTATGTGGGTCAAAGGGTTATTAGACCACCCTAGAGGGGTCGGCCCAGTCAGTTATAATGGGGTATTTAACCTAATGGTTAAATACGAGCCTACATGTACTTGTGTAAAATACATATCAGAGTAGTGTATAAATAGAGGAGGTGTGTTCCTCATTATACACATTTCACTCACTTGAGGATAAAGCACTTGTGGAGGAGAGGTCTGCTATTGTGGAGGAGGAGATCATGTCTCAGGGTTTCATCTTTGTATATTTCTGGTCATCTATATTGAGGAAGCTTTGCTGGGTTTTCTACCCCATGAGGGTTTCCCAGGATAAATCTCTGTCTCTTGTGTTTATGCTGTGCTTGTTGTTTCTTCAGTGATCCTGTATATGCTATTATTGTGAAATGGAATGTAATGCTGCTATTTTCTGTCTTAGCATCTTGAATTTTAACATGGTATCAGAGCTAACCTGAAGGAAGACAAGGTATGGCACTAAAGACACTTGCTTTACTTACGACAATTTGAAGGTTAGGGTTTTACATAGCAAAAACCAGTCATCGTAGCACTTTCGCTATAAATCCGTTTTGGCGAAGTTTTCGGATCTGAAATTGTTACAGGACGAAGATAAAATCTCCAGGTACCTTGTGTCCAAAGGAAAACCTCTAATTCGTTGTACTTTGTGATTTATGATCTGTACAATATAGGGTTTCTGCCTCTTCCAGATCTGAGTCAAAATCAGGTGACCTTGGGAAAAAGGTCATAACTTGGGCTAGGAAGCTCCAAATGAAATTTCGTGAAACGTGACAGGTAGTGCACAGACTGTACTATCTCATAAAACTTTTTCAGAGGCCGAAGGTCAAACAGTGACACGTGGCACGCCGTACAAGTTCGCTCTCCTGTATTTTACCAAAACAGGTCACGTTGCGACATTTGGCATAACTCTCTCTCAGAACATCCAATTGAGGTCAGACCTGTCAGGATGGAAAGCTAACAGGTCAGGATATCTTATAAAACTTTTTCATACCCTGTGGATCAAAAATTTCGGAGTTACACCAGAAACAATCAGGTACATATTTCTGTCAAAACAGAATTATTTTTTGGTACCTTCATTTATGGCTTCCGGAATTTAGGGCTTTGAAGAAAGTTGGAATTTTTGTAATCGGAGACCACGGATGGATGCTACTCATCAAAATAGAAATTTAGAGACCAAGATCAGAATTTTTGGTTGGGCAGAAGGTCGGGCTTGATTAGACCCTAGTTCGGGACTTTGATCAGAAAAGTGGAAAATTAGGGCTTCTGTAAAAATGGGAATTTTTGAAATCTGTGACCACGGCTGGAAGCTCCTCGGAAAAATAGAAGCTTAGAGCTTTGGATCAAACCTTTTGATGGGGCAAAAGAGTGGGCTTCATCAAACCCCAGTTCAGGGTCACGTCCAGTGAATCCGAAAGTTTCAAAGGCAAAATTAAGGAGTAAAACTTTGCAGTTTTCAAATTCTGAATATACCAGTTTGATCAGCTCATCAAGGTCCAGTTCTTGCAAATCAAGTGGATTGGGTTAATCCTAGAAGAAAATGGATTGGTCACCCGCATAAGTGAAGAAGTTCTTGTCTCAGAGGGAGATGAGGATAAGGGCTTACAAAAGAAGAATACAAGCGATCTCGACAGGTATGACTCATCGAGGTATGTTTCGATATTTGTCCATGATTAAGTTTATGGTATGTTTGTCTTCAGGTTATTACAGTTAGTACAATTTTGATTTTAGATTTGTCGTATAACCTTAAAAAAATTATGAATGCATGATAGAAGATATTCATTGGTTAGGGTGTTGACACTTATGATTGTACTAATGCATTATGATGTTGTGTGAGGTTGATGTTGTCTGCTAACAAGATACAGGTACATCACAAAAGACAAATCAGGTTCCATGACCATGAAAACATGAAGACAAAGACTCATCCATAATCTTTGTTCTACTTACGAGGTATGTATGACTTTGTTATATTATGCTTAACCTATGAGACATGCAGGTTCTAGCTCAGGATCTCTAAATCATTGAAGAGATTGTTTAGGTATGTTGTACATAACCAAGTAGGTATACTAATCCAGGTATGTTTCCCATGAATCTTACCTTGTGTTAGGATCCCTTATATAAGTATACTTGATATGATTGGTTATGCTTATTCATAAAGTTAGTAATCAAGGGTTTATGCATGATTTAATTAACCAGAAGAGTACTATGATCAAACAAGAATATGCATGAGTAAAAGAAGACTTACTTGAAACCCTGAATACTAATGATCATGACTATACATATTCAAGATTATTTAGAATTAGAATGTTTTGAGAATATACTAATGAATGAATGTTTGTGTATGAGATCATGAGGATGACACTAGTGCACACTTGAGCATGCACAGTGGTACAGAATGAATAGAATTTCAAAGGACATATAGAAGATCAAGCGGGAGGCAACCACACAAACATAAAAGATAAGTATTTGAGTTGTTATTTGAAATAGTAAATGATATTTCTTGTATGCATATTTGTATTCCTAGAACATATCATGCTGAGTGCAAACATTCATAGAGCATTGAACATTATACTACTAATATGCATATGATTGGTAAGTTGGATAAACATTCCATTGTTGCTTGTCTAGAATGAAACCTCTTTGCTGACATGCTAAGAGCTGTGCACACTCTCGATAGTATGTTCTGGTAGAGATGGAAGGCATCTAGATAGCCACTGTATGCATACAGGATCTGGGAAAGTGTTGTGCCAAAGTATTGGTCAAGATAGTTGCATAACTATATAAATGATATCTGTATGCATAATAGGTTATCATGATTTCATGATTATGAAGGATTACTAATCATGTACTTAATTTTGTTTTGTAGGAAAGATCATGAAGAATAATGAACACCGAACAAGTGATGGATGTTCAACAAGAAGATTTACAAATCAAACAAAATATAGAAGGCTTGTGGCTAGAAGATTCTCTTAGAAAGAGGAAGAGAATCATGATGAGATGTTTGCTCCAAGTGGCTAGATAAGACCATTCTCTTAATGGTGCAATTAAAGAAGAAGTGTGAATCAGGTTCTGTATGGGTTCCCAGGATCGATAGTATATTGATGAGAATACATGTGGGGATTGTATCATCCTTGAACACTTGTTCTAAAGTGAGCCGTAGACAGGTGTCTCCGAGAAGGAAAAGGGATTGGATCATCCCTGGACTTTCAATCCTAAAGAGAGCCGTAGACATAAGGTCTCCGAGAATGAAGTCCTTAGTGGACAGTTAAGGGGATTGGATCATCCCTGTACTTTCAGTCCTAAAGAGAGCCGTAGACGTAAGGTCTCCGAGAATGAAGTCCTTAGTGGACAGTTAAGGGGATTGGATCATCCCTGGACTTTCAGTCCTAAAGAGAGCCGTAGACGTAAGGTCTCCGAGAATGAAGTCCTTAGTGGACAGTTAAGGGGATTGGATCATCCCTGGACTTTCATTCCTAAAGAGAGCCGTAGACATGAGGTCTCCGAGAATGAAGTCCTTAGTGGACAGTTGAAGGGATTGGATCATCCCTGGACTTTCAGTCCTAAAGAGAGCCGTAGACGTGAGGTCTCCGAGAATGAAGTCCTTAGTGGACAGTTGAGGGGATTGGATCATCCCTGGACTTTCAGTCCTAAAGAGAGCCGTAGACGTAAGGTCTCCGAGAAGTGGGGATTGTATCATCCCCGGACCTTGGTCCCTGAATTGATCCATAGACGTATGGTCTTCGAGAATAAAGTGATGGGGATTGCATCATCCCGGAACCGCTAGTTCAAAATGTACGTGAGGACTGCATCGTCCATGAACTGGGTTCAAAATGTACGTGAGGACTGCATCGTCCATGAACTGGGTTCAAAATGTACGTGAGGACTGCATCGTCCATGAACTGGGTTCAAAATGTACGTGAGGACTGCATCGTCCATGAACTGGGTTCAAAATGTACGTGAGGACTGCATCGTCCATGAATTGGGTTCAAAATGTACGTGAGGACTGCATCGTCCATGAACTGGGTTCAAAATGTACGTGAGGACTGCATCGTCCATGAACTGGGTTCAAAATGTACGTGAGGACTGCATCGTCCATGAACTGGGTTCAAAATGTACGTGAGGACTGCATCGTCCATGAACTGGGTTCAAAATGTACGTGAGGACTGCATCGTCCATGAATTGGGTTCAAAATGTACGTGAGGACTGCATCGTCCATGAACTGGGTTCAAAATGTACGTGAGGACTGCATCGTCCATGAACTGGGTTCAAAATGTACGTGAGGACTGCATCGTCCATGAACTGGGTTCAAAATGTACGTGAGGACTGCATCGTCCATGAACTGGGTTCAAAATGTACGTGAGGACTGCATCGTCCATGAACTGGGTTCAAAATGTACGTGAGGACTGCATCGTCCATGAACTGGGTTCAAAATGTACGTGAGGACTGCATCGTCCATGAACTGGGTTCAAAATGTACGTGAGGACTGCATCGTCCATGAACTGGGTTCAAAATGTACGTGAGGACTGCATCGTCCATGAACTGGGTTCAAAATGTACGTGAGGACTGCATCGTCCATGAACTGGGTTCAAAATGTATGTGATGGGATTGCATCGTCCCTAGACATGAGACTTGTCTTAAAGTGATAAGGACTAATCATCCTGTAAGTAGATTGGGATTGCATCGTCCCTAGACATGGTGAAGTGTCTTAAAGTGATAAGGACTAATCATCCTGTAAGTAGATTGGGATTGCATCGTCCCTAGACATGGTGAGGTGTCTTAAAGTGATAAGGACTAATCATCCTATAAGTAGATTGGGATTGCATCGTCCCTAGACATGGTGAGGTGTCTTAAAGTGATAAGGACTAATCATCCTGTAAGTAGATTGGTATTGCATCATCCCTAGACATGGTGAGGTGTCTTAAAGTGATAAGGACTAATCATCCTGTAAGTAGATTGGGATTGCATTGTCCCTAGACATGGTGAGGTGTCTTAAACTGATAAGGACTAATCATCCTGTAAGTAGATTGGGATTGCATCATCCATAAACATGAGAGATGTCTTAAATTGAGAGGGATTGATCATCCCATAAGTGGATCAGGATTGTATCATCCTTGGACCTATGTCCTAAAGTGAGAGGGATTGACCATCCCGTAATTGGATCATGTGTGTTGCAGGGTATGCTGCTGTTGTGTATACTTGTATCAGTGTGGATACTTGTATTGATAGATGTATTAGTGAGAATACATGCTTTTGATGATAGATGTATTAGTGAGAATACATGCTTTTGATGATAGATGTATTAGTGAGAATACATGCTTTTGATGATATATGTATTAGTAAGAATACATGTTTTGATGATAGATGTATTGGTGAGAATACATACTTTTGATGATACATGTATTGATTAATGTACTTGTATGGTTGAGGATACTTATGTTGTAGATCGAGATGATCCAGATGCTGTAGATCGAGATGATCCAGATGCTGTAGATCGAGATGATCCAGATGCTGTAGATCGAGATGATCCAGATGCTGTAGATCGTGATGATCCAGATGCTGTAGATCGAGATGATCCAGATGGTGTAGATCGAGATGATCCAGATGCTGTAGATCGAGATGATCCAGATGCTGTAGATCGAGATGATCCAGATGCTGTAGATGAGATGATCCAGATGCTGTAGATCGAGATGATCCAGATGTTATAGATCGAGATGATCCAGATGCTGAAGATCGAGATGATCCAGATGCTGTAGATCGAGATGATCCAGATGCTGTAGATCGAGATGATCCAGATGCTGTAGATCGAGATGATCCAGATGATGTAGATCGTGATGATCCAGATGCTGTAGATCGAGATGATCCAGATGGTGTAGATCGAGATGATCCAGATGCTGTAGATCGAGATGATCCAGATGCTGTAGATCGAGATGATCCAGATGCTGTAGATGAGATGATCCAGATGCTGTAGATCGAGATGATCCAGATGTTATAGATCGAGATGATCCAGATGCTGTAGATCGAGATGATCCAGATGTTGTAGATCGTGATGATCCAGATGCTGTAGATCGAGATGATCCAGATGCTGTAGATCGAGATGATATGACGATGTTGATGATCGTGAGATGACGATGTTGATGATCGTATGATGACAATGCTGATGATCGTGAGATGACGATGATGTTGATCATGTGATGACGATGCTGATGATCGTGTGATGGCGATGCTGACAATCGTGAGGATTCAGATATTGATGTTGCTGTAGCTGTTTGAGTGCTGCAGAAGATAAAGACTCAGTACTGAAGATGTTGATGTTCCAGTATTGAAGATATTCTAGTAACTGGTTGAGTTACTGATGATGTTGAGAAAGCTTCCAATGATTTATAGATGTATCATGTATGATGTTGATGACTCCTTGCTCGTGCAGATGCTGTTATAATATCCTTCTCGTTAAGGGGGAGTGTTGAGATATTGTAACTTCAAAGAATATTATATTTGTACTTTATTATTCTGGAGATGATTCATTCCTCCATGAAGATCTTATTGTATATCCGGAGATTTTTATTCCTCTGTCGGAATGTGGTAACTTGGGTTATTAGACTTCCCTAGTGGGGGTCGGCCCTGTATGTGTTATGTGGGTCAAAGGGTTATTAGACCACCCTAGAGGGGTCGGCCCAGTCAGTTATAATGGGGTATTTAACCTAATGGTTAAATACGAGCCTACATGTACTTGTGTAAAATACATATCAGAGTAGTGTATAAATAGAGGAGGTGTGTTCCTCATTATACACATTTCACTCACTTGAGGATAAAGCACTTGTGGAGGAGAGGTCTGCTATTGTGGAGGAGGAGATCATGTCTCAGGGTTTCATCTTTGTATATTTCTGGTCATCTATATTGAGGAAGCTTTGCTGGGTTTTCTACCCCATGAGGGTTTCCCAGGATAAATCTCTGTCTCTTGTGTTTATGCTGTGCTTGTTGTTTCTTCAATGATCCTGTATATGCTATTATTATGAAATGGAATGTAATGCTGCTATTTTCTGTCTTAGCATCTTGAATTTTAACACCTTGATGGAACTAGGTGCAGCAAAACAATTCACTCAGCCAAAACAGCTAAACTGGAACCAAGTTGCTGCAGCATCCCACTCAAACATTTTTCCTTACTGTCTTTCCCTCTTCCTCAATAGGATTCCTGAATAGCATTCACCTGAATGTATTCTCCCTCCTGAACTATCTGACCCCTAGCTCAGTTCATTGAGTACTATTTAAAATATTGCCTAGGTCTTAGTTGGGTTAACTGTCATTAATGAGCCACCTGCTCAGATTCCACTTTCTTGGGGAATCATGACCCCAAAATATAGGGAAGTTGCCACCTGCAACTTAGGAAGTGTTTGAGGATGCTGCCACTTGTATTTTGCCTTTCCATCTAGTTCCATCCACCAGTTAGACCAGTAACCTCTTTTTAACAGCTCTCCCATGCTGTTGTCTCCATAATTTATTTATTAAGAATAAAATATTCAGAATTACATTCCATTTCTAGTGACTCTGCTGAGTCATCAATTTCTACTAAGCATTAACTTTAACATAATGTCTTAGGAATATGATAAAATAATTACATTATTTTCACAAAATTGGGGTATGTGACATACACACCCCCTTAAAATGTAACATCGTCCTCGATGTTAATTATTCCTCATCCGCAGCCACCTGCTGGAATAGATTTGGGTATGCTTCCCGCATATTACTTTCGAGTTCCCAGGTAGCTTCTTCAAGACTAAGGTGCTTCCATTGCACCTTCAACTGTCCAATTTTGCGGTTCCGTAGAGTAATTTCCCTCCTCCCGAGGATACAATCCGGTTCCCCCAGAACTTCCCCTTCTGGTTCTACCTGTACAATGTTCCAATCAATAACATGAGTAGCATCATGAACATACTTTTTCAGAACAGAAATATGAAAAACATTGTGTACTTTTAAATTAGGTGGTAATGCTAGCTGACAAGCAACTTGACCGATTTTAGATAAAATTTCAAATGGACCACAGTAATGTGGCGCTAATTTTGCACAACTCTAAAGTCTTAGGGAGCTCTTCTTTGGTCTTACCTTGATGAACACATGTTCACCTACCTGGAACTCTTTAGGAGTTCTTTTCAAATCTGCTTGACTCTTTTGCTGATCCTGGGCAGTCTTCAAATTTACCTGCACTTGTTTCACAATCTGTTCCATCTCTTTTAATAAATCAGTTCCTAACACTAATCTATCTACTGGATTACTCCAAGAGATAGCAGTGTTACATTTACGTCCATACAAAATTTCAAAAGGACTAAACTTAGGTGACGATTGATAGTTGTTATTGTATGCAAATTCTGCTAAATGTAAATAATCCTCCCACTTACCTGGTTGATCCTTAATATACATTCTTAGCAGATCTTCTAATACCTGATTAACTCTTTCAGTTTGTCCATCCGTCTGAGGATGGAACGAAGTGCTGAAATTCAGAGTTGTGTTTAATCCTTTAAACAAAGATTTCCAGAAATTTCGCGTGAATTTAGGATCCCTGTCTGAAATAATAACTTTTGGGACACCATGTAACCGAAAAATCTGTTTCAGAAATATATCAGCTATGTTTGCAGCCTTGTAAGTGGTTTTAACAGGAATAAAGTGTGCTGATTTACTTAATTTATCTACTACCACCATAATTGAATCATTCTGATGCTGATTTTTGGGTAATCCAGTAATGAAATCTAAGCTGATTATTTCCCACTTCCAACTAGGAATAGGTAAAGGTTGCAGTAGCCTAGCTGGATGTTGGTGTTCTGTTTTCACTTGTTGACAGTTCAAACATCTAGCTATGTACTCAGCTGCTTCAGATTTCATATTAGGCCAAAAATAATATTTTCTCAACATAGTGACAGTCTTCTGGTAGCCTGAATGCCCTAAGTAAGGGGTTTTATGAACTTCATCCAGAATTAACAGTTTAACCTTAGGGACATTTGGAACATACAGCCTGTCTTTAAACAATAAAAATCCATCTTTATTCAAACTATAACCCTTTATCAAGCTTTCTGTAGGTTCTTCTTTAGCTGTAGCTTGTAACTTTTGATAAATTTCATCTAATTTTATCCCTTTAGCCAATTGTTCATTCAAATCAGAGGTATAAGTGCTGCTTGCTGATACAAAATTCAGCCTTGCATTTATGCTCAAAGCATCATCCACCTTATTTTCCTTTCCTTTTATGTGCTGAATTTCAAAATCGTACTCACTTAAGAAGGCCAACCATCTGGCTTGCCTTGCATTTAAGTTAGGCTGATCTAAAAGGTATTTCAGACCCTTATTATCAGTCATTAAAGTAAACTTTTAGCTTATTAAATGGTGTCGCCGCATCTTTAAGGCATGAATAACAACAACTAATTCTAAGTCATAAGTGGCATAATTCTTTTCATGAATTTTCAGCTTCCTAGACTCATAGGCGATGACATGTCCATCCTGAGTCAACACTCCGCCTAGACCGTCATTACAAGCATCGGTGCAAACCAAGAAATCCTTATTAGGATCTTCTATTCTTAGAATAGGCGCAGTTGTTAATAAAGTCTTTAATTTCTTAAAGCTTTCTTCACACTTCAAGTTCCAATCAAACTTCTTGCCTTTCTTTTGCAAGGAAGTGATTGGGTTGGCTAATCTTGAAAAGCCTTCAATGAATCTCCGGCAGTAACTGGTAATTCCCATGAAGGACCTAACATCTGTTATGTCTTTTGGTATTGGCCAATCCTCAATTGCCCGGATCTTTTCAGGATCAACTGAAATCCCTTCCTTGGTGACTACATGACCTAAGTACTCGATTTCATCTTTGAAGAAGTCACACTTACTGAACTTTGCAAAGAGCTGATGCTCTCGTAGTTCTTGTAAGACTATCCGTAAGTGTTCTTTATGCTCCTCTTCATTCTTAGAATAAATTAAAATGTCATCGATGAATACGACAACAAATTTATCTAAGTATTTATGCATTATGTTATTCATTAGGCACATAAAGACGTCTGGGGTGTTAGTAAGCCCAAATGGCATTACGACAAATTCGTAATGTCCATACCTTGTTCTGAAAGTTGTTTTGAAAATGTCTTCGTCTTTAATTCTTACCTGATGGTAGCCCGATCTCAGGTCTATCTTAAAGAACATTGTAGCTCCACGTAGCTGATCAAACAGATCATCTATGCGAGGCAACGAATATCTGTTCTTAATTGTCATCTTGTTCAGTTGATGGTAATCTATGCAAAGTCGCATAGTTCCGTCCTTCTTTTTAACAAAAATTACTGGTGCTCCCCAAGGAGACAACTGGGTCGAATGTAATTCTTATCTATTAACTCCTTTAACTGAGTTTTTAATTCGTTAAGCTCCAAATTATTCATACGATACAGAGCCTTTGAAATGGGTACAACACCTGGCACCAGCTCAATTGTAAAATCCAGTTCTCTCTTGGGAGGTAATCCAGGGATTTCCGCCGGGAAAACATCAATAAATTCATTTACTACAAAGATATCCTCTACTGTTATCTTGTTGATTTCAGACTTATCTGCCTCATCTGTAATAGTTATAGCATAGGCTTTGCACCCTTTTCTGACTTCCTTTTTAAGTTGTAAAGCAGAAATCTGCCTGACTATTGTTTTCCTAGGAATACCCCTAACAGTTACAGGCTGTTCATTATTGTTTACACACCTAAAAGTTTTGTCAAAACAGTTTAAAACTACCTTATGCTGTTCTAACCAGTCCATACCAATAAGTATGTCATACGAGCCAAGTGGCAGAATATTTAACTTAACAGTAGTTTGAAAATCATTCATATCTAGACTACATTCTTTAACATAACAGTTCACCTTCCTTTTTGCCGCAGTGGCTAGTTGTACTGACCAAGAGTTATCAAATCTTTCAACAGTCAGATTACATTTTTCTACTATATGTGGTGAAATATAACTAAGGCTAGCACCTGGATCTATTAAAATAGTTACAGGGATTTTGTTAATCATACCTCCTACTTCCGCCATGGAAGTTTGATAGTAAGATTGGCGGTTCTCCAATGATGCATTGATTCGGGGCATGGTCCCTGCAAAGTCTCCAACAGTCATTTCATCTTGTATGGTGTGAATATTGCCATTTGGTTTCTTCCGATTTGGGCAAACTGAAGCATAGTGTGGGCCATTGCACTCCCAGCACTTAACTGGATCCTTTCATTCAAAATTCTTTGTGTAATTTCCATGATTGTTAGAAACCTCCTTGCTGCCCTTGAAGTTGTTGGAATGATTAGCAGCTCCATTTTTATTTCCCTGGAAGCTTTTACCATTAAAATGGTTTCCGTTCTTGTTATTCTTGAAATTTTTCTGGGGTACAAACTCCTTTTTCCTGTACTCAAGTTGATTGTTGTTCTTTTTAGCCTTCCAGTTGGCTATCCCTTCTTTCTTTTTATTCTGTTCAAAACAGAAATTAGCCTTTCGCATAGCTTCTTCTAGAGTTTTGGGGTTATCATATTCGATTATGTCTTTGATATGATATGGCAGGCAGCTAAGAAACGGCTGTATTTTTGGTTTCTCTTCAACAAAATACAGCACATATCTTAACAGACTTAAGAACTTACTGTTTAAGTCCTTCATAGTCATAGATCTTAGCTTCAGTTCATAAAATTCCTTAGCCCTTTCTTCATAGTATTGTTCAGACAAAAATTTCTTTTTGAAGTACCTTTTAAAAGTACTCCAATTGACTTCTTTTTCTTTGATCCCCTTGACCCTTTTCAGGTCTTGCCACCATATGTCCGCCTTTCCAGAAAGGTTGTAGATGTCCATTCGTGCCTTTAGTTGATTTGAATAGTTGTAAATCTGGAAATATTTTCTCATCCCGGATATCCAGGATTCTGCCTCTTCTCATGTCTCAGATTCTCCATTGAATGTTGGGGGTTTTATTTTCTTGAAGTCCCCGGAAATCTCTTCATAAGGTCTGTACTTTTTCTTTCTGTTATGCAACTCAGCTTCACTGCTGTCACTACTGGTGTGATAGCTGTGTTGTTCCCTTCTTCCTTCAGATGATGAAATGTTGTTAGATTTAGCTGGTTTCATCCTTTTAGACCCTCTTTGATGACTAGCTTCTTTAGATTCGGCTCTTTTGCTTCTTCCTTCTTTCTGAAATTTTTCTATCAAAAATTGATTTAACTGCTCTTGAGTTTTCAGAATCCTTTCATTATCCTTCTTGACTGTTTCTATCTTAGTCTTTAAACCTTTTATGGTCTGCATCAGTTCTGAGGAGTGAGCAATTACCTCCTCTGTCAAAGGTTCTCTCGACATCTGTCTTGTCGCAGTGTTTGGAGATCCTTCCTCAGCATATTCTCCTAGCTTTTCCATACCTGCCTATTAGATTCAGAAAAAGGAAATTTTCTGCTCTGTGTTTATGAAACAGAAATACAAGTTAGTACATTATATCTATAAATTTTTCTTTCATGGTCACTCTTTTGCGGAAACTAGTTGAGTCACATCCAGGCCTAGTGTATAAACCATGCTCTGATACCACATGCCAAATCCCAAATGTTCTGAAAAATTTAAAATTTTTAAGATAGCAGATAATGTTATTAAATGCGATCATTTAACTGTTTTGATTAGATTAAATCGACATAGCTATGTATGAAGTATCTGTTTTGTACTTAAATTTAAATATGGTTTTTATTTAGAGTTACTGATTGTTTTTCTGTTTTTCAACCGCATGGGGGAGTTGTCATAGCAAACTGGGCTTACTTAGCTTTTGAGCTAATGCATCCAAATTTCTTTCTCTTACAGATATACATGTAAGGTACGGGTCGCTGCAATTAATTTTTAAAGCATAAAAAATCGTTTAGCTGTACCAAGTCATTCAATAAAAGTCTAAACATGCTAGACAGATCATCAGGTGTTTAAAGGATGCATTCATCCTATAATCTCTGCAAGATCTTACTGTTTCCGAATTAGAAATTACTTAGAGGTTATGACTGATATGTTTTCTTGTGAACAGAAGAATTAAATAACTCTATGAAGTAGTTGTGCTCTGATAATATTACTGAATTACAAAAAGTATTTCATTGCTAGCATTGTACATTACAACTGGTTACCCAACACCAAATGACAATCATTACTCATCCGTTGTTACTGTTTTATTTACAACTACCCATATAAAAGATATGCAATGTTCATCGTATAAGTTGCTTATTTCTAGCATTGTGTGATAATCTATCAGTTACTTGTCTTCTCATGATATCCTTAGGGGTTTGATTTGATTGCATCGATACTACGGTTAATAAATATAAGGATCATACTAACAGCTATCTCCAAGACGCTAATGAATTCCAATCACTTCTTCTATGTCTAGAATAATATATGACTGAGTTTCGATCAATGTTCATAATACGTGAATTAATGAGTCAAGGTTTACTCTATACAATGAGTGATTCTTAAGATACTTATCGAAATGTTTTGTTGTTTTAAGGAATGTCATAAAAACTATGTTATATCAACTTTTATGGTTAACCATGCAAATAACCCTAATTCTCATGCTATAATATTTAATTAGCAAAAATGTTGGATAATTCATTGGAGTCTTGAACCCTAATGACTATTGCATGATTCTAATGTTTGCATGGCAGGTATTACTATTCACTATATAAGTTTGATAGCTTTGTTTTCGTTACGAATAGTGGCAAGTTTCAAAATAGTATCACGACCATGGAAGAATATCCCTGCTATGATTTTGGGTGACCTTTGTAATGATTTTAAATGTCCCACAAAATAATTGCGAATCGTGCTGTAAAACTATTGAACCTCGTCCCACTTTGCATGAAATATTTAAGATGTTATGTGGTTAAATCAGAGCCAAGTGCTTAGTGATATAAAAAAATGGACCTAACCCTACCTCGTCATTTTCCTTCGCCTTCGGGCTTGGGTCTTTCTCTGCAACATCTCCGGGTTGCGCTTTGTTGTGGCGTTGTTGAAACAGTTCTTAGGCTATTACAGTTCTTTTGCCTAACGTTATCGTTTGGAATTCTTTATCATTGACTGTTGATATCTATGAGTGTTTGAAAATGCCCAGGGTTTATCCTTTTCCTTCCTTTGCTGGCCTGGCCCTGGCCTAAGGGTATTGTTCAACTTGTTTTGGTTATGGCTTCCATCAAAGAATGAATCTGTTGCTCCTGGCAGTTGCTCATGGTTGACGGGATAAGTGCTAAGTTTGGAACCCCATTCAAGTTCGCTGGTAAGCTATTGCCATTTCATCATTTTTCAGTTTAAAACCAAAGGGGTTAACAAAATCAAAAGTCCGTAGCTGATATCACACTGTTGTTGCAGGTGCTGGAAAAATCGTGAAGATGTGAAAGACACAACCCTCGGCGCTTGGCTAAAACCGGGTAAGCCTGGTTTCACCATGGCTTTTCCTCCTTGCTGGTTGTTGAGTGGTTAGGGTTTGGTTTGGATAGAGAAACTCTGTGATGTATTTGAATACTACGGCTTCTGTCGGTGTTGTAACTATTTTAACCTCCTTTCGATACTTAGGTTTTTATAAAGAAGATAGGTATTGTAAATTTTTAGGAGAACCAGGCTTATGAGCTTGTTGTGCAAATGATGTTACGACCTCAAGTGTTTAGGTTTTGATACGACACTTCTTCAAAAGATTTTATGGGTTAACCCCACGGTTTTGAAAGTATATCTTAATATAAGTGTTGTTTGTAAGATGCCTTGTATAATGTCTACGTCTCCCTTTAAATTCGATACTGTGTATAGTAAATCTTTAAAACCACTTGTATTGTGGGTTTGTGAACTCGGCTGTAGGTTGAATAATGTCTTAGCCAAGGTTTTGCTCCTGGGTTATTTCCTGTGTAATTTAAACTCTATAAAATGACTTGTTACATTCATTCTGAAGAATGGAGCCGGTGTATGGTGTGTGTTTCGATTTTCTATGTTTATGTAGAAATTTTATATTACTAAATGGCTACGGCCATAGGTGAAAATTGTTGTAAAGAGTTTTAATGTTTGGATAATACGACTTGTTACACGTCTCCTGTTGGTTTTGAGCTTATGTGTGTGTCTAAAATTTCAACTTCATGCTATAAGATTATTTTCACTATGAGGTCTTGGCTGCGGCCGTAGTAGAATCGTTGTCCAAATTCTAAATGTAAACTACTTGTAAGCCTGAGATGTTGTGGATTCAATCCATAATGACAGTGGTGATTTGTTTTAAAAGCTAAATCTGTAGTTACAAAATTCCTCTATTGGCAGCTCGGGTAACATGTGAAAAACTTTTGGGATGAAAATAAAGCTCGGCAATGAGCTGGAAAACTACTTTGTCTATTTCAATTTGTTGTGGAAATAAAATCTAGGTTAATTATCTACTGAAGAATTCTTATTGTGAAACTGGGTTGTTAGGGTTCAACTGAATCCTATAGTCGTGATGTCTTTCTGTTACTTTGGTCTCAACTCTGTTATTACTTGAGTGAAAAAGTAAACATGGTACCTTCCTATTGTTGAGCTCGATAAATGAACTAGACTTTTGTTCTGCTATTGCTTTGGTTGTAAAAACAGTAACTAAGTTCTATGATTAAGAATTGATTAATAAATGATAGACAAGTGAGTGATGATATGACAATGTTTAAGCTTGGCAGCAGGGTTCTGGTTTTTTATTTTTATTTTGTTTAAATACCTTAACTATATTGCTTAACAATGAACGATTCTTCGTGATACTTCCTGCTAGGGTTTGTGTTTAACAATTTACTTGTTAGGAAAAGACTCGTTCAAATTTAACTAGGGTTTGGTTTTCAAATTTCTATAAAGCTACTCTAATTATAGTTATCACTTCTTCTGCAATATTATTTGTGATATCCCTCCTTCTTTCCCTATTAGTTTGATAAATGTATATTGCAAATTAGATGGAAATTGTAATTGCTTCTGACGAGGAGCTCAAGGCCAAGGCCCCGCCAGTAGAACTTGTAAGCGATGTGTTAAATACCTAAGTTGTAAGTTGTAAACTTGAAAGATTGAGGGCAGCGACACAACTAGCCGACGATAGCCAAATCCACTAGGAAGAGGATGAATCATGAGGGTGGATCATCCAAATCCTAAGAACACTCGAGAAGTGGTAAAAAAATGACATATCTAATACCTTAAGAGATAAGGTAATCATCCTACGTGAAAGATAAATGACTAGTCGCCGCATGCCAATACTTAACTTCGACAAACTAACTAATTTGTATCTGGTTATTAGGAAGTTCTTAACTCCTAGAGGAGTGACATGAAGTACCTTAATAAACCCTTAAGTAGGAAACTGTAAAGATATCTTTGTTAGAGGGTTTTACCTTCCTAGCTTGAAATGAATCAAATAGAGATTTACATACCATTAAAATACTATATATTGATAAAATTATATATATATAAGGTGTAAAGTTATAATACCTTTTTATAAACCATTACTAGACAACGGGGGAGAAAAAGCCTTTCAATGACCACTAAAGAAGTGCTCCTTTAATGAAGAGGACATCTTCCTTGATTTATGGAATTATATTGTTGAAATTTTTGGTTGGAGGATTTTTAGGAAAAGATCTCCTATGGAGCTCGACTCCCACGACGTCCAGGATTTTCGCGAGTTAAATTTATTGGAGGGGCGGATCCTCCAAAGGGGGAAGAACATTCTTTAAAAGAGGGAACTCGCGGGGAGAGGGGGAGCGGGGAATGGTGTCACCGTAGAGCACGATCCCTGATCAAGCTCAGTTATTTGTATTTGATAGCATTGGAGAGGCGAAGGGAAGGGGATACGGTATTTCCATTTTGCAGGACGATAATTATCTGCGAACTGAGGCGAGTCAAATCGGATACGGTATTTCCATTTTGCAGGACGATAATTATCTGCGAACTGAGGCGAGTCAAATGGGATACGGTATTTCCATTTTGCAGGACGATAATTATCTACGAACTGAGGCGAGTCGAATCTGATCTGGTATTTCCATTTGGTTGTATGATAAATATCTGTGAACTGAGATCTGATCTGATCTGGTATTTCCATTTGGTTGTATGATAAATATCTGCGAACTGAGATCTGATCTGATGTGGTATTTCCATTTGGTTGTATGATAAATATCTGTGAACTGAGCGCTGGAGAGGTGAATAGATCCCCAAGGCTTAGCATGTATTGATATCTTATATAGGTGAATAGATCCCCAAGGCTTAGCATGTATTGATATCTTATATAGGGGAATAGATCCCCAAGGCTTAGCATGTATTGATATCTTATATATAATCTTTTTTGTGATCTGATCTTTGCATACGAGGTAGTTGCGTCTTACTTGAGTGAATATGTGTTTAAACGTTGATGAGTGAGGACGTCTTTTGGAGCCGATCCCGGTTGATCCCTGAACTTTAACCTTGTTTTGTATGTTTATGAATGGAAGGGAAAACTCTCGTAAATGTTTATATGCCTGTATGAATGTCCTGTATTTGATAACATGTTTGGTGTGTCGATTTATATATAGTTTTATATGATTTCGAAATGGGGTAGAAAATCCCAAAACCATGATACTTAATCACTCTAAGTCACATTTATGTGCTCCCTGAAAAAATATAGAGACCTTTAATCGATCCCAGTTGATAGATCTTTTATAAGCTGCCTTCATTTAGTGATATCTATTTAGATATATATATATATATATATATTCTAAATTTACACTGCCACCTATATTCCAGAGATGCATCTATTTGTTTTTTTTATGTGGTTTTGACATCATAAAGCCGACCAGGTTAATTACTTAAACCTGCTCTTCAGCTTGCGAGAGTATGCCCAACCTAGAGTGATCGTTTGATTAGCGGGGTGGCTTCGGGGTTTCAGGATAGTTGTTTTGATAATAGGTAGACGCAGTCTATGGGGTTGCCGGTATCTCGCATCTAACTCGGTTCTGTTGATTCCTTATTATTTCGATAAGTTATTTATATTTTTCTGAAGAAGCACTCTGTCGAGGGATGGTAGTAAACTGGTTTAGTTCCATTTCCTTTGTGCTCATGTTATATAATGTCGCCCTTGTATTTGAGATGGATCTCTGTCATGATTTCGCTGCCATCGTATTTTTATGTTGTTGGAAAATAGAGATTAACGCTACAATTTTTATTTTCAGTATGTTACATTCAGGATCTTTAGGATCTCGTGGTATGCCAAATAGAATTTATGGATAGAATGAGATCTCTCTGGAGTTCTTTGCCTGTGATCTCAGTAGTTTATATGAGGATGACTATATCTCTGCTTTTGCTTCACGATCTTTACAAATGAAGTAAAATCGTAGTCTTGCTTATGCCTATAGTATAAACGATAAGTCTACCTTTGGATTGTTACCCGAAAAGTGCATTTACAGTTCTATTGCTTGCTAGATGGAAACGATGGTTTTAATTTCATTACTGTATTTAAATTTCTGGGTGAAAGCAATGGGTTCTGTCAGAATTCAGTATCCAGTTCTATTGTATGTGATTCTGTCATAGTCGACTCTTACTTTCGCAGTTCAATAAGAGATGTCCTTGTATTTTTCCTTTGACTAAAGGGTACGATTACATATGTGTGGTTGTTGAGGAAATTACTCTCTAGAAAAGTGTCTAGAACTAAGTGCAGAGCAAGTATCGCAACAAGGAAGTTGCATATTGTAACCCTCATTACTCAGGATGAATAATATATGATGTGGCATATTCTCTTTGTGGACGTAGCCCGGATATCTATCGGGTGAACCACGGTTATATCTGGTCTCTCTCTCAATTGTGTAATGGTTATGTGGTTAAATTTAGATGCATCTACTTTTTAGATAGGTAAAAGCATCTTTGTTCAAGTAAGTAATATTTCACGAAATAGTTATTTGAGTATGAGCTTTAAAGTAATAGATGACTTGATTAACATCTGTGAATAGCAGAATGTTTACTATGGTTAACCAGGTGTATAAATGTAAGCTTTTTCACTTCCTATACAGTGTCCCTAGTAAGACAGATTGGATATTACTTAAATATGGCAAGAAGTTTTTATGTTGTTTATTTACTAAAGGACCTTTGCATAAGTAAGTAGGGTATGTAGCAAGAATTAACATAAATGATTATGCATGTTGGAATATATTTTGCATGAACAACTAATCATTTATAATTATTCCTTCATGGAGGGCAGGCCTTTGAGCCGTAGCACTAATGAATTTCTCTACTTGAGACCTTTAATGTATAGGAATAAATATTTTCTAAATTCATGAATACTAACTTGAATAAATTTGGGTACGTCGCATATTTGTTATTGAGTACGAATGATGGTCCTTCTCTCTTTGACAAAATAAGATTTGGAAATAGATGATCATTATAAAAAGGTTTTGTGTAAATGCGGAAATGGTTATAAGACCTTTTCCAAACGAAATTTAAGGACGATGAAATGAATTAGAGATGAAATGATGTTTAATTATTGGTCCCCATCAATACTATGTATTATGAAATTCTTTTATATAACGAAGAATCTTTTCGTGACAATTTATTCATTAAATACTAATCTATTTATTGGAGATGTTACATTATTTATGATAATATTATTACTGTATAAAGAGCCTCTACTTATCTATTTAACTATTGTATTAAACTAAGTTTAAAAATCACAATAACATCCTATTTCTTACAATAATAACAAAGTATAGCACGTATAAAACAAATACCTTAAGCGTAAGATAATAATGATACTAGGAAACTGTTGAGACATAATAACTCTGCAGAATCTATCTACTAATAATTCAGGGATGCTAACTTTTAATGAACTAAATCCTATTCAGACATAAATAATATAATCATGACCTACATTCATATTTACTGAATAAACAGCAGGAATAAGTGGCAGAACCTGTGTCAAACTGTAGGCAACAACAACAATGGGAGGTTGTTCCTCCCTACCAACTCCTGGAGAGTGCCCAAGCAACACTTCTCAGGACCCCCAAGCTTGCTCTGGTCTCCCTGGCTGGAACTAGGTGCAGCAAAACAATTCACTCAGCCAAAACAGCTAAACTGGAACCAAGTTGCTATAGCGTCCCACTCAAACAATTTTCCTTACTGTCTTTCCCTCTTCCTCAATGGGATTCCTGAATAGCATTCACCTGAATGTATTCTCCCTCCTGAACTATATGACCCCCAGCTCAGTTCATTGAGTACTATTTAAAAGATTGCCTAGGTCTTAGTTGGGATAATTGTCATTAATGAGCCACCTGCTCAGATTCCACTTTCTTGGGGAATCATGACCCCGAAATATAGGGAAGTTGCCACCTGCAACTTAGGAAGTGTTTGAGGATGCTACCACTTGTCTTTTGCCTTTCCACCTAGTTCCATCCACCAGTTAGACCAGTAACCTATTTTTAACAGCTCTCCCATGCTGTTGTCTCCATAATTTATTTATTAATAATAAAATATTCAGAATTACATTCCATTTCTAGTGACTCTGTTGAGTCATCAATTTCTACTAAGCATTAAATTTAACATAATTTCTTAGGAATATGATAAAATAATTACATTATTTTCAAAAAATTGGGGTATGTGACACTATGCATTTATGCATAGACTACCGTCAGCTAGATAAGATGACTATAAAGAATAGATATCCTTTGCCCCACATTGATGATCTGTTTGATCAACTGTGCAGTGCGACGATAATCTCTAAGATAGATTTAAGGTTGGGGTATCATCAAGTTAGGATTAAAGATGAGGACATCTTTAAGACTGCATTCATAACTTGCTATGGACACTACGAGTTCGTGGTTGGACACTACGAGTTCGTGGTTATTCCCTTCGGGCTCACCAATGCTCCATCAATCTTCATGTGTTTAATGAACAACGTATTACATAAGTACTTGGATAAATTTGTAGCAGTATGTATTGATGATATTATAATTTATTCTAAGACGAAAGAGGAACATGACGAGCATTTAAAGATAATTCTACAAGTGTTAAGGGAACACCAACTTTATGCTAAGTTCAACAAATGTGATTTTTATAAAGATAAAATACAGTACCTAGGCCATGTAATATCCAAGGATGGGATTGCAGTAGACCCGAACAAGATAAAATCAATAAATGAATGGCCTGCCCCGAAAGACGTAACTGGTGTACGATCTTTTATGGGAATTACAGGTTACTATCGTAAGTTTATCAAGGGATTTTCTAGAATAGCAAATCTTATAACGTGTCTACAAAAAAAACGTAAGAAATTTGTATGGAATAAAAAATGTGAAGAAAGCATTAAGAAACTAAAAGAGTTTTTAACAACAACACCTATTTTAAAAATTGTTGATCCTAACAAGGATTTCATAGTATGCACAGATGCATGCAATGACAGACTTGGCGGGGTCTTAACACAAGAAGGTCACGCAATTGTATATGAGTCTAGAAAGTTAAAGATTCATGAGAAGAACTATGTAACTTATAAACTTGAGTTAGCTGTTGTAATACATGCATTAAAAATGTGGCGATGTCATTTAATTGGACAAAATTTTATCTTAATGACTGATAATAAAGGATTAAAATACTTGTTGGATCAACCGAATATGAACACAAGGAAAGCTAGGTGGCTATCTTTCCTTAGCGAGTACGATTTTGAGATTTGACACATTAAGGGAAAGGAAAATAAGGTTGTTGATGCATTAAGCAAAAATGCAAAAATGCAAAAATAAATTTCATTTTAGCAATCAGGACTTATAAAACTGATCTAGAAAATCAGATTAAGGAAAGAATCAGAATGGATGAAAAATATCAGAATTTACTTAATAAAATTGCTGAAGATAGTGCTGAAAATTCTATAACAGATTTCAGAATTGATGAAAGAGGGTTACTGCTATATAAAAACAGAATTTATGTGCCTAATTTTGCTGAAATTAAATTGCTTATTTTTAATGAATTGCATAAAATTCCATACTCAGCACATCCTGGTTACCAAAAAATGATAACCATGTTGAGAAAAGAATATTTTTGGCCATGTATGAAAAGTGAAGTAGTTGAATGCATTGCTAGGTGTATAGAGTGTCAGCAGGTAGAGGACGAACACCGACACCCAGCTGGTTTGTTGTAGCCACTACCTATTCCAGATTGGAAGTGGGACATAATTAGTATTGATTTTATTACTACTTTACCTAAAAATAAAAAACAGAATGATTCCATAATGGTAGTTGTGGATAAGCTCAACAAAGCATACCACTTCATACCTGTTAAGACAACTTACAATGCTGCTAACATTGCTCAAATTTTCATGAAACAGATTTTTCATTTGCATGGCATTCCAAAAGTTATAATTTCTGATAGAGACTCGAAGTTTACATGAAATTTCTAGAAATATTCATTTAAAGGTTTATATACTACTTTAAATTTTAGTACATCATTTCATCCACAAACAGATGGGCAGACTGAAAAATTTAATCAAATTGTTGAGGACATGTTAATATTGTATGTTAGAGATCAGTCAGGTAAATGGGAGGATTATTTACATCTTGCTGAATTTGCTTATAATAACCATTATCAGGATTCTACAAAGCTTAGTCCCTTTGAATTTTTATATCGCAAAAAATGTAATACTCCTATCTCTTAGACTAATCTAGTTGATGGGTTAATGCTAAGACCTGATTTGTTAAGAGAAATGGAACTAACCGTGAAACAGGTTCAACGCAATTTGAAAATTTCACAAGATAGATAGAAAAGTAGGGCAGATCTAAAAAGAAATCATAAAGAGTTTCAAGTTGGTGAACATGTGTTCCTCAAGGTAAAACCTAAGAAGAGTTCCCTAAGATTGGGAAGTTGTGCTAAATTAGCACCAAGGCATTGTGGACCTTCTGAAATCTTATCCAGGGTAGGACCAGTGGCATATTAGTTGGCATTGCCACCAAATCTTAAAGTACATAATGTATTTCACATCTCTCTTTTGAAAAAGTAGGTGCATGATGCTACTCATGTGATTAATTGGAATCATGTATAGATGGAACCAGAAGGCGATTTTCTGGTGGAACCGGATTGTATCCTTGACAAGAGGGAAATTTTGCTTTGTAATCATACCATTGGACAGGTTAAGATGTAGTGGAAGCACCATATTCCAGACGGAGCTACTTAGGAATTGGAAAGTAATATGCGGGTGGCATATCCAATGTTGACCTAGGAGGAACAAGAGGATGATGAATAAAGAAACATCGAGGATAATGTTGAACTTAAGAGGGGGTGTTTGTCACATACCCAAGTTCTAGACATTTTATGTTATTGAGAAAACATTATGTTTTATTTTTATTGTAAAGTTTTATGACTATTGACCAAGTGGGGTCATGGATGACTGTAATTAATTACTTTGAATATTTTATTATAAATAAATAAAAGTGGAGACAAGCATCCAAAGGAGACTGTTGAATGAGTGTTCATTGACCCACTAGGGGGAATGGAGTGTGGTGGAGAGCAAACTAACACTTGGTAGCATCCTCAATACACTTCTAATTCTTGCAGGGGGAAACTTCCCTGATTTTATGGTCATGTTCCCCAAGAAAGTGGAACTGAGCAGGTGGCTCATTTACTGAAATAAACTGACCAAAGACCTAGGCATGCTACTTATCTACTCATCGAATTCAGTAGGAGGTTGTTCATTCTTACCTTTTGATCATTTCTGAGCACAAGAAATTTGATGAGGGAAAAGTTAGAAGTGTTTGAGTGAAATAAGACTCCATTATGAACTAGTGCAGCCACATTATTGAGTTCAATATTGCTAAAGGCAAGAAGTGCTACTGCTAAGTAATACTGTTGAGTTGTAAGGGAATTTATTCAATTAATCCACACAACATCTTCATCCTAGTGGTTCAGTTAACAAACTCAGGGATCCTAAGGCAAGTAGCTTGCCTGTCCTCAGGAGATTGCTTGGGAGGAATGAGCTCTTTTGGTTGTTTGTTTCTTCTTCTACAATTTTCAGGTTCAACTTGTGTTATCTTATTTATTTATGTTCAAATAGTTTTATGGATCTAAATGTTGTTATGTTATTATTTTCAATTAACAGATTAGGCAAACTATATTAATAGTTAGTGTTTTTTAGTTTCTGCAAATTTTACCTATTCTAATGGACCCAAAATAGCTGATAGCATAAGAGGCAGATTGAATGAATGATAATTACTTCCCTGTATTTTTCCTCACACTTTTCAGTGCCGTACTCTAGTACAGGGAAGGATAGTTAAATTTTCAAATAGGAGTATTGATATACAATAGATGGAAATGAATGAATGCATAGAATATATCTGCACTATAACTGTACTTACATAAACAAAAAAATCTTCCCTGTTTTATTTATATAAGAATAGGACAAATATCTAGTAGATAGACTACTTTTCAACACACAACATTCATAGAAAAAGAAGAAATTAATTTTATGTTTTTCTGTTCAGACTTATATTGTTTAGGGTTTCGACCCCTTGTTTTATAAAATTATAAAATATACAATTCTGGGTATAAGCATTCTCATATAAACATACTACACAATGATTATATCTTATGTTTTTAAATATTATAACACCAATAGTTTTTATTCAAATCGAAACACATCTGGTTCTACCATACGAAGCTAGAAATAATATAGCTAGATTTATAAACATTTTTGCTTACTATAAAACAAATATTATGTATTAAAGAATATCACAAATTGTAAATAGATATAAAGAATAAGATCAACTCTATTAAGACTAAGGTTCAAACCCCGTCTTCAAGCATAGTATTATTATCTACGAATGTCTATTAGCATTCAAATCATTGCCAACAAATATTACAATTTGAGGTATCGAACGATTTGTCTCTGGATTCAAACCCTATGGCTAAACCCTTATGGCATTATACAGTAATTAATTAACAATAAAATTTCATAAGAGAAGTGCAAGTTCAGGTAATCGAAACCCTCAGCACAAAAATGTTTAAAATATTAACCTCTATAACAAGTTACGGCTTAATGAAATCAATCGTTTCCTTTATCAATGAGGCCTTTTCCCGTGTTATTAAAACATTAAACATGGAAATTCTTAAACCTAGAATCAATGAAGGAAACCGAAAGCCATTTACAGGCTCGGCATTGCCAAAACTTAAGTTAATATAAGCAAACTCATAAATAGAACTCATAGTATTTCTGAAGGTTTGTTGTAAAACAAGATCAACGGTTCGATCCTTAGAAAGAGTCATTTAACACATAAATGTGGTATATCTTTTAGTAGGGTTTACAACCCAGGTTCAATATCCATATTCTTTTACACAGTGGTAAAACAAAAAAACACTATGTATAGTAATAATGTTGGGTTTGCCCCGTAATCATAAATAGGAGTGTTAAAATAGGTCTTTAAAATTTACAACTCAAAACAGTAGACGGTAACAATTTTAGAAGTAAAACATTTTAAATTGTTGCGAGCTACAGCTCAAGGGATAAATCCCTCTTAAAACATTGGATTTTCATCTTAAAAAGGACATGACATCAATCCAACTGCCCAACCACACATACGCCCTCGAATCTTGGGAGGATGTCACTGAGGCTTACCAGTTATCAAATACCCTTCTCCCTTAAAGACCACCATCAACACCATGCTCACAACATATCACCTGCCAACAACATTTCAATGAAGGGTCAAAGCTTTAAGCGAAAAGCTTAAAAACAAATTGACATTTGTTAAACACTGTAAAAACGCAATCGTAGAATTTAACACATTACCTGACTTTTATTTTTTAAAAATAGGCTTCTGCATTGCCTATAGTATGTGCTCAATGCACCATTCGAATCTCCATAAGTGCCCAAATGTTGTTCGTTTGGCGTTTTGCAAAGAACACCCGAACCCTCAATACCTTCAAACGCTTAGGATATTACAAATTAGGCTCACATTGTTACACTCATAGAAAACTATACTATACAAACACTGCAACCATTGAAATACGGATAAAAACCCTATCAATAACAGGTCACAATATCAAAACTTCAAACGAAATACAGGATGGTGTTAACCCTGTACCTTACACTTTCGTTTACATCACTCCTACAACTAGTTGCAGGTAAGGAGGTCACACTATGGAAGGCTAGGAAGGAAGAAAACAAAATGGAGTTGCAAACCTTGAGAATCGGACAGCTTGTCGGCATCCTTCCTCAACTCGCTCATGCAAGAATGAATGATAAAGCATTTGTCTTGGAAATAGTGTAGTGGTGGGTTAGGGTTTAGTCCAAAAACCAAGTACACTAGAGCTCTACGGTGAGGATCCAGCCAACGAAGATCATAGCTTTAAAGTTCACCAACTATATTAATTTGCATTAAATCAATATCACCAACATCGAAATGAGTATGCCAATGGATATCCAGCGAAGACTCTATTACATCAAGCCTTGCACAGCTCGACGTCTCTTTTTCTGTCTAGTTAAAGACCATCACCGTGATCCATGTGAGTCACGTGAAGTTAGCCATGAGAGCAGCCACCAAGATTTCCACTTCAATAGCATTCATGGAAACATTAAATGCCTAAGCTCGAGTGCCTGTCATCACATATCATTATAGTGTTAAAACATGATTCCTTCATGGCCTAGCATAAAATCATATAGGTTAAGATTGCAACGTTTAAACCATATAACTATTACATATGTAGTGGTAATGTAAGTTAGAGCTAGGATATATAAATTCAATAGTTTCATATGCATAGTTTATACTTTGGGGAGAATTAATATAAATTCTAAATTTTACTCTTTGATTATAAGTTTCATGTAATCATTTTACACATAGTCCATACATTTGGTCTATTCATATATTCTATGCACATAAGTATAAGCATAGTATGCACTTTAAGCATATGAGTGTTGTCTAACCATATTTAATAAGTATGAGGTACTTGTTATCACCCAAATTAATCCCCAAGGTTGTGAAGAGGGAAATCTGGGGTAACCAATAACCACTTTGGACTAATCCTACTGACCCAGCAAAATCTGAGAGGGCTCTCTCTGCAAATCTCTGAAAGACTGGAAATATTCAGAGGCATCAACAATGAACAAACACACCAACATTCCTTACTCAAAAAATATTCAATTAAATTATTAACAGAAGGTCATATTTCTGATCGGATGAAGTGTGAGAAAATGTTTGAGGGATAATCATAAGGGAAAACAATTGGGCGATGGAGTCAAGACATTACACACAAATAAGATAGTAGTTCCATAGTGTGAAATACTCTAACAGAGGCAAGGTAGCCACTCGCTTGACGTCGTAAAGATATTTTCTGGTGGTTAAAGAAGAAAATAAGAACAGTCCATTGATATGAGCATCCAACAAAGATGAATTCGATATCAACTTTAGTAGAAATATTTTGTGAACATCTGTGATAATAGCCGGAGCGAGTTTCCAAGAATTCCAAACTATTATACACTAATCTCAGACATGAAATGAAAAACATAATGTAAAGGCATAACAGGAAACACATGCACATTGAGAAGGAGGAAAAAACTGACTACAATTTAGAATGACACAGGAATCTCTACAACACAGTCTACCATAGGCACTGTACATTGTATTAATAAGAATTTCTCAAAATTTGGGCTTGCCCTTCAGGCTTTAGCCGAATGATTTTCCAACCCTTAATTATTCTATTACAAAGCTTTTATAGGTTCTTGGCCTTGAATTAGTCCTTGGGAAACAAACAAAATTATGCTGCCACCTTGACAGCCCCAAATTTGGAATATTACATACGTGTCCATTTCAAACAGACTGACTAAGATGGGAAACAAAAATATTATGAACAGGGCGCCACCTTACTCCGAAGTCTTCAATTGGCCTTGATAATCAAATAAGTCTTCTATCTTCAGATAGCTCTCCTCCTACGCTTTGCCAGCTGGTGGAGGAGGTGTCATTTCTTCTGTAGGGAGCACAAGATTATGGATGATCTCCATGTCTTACTGGACGCCCCCACCTTCTTCGGGGGTTTTCCCTTTTCTCTGACGCCGAACCCTTTTGGACACTTGCTTCTTTTCCGGTTCCTCAGCTTCACTAGCAGAGTTGGATCCCACGTGGTCGAACATGATAGGAGATGAAGGAACAGCTTCTTCCTCCACCTTAGACCACACCTGTGCAGGCATGAAAACCACCTCTGATTCCTACTCTTTCTCCATGATCCAATCCCAACTGAAAGATGCCCTGAGTCGCTAGGTGTACCATGCGCTCTATGTACTGATCTCGCACATCGGATGAAAAAAACCACAGCAATAACTGTTGTAATGATGACAGCGGCTACATGTGGCCATAATCACCATGATAACTTGACCCGACCCCCCATTTAAGTAGCAGTGATGCCCCAAGTCTGACCTGACATGAAACACGCTTGGAAAAGATCTCCAGATAGATGGAAGAGCAGACGACGATGCTGAGGTGGCCTCCATCACATCGAACATCATTGCAACAGCAAAAAAGATGCTTTTAAGCCACTTATCCCCCTGGCCTTGTCTACGTCACAACACTTCACCTCACTTCTCCTCCATATGCTGAAAGACGTGGGTCACATCGTCTTGGAAGCCACTTAGGCCACCTAGAAGCCTCCACCTCCATCAGCTGTCGCTTCGACCCCTTTACCTCCACCAACACTTTCACCGAAAGGCATCTGACTCATACAAGAAGATGAAAGGCGGCACGGTAACTGCTCCAACAGGCCGCTGGACAGAGAAACCAAAATTGATCCCCAGAGGATCTCTCCTAGCTGGATGCCTCCACTAACTCGTGAGCCCTTCCTTAGCATGTTTATAATTCCTTGAGATCCTCACCTTCACACCCATATGACTGGGATGGATGTCTCCCCTGCTTACTAGTACCGGAGAAACCTGTCTTTTGTGGATGGATACCTTTGGTCAGAAACTATCCCAAGCTGGGGTTGGGTATTGACCCACATTCGACTTCGGGTGGACCAGCATTTACTTTGAATGACTAGCCGGGTAGGGGAGCTATCATCAACGTTGAGGCCAAGCCTAAAGTGGGAGGCTAAGGAGGTCCGCGGACTCTCAGGCGGACTTTGGAGAAACAATGCGATGACCGACATCTCAGGGGAGACCTCCATATTCAAATACCTCGGTCTTCAAGAGACATATGCACAACAGACTGGTTTGGTCAGGGTCGAACAAAGTACAGGGCCACTGGAACCTTTTGCGCTTGGTACGCATGTAGGACCTTGGGCCTCCTGCTAGTCTTGGTGACAAGAAGCTGAACTTCTATACTAGGATGAAAGCCCTATCTCCCGGAACAACCCCAACCCTGAAACTTGTCGGAGACTGGCTCTTCATTGGCCTTCTAGGAGACAAGATGCATTGCCTGCTTCAAGCTAACTGCTACCAGAAACCACCCGGAGTAGACAGGCCCTTGGAAAAATGAAAATGTCAACTTTACCCATCGAAATCTATATATATAAAAACTGTGTTCACTTATCTTCCAGGCTAATTTCATTGCTTCCTATCGATCTCAGTCGTTGATCTTTCTTGTGCCAATCTATGCCATTAGATCCAACCTCTACTTAACCACTAATTTGACAACCCTCATCTATCAATCGTCAGATCATTCCTCCCGCACTAATCAACACCATTCATTTCGCACCCAGTGTCCCTCAAAACCATGTCGATTTAACCTAAGTGGTTTCCAATACCACCTTCCCTTCGTGCGACAGGCCCCGGAGTCGACATCTATCGAATGGGTCCCACTCGTCACAACCACTCCTTCCTACATCTAGCATGCACCTTCTAGATGCAAGGATCATCAAGGACCGTAGATCCTCATGGGGTAATCTACATGCTTTCTTTGCGTCACATCGCACTTACCATGGTGGGGCCCCTAACCTCGACCATAGGATTTTACTCTACTTCTCCGAGTCGTTCACGTGGCCATAGATCTACCTTCATATTTTGGCGGTATCGCATCCTCATTGAAATGATACTGCTTATCGCCTATCCTCCTCATGACATCTCCTCCAGCTGCCACCTATCCAGTGTCCTTCATTGTCGCAACCGCCCTTGTGACTATTCCCCTCGCGCCTAATCCATGCGATCATCAACAAGGGCCGTTGATCTCTCCCTTGCGTGCATCCTACTGTGGGAACCAACGCAATGGTTACCCCTTTGTATTATTTCCTTCTAACTTTGGACTTAGGCCATTTTGGGCCAATTTGGTCGCACTTTAGTGCATTCCTCCTCATTATTTGCCTTCTTGTAGCTCATTCAACGTCGCCTTTTCATTTTTATTATGACTCTAGCACCTAGCCCATGGAAGACAAGGGTAATCCCTAGCTTTCATCATAATTTTTAGGGCTACCTCTTTGTTCCACCTCCAATCCCTGTAGTGAAAATCAGGTGCTAACAACTGGCTCCAACCGGGGATGCTATCCTCTGTGTGACGTAGCAAAGAACCTTGTAGACTGGGTGCCTAATCCAATGGGCAGCTCCTGCAAGAGATTTTTTTTTTCTTTTTTTTTCTTTTATCTGGCAGACTACTTAGGAGGGTTTTCCTAAAAACGTTCATGGAAAAAGCTATCGAGATTGGACTATGCGGTGTATCCTGCGATGACCCGAACCCTGGCCAAATGCTCTGTCCTACCGTAGACTGGAAACTTCTTGAAAATCAAAAGAAAAAATAAGCTATACATTATGAAAATAGACTAGAAAATATTGCAACTGGAAATTAATATTGAAGTTTGAAACACCAAAAACTTCAGGCTTATTTATGTACAGACTATTCTACTTGCGAGGCCACGACTTTAAGTAATACAAAAGTGCCAGTGTAACCAGTCTAGAAGCTGACACTCCAAGCATGTCTCTTCATCCTCTTCGACTGATTGTAGGATAGCGAAGGTCCATGGCCCAAGGCAACGGCGATGGACGAGGACCCTTTGAGTGAAACCAGAACCTTAACTCCCATTCCAGAAATCATCCATATATTCTGCTATCGGATCATAAAAAATATGGTACGCTTCACCTGTCTCATGCACCAGAATAGTCTTTCTTTCAGAAGAACCGCATGGAAGCCCCTTTGTTCCCTTGGTGTTCGGGTCAGCTCCCAGGGTTGCATACTTCTGACAAACCTCCATTCAAACTTTGAAACTTCTACATGCCGAAACCCCTGTGTGAATCGGTAAGACTGAAAATACCAACTTTGGACAACTTTCTTTCTAGGATGCTCATGATTCTGGGTTGAAAATGCAGTTCTGCTCTGGAACCCCAGGAGACATTCCGCCCTGTCCCTTGAAAGGGTTTGGGAAGGGATAGTCTTCCTGAAGACTGAACTCTGAGCTTTAAAGACTCACACAAAACTCCTACTGCTCAGCTTGGTCTCCTTCAAATGCCTCAATCATCTGGTTTGTGGGCCGGAAATATTGACCAAGCCCGAATACTTCTCCAAGGGGTCTATAATCATCTTCGGTCCAAGAGGAGGATTCCATATCAGAATCCTGCAGGCTACCCTGGTTAGCCTCCAGCCTCTAAAATATCTAGTCAACTTGTCTAAGGCATTCGTCAGACCTAAGAATTTCTTCAAGAACCTTGTACTTTTCTTCAAGGATCACATATTCTTCCTCGAGGGTTTTGTACTCCTCTTCAAGTACTGCGTACTCCCTTTCAGTTCTGATCTGAAACAATGCCCCCACCTGCTGAGAATGGCTATTTTGATGAATCTCAATGGTGGGTCCAGGACCTTCCATTGGGTCTTCCCCTTTGGCCGACCCTCCCGACTAGTGAAACTGTCTGCCCGAAGGTTCCTCTTTATCATTCACTTAAAGAAGCTCATGAAGTTTCCCAAATTATCTTCTCTATACTCATAATACATCGACGGACTGAAACCTTCATCATGAACATCATCAATAGGAGTTTTAGTAGAATGATTGTAATCCATGTGAAACAAAAAGGAATCACCTCCTTTTGGCACACCATCGAGCTGATCAAATGTCAACTCACTTTGGGAAAGATCAGGCCGGAGAGGAAATTCCCCCTGCTCATATCCTTCTTCAAATATTAGTCCTCCTTTAAGCGTTTCATGGTGCTCCTGGCTTGGTAGCTTTCCGGACATCCTAAGGTTTTCTTCCACCTCTATTGCATTAATAAACATATGTTGTGGCTCAGAAGACCTTCTCTCCAAAAGATGAAGAGCCAAATTAGGAGGAAAAACAGTTGCATAGTGCAATTTAGCAGCATTCTCTAGGGGTTGAATTTCCTTCAGCATATTATAATAGAAACTGGTGAACCTTCTACTGAAGCAAGACAGGTTTTCATCCTTTCGCCTCCTTATGGAATGAAACTCTGAGAGGACCAGATCCGATGACCTTCTCTTGCCCCAAAACCCTAGAAAAACCTCGTACAATGCTCCCCACGTATCGATAGACTCAGGATGCAAATGCCTAAACCATCTCTTCACATTTCCTTGGAGGGATTTTACAAAAGCCCTCATGCAAACATCATCATGTTCTATTCCAAAGAGATCCAAGAAATGCTCAAATCCTTGAACATGCTTCTCTGCAGTAAGCATTTCAGATTCCCTGTCAAAAATAGGGAGGTGTTTATGGTAGCTTGGTGAGAAATCATGAAGGACAGGGGGTAGCCTTAGAGGGTTGTATCTTAGCTAGGCCTTGGAAGGAAGAGGAGTAAATGCAGGGAAGGTATCACTGGCCTTACTCTCGAAGAATTCACGAGGACGGTTATGGTTTATACACGGTTCAAATGAAAGGACGGGGTCAAATCTAGGAGTAATAGGAGAATGTACATTTTCAAATTCAAGTGAAGGATATACAAAGGAGGTTCTCTCATGACCCAGAGCTCTCCAACGAGACACATTTTTTTTGATATATATACACAAAGGTAAAAGGATGCCAACACAGAAGAATAGGGCTTCTTTGAAGATATTGATACTTTGATACCTGGAACTTAATTCTTCCATGTCCGAGGTAGCTGGGCTCGTTCTCCAGTGGAGTCTGAAGATTGAACTTGGAATAAACAAGTGGAGTCACTAGGTGGATGATGTACAACCCTTCTAGTGTCTGACTATTGTCCACCATCAACAATCAGATCTTAAACTTTGTCATTCTCCCAGGGATGGCGGGATAATGTCGTTCCCCGACAGCGGCACCAATTTGTTATCACCCAAATTAACCCCTAAGGTTGTGAAGAGCGAAATCAGGGGTAAGCACTAACCACTTTGGACTAATGCTACTGACCCAACACAGTCTAAGAGGGATCTCTCTGCAAAGCTCTGAAAGACTGCAAATATTCAGAAGCGTCAATAATGAACAAACAGACCAGCCTTCCTTACTTAAAAAAATATTTAATTAAATTATTAAAAGAAGGTCATATTTCTGATGGGACGAAGTGTGAGAAATTGTTGGAGGGATAATCATAAGGATAAACAATTGGGAAATGGATTCAAGACATTACACACAAATCAGATAGCAGTTCCATAGTGTGAACTTCTCTAATAGAGGCAAGGTAGCCACTCGATTGCCGTCGTAAAGATATTTTCTTGTGGTGAAAGAAGAAAATAAGAACAGTCCAATGATATGAGCATCCAGCAAAGATGAATTTGATATCAACTTTAGTAGAAATATTTGTAAACATCTGAGATAATAGTCGAAGCGAGTTTCCAAGAATTCCAAACTATTATAAACTGATCTCGGACATGAAATGGAAAACATAATGTATAGGCATAACAGGAAACACATGCACATTGAGAAGGAGGAAAAAAATGACTACAAGTTAGAATGACACAGGAATATCTGCAACATAGTCTATTATAGGAACTACACATTGTATTAATATGAATTTCTCAAAAACCAGGCTTGCCCTTCAGGCTTTAGCCAAATGATTTTCCAACCCTTAATTATTCTATTACAAATCTTTTATAGGCTCTTGGCCTTGAGATAGTCCTTGGTAAACAAGCAAAATTATGCGGCCTCCTTGACAGCCCCAAATTTAGAATACTACATATGTGTCTAGTTCAAACAAACTGACTAAGATGGGGAACAAAAATATTATGAATGGGGCGCCACCTTACTCTTGTTAAAATTCAATATGCTAAGACAGAAAATAGCAGCATTACATTCCATTTCACAATAATAGCATATACAGGATCACTGAAGAAACAACAAGCATAGCATAAACACAAGAGACACAGATTTATCCTGGCAAACCCTCATGGGGTAGAAAACCTAGCAAAGCTTTCCTCAATAAGATGATAAACCAAAATACAAGATGTGCTCCCTCCTGCTAATCCTCCTTAGCAAATCTCCCAGACAAGTGCTCCTCTTTTCAAGTGTGTGAGTGTGTCAAATGAGGAACACACCTCCTCTATTTATACACTACTCTGACATATATTTTACACAAGTACATGTAGGATCGTATTTAACCATTAGGTTAAATACCGTATTATAACTGGCTGGGCCGACCCCCACATGGTGGGTCTAATAACCCTAGTTTCCTCAACTCCTCGGAGGAATAAACATCTCCGGATACATAATAGAATCACCTCGGAGGGATAGAACATCTCCGGAATAAATAATGTACAAATATAATATTCTTAGAAGTTACAATATTCAACACTCCCCCTTAACAAGAAGGATATTATAACAACATCTGCAAGAGCAAGGAGTCATTGACTACATCATCTATATATCATCAGAAGCTTTCATCAATTCATCATCATCAGTAACTCAACTAGTTACTGGAACATCAACATCATCAGAGTTGATATTACTCGATCATCAGCATCGTCATCATCATCATCATCACACGATCACATGATCATCAGCATCGTCATCACACGATCATCAGCATCGTCATCACACGATCAGTAGCATCGTCATCATACAATCAACAACGTCATCATACGATCAACATCATCATCATGCGATCAGCAGCATCGTCATCATACGATCAACATCGTCATCACACGATCAACAGCATCGTCATCACACGATCAGCATCGTCATCATACAATCAGCATCGTCATCACACGATCGGCAACATCGTCATCACACGATCAGCATCGTCATCACACAATTAGCATCGTCATGATACGATCAACATCGTCATCACACGATCGGCAGCATCGTCATCACACAATCATATTACAGGATGATCAATCCTGCTCTCTTTAGGACAAATGTCCATGGATGATGCAATCCAGATCAAGTTCCAGGATGATAAATCCTTATCTCTTTAAGACAAGTCTCATGTCTAGGGACAATCCAATCCCAACCACAGTGCCAGTCCTTTTTCATACTGGATGTGACCTAGATCAGATCTAGGATTTACCGCCACAGAGCCAGTCCTTTTTCATACTGGATGTGTCACATCTACAAAGCCAACCCTGTTTCATGCTGGATGTATCACATCTACAGAGCCAGCCCTCTTTCATGCTGGATGTATCACATCTACAGAGCCAGCCCTGTTTCATGTTTGATGTATCATATCTACAGAGCCAGCCCTGTTTCATGCTGGATGTATCACATCTATAGAGCCAGCACTATTTCATCCTGGATGTATCACATCTACAGAGCCAGCCCTGTTTCATGCTGGATGTATCACATCTACAGATCCATCCCTGTTTCATGCTAGATGTATCACATCTACAAAGCCAGCCCTGTTTCATGCTGGATGTATCATATCTACAGAGCCAACCCTATTTCATGCTGGATGTATCACATCTACAGAGCCAGCCCTGTTTCATGCTGAATGTATCATATCTACAGAGCCAGCCCTGTTTCATGCTGGATGTATCAAATCTACACAGCCAACCCTGTTTCATGCTGGATGTATCACATCTATAGAGCCAGCCCTGTTTCATGCTGGATGTATCACATCCACAGAGCCAGCCCTGTTTCATGCTGGATGTATCATATATACAGAGCCAGCCCTGTTTCATGCTAGATGTATCACATCTATAGAGCCAGCCCTGTTTCATGCTGGATGTATCACATCTACAGAGCCAGCCCTGTTTCATGCTGGATGTAACCTAGAACAATTCTAGGATTTGTCATGTACATTTTCAACGGAGGTCCAGGGACGATCTAGTCCTATCATGTACCTTTTGAACCGAAGCTTAGGGACGATCTAGTCCTATCATGTACCTTTTGAACCGAATCTCAGGGATGATCCAGTCCTATTCAATTCTCAGAGACCTCATTTCTACGGTTCAATTCACAGGACCAAAGTCCGAGGACGATCCAATCCCCTTACCTGTTCATTCAGGATTTTGTTCTCAGAGACATCATGTCTATGGCTCTCTTTAGGACTGAAGTCCAGGGATGATCCAATCCCCTCAAGTCCATCAAGGACTTCATTCTCGAAGACATATGTCTACGGCTCTCTTTAGGACTGAAGTCCAGGGATGATCCAATCCCCTCAAGTCCACCAAGGACTTCATTCTCGAAGACATATGTCTACGGCTCTTCTTTCGGACTGAAGTCCAGGGATGATCCAATCCCTTCACATGTTCACCAAGAACTTCATTCTCGAAGACATACATCTACGGCTCTTCTTTCGGACTGAAGTCCAAGGATGATCCAATCCCCTCACATGTTCACCAAGAACTTCATTCTCGAAGACATACGTCTACGGCTCTCTTTAGGGCTGAAGTCCAGGGATGATCCAATCCCCTGAAGTCCACCAAGGACTTCATTCTCGAAGACATACGTCTACGGCTCTCTTTAGGACTGAAGTCCAGGGATGATCCAATCCCCTCAAGTCCACCAAGGACTTCATTCTCGAAGACATATGTCTACGACTCTTCTTTCAGACTGAAGTCCAGGGATGATCCAATCCCCTCACATGTTTACCAAGAAATTCATCAAAACATGTGTCAATCATGTATCCTCATCATCAAAACATGTATAACAAAACATGTATCCTCATCATCAAAACATGCATAACATCTATCATCAAAAGCATGTATACATCTATCATCAAAAGAAAAAATATAAGATTCCTAAATCTAAATAATTCTAAGTAACTAGTTGCAGTAAATAGGTAACCTCATCATTGATGAGACAAACTTGTTATCAGATACTATGCTTCTCCCCCTTTCGAGGAGGGTCCTTCTGGACTATACCAAGCTTGTCTCGGAAGTATTCAAACTTTACTCGAGACAGAGGTTTAGTCAAGATATTAGCAATCTGATCCTCAGTGCTTATATACTCGAGCTTGATAGCTCCTCTCTGCACCATATCTCGTATATAGAAGTATCGGATCTCTATGTGTTTTTTGACTTATCGTGGAATACAAGATTTTCTATCTTGATGCAGTTTTGAATGTCACACATAATCATAGTGGAATTCATTTCTAAGTCAAACACTCCATATAATATCTTCTGAAGCCACACTGCTTCACAGTTGGCAGAGCAGACAACTATATATATATTCTGCTTCAGCAGTACTGAGAGCCACACTAGATTGTTCCTTGTTGAACCATGAGATCATGGCAGATTCAAGACTATAACATCCACCTGATGTACTCTTTCTATCTGAGGCACTTCCTGCCCAATCAGAATCTGATTAACCATGTAAACGGAGTTCATGACCTCCAAGATAATATAGACCAAAATCTAATGTACCTTTTAGGTACCTCACTACATGCTTTGTAGTTATTAAGTGAACCTTTCTAGGTTCTACTAGATACTGACTTAGGGTATTTGCAACAAAGCATATATCTGGCCTGGTATTTGTTAAATACATCAATGACCCAATGATTTGTCTATATGTGGTTAGGTCCACTAAATATGATGAGTCATTAACTAACAACTTCAAGTTGGAGTCCATGGGAGTGGCCATGGATTTATACTCCAACATATCAAATTTTTTTTAGAAACTTCACAGCATACTTACCTTGAATTAAAAGATTCCTTTTGGATCTTGCCATACTTCTAGACCTAAGAAGTAGTGCATTAATCTGAGATCTTTCATTTTCATTTCTGCAGCCATTTTCATGACCTGTTTCTCATTCCTTGTCAGAAAGAGATCATCGTCATACAATAATAGTATGATAGGTTCATCATCCACAACCTTAAGGTAAAGGTTAGGAACAGCTTTACTTCTGGTAAAGCCCAAGCTTTGTCATGAAGCTGTCAATTGTCCATTATTCACACTCAACATTGAGTGATCTTCTGCATATCTATCTGTGCCATCTCTCGTCAGATGGGTCTACTAATATGAGCCTCAAAATCATTTGAACTTTGTGGTGAGTTCCTTCTTGCATCCATGTCATATGTGTATAGAACCCATATTCAACCTTGTAGCAAAGGTTGAGATCCACATCACCCATGATGATCATTAAGCTCATCAATTGACTACCGATCCTGGGAACCCATTACATTATTAAGAGAATGGTCTTATCATCATGATTCTCTTCCTCTTTCTAAGAGAATCTCTTAACCACAAGCTTTCTATAGTGTGTTTGATTTGTAAATATTTTGTTAAACATCCATCGCTTGTTCAGAGTTCATCATTCATCACGATCTTTCCTACAAATCAAAATTAAGTACATGATTAGTAATACTTCATAATCATCAAATCATATTTGACATGATAACCTATTATGCATACAGATATCATTTACATAGTTATGCAACTATTTTGACCAATACTTTGGCACAACACTTTCCCATATCCTGTATGCATACAGTGGCTATCTAGATGCCTTCCATCTCTACCAGAACATACTATCGAGAGTGTGCACAGCTCTCAGCATGTCAGCAAAGAGGTTTCATTCTAGACAAGCAACAATGGAATGTTTGTCCAACTTACCAATCATATGCATATTAGTAGTATACTGTTCAATGCTTTATGAATGTTTACACTCATCATGATATATTCTAGGAATACAAATATGCATACAAGCAATATCATTTACTATTTCTAATAACAACTCAAATACTTATCTTTTATGTTTGTGTGGTTGCCTCCCGCTTGATCTTCTATATGTCTTCTGAACTTCTATTCATTCTGTACCACTGTGCATGCTCAAGTGTACACTAGTGTTATCCTCATGATCTCATACACAAACATACATTCATTAGTATATTCTCAATATTATCAAAACATTCTAATTCTAAATAATCTTGAATATGTACAGTCATGATCATTAGTATTCAAGGTTTCAAGGAAGTCTTCTTTTACTCATGCATATTCTTGTTTGATCTAGTTAGTTAAATCATCAACCAAGATAAGAGACATAATATGCATAAACCCTTGATTACTAACCAATCATACCAAGTATACTTACACAAGGTAAGATTCTAACACGACATAGGAAAACATACCTGGATTAGTATAGCTGCTTAGTTATGTACAACATACCTAAACAATCTCTTCAATGATTTAGAGATCCTGAGCTAGAACCTGCATGTCTCATAGGTTAAACATAATATAACAAAGTCATACATACCTAGTGAGTCTTTGTCTTCATGTTGTCATGGTCATGGAACTTGATTTGTCTTTTGTAATGTACCTGTGTCTAGTTAGAAGACAACATCAACCTCACACAACACCATAATGCATAAGTACAATCATATAGCCCTAATCAATGAATGTCTTCGATCATTCACATGCATTCATATTGTTACTAGGGTGATAAGACAATTAATAACATTAATAAAGATTGTACTAATAAATAACATGAAGACAAACACATTATGAACTTAATCAAGAATCAGATTTCAAGGCATACCTGAACCTCCTTAAGTCATACCTGTCGAGACTTTTTGTAGTCTTCTTATGTAAGGCCTTAGCCTCAACTCCCCCTGAAACTTAATCTGGAGCTTGATTAGGGTTTGCTAGAGAAACCCTAAAAATTCAATCTTTGACTTTCATACTTCTGAATGGATGGAAGAATGTGTCTTGCTGAGCTAATCAACCTAGCATTCTTCAAATTTGAAATCTCCAAAATTTGACCCCTCAAAATTGCCTTCGAAACTTCTGGATCTTCTGGACAGGAACCCAAACTAGGGTTTGCTGAAGCCCAACCCTCTTGTCCAATCAAAAGGTTCGATCCAAGGCTCTAAACTCTTATTTTTCTAAGGAGATTCCAGCCGTGGTTACAGACTTAAAAAATGTCAACTTTCTCTGAAACCCTAAATTCTGGAAGCCATGAATAAAGGTGCTAAAAATAATTCTATTTTGACAGAAATATGCACCTGATTGCTTCTACTATAACTCTGAAATTTTTGCTCCACAGGGTCTGAAACCTTTTTCTGCAGTATCCTGACCTATCATCTTTCCATCCTAACAGGTCTGACCTGAATTGGATTTTCTGAGAGAGAGTTATGCCAAGTGTCGCAACGTGACCTGTTTATGGGATAAAACTGGAGAGCGAACTTGTACAACGTGCCACATGTTACTATTTTACTTTCGGCCTCTAAAAACATTTTCTAAGATAGATCGCCCTGTTATCTTTTCATCTTGACAGGTCTGACCTCAATTGGACTCTCTGAGAGAGAGTTATACCAAGTGTCGCAACGTCACTTGTTTATGGGATAAAACAAGAGAGAGAACTTGTACGGCATGCCACGATTCACTGGTTAACCTTCAGCCTCTGAAAATGTTTCCTGAGATAGTAAAGTCTGTGTAATACCTGTCACTTTTTACGAAATTTCATTTGGAGCTTCCTAGATTAAGTTATGACCTTTTTTCCAAGGTCACCTGATTTTGACTGAGATCTGGAAGAGGCAGAAACCCTAACTTGTACTGATCATAACTCATAAAGTACAATGAATATGAGGGTGCCCTTTGGAAAAAACGTACCTGGGGATGTTATCTTCAACCTGTAAACTTTTCAGACCCTGACCCTTCAAAGAAATGGATTTATAGCGAAAGTTCCACGATGACTGGTTTTTTCTATGTAAAACCCTAACCTTCAAATTGTCGTAAGTAAAGCAAGTGTCGTAAGTGCCATACCTTGTCTTTCTTCAGGTTAGATATGATACCATGTTAAAATTCAATATGCTAAGACAGAAAATAGCAGCATTACATTCCATTTCACAATAATAGCATATACAGGATCACTGAAGAAACAACAAGCATAGCATAAACACAAGAGACAAAGATTTATCCTGGGAAACCCTCATGGGGTAGAAAACCCAGCAAAGCTTTCCTCAATAAGATGATAAACCAAAATACAAGATGTGCTCCCTCCTTCTAATCCTCCTTAGCAAATCTCCCAGACAAGTGCTCCTCTTTTCAAGTGTGTGAGTGTGTCAAATGAGGAACACACCTTCTCTATTTATACACTACTCTGACATAAATTTTACACAAGTACATGTAGGCTCGTATTTAACCATTAGGTTAAATACCCTATTATAACTGACTGGGCCGTCCCCCACATGGTGGGTCTAATAACCCTAGTTTCCACAACTCCTCGGAGGAATAAACATCTCTGGATACATAATAGAATCACCTCGGAGGGATGGAACATCTCCGGAATAAATAATGTACAAATATAATATTCTTAGAAGTTACAATATTCAACAACTCTAAAGTCTTCAATTGGCCTTGTGAATCAAAGAAGTATTCTATCTTCAGAGAGCTGTCCTCCTGCGCTTTGCCAGCTGGTGGAGGAGGTGTCATTTATTTAGTAGGGAACATGAGATCATGGATGATCTTTGTGTCTTGCTGGACACCCCCACCTTCTTCAGGGGCTTTCCCCTTTTCTTTGACGTTGAACCCTTTTGGACACTTATCGCTTTTCCATCTCCTCAGCTTCATTAGCAGAGCTGGATCCCACGTGGTTGAACACCATAGGAGACGAAGGAAAAACTTCTTCCTCCACCTTAGACCACACCTGTGTAGGTATGAAGACCACCTATGATTCCTGCACTTTCTCCATGATCCAATCCCAACTGAAAGATGCCCTGAGTCGCCAGGTGTACCATGCGCTCTATATACCAATCTCGCACAGCGGACGAAAAAAACACATCCATAACTGTTGTAATGATGACAGTGGCTACGTGTGGCCATACTCGCCATGATAACTTGATCGGACCCCCCAATTAAGTAGCAATGATGCCCCAAGTCTGAGCTGACCTGAAACACGCTTGGCAAATATCTCCAGATAGACAGCAGAGCAAATGATGAGGTTGAGGTGGCCTCCATCACATCGATCATCATTCCGACAGCAGAAAATATGCTTTTTAGCCGTGTATCCCCCTGGGCTTGTCTAAGTCACAACACTTCACCAAAGACACAGATCACATCATCCTCGCAGCCACTTAGGCCACCTAGCAGCCCACACAAGTGACCTTTCTCTAGCTTACACCTCCATCACTTGTCGCTCTAACCCCTTCACCTCCACCAACACTTTCACTGAAAGACATCTAACTCATACCAAAAGATGAAATGCACCATAGTAACGGCTCCAACTGGTCGTTGGACAGAGAAACTGAAATTGATCCCTGGAGGCGCTCTCCTAGCCAGCTACCTCCACTAACTCGCGAGCCCTTCCTTAGCATGTTTATAATTCCTTGATATCCCCACCTTCGTACCCATATGTCTAGGAGCGATGTCTCCCCCACTTACTCACCTTGGTCTTCCTCCACCATCTGGGGCCGACGCCTGAAGTCACTAGTACCGGAGAAACTTGTCTTATGTGGGTGGATACCTTTGGTTAGAATCTATCCCAACCCTGGGCTGGGTATTGACCCACATTCAACTTTGGGTGGACCAACATTTACTTTGAATGACCAATGGGGCAGGGGAGCTATCCTCAATGTTGAGGCCAGGAGTAAAACGAGTGGCTAAGGAGGTCCACCGACTCTCAGGCGGACTTTGGTGAAACAAGGCGATGATGGACATCTCTGGGGAGACCTCCATATTCAAATACCTAGGTCTTCAAGAGATAGAGGCAGAACAGACTGGTTCGATCAGGGTCGAACAAAGTACAGGGCCACCAGAACCTTCAGCACCTGGCTACGCATGTACGACCTTCGGCTTCCTACTAGAATTGGCGACAAGAAGCTGAACTTCTACACCAGGATGAAAGCCCTATCTCCCGGGACAACCCCAATCCTAAAACTTGTCGGAGACTGGCTCTTCATCGGCCTTCTAGGTGACAAGATGTGCTTCCTGCTTCAACCTAACTGCTACCAGAAATCGCCCGGAGTAGACAGGCCCTGGGAAAAATAAAAATGTCAACTTCACCCATCGAAAGCTATATATATAAACTGTGTTCACTTATCTTCCGGGATAATTTGTTTGTCGCCTATCGATCTCAGTCATTGATCTTTCTCGTTCCAATCTCTGCCGTCAGATCTAGCCTCTACTTAACCATTGATTTGACAACCCTCATCTGTTGGTTGTTGGATCATTCCTCCCGCGCTAATCAACACCGTCCATTTGGCACCCCGTGTGCCTGAAAACCATGTCACTTTCACCTAAGTGGTTCCCAATACCACCTTCCCTTTGTGCAACAGGCCCAAGAGTTGACACATGTCGAATGGGTCCCACTCGTTGCAACCACTCCTTCCTCTATCTAGCATGCACCTTCTAGGTGTGACAATCATCAAGGACCGTATATCCTCATGGGGTAATCTACATCCGTTCATTGTGTCACATCGCACATACCATGGTGGGGCCCCTAACCTCGACCATAGGATTTTACTTTGCTTCTCCGAGTTCTTCACATGGCCAAAGATCTACCTTTATCTTTTGACAGTATCGCATGCTAATTGAAACGATACCGCTTACCTCCTATCCTCCTCGCGACATCTCCTCCAGCTGCCACCTATCCGGTGTCCTTCACTGTCACAACTGCCCTTGTGACTATTCCCCACATGCATCCATGCGATCATCAACGAGGGCCATTGATCTCTCCCTTGTGCACATCCTATTGTGGGAACTGGCGCAATGGTTACCCCTTTGTATTATTTCCTTTGGACTTTGGACTTAGGCCATTTTGGACCAATTTGTTCGCACTTTAGTGCATTTTGTCCTCATTATTTGCCTTGTCCTAGGCCATTCAATGTCCCCTTTTCATTTTTCTTATGCCTCTATCACCTGGCCCATGGAAGACAAGGGTAATCCCTAGCTTTCATCATAATTTTTAGGGCTACCTCTTTATTCCACCTTTGTATCCCTGTAGTGAAAATCAGGTGCTAACAGTACTATAATTATCATAATTCAAATATCATTCCTATAGTAAATGTAATACAACGTTTATCCATAGTCTGGATATTAATATGTACTAAAATGTATGTCCATCTTCCTAGTTGCACTAGAGTAGGTGGTTAAATGAAATTAAATAGTTGAACAATCATTTGTATAGTGAAACAAATTATACCAATTTTATCAGTCCATGGACTTTCAATACCTGAGAAGTTGCAGAGAAAATAAATTACTCTAATGATAGTCGTACTTCAACCTTAGAAAATAACTCTGTACAGGAAGTATTAACTGATTACGTTTCATGCTTCAATTGAATTATGTTGTCTCACCTGCATTATGCATTTAGAATTTAGGAGCGTTAGCTAAGCTATAGCTAAGTAAGCCTCAGGGCTATCCAAGGACCCCTTCACAACATCAAAACAAACATTCAGCCTCGAGAACAAAACTTCACATTTTTAGAATGAAGAATTGTTGACATGTTTCAGAACACTAAATACTTAATGTAAGTTTGTAATTCTCATAACATTCGGACAGTGAAATGAGGATACAAGACATAACAACATTTTAGTACACAAATTAAAGATAGTACAAGCAAGGACAGATATTTTGTTCATAAGAAAATTATCTATTAGAATTTACGACAGTATAGGAGTAACTGTTTTTAAGCTTGTTTTATTTAAAATGCCTAAGTATGTTTAAGTTAACATTTTAATACTTCTGCACAAAAATCATAAGCAGTTAATGCGACTCGAAAAATTTTAAATTTTAGTTAATTTTTGGGGATGTTACACAGTCTTGCCATACTAGGTTTTCCTCTTGACACTTCTGATTTCTCCTTGTCAGTTAGCAAACACTCTTAAACAACTATTTTAGTTTTGATTCCCCTAGCTATGTATTAATAATTCATTTACAAATGTCTTAACCTCACTTGGTCAATAATGTCAAATCAAATAATAACATATAGTTCTTAACAAATATAAATGTTTGGGTTCTTCAGTGTATTACATACACCTCCCCTTAGAAATTAACATTGTCCTTAGTGTTACTTTAAATCTTCTTCCATATAATCTTGAAACCGAATTGGATATGCCTCCCGCATATTGCTTTCCAATTCCCAAGTAGCCTCTTATGGGCCAAGGTGCTTCCATTGCACCTTGACTTGTCTGATGATGTGGTTGTAGATTAAAAGTTCTCTCCTATCGAGAATACATTCTGGCCCCACCTGAAATTTCCCTTCAGGTTCCACCTAAATAACATTCAAGTCAACCAAATGAGTAGCATCATGAACATATCTTTTCAGAATTGAAATACAAAATAAATTATGTAATTTAATTCTAGGTGGTAATGGTAATTGATAAGCCACTGGCCCAACCGTTTCCAATATCTCAAATGGTCCACAAAACCTAGGTGCCAATTTTGTGCATTTCCCCAATTTTAAAGAACATTTTACGGGTTTCACTTTCACATAAACATGATCCCCTACCTGGAACTCTCTTTGAGTTCTGTACAAATCTGCATAACTCTTCTATCTATCTTGAGCTATCTTCAAGTTGTGATGTACCTATTTCACTATTAGTTCCATATCCTTCAATATTCCAGGACCTAACGTTAGTGTATCAACTGGACTACAGCACGAAATTGGAGTGTTACACTTCCATCCATAAAGTATCTGCAATGGACTCATTTTAGCAGAAGTTTGAAAATGATTATTATATGTAAACTCAACAAGATGTAAATACTCTTCCCATTTCCCAGGTTTTTCCATTACATACATTCTAAGCATGTCTTCTAAAATTTGATTCACCCTTTCAGTTTGTGCATCAGTCTCAGGGTGATATGCAGTACTGAAATTTATTTGAGTATCTAAACCTTTAAATAAATCTTTCCATAAATATCCCATAAACTTTGCATCCCTATCATAAATCACTACTTTAGGTATCCCATGCAATCTAAAAATTTATTTCATAAAAAAAAAGCAATATTAATAGCTTTGTAAGTAGATTTGACAGGAATAAAATGCGCTTCCTTACTAAGTTTATCTACCGCAACCATAATTCAATCATTCTTTCTAGCATTTTTAGGAAAACCTATTATAAAATCCATGCTAATAACTTCCCACTTCCATTCTTGAATGGGTAAAGGGTGTAGCAATCCAGCTAGATGTTGATGTTCAACGTTAACTTGCTAACAATCAATGTATCTAGCAATATATTCTGCTACTTCATTTTTCATATTAGGCCAAAAGAATTATTTTCTTAACATGGTAATAATTTTTTGATATCCAGGATGTCCTGAAAATGGTCTCTTATGCATTTAATTCATGATTAATGACTTGAACTTCTCTGAATTAGGTACATACAATCTCTTTTTACATACCGACAATTCTTTTCTGTTAATACCAAATTCTGTTTTTACTTTATTGGTTCTATTTTATGTTGTTATTTGCTTCAACTTTTGATATTCTTGATCAAATTTTGATGTTGTCTTGATTTTATCTTCTAGATCTATTTCATAGATGCTACTTGCAGTTACAGACACCATATTTCCATGACAAATTAACGCATCAACCACTTTATTTTCTTTCCCCTTAATATGTTTAATTTCAAATTCATATTCACTTAGCAAAGATAACCATCTAGCTTGTCTAGCATTTAAATTATGTTGGTCAAATAATTTTTTTAAAATGACATTATCAGTCATTGGTAAGAATCTCCTCCCAATAATATAGTGTCGCCACATTTTAAGTGCATGAATAATGGCAGGTAACTCATGTTCTTTAAGCTTCCTAGATTCATAGGCCACCACATAGTTGTCTTGCACTAATACTCCACCTACACCCTCTTTGCATGTATTTGTGTATATAACAAAATCGTTATAAGGTTCTTTTATTTTCAAGATAGGAGTTGTTGTTAATCAATATACCAGTTTATTAAAGATGATTTCGCATTTCTAATTCCATTCAAATTTCTTACCTTTCTTTTGCAATGAAGTTATAGGATATGCAATTTTTGAAAATCATTCAATAAATTTGCAATAGTATCCAGTGATCCACATAAAAGATCTAGCATCAGATACATCTTTAGGAACATGCCATTCCATGATAGCTTTAATTTTGTCGCGATTCACCGATATACCATCTTTAGACACTACATGTCCTGAGTATTGGATTTTATCTTTAAATAAATCCCATTTACTGAATTTAGCATATAGTTCTTGTTCTCTTAATACTTGTAGGACTATTTTTAAATTTTCTTCATGCTCTTGCTGATTTTTAGAATAGATTAATATGTCATCAATGAAGATGACTACAAATTTATCTAAATACTTACTTAATATACTATTTATTAAGCACATAAAAGATGCTAGAGCATTTTTCAACCTAGAAGGCATTACGACAAATTCATAGTGACCATATCTGGTCCTAAAAGTTGTCTTATATATATGTATATATCTTCGTCTTTAACTCTAACTTGATGATATCCAGATCTCAAGTCTATTTTTGAAAATATCGTTGCTCCTCGAAATTGGTCGAATAAGTCATTGATCTGAGGTAAATAATACCTGTTTTTAATTGTCATTTTATTAAGTTGTATGTAGTCTATACACAACCTTAAAGTACCATCATTTTTCTTTACAAGTAAGACCGATGCTCCCCAAGGAGAAACACTTGGTCGAATGTACTTTTTATCTATCAATTCCTCTATTTGGGATTTTAATTCATTAAGTTCCCTTATGTTCATTCGGTAAGGATCTTTTGAAGCTCGTACTGCTCTCGTTACTAAATCAATAGTGAAATCTATTTCTTTTTTTGGAGGTAATCTGAGAATTTTTTCCAGAAATACATCCTTAAAATATTTTTAAACTGGAATATCATCTATTTTAATTTCATTGTTTTTATCTCTGTCATCAATTATACGAACAACATAAACTTTATAGCCTTTGCCAACACAACTTTTCATTTGTAAAGCATATATTTCTCTAGAAGTAGTTTTCCTTGGAATTCATTTCACTATTATAGGTTTACTTTCTTCATCTATGCATGAGAATGTTTTATCATAGCAATTCAGAAATACTCTACGATTTTCTAACCAATCCATTCCTATCAATACATCATAAGATCCTAAAGGAAGAATATTTAAATCAGTATGCATCATAATACCATTCATATTAAATTCACATTCTTTCACAAAACTATTGACTTTTTGTTTTGTGCCTATAGCAAGTTGAACTAACCAAGACTTTTCAAATTTACTTTGTTGTAGTTTACAAATTTCTACAATTCTTGGTGAAACATAACTTAAATTTGCACCTGGATCAATTAATATAGAGATTGGTTGATCTTTTAACATACCTTCAATTTCTACCATCGATGTCTGATGGTCTACTTACATGTTCTCGGATGCTACGCAAATTCTGGGCTTGCTCCTTGCTACATCTCCAAGTATCTTCTTGAATAGTGTGAACATTGTTAAAACAAATTCTTCTAACTAGACAATCTTTAAAATAATGTGGTTCACCACATTCCCAACATTTTAAAGGTTTCCTTTGAGTATTATGTTTATTATAACCAGTAGATGCTTCTTTTCCTATTACTGTAGGATTTTGTGGCCTAAAACTCTTGAAATTATTTCCTTGATAGTTTCGATGGTTATTTCCAAAAGTTTTATTAAAACTCATACGTTTCCTTTTCTTTTCAAATATTTCTTTTTTTTTGTTCTTCCAACTTGGTACATTGTCTCTTTTGTTCTTATTTTGGTCATAACATAAATTTTCTTTTCTCATAGTTTCATCCAATGTTTTTGGATGCTCATATTCAATTCTCTCCTTCTAAATTGTTCGTAAACAACTGAGAACACGTTGTATTTTAAGTTTTTCATCAACAATATAAGGTACATAAGATGACAAACTAAGAAATTTACTGCACAGTTCCTTCATTATATAAGTTCCTAGTTTTAAATCATAAAATTCTTTAGCTTTTTCTTCATAATACTGTTTCGACAACTATTTCCTTTTAAAGTATTTCTTGAAACTTTGCCAATTTAAATGGTGTTCATTAATTAATTTTACTTTCTTCATTTCTTTCCACCAAATGTCGACCTTTCCCGTTAAATTATAAATTTCCATTTTTCTTTTCAATTCATTAGAATAGTTGTAAATCTAAAAGTACTTTTTCATTCTTGAAAGATAGGATTCTACTTCTTCTCCAGTTTCAATCTCACCATTGAATACAGGAGGTTTGATAATTTTAAATTCACCAGAAATTTCTTCATAAGGTTTAATTTTTCTACTATATTTATCACCATCACTACTTTCACTAGATTCTTTGAAATGATGTTTACTCTGTTTAGGTGAATTTCCACTTGAAGATTCAGTTTCACTATATGAAAATTTTAAATTCCTTGCCTTGCATTTATAAGATGCAGTATTTAATGTTTCTATCTCAGGTCATTTCTTCTTTTCTGCTTCGTGATTATGTAATTTTGTTAACAAGACATTATTTAATTCCTCTTGTTATTTTAGAATGCGTTCATTATCATTCTTAACACTTTGTAGTTCTTATTTTAAATGTTTTACTATTTGTAACAGTTCGTATGGATTATCATTTCTACTCTCATTTAGATGTACCCATATATTATCATCATTAACGTTTTCTTGTTCATTGTTTACTTGTTCTTTAGGATGGGATTCTTCTTCAGCTGACATTTCAACATCTGCCATAATTGCTACAAAATCAAGGTTATACTTCTCTTATGAATATAAAAGAATCAACCATAACATTTATGTTAGTTTTTGTTTATACTCATTCAGTGTTGCACCCATTAGGCCACGTGTTGTAACCATGCTCTGATACCATTATGTCACAAACCCTAAAATATCCATATAAAAAAAATTAATAAGATAAATGCATGTATTCTTTTGTAATTCTAGTATGGTTGAAACAAAATTACATTACTTGATTTACATACTGAACTCTAAACAAAAGGTATTTTATGCTAACAAAGTTCAGCTTCACTTCTTGGGATCATAGATCAACCAAGGTGAGCCCCTATCAAAAAATTATTTAGCAGCATGTCAAGGTTCTGTTATTGAATAACATTGAAAAGCTAGGACTTAGTCCTAAATACATTTGTTACATTTGTATGCTAGGGTATAGGCTCTAAGCCTTACTTTTTTAATGGGCATACTAGTTTATGATTATAACCATCCTTACATAATTAATTAACCTAATACATATTAGCATGAGGAGGGTTTAAACCCTACAAAACCTTGCATGAAGTTTGGTTTAGATTACTAACATGTAACTTATGCATAGGCCAATTCATAATTTCTTTGTTAATATTTAAGACTTGTGGATTACGGATCTCCATAGTTTTAACTGTTAAAAGTTAAGGTTTCCACATTCCTGACTTCAACATTGAGTTTTGCAGTTGCGGGACCTTCCATGATAAAGGTGAGTTTTAACCACATCCGCATTCCCGACTTCCGCATTGCGGAGTGTGGGTTGCAGGACCTTCAATTATAAGATGAGTTTTAATCGCTTCCGCATTCTCGACTTCCACATTGCAAAGTGCGGGTTGCAGAACCTTCAATTATAAAGTTTCGTTTTAACCGTCTCCGCATTCCCGATTTCTGCATTGCAGATTACGAGTTGCGGGACCTTTAGTTATAAAGTTGTGTTTTAACCATATCCGCATTCCCAACTTCCGCATTGCAGATTGTGGGTTGTAGGAGCTTTAGTTATAAAGTTTTGTTTTAACCGTCTCCTCATTCCCGACATCCGCATTGCGGATTGCGGGTTGCGGGACTTCCACTTTTCAAAGTTTTAACCTAGCGATTTCCTCCTTTATCCTTTCTAATGGCGGATTCAGTGGACTACGGAATACGGGTTGCAGAACTAAAAATTTTCATGGTTTTAAATTAGCGATTTCGCATTCCGACTTTCTGATTGCGGATTCGACAGACTACGAAAACGTTTAACAGGTGAAACCAAATCCTAGAAATCGGTTTGAACTTGTAAATATTTATTGTTTATTCAAGATCTAGGGTTTGAAAACTGTATTAACTAGACACTACGTTATATTCAGAACTTATCCTTCGATTTTATGTATGTATCCAATGAAAATATTAAGCTATTATGTCTTGGGTATAAATGTAATTTTTTTATCTTTTGGAAAGTAAAAATGCTTATTAAATCCATTCATCTCTACACAGTTTATATATAAATAAGGACTATGTTTAATACTATTATAATCCCTTCAACTCTATTTCATTTTAATTTGTAATGCATATATGAAAACCATTCATTGATACACTATTTGATGCATAAGTATAAACTTATCAATAAAGAATTTGAATGAAGAATGTTACAGTAAAACAATATTGTACGGTAAGACATTATATGGTACATGCAAAAGCAATTTAATCATTTCTGAATAACAATTTACATATCATTTACAGTAACCAGACATTTCATAAATAAAATAAATGGAACCTGAACTAAGCAATGTAATCATTCTGCTTAACAATTTGATATCATTTACAGTCAATAGACATTTCAGAAATAAAATAAATGCAACCTGAAGTAACCAATGTAATCATTCTGCTTAACAATTTAGATATCATTTATAGTAAATAAACATTTTAGAAATAAATAAATAGAACCTGAACCAGCAGAGGCAAATCAAAACTGAAGGTCATCGTTCCTCCCAACCAATCTTCCAAAACAACCAAAGTACCTATTCTGAAACCCCTGATCCTGTTTGTTGAACCACAAGGACAACGATGGTCACACATTTCCTCTTGCATAATGTAGGTCACAATCTCACTTCATCATAAGCCTCCTTTTCATTGGATGAACTCAATACTTAGCATATTCTCCCTTTCATCACAAGCCTCCTTCTCAGTGGATGAATTTAATACTTAAGTTTCCCCATATCACGAGCCTCTTGCTCAATTCGATGGGATCATGCTTATAATATTTTTATATCACTTAGGTCATTTATGAGCCACCTACTCGTAGCTGCTCGCAAAAGAGTCTCAACTTAATTTTTAGGTAGGATTTCTCCTACACCATTGCGCCTTTATTAGGAAGTCTTTCCATACTGGGTTTTCCTCTTAACACTTGTCATTTCTCCTTATGGGTTAGCAAACACTCTTAAAAAAATATTTCAATTTTGATTCCCTTAACTCTATATTAATAATTCATTTACAAATGTCTTGACGTCCCTTTATCAATAATGTCAAATCATATAATAACATATAGTTCTTAAAAAATATAAACATTTGGGTTCTTCGGTGTATTACATGATCTTAGATCGAATTGTTTATATGTTTTGTATGTATAAAGAGCATGGGATGGTATTTATATATATATCTTGTGAATTAGTTTAATACTTATTACATCATAGAAAGAACATATTGTTTACATTTGGAATTCTAAACCTAGATGGAGAATGAATATATATGTTAAATTTACATTACTTGACATGATATCTATGATAAGAGAAATACTTGATGTAAATGAGTTTAGAATGATGATTTGATCATATTCCTTTGAAATTTTATTTAAAAGGAATTTTAACGATCCCTTGTTGGGTCCATGAATCGTCCCTTTTTGACCACACCTAATACCTCTTTTTGTCTTATCTTGTCTTATTTCCACAAACCAGATATATGGCTTTCCTCAAGATCGAGCATGAATCTTGAAAAGTATAATTCATTATTGCTTCATCTGTTTAAATGCCTAAGCTTGTTATGGTTATGAATTCTAGCCTTTGTTTTATACTAACTTGTGTTGATTTCATAAAGATAAGCTCAAAGCACAGGTGTAGTAGTCGCTAAGCATATGGAAGGAAGGTACGATTGGTTCTAGTTGTTACTCTTCAGTTCAAATTCCACACATTAACAGAAACAATGTGATCACCTCTCCACATGGTAGCTGTAACAAGACTTCCCTACAACATAGAATCGTTGCAACAGACAGAGCGCTTCCCAATCAATTAGAACGTTGATCTTTTGAAATCTAGAGTGACAACGCCCTTCATTTCCAATAGCCTCGTTCAATTTTATTCACGGCTGTAACAGTTCTGTTGTGACAAAGTACCCTGAAGATTAGAGATCTTCATGGTTGAACGAATTCAGTGGATCAGGATTTGTATTATGAATGTATAAATATGGGAAGGCTTTGAGAGTCTGGGGTTGGTTGATTATTATTTTGTATGCGCTGTAACAGAGAGCTGAGACTATGAATTATTATTTTTAATACAAGGAGCAGAGTTCTTTATATTCTTGTTGTTATCCCTAAAGTTGATCCTAGACTATAGGGGATCAAGCTTAAGGAGATCTTGGTTGTAGGAATAAGGCATATACACAATGATTGTTTCAGTTTTGTTTGGTGGAAGCAGAAAACAGACTATGTAAAATATTTAAAAGGAAATAAAAAACAGGTACAGTATAACATCTCAATATATGAATAAAAGCAAAAGAAAGGCTGTGATCTTAAGGCTATGAATATAAAAGCTCAAATATATTTCATGATGGGGGCATAGTTATATACTGTTTGGAAGAATCATATCATGGAATTTAGACCACATATGGACAGAATACCAAAAGCGTACACTTCATAAATTCAAAAAGAAATGGCTCAAAGATCATATTTTTAATTCATAAGAGTCATCTTCTGCAAAAATTAACATAAAAAATACATACAGATTTGCATCAAACAGCTCCATAAAATCAAAGTTCTATCATGTTCCTCTAGTTCCAACCCTTATTACCTCTATCTATGTCCTATTTATACAAAATTTGTTCAAAATAGAAAACAGTTACTAGATCCTATTACATTGGATCTGATCGCTCCAAAAAATAAAATAGAGTTGTAGAATAAATTCTAAGTCTATCGAATTGTTACAACAAGCAAACATAATCATAACAACATGCCACCTAAGACATCTTATCTCTTAATTGTAGACGACAGACTAAATACTTTTTGATGACTCAGCTAAATCATCCATTTCATTTAAAACTTGTGATCTTCATTGTAACTTGGCAAATTCTGCATCTTCATTGCGCTCTCGCCCCTTCAACTGGTCTAGTTGGGCCTTCATCTGATTGCATTTCTCGTTCATAACTTTCTTTTTCTGCAAAGTTTCCTTGGTAATCACTTCTAGCTACTCATAATCAATATCCCTCTGCTCCAGGTCCTCTCCTAGTCTTTTGTTCGATATCATCAAACTTTCATTAATACTGTGCAAGTAACAACACTGTTCTTTATAGGATTGCAAGGATCTCCTTACCAAATCCAATTCTGGGACTCTTTTAATTTCCTCTGCATCCATTACAATATTATCCTTTTGTATGCTAGAGCTTGAAGCTTGATTTTTTATATGCCTTTGTTTATTTTCCACAAATATTTCAGGTATTTACCCTACATGTATCTGTATATCAATGGAACGCTCACCTTCAATTACAATAGTATCTTTCTCCTGTATATTCATCTCATCATCAGACTCATTCACCGGCACAATTTGATGTTCTCCTACAAGTTGTTTGAACAATCTAATCTCTCCGGACACTTTAGCTCTGGCTCTAGTCCTTGGCCCCAAATCCATATTTTTTGCACTTACGGTATTTATTGGTTTATCTTCATCAATGTTCAGTACGGTTTGAATAGTATCTTGCTTTTTTCCAGAATTTTCAAACTGTTCTTGCCCATCTGATGATCTGCTTTCTTGACTTTTCTTCTTAGTGAGTTTCTTCTTCTCTTTAGTCTCAAACCCTTGTTCACGAATAAATGGTCCCAATCTTTGCTTATTTGCTTCAAATGGTGTAAAATCAACAATTTGATAATCCCTTGGTGAAAGATAGAACGGTCGGTGTGCTTTGGCCGTTTTTGAATTGATAAAACCATTTTTTACAGACTCCTCCACAAGTAATATGGAAGATTTAACTTCTTTCTTCCCTATAAATGCATTAATAACCTAACATGGCATCTCAAAACCTTATCAAACTGATGATCACAGGTAATGTAATTTTGGATTACCTCGAGTGAAATTTGCCAATTAGGTTTTATTTTGCTTATGTGCATGCCACTGCTCCAGTTTAAACTTTCAAACCCTGGTAACATGAACTCGCCATAATCTCCTTCAAAGTCTTGTTATTTGAACCATTGTTTGCCTTCAACAATGACACCTGTGACTTCTGCAACAACCTGCTCATTTACCACAATTTTGAAATCCTTGAAATCAAACACTCCTTCTTTGTAATTTTTTATAAATGCCTTCGTCGCCTAAAGGTTCTAACCCTGTAACCTTTCACAAAATATAAACCATCCAACATTTTTCATTAACCTTGTTATCAGAGGAAATTGGGAAATCCATTCAATGTTGTTGGGATCAATTCTGCATATGAGTCCTCCAGGCTTTTTCTTCGGGCTCTATGTGGAAATTTCATCCATTGGATCTTGTTACAATACTTAAACACTCAATACTGATAACCTCTTTTCAGTTTTGAAACCCTTTTCTGCACATGCGTGGAAATTTAGCTGGATTAACCATGAACCGATGTTCAATAGACCCTAATTTGCATGATACATTCCCGATATTTCATTCTCTATCCATAGCATTCACCAATTTTGATGCTAGATAGACCTACTCATGGCCCTGACCGGTGTACTAGCCTGATTGCCAAATGTCGAGTGGAGAAGGTAGTCATGCTATTGACCATATGCTAAATTCATGCCTATATGAATTACAGGTCCCCCAAACATTTCGAATCATGATTGCAACGAATTAAAATTACAAGCATTTACAACCCTATTAAATCATAATTTGAAATTGGAAACTGACAGCATTTTTCAGAAACTGACAACATTCTCAAATTTGAAATTACAACAGAAGCTGTCAGTTCACCATTTTAAATCAAAATTATAACATTTAGAGCTTCACAAGCATTTGTAATGTTTGTTAATGCAAGGAAATGAAATTTATTTTGAAATAAAAAGTATGAACTAGAGCCAAATTCTAATTTAATTATGAAAAACATAACTAATGGAAAAAAATGTTTAAGGAATGGGAAAAGCAAAGGATAGACTGATAGAAAATATATACAAAGAATAAGTAAAGGCTAAGTAAATCTTAGGAACAATCCTAGAGATAACATCTAGCTCTGTCTGGGGATAAGGTCTTCTCTGTAATATCTTAAGAACATTATGACCTGTGCCTTCTGAAACTTGTCTTATTGGGCTGGAGTCTACTGAACTTATTTGAACTGATATGTACATTGAATATATACAAAAACCTATCATCTCAATCAAGTATGAAACAAATTTAAAAAGTGTCCATTAACTGGACCTGGAATCTCATTACCTCCCAAAGTTTGTAGAACAAAGGTGTTGTTTCCCAAACTTTTCATCACTATGAATGGTCCAAACCACAGAGCATCAAACTTACCATGTTTTCCTTTATCCTAATATCTGGCATCCCATCTCAACACTTGATCACCCATTGCAAACATATTCTTTTTTACCTTTTTATCAAAGCTTTCTTTCATCCTATTTATGTGTATTTCAGCTTTGTCCATGACAGCTTCCCTTTCTTGCTGTAACTGAATTATCTGAAATGTTCTCCTTTTCTTTATTTCTGGTTCTTCTTTAGCCTCCTGCACAAACTTAATTACTGGAGTCATCAACTGAATTGGGAATACTGCTTTAGTTCCATACACTATTTGAAATGGAGTGATTCCGATAGCTTTCTTTAAAGTAACTCTGTCTGCCCATAATGCAAATTTTAATTTAGTATCCCAATTTTTTTTATTCTCTGATAACATTTTATTGATAGTGTTTATAATGCTTTTATTGCTAGACTCTACTAGTCCATTGCCCTGTGGATAATAGGGTGTAGATTGTCTCAAGGAAATGTTATGGTCTTCAGCAAATTTTATCATCTTTTTGGATTTGAATGCAGGGACATTATCAGTAAGGAGTTTTCTAGGGCACCCAAATCTACTAAGAATATTTTCTTGCAGGAAATTAATGATAATTTGGTCTGTGGCTCTTCTGGTTGGGATTCTTCTACCCATTTTGTGAAAAACTTTGTTGCAGTTAAGATCCACCTATGTTGGCCACTAGATGGAGGATGAATTTCACCTATAAAATCAAAACCCCACTGTTGGAAAGGAGCATCTACTAAAATAGGTTTCAAGGCTAATGACTGTAACTAATGTTTACCTGCAAACTTTTGACATTTTTCACAAGCCCTAATCTATTGGTACACATCTAAGAAAAGAGTGGGCCAGTAATACCCTGCTCTCAATATTTTGAAGGCTATGGCCTTCCAGTATTTGTGTCCACCACACACACCAGCATGCATCTCCTCAATGGCATTATTTGCTTCTGATTTATCCAAACATCTCAGAAGTATCCCTCCAGGATCCTTCCAGTACAATACTTGATCAATCAACACATATTTGAGAGCTTTCAATTTTATTGATCGGCATTTATTTTTACTTAACTCCTGGGGACACTGTAAATGTAACAGGAAATATACAATTTCAGCATACCAAGGGCTGTCATCATACCTGTTGTTGTAGACTTGTTCTTCGACCTCTTCTGCACCTTCTGCCATCATATGCAAATCTAGTATTTGACAATTTGATTCTGAGAGAAGCTTTGCTAGGCCCTGCCCTTTCACCAATTTAGTGGGCTTGATCTCCACATCATATTCCATCACTTTTTCAATCCATCTACCCATTTTTCCTTCACTATCCGGCTGTACTAGGATTTCCTTAACAGCAGAATTAGGCACATAGGCTAAAACTTTAGAATGGAGTACATATATTCTAAAAACTTTAAGTTCCTTTACCAAAGCATAGGACTGTTTCTCCATACTAGTATATTTCAACTCTGACTCCCTTAATGTTTTACTAAAGAAGGATATGGGCTGCTCTAATCCCTCATAATTTTTTTGCAACAACATAGAAACAATTGTTTCTTCTGATGCAAATGAAAATATTGCAAAATATTTGGTGTAATCAGGGGTTGCCAACACTGGTGCTTCTATCAGTGCTTTTTTGATATTTTCAAATGATTGTTTGGCTTGTCGATACCATCTTACCTCCCTGTCCTTCTTAAGCATATCAGTAATATACTTAATAGTTTCAGCAAAGTTAGGAATAAACCACCTTAAAAAATTGATTTTCCTATGAAAGACTGGATTTCTTTTTTATTTCTGGGAATAGCAATCTTTAAAATAGCTTTCACTCTCTCAGGATCTATTTTAATCCCATCTGCAAAAACTATGTGACCCAATAACTTACCTTCTGTCATAGCAAAGTGAGACTTTTTTGGGTTCAATGACAACCCAAATCTTAAGCATTTCATAAAAGTTTGCTTCAAATGTTTCAAATGCTCTTCATCAGATTTAGAAAAGACCGTGATATCATCGTGATAAATGACCACAAACTTTTCATTCTCACCTACGAATGTTATGTCCATTTCCCTTTGAAATGTGGCACCTACATTCATTATCCCAAAAGGCATTTTGTCATACATGAATGTACCCCAGGGGGTTGTAAAAATTCTTTTCTCTCTATCCTCCGGATGAACTACAATCTGGTTATAACCAGAGAAACCATCAATGATCGATATTCTTTCTTCACCAACCACTCTCTGCAAAATCTAATCTATCCTAGGCAATGAATAGTTATCTTTAAGGCATGATCTGTTTAAATTTTGAAAATCTACACATAACCTTATTTCCCCATTTTTCTTGCATACTGGAACAAGGTTGGCTACCCAAGAGGAGTACCTAAGAGGAACAATAATCTTCGCATTCAGTAGTTTCTTCACCTCTTTTTCAATGACTGGTAAAAGTGTTGGATTAAGCCTTCTTAATTTTTGTTTAAAACGCTTAGTATTAGGCTTTAATGGGATCTTATGCTGACTAACATTAGTGTCATAGGTTTTAAGATCCTCATATGACCATGCAAAAATATCTATAAATGCCTTCAACAAAATGATGTATTTGTTTCTGTCCTTTTCTGATAATTGTTTAGATATCTTAACCATCCTCGTTTCTTCCACAGACCCAATATTACAATTGATTACACTCTCTTCAGTGGTCTGAAAATTATTTTTCAATAACGTATCATTTTTTGAAAACAGCCTCTCTAATGGAACAAGTCCCTTAGGGATAAAATTGCTCTTTAAATCCAGAATTTTTTTATCAGTAATTGACTGTTTTGCATGAGTAGACATTTCAGCGAGATTTAGGTCTTCATCTAGGTCAACCTAGTCATCTACAAACTCTTTAGTTAATTCTAAAAACTCTTTTATTTCCTGGTCATCTTGGAAAACCCTCCAATGTTTAATATCATCTGGGACTGCTGGCCTATACCTCACATCAATGGGATACTTTAGGCGTGTCAATTTAGGAATTATGAAATATGCTGCTATTAATGCCAATGAATCTGCAATCTGATTACAATCTCTTTAATATATGTTTTATTGAAAGCACAGAAAAAATTATCTATCAGATCCCACACTTCATTTCTTTAAACTTTCAATAATGACTGCTTTACCTGATAAATACTTTTCACTTGCTGAATTATCAATTCGGAGTCGCCAAACACTGCAAGACTTTGAATATTCATATCTTTTGCAGCCCTCAATCCAAGGATTAGTGCTTCATACTCAACAGTATTATTTGTGGTTTGGAATTCCAATTTATACATTAATGAAATCATCTCACCTCCAGGAGAAATTAACAACACACCGGCCCTTGCTCCATTTTGGTTTGATGACCCATCAAAGTACATCTGCCAAATCCCTTCCTTTTCTTCTGTGTCACATTGAACTGAACTGTCTTTCCGAGCTTGCAAAACCCCAGCATCATCATCATTTACCTGTAACATGCATGAACTCATATCCTCTTGTACTGTATAAATAGGATGATTCATAGGATTTATGTCATCACTTACAAGAAATGCCAACTGCACCTATCTATATAACCTTCTATATTCACCTCCAAATATAGGAATTGAAGCATATGATAGATCCATTTGGAGAGTGCCTCCTATCTTTTTAGCCCATGATCTTGACAGCAACATGCCAAACTCAGGATAGATATCAGCCACTACAACATCCATGAGAACACTTTTCATAGGAAACTGAGTAAGGCTGACTACAAGGTCTTTTATGACTCCTAAACATTTGACAGCTCGGGAATCAAAAGCATATAAGTCATGATAGGGTTTTGTGACAGATAATCCTAAGGCTTCCACAACCTCTTTTGGAATAAGATTGTGAGAAGCACCTGAATCCAAAAGACAATTATGCAACATCTGGTCATGTATGGTAAGTGTAATATAAAAAGGTGGGGGATAACAGGATTTTATTTCTGACTGGTCAGAAGCTTTTGAACTAGTGATAATGGTGGGATCTTTCTCTTGCAAATTTATCACATCTTCTGAGGCATGAACAGGTGATGAGTTCAATATTTTCATGGTAGGTTCTCTATAAGATCTACTCCTTATCAATTCAGTTAAAGGGATGCAAACCTGGATTCTATTTATCTCATGCTCCAAATCAAAACCAAGCATATTACCTCCTTCTGCTAATTTAACAAGGCTGTTTTTTATCTTTTTGTGGTTCATGCTGTTCTATAGAAGGCAATGTTGCTTTAGTGGGCATGAATTTCACCTTCTTTTTGAATGGTGCAGCTTGTTTTACCCTAGACCTAAGTCCATATGATTTCTGTTGTTGTTGTTGCTTACAAATTCCAGATTGTTGCTCTTTAACACTTCCTTCTTCATAATTAATCTCTGCTGCAACATAGTAATCACCTAGTTATAAATTTAGAAGCATATACATCATCCAGCTAATTAATATCATGGTCTGACTCTTCATTCTCTTCTAATGTTGTTTCATAAGGATCATCCTCCCTTATTAAGTTGTTCTAAAAAGTTGGTTCTACCTTTTGATCTTCATTCTCTCTCTTCTCCCTTTAAATGTCATTGCTCCTTCTCTCTTTGGACATGATTCTGGGAGGATAAGGGCGCCTAAATTGATTTGGGTTTCTATTGTCATTATCGTAGGCAAGCCTGTTCTGATTTTTCTTCTCTATTTCCATTCTATTAAGCTTTGTAAACAATTTTTTTATAGTCTTATACGTTTCATCATATTTATTATCTGCATCTTTTGTAACAGAAGAAGAGGGCCTCATCTCCTTTTTACCCTTTCAATCTGTCTTTTGATAATCATCCTCTTCTCTGAGCTTATTTGATGCCAAAATGTTAGACTCAACTTCTAAAGCTGCATCCTGCATGTTCATTAATGACACTGCTTTTCTCTCTCTTAACCACAAGGAAAACTGATGATCAAAGGCATTGGCATAAGTTAACTTGGATGCAGTTTCAGTAGGTTTAATTTCTATGGGAATTTTGTTATACATTTTATTAAACCTTTTGGAAAACTGTGCAACAACTTCATCAGGATTTCTTTTTAAAGCTGTAAATTCTATATCATAGTAGAGATAATATTTTGTGTCTACCCACTACCTGATAAAAACATGGTGTAATTCCTCCATAGTATCTATAGAATTTGTTGGTAGTTCCCTGAACCACTTTCTCACCTCTCCATCCAAACTCTATACGAACATTCTCATCCACATATCCCTAGCTTCAATGTTGTAATTATCAGCATAACAACAAAACTTTTCCTATTGTTCTTTTCTAGTCCTACCACCTTGGCCATCAAATCTGGGCAAGTATTTCTGGTAATCCCCACCAGGCAAAGGATTTAAGGGTCTGGGCATAACTAACGGGGCATTTATTGCTGCTACGATGCGTTCAAACATATCAGGAGGTTGACCAGCCATATTTGGTGAATGAGATGTATGAATAACAATTGGCTGATGCTGTAGAGCTGAAGGTTGTACTATATGTGAAAAATGGGCTACCTATGAAGGAGATGGGGGTTCAGTTTGTGGGGGAGAAGGTACTTCTATCTTCAACTAGCCAATGAAGATTCTGCTTGTGAGAGGAATCTCAAGAACTGTCAAAGACTTCTTCAAGGACATGTTAATGTTTTACAGATAGGGGGTTTGAATAAACATTGAATTAACCAACCTGTGTTGGATTTAGATCATCCACCTCTGGGGTGTTCAGAGATAGATCTGGATTATTTTCTTCTTGAATATCCACATAATTTGAAGAGGAAGGTCCTAATTGTGTATCATTAGTGGAAAACAGAAGGTTACTGGATGATGAAAAATTTAATTTCCTTCTAGCCTCCCTGATAATCTTTTTCTGGATCAAAAACTCCTTCATGTAAAGGAGATGTAGGATTCCCTCTTGTACCAATCGGCTTTGAAGCCACTATAACTTTCTGACTGTCAGGTGAATGTAGTCTATAAACAAACGTACCGATTCTGTCACCTCTCAAAACCAGATATAACAATGTCAACACCCAGGGAAGATATACTTTTGTTTCTCCGTCCCTGGCAACGGCGCCAAAATATGTTATCCCTAAAGTTGATCCTAGACAGGGGATCAAGCTTAAGGATATCTTGGTTGTAGGAATAAGGCATCTACACAATGATTGTTTCAATTTTGTTTGGTGGAAGCAGAAAACAGAGCTATGTAAAATATTTAAAAGGAAATAAAAGATAGGTACAGTATAACATCTCAATATATGAATAGAAGCAGACGAAAGACTGTAATCTTAAGGATATGAATATAAAAGCTCAAATATATTTCATGATGGGGGCATAGCTATATAATGTTTGGAAGAATCATAACATAGAATTTAGACCACATATGGACAGAATACCAAAATCATACACTTCATAAATTGAAAAAGAAATGGCTCAAAGATCATATTTTTAATTCATAGCAGTCATCTTCTGCAACAATTAACATAAGAAATACATATATATCTGCATCAAAAAGCTCCTTAAAATCAAACTTCTATCATGTTCCTCCAGTTCCAACCCTTATTACCTCTGTCTATGTCCTATTTATACAAAATTTGTTCAAAATAGAAAACAGTTACTAGATCCTATTACATTGGATTTGACCGCTCCAAAAAATGAAATAGAGTTTTAGAATAAAGTCTAAGTCTATCGAATTGTTACAACAAGAAAACCTAATCATAACAACATGCCACCTAAGACATCTTATCTCTTAATTGTAGAAGATAGACTAAAGACTTATTGATGACTCAACTAAATAAGCCATTGCAATTAAAACTTGTGATCTTCATTGTAACCTGGAAAAATCTGCATCTTCATTGTGCTCTCGCCCCTTCAACTGGTCTAGCTGGGCCTTCATCTACTTGCATTCCTCATTCATAACTTTCTTTTTCTGCAAAGTGTCCTTGGCAATCACTCCTAGCTTCTCATAATCAATATCCCTCTGCTCTAGGTCCTCTCGCAGTCTTTTGTTCGATATCATCAAACTTTCATTAATACTGTGCAAGTAACGACACTATTCTTTATAGGATTGCAAGGATCTCCTTACCAAATCCAATTCCGGGACTCTTTTAATTTCCTCTGCATCCATTACAATATTATCCTTCTGTATGTCAGAGCTTGAAGCTTGATTTTTTATATTCCTTTGTTTATTTTCCATAAATATTTCAGGTATTTTCCCTACATGTATATATATATCAATGGAACCCTCACCTTTAGTTACAAGAGTATCTTTCTCCTGTATATTCATATCATCATCAGACTCATTCACCGGCACAATTTGATGTTCTCCTACATGTTGTTTTAACAATCTAATCTCTGCGGCCACTTTAGCTCTGGCTCTGGTCCTCGACCCCAAATCCATATTTTCTGCACTTATGTTGTTTATTGGTTTATGTTCATCAATGTTCAGCAGGGTTTGAACAGTATCTTGCTTTTTTTCTGAATTTTCAAACTGTGCTTGCCCATCTGACGATCTGCTTTCTTGACTTTTTTTCTTAGTGGATTTCTTCTTCTCTTTAGTCTCAAACCCTTGTTCACAAATAAACTGGTCCCAATCTTTTCCTATTTGCTTCAAATGGTGTAAAATCAACAATTTGATAAGCCCTTGGTGAAAGATAGAACGGTTGGTGTGCTTTGGCTGTTTTTGAATTGATAAAACAATTTTTTGCAGACTCCTCCACAAGTAATAAGGAAGATTTAAGTTTTTTCTTGCCTATAAATGCATTAATAACCTAACATGGCATCTCAAAACCTTATCAAACCGACCATCATAGGTAATGTAATTTTGGATTACCTCGAGTGGAATTTGCCAATTAGGTTTTATTTTGCTTGTGTGCACGCCACTGCTCCAGTTTAAACTTTCAAACCCTGGTAACATGAACTTGCCATAATCTCCTTCAAAGTCCTGTTGTTTGAACCATTGTTCGCGTTCAACAATGACACCTGTGACTTCTATAACAACCTACTCATTTACCACAATTATTAAATCCTTGAAATCGAACACTCCTTCTTTGTAATTTTTTATAAATGCCTTTGTCACTTGAAGGTTATAACCCTGTAACCTTTCACAAAATATAAAACATCCAGCATTTTTCATTAACCTTGTTGTCAGAGGAAATTGGGAAATCCATTCAATGTTGTTGGGCTCAATTCTGCATATCAGTCCTCCAGGATTTTTCTTCGGGCTCTACGTGGAAATTTCATCCCTTGGATCCTGTTACAATACTTAAACTCTCAATACTGATAACCTCTTTTCAGTTTTGAAACCCTTCTCTGCACCTGCATGAAAATTTAGTTGGATTAACCATGAACTAGTGCTCAATAGACCCTAATTTGCATGATACATTCTCGATATTTCATTCTCTATCCATAGCATTCACCAATTTCGATGCTGGACAAACCTACTCATGACCTTGACCGGTGTATTGGCCTGATTGCCAAATGTCGAGTGGAGAAGGTAGTCATGTTGTTTACCATATTTTAAATTCATGCATATATGTCTTACAGGTCCCCCAAACATTTTGAATCATGATTGCAACGAATTAAAATTACAAGCATTTACAACCCTATTAAATCATAATTTGATATTCGAAACTGATAGCATTTTTCAGAAACTGACAGCATTCTCAAATTTGCAATTACAGCAGAAGCTGTCAGTTCACCATTTTAAATAAAAATTATGACATTTAGAGCTTCACAAGCATTTGTAATGTTTGTTAATGAAAGAAAATGAAATTTATTTTGAAATAAAAAGTATGAACTAGAGCCAAATCCTAATTTAATTATGAAAAAGATAACTAATGGCAAAAAATGTTTAAGGAATGGGAAAAGCAAAGGCTAGACTAATAGAAAAGATATACAGAGAATAAGTAAAGGCTAAGTAAATATTAGGAACAATCCTAGAGATAACACTTGTGTTTCAATTTGTAGTAGTTAACGGCATCTCTGTTAGAAGGCCAGGGCCTGGCTTCTCACAGAGATTGCCGAGTTAAGTAGGTAGTTTAATTTATTTATGTTGTGTGGTGTTGATTTATAGTATATGTGTTTTACAGATAAGCTGCAATGTTGATAGTTGATAATTACATTTTCCTTTGGTAGTTAATGTTTGCATTATGAATAGCTATAACTGCGTGGTGTGACAGTTGACTGTGTAGGTTAGTTCCCTTATGCCAGTGTGCTAGTTATCTGTTACAGTCAAGCTCAACTCTAGTTCAATTCTGTTATTTATCTTTCTTGAAGTTTATTTGCATTAGTCAAATTATGATTGCATATGGTTTGATTTCTTACTATCATTTATAATTTCCAGAAAAGATAATCTCAGACATGATTTGGTTAATGCATTGTAGTATGATATCTTTAGGATTTAACTTCTTGCCAAAGTAAGTCTATCTTAATTCTTCTTAGATCAGTAATTACTGGAGTGATGATTGTAGGAAGGTAAATGTACTTTGAATTCTTAGATGGATAAATTAGATTAGTTTAGCCATGAGATGAGTTTGACTGAGCAGATATGTAGGATAGTTTATCTCCATTTATCCAATCAGCTACTTGAAGTGTTATGCATAGATTGTGCTAATTGCCATTGAAATAAAAGACCTACCTGGGTTGACAGTTCATATTGAGCATCTTGTGTGTTAGTTGTAATTGATTAGCATATAGGGTGACCAACATTTTGGCGCCATTGACGAGGATGGTAATTTATAGTCATAGATAGCAGTTGATTTATTGATTTCATTTTAGTATTGATTATTTGAAGCATGCATGAATACAAGAAAAACAAATCGGGAACCCCCTTCAAATACTAACAGTGCAGGTGGAAAGGTCGTGGTTGTAACAAAGGTCTGGGAAGATAGACACTTATTGACGAAATAATTGCTAGAGCTGATTCTTCTATCGGATTACCGCGGATGTCTACAGGAAGAGGAAAATATGTTCCTCCTAATCTTGAAACATCGACATCAACTGTGGAGAATGTAACGGGACCTTCAACTCCCGCTCCAAATAAGAAACCTTTTGAAGGAAAAGGAAGTGTTGTGGGTGCACCAGGAAGGGAGGAGATCTATCATATTAACGGGAATAGAGTCACTAAAGAAGTGTGGTTGGAAACTCACCGAGAAGCAGAAGAAGAGAGAAGGTGAGAAGAAAAAAGGAGGAAAGCAAAAGAAGCAAGAGCAGAGGAGGAAAGAGCGAAGGAAGCATTCAGATTTTGGGCTAACATGGTTAACGAGGAACGTGAAAGAGACAATGAATGCCAGGATAACCATGAAGAGGAGGTGGAATATAATCAGCATGGTGACGTTGTTGTCACACTTGAATTCCCCATCCTTCAGACCCCAGGGGCAACACCCACGAAAAATATTTCACCCTCAGTTCTCCCAAACTTCCGTGGTAAGTCCTCTAAAGAACCCGATGAATTTATTTTTGAGTTCGACATCCTTTGTCACAGTTACAAGTACACTTTCAGTGCGCATAAATTGAAACTCTTTCCATCCACCCTGAAAGGAAATGGTCTGCACTGGTTCATGAGTTTGGGTCGTGACACCATCACTACTTGGGATAAAATGAAACAAACTTTCCTTTCTAAGTACCAAGAGTATTGTAGAACCAGAGATAGGAAGGAAGAGTTGTTTAAAATGGTTCAGAAGCAAGAAGAGAGCCTGGAAGATTTTGTTGAAAGGTTGTTGTACAGCTTCCAAAGGTCTGGTCATGCCGATATAGGGAAAGATGTACTCAAGATTATCCTACTAAGAGGAATTAAAGAAGATTTCCTATACATGTTGAATTTGCTGGGAAAAGGGGAGATTTCAAAAGAACCCTTTAACAATATCATTGATTTATGTCAAAGGTGTTCAAGGGGATCCTCTAGAACCAACAAGTGGCATAAAGAATGATATCAAGATGTCTTCACTAGGACACATAAGTTAGCTAGTAGACGAGCCACTCGAGCAGAAATAGGCAACCTTCAGGAGAATTTTAAGGTAGATATGATGAGCTCCATTTCCTCAGAATTAGATGTCTTGAGAGAAAAACAGAGGCAAGCAGTAGAAGACCTAACTCTTAGTGTATTATGTCCCAAATGCAGAAAGAAGCACCCACTGAAAAAATGTCTGCTGGACAAGGTGGAGGTATGTCAGATATGTGAATTGGATCATGACACCAAGGAATGTTGTTCATTACCCAAAGTCAAAGCAGTCTTGCAGGCATCTACTTCAGACATGGAGCAAGCTTATTTTATTGCTCAGAAGAAGCCTTGGTATCCTCAAAATCAAGGTATGAACTCGAATCCATCACCATTTTGGAACTTATTTTTGCTGCTGTCTTGTCTTTATCAAGTTATGAACTCGGATCCATCATCAGGATTTATCCCAAGTTTTGTTAACCCCTCAGTGAGTTTTCCTTCAAATTTGAACTTACCTATTGGCACTAGTATTCCTACTAGTGCTAATATCTGGGGGGGAATCTTATGTCTCAACCTCCTAAGTGTCCTTTGGATTCCTCCAATGTAGTTTTCCCTACTGGGTCAAATTTTGTGTCAACTAGTGGCCCATCCACTACCTCAAGCCAGTTACCAAGGGGCATGGCAACCAGAGCTTATCCTTCAGCCCTTAGTGCTAATGTCAGTCAATCCATACATGAAGGGGGATTTCAAAAAAATACATTACATTCAAATAATTCATTTTCCAACACAATATTACCATTCTTGGCTACTTTAAATTTACCTGACCTCTCCAGGCTAAGGAATGATTTTGTTTGTCACCAGCACGATTGGCCATCCATACTAACCAAGCCTCCATCATTTAGATCTAAACTTAGATTTAGATCTCAATCTGATCAAAGACATCTAGAAGGTACCAATTCTCAGATGTCTAGAGAGAATACAAACAAAGGAAGATCAAGACCCAACCTCAAGCAAAGACCAAAAATAAACCAAGAAAATTATACAATAAAGAATCATCCCAAGTGTGGTTGCTAATTCTGTTATGGAGAAATATTCCCTGCGAATATGTAAGACCTGCCTTGAGTGTGTTGAATACCCAAGATAGAAAGTAGGATGATATGCAAATAGTATATCCTAAATCTATCATACATTCAATACAAGAAAGGGAGGGTGATAGCATACCTTAAACCTAATGTTCATCCTTCGTAGATCCGAGTTGTTGTAGTCCCTAGATATTTTATGCTCCAGCCTCTAAACACCTGCTATCCTGCACATAAAGGAACAAAGGAAACACCTTTCTCTAACCTATCAACTATGCATGACATAATATAGATCCAATACAATGACAACTAGATCTATGATGTGCAATTGAGAAAAACACCATGAATGGGGGAAACCGGGGTATTTTTTAAGGATTATAAAAGTATACTTAAGTATAGTATTCTAGGTGATTATTTTGGATTGAAAAAAACATAAATATAGATTGGTAGGCGAATATTAAGTATGAAACATACAATTTACTACTAAAACTTGTAAATTTTGGCGAATATTATGATAAAAAAACATATTTTATGTAAATATAGGTGATATTAGAGTCTAAAAATGACCAAATAGCGAATTTATTTCTTGAAAAAATGCCCCAAAAATATCCAATTGGAGAAATTTTGCCCCTAAAAATTTCCCTGGGGGAAACCATCAACATGTATATATATAGCACACCATGAATGGGGAAACCATCAACATGTATATATATAGCAGTAGAATCAATACATCACAATGTTTACCTTGAATGAATGATGAGGGACTTTCCTTGACTCCTTGATCCAAGATCCTCCTAACCTATATCACCAAAGGTTGGACTTTCACAATGATGATGGATGAAGGAATGAAGAAAGGTCTCACTGAAATTGGGCAACATTAGTTTGCTATCTTCTCTTCTTATTTTCCTTTTTCCCTTGGAATACCTTCATTATAAAGGTGAATGGTGAAGGTATAGGGGATGAATGTGGACACCCACATTTTATCAATGTTAGCTCATAACATGTAGGATTCGACTCATGAAGATAATATCCTCACAACTTGTCAATGGTTCTAGAAAGTGTATTTTTCCAATGGAGAAAATAATGAAATTTCACAATAACTTAATAAATTATTGTTATTATTGAATAATAATAAGTTATGAAAAAATAAAAGTGTTTCAACAACTTAAAGATGGTAAAGGTTCCTAGTGATCCCAATGGGATGGTAAAAAATGGTATAACACTTGAATGTCGCCTTTAAAGCAAGACCTCTGAGATGGTGGGCTACTCATAAGCACTCTGTAACTGATTGCTTCCAGTGCAGAAGATACTTAGAAATTCAGTTTGGAGAAGGAATTCCTTATATTGGAGAAAAATACGCAGGGATTACCAGGGTACTTGTACTAATAATTTGGATACTTGTACTACAATATGGAATATAATACGCAGGAAAGAATGGGTACATATGTTCATTCATGCACTTGACACCATCCTAAGAAATTGGTATATGTCACTGGAGATACGACAATGAACTTCATAATAGGACAATTTGGCTACAAGCTTAAAAAACACATTTAATTATGAGGATGAAAGTCCTACAATAGATGTGGCTCTACAGATTATCAAGGCTAAACTTTTTGAACAAATTTTGGGGCCAGTGTCTAATCTGCCATAGTGGACTGTGACAGTAGAAAAAATGGAGTGCTACAACAACAATGGAGAACCATAGGATGATGACCCAAGAGACATTCATATCCTAGAAAGTGAAGAAATTCGTGATTTGGAAGGACCATAAATTTCATCAGACAAATTCCTTAAGCCATTAAAGATTAAAAAGGTAAATATAGGCTCTATTGAAAATCCAAACTTTGCAAATATAGGTGATTAGTGGGATGATGAAATAATTGTTGGAATATTATCACCATCATTTTTGTATTTTGCATGCCTGCATGCATCCAGTAATCAGTATGGAAGTCTCCCGACACCTATTCCTTATTTTGCAGCCCCCGGGAGCCTATTTCTGCTCAATTTTACCCCTCTTAGCCACTGATGCGCCCTTTTTTTCATCACTGGAGTACAAGTACGCCCTCTTCCACCTATTTAGGAGTTACTTAAGTTAATTAGTTGGTTAATGTCACCTACCCAAATTTCTGAACATTATTATTTATTTGCAAAAATACTTTATGTTAAATTTAATTACAAGTTTTGTAATTATGATCAGTTTTGATCATGGATGAATGTAATTATAGAATATTATTATTTAAATAAATTAATTAGGAGACAAACAATCAAGAGGGTTGCTGAATGAGTGTTCACTGACCCACTAGGAGGAATGGAAATTGTTGGAAGATATGGGACACATGGCAGCAGTTACATCACACCACTAACTATTGGTTATGGGACAACTTCCCCTAAAATAGGGAATTATCCCCCAGGTGGAGGGAGTGAGCAGGAAGCTCATTTAATGACCGAGTAACATTTGAAAAGGCCTAGGTAGCCTATAAAGGCAAATTCAAATTGGGCAGGCAGCCCTTAATCAATATTTCTGCAGAATATTTTCCTCTTGTAAATCAGGTGATTTCAAGAGAGATTCGAATAAGGGAGGTTAGTGGTGATTGAAAAATGAGTTTTGCTTACTTACTCAGGAGAAACAGAGTTGCAGGAGCAAGTCTTTTAAGATTGCTACCTATTGAAGATTTAGAAGATTACTGCTACAACAAGAAAAACTTTTAATTCTTGAATTTTCCTCCTCCTGATGGTTCAGCGAACAGGCTCGGGGGTCCTAAGACAGTATTTGACTGTTTTCAGGAGTTTGGTTGGGTGGAACAGTCTTCCTGAGTTGTTTGTTGCCCTACAAAGTTTCTTAGGTTCTTAAAGAATTTCCTAACTTATTCGCAGTAAATAATTATGTTCTCTTTATCTAGTATTATTCTGTTTAATTACTTTCGAAAAGAATCTAATTTTGGAAATGTTTAAGTATGAATGTTTAAGATTAAATATTAAATTGATAAATCAATATCCCCATTTTTCCACATGTTTTTTGGGAGCATCGTCCTCTAGTAGAGATACGCAAATTAAAATAGATTAGAAGATAGGAAAATTTTCCATTCAAATTCGATAGATAGATAGTAATTATTTATGTTTTAGTTTTTCTATTCCCAAGTTAAATAATAGTAGAAATATTCTGCATAGCATCTATGAATGTATTATAAGTATCAAAGCTTTCTGAGAAATTAAATAATGTATAATTTCTGTATTCATATCAATTTTCTGTATGAAAGAAAAATATAGAAATCATAGGTATGCATGTATCATAATAGAGTAACAATTAAATGATAGTGATCATTCCAAATAAGATTATACATAACAATCATTACCACTTTTCATATTAATTATAGATACTTGATTTCATTATCTCTGTAAAATGTTTTTCAAGGTTATTATGTTTCTGTACTAATATCTTGAATTACATGTTGTAAGCAAAAGCTTTTCACAGTCATTCCATAATTTTCAAGTTTCTACAATACACTCATACACACACCATTTCTCTTTCATTTCTTATTTTATCAATTTCATAAACTTACAGATCAAACAAAATATAGATTGAATAGAAATATTCTGTTGCTGATAAGAAATAGTTTTCTATCTCTTATTATAAACATCCTGTTAATTATCATCCTAACAAACAGTAGAAACTGTATGAAAATCACTTTGTTTATACTCACATATTCTATTGCAAAACTATTAGTGTCATTCGTATTTTATTTAGTTTTCATTTCAAACCCTAGTTAGGTTTAGTCTTCCATTTTTATCTTTGTTTTATCCAAATACAACTAAAACATGATTGTAGGGTTTAATACTATTCGTTTCCCATGTACATTTTATTGTAAACCATTTCGACATTTCACACTATTATTTATCGACATTACCAAACAAGGAATTACGACATCAACATACAGTATCCGGATAAAAAAATGAGGTATCTATACAAAAGTTTTAACATACATTGTATTACCAAAAGGTGTATTATCTTACATAGATATCAAGCCCTCGGCTCTCTTTCTTATTGTCTCAAACGATTGCCAAAAACAAGTCAAATCTCACAGAACCTCAAACATCACAAGAGAATAACCTCTAAACGAAGACGAAGCTCTCAAGAAACATTTATAATATGTTTTGAAAAACAAGGTTACATAGGGTTTATCCCAAAATTTTAATAGGAAGAAGAGCCCAAATATTCAAAATTGACGAGTTGTATCTCCAGTCGACAAACATCAAAGTTTGCAAAATATAGCACCCAAGTATCACTGACAAATAAAAGTGTTTTGAAGATTCCCCCAACCGTCTTCAATGACAAAGCCACGGCATTGACAAAGAGCACTATGAGGGTATGGAAGACCCGAAGCTTACCGGTGTAAGAGTGCATGATTTTTGCTTTCGCCTTACCCTAGCTAGACGTTCTTTTTATACCCTACAACTGACAAACATTAAGCTCGGAGTTAGTTATCTGATGCATTATAAATTGAAATTTTGAAATGCAAATACCCTTTTCTAAAAGAAAAGCTTACCTTCATAGCTTTGACGATAATATTGTCACGAACGACACCAGGGAGTTATTATCCTCGCCCAAACTCTCTGCTTTCTTTCATTTCACTCTTTCTTGTCTCATAAATTATAAAGCTTAAAACTATAACGTTTCGAACCAGAGAATCTAACCCTTCAAAACCATATCATTATCACAGTAAGAAAACCTGTAACATCAACTTCTTTCGAAGGTATCGAGGTCGAAACCTCTCCCATGGCTTCTACCAAAAATCCGGCAGCCTGTCGGCCACCCCAGCCGAAACAATAGCATAATAAACTACGTTTTCCAAGTTCTTAAACCAAAACAACGATGAGGGTAGGGTTACGAATCTAATGGCCCAAATTCATCACCATTGACGGTCTCCACATTTCCATCAAACTTATCTTTTGTACAAATGACGTCAATAATAAATTCCCAACCTACCTTACAAGTTGACGATGCCACCATGGCACACAGTGGAGTATGCACAACCTACGCGTGGTGCATTATGCTTACACATTGACAAGTGTAGAGGCATTCATGTCTACATGGATCAATGGACATCCAACTCGGCAGGGATATGGAACCAAGCTTTTAATGCAAGATCAATGCATGATCTCTACCATAGCTCGAGACCGGCGCCATTTATTGAACCAGCAACCTGTCAAGTTTCAAATTAAATGCCTGTCATCATTCTCGATGTGACTTTAAACCCTGCATTGTTCATGTTAATATAACATTTTAAATTCGACATAGTATTAGTAATGATATGCAAAGATTTCATTATATTGCTTGCCCTATATTATTATCGTTTCGACATAATACAATGTGATAACAATTGCAAACTATTTATATAGTTTAGTGATAAATCTAATGTTTGCATTTTATTGCAATGAGTTTCGATATGAATATATAATGTTGATAATAAACCAAGAATTGATATAGTCACACCACTATATACATAGGACTTTGAATATATCACGATATGGGATAATAGTTAAATAGTTCAAGTCTTATTTTGCAAAATAGTTAATCTATGTGTTGCAATTGTTTTATATCCAATTGCTACAAATGTCTAGTCTTTGGGAAAGACTATTTTTGCTTACATAAGACCTAAATAATTATAGTAGTGAATATGAATGGTTAACCATAAGACTTATATAGTTAATCAATAGTGTTGTATAAAACTCACATATATATTTATGTTATCACATATAGTTTGGTAATTTGGAACAATAAGTTCTCCAGTTTCCTATCCACTTTATTCATGCAATACAATGGTATTGTACCAACTTGGTACTATACCAACTTGGTTCTACTAGTTAAATTGCCGACAACAAGACAGCTAATACAATGATGATGACAACCAGCTAGCACAATGACGACAACAGAACTAGCTAGTATAATGACGACTACAGTGATGATGTTTACTTTGGTTGATACAAGATGAACCTTGGAAAGTTGAAGAGTAAGCATGTGAATCGTACGTGTATGCTTTTACGATGGCAACAGTCTCTAATTATTCTATTTTATTTTCAAACAATGAAGTTGAACTCATGCGAACTGGAATTTATTGCAATCATGAAACTGCTTACCTGTCATCTGCATGTAAGGCAAGTCAAATTTTTTAGCATTGCAGCTAAGTAAGCTTCGGGGTCCCTCATAGGACTACCTTGGATAGCAAACAAGCAAACTATCAATATCGTCTCAAATAAAAGGTACCATGTCATATGATTAACCAGACATTTCATTATTACATCAATCATACATATCGTTGCATTTGAAACGTGTAGCATCAAAAGTCTAATCTATTCATGCATTTAACTATCTTAATGATAGTTGTTACAAATGTAATTAAGTTGTCGCTGTCACTTTAGTTATAATATAATTTTATTTATGTTTAGTACAACAACGGTTTAGTTAACGTTGTTACATTTAGTAATTATTATTTCCGCAATTATAAATTCTCCTAAATTAAGCTAATTGTTGCAATTTACAAAAATTTTAAATTTTTATGAAAATATGGGATGTTACATGTGGTATCAGAGCACAGATTCAAACTCTAGGCCTGAATGAGGTCCAAAACACGCAGTAGAAATTTTTATATACAGCAGAAAATTATACTAACTTGAAAATTTTATTATTATGCTATGTTCAGAAATTATTTTCAATTACATGTATGGAGAACTCAACTAAACATTTAAGTGACAGATTTCAGCCTAACAATCATAGTTCAGGACAACACTATGTAGAGGAAGGTCACGGAGAAATAATAACAGTTTGATGGAACTATTACGTGCCTTTCAAGATTTAAAAGCAGAAATCAGATCTGTGAAACTAGATAATGAAAGGATTCTGCAAGCACAAGAACAACTTAATCAAGTGCTTTTTGAACACAACCAAACAGACGAACAAGAGAAAAATAATGAGGATATTTCCAAAGTTGAGGACATGCCTCACATTGATAAAAATCAGAACATCAAAATCAGTGAAGTAAAAGATAGCTCAACCTTATCTGGAGATGCTATTGCAGAATGCAAAAAGAATCGTAATTACACCAGTGACAGTAGTGAAGAAGATTCCAAACCAAGAAGGAAAAATAAAAAAAAATATGAGTAGATTTCTAGAGAATTCAAGAAGATAAGACATCCAACTTTCAATGGAGAAACTGAGAAAGGTGAGATAGTTGAAGCTTGGCTGTCAAGGATGAAAAAATACTTCCATATCTACAACTATTCAGAGTTCTTAAAATAAAAAATGGCTATATATAACTTAACCGGAAAAGCGAATATCTGGTGGCAAGATGTCAAAAGGGTAAAGGGCATCAAGGATAAAGATGTAAGATGGAGTGCTTTCAAATGATATTTCAGAAAGAAGTATCTATCTGAACAGTACTATGTAGAAAAATCTAAAGAATTTTACGATTTGAAGTTGAGAGGTATGAACATGAAGGAACTGAACAGTAAGTTTCTGAACTTACTGAGATATGTACCCTACTTCATAGAAGAAAAACCAAAAATTCAAAGGTACTTAAGTTGTTTACCTTTCATCATTAAAGACATAATTGAGTATGACAGTCCTAAAACATTAGAGGAGGCTATGAGGAAGGAAGTTTTCTGTTATGATACAAATCGGAAGAGAGAGGGTATGTCTAATTGAAAAAAATCATAATCCCAACAATTTTGAACAGAAGAAGAAAAATTTCAGATTCAGTGGGAATTTCGGATTCCAAAGGAAGAATTTTTAGAATCAAAATTCCAAAGAGAATAATTCAAGAAATAATTCACAGCAGAATTCTACAGCACCCAAAAATGCACCTAATACTGCCAAGACCAGTGAGCCAAAGGTACATATTAAATGTTTTGAATGTCAAGGACCCCATTACGCATCAGAATGTCCCGTAAGGGAATGGAAGACAAACAACATCAACTCTATATAGAATGAACCTACTGTTGGAGAGGTAGCAAGGGAGATGCCAAGAATTAACGCAGCACTTGACAACAGGAAAGCAGATCATCAAATCTCCATGGTAGAGATTGAAGGTATGATACATGACCATCCTATTATTGTTTTAATTGACCCAGGTGCTAGTCTAAGTTATATATCACCAGATGTTGTAGAAAGTCTTAAACTGAAAACTGAAAAGTTTAATAAATCATGGCTAGTTAGACTAGCAACTAGAACAAAGAGGAAAGTTTCAGATTTTATAGAGAACTTTGTTTTATCCATGAACCATTTGCAAACACAAATCAAGCTAAATATTTTACCTTTAGGATCATATGATATTATAGTTGGGATGGACTGGTTAGAAGCCCATCATATCATCCTAGACTATTACGGAAAAAATTTTTACATGCTTAAATGATGAAGGGAAAACTATAAAAATAAAAGACATTCCAAGGAAGGTAACCCTTAGACAAATTTCAGTCATGCAAGTTAAGAGAGCTGTTAGGAAGGGATGCCAAATGTTTGCAGTAAACGTGATAAATGATGAGACTATGGATAAAGGAAGGTCATTTCTTTTATTACTCAACAAGAAGGGGGGGTTTTACATCTGCAACCAATTGTTGCGTTCTTCAACTTCCAACATTCCAAGCCCTTCTAGCTATCTAGAACCATTTACTTATTTGATTAAGGATTACCATTACAACTCCATGGATCTAGACCATTATATATAAAGGAACTATACAGCTGCATGCTATCATAACAAAAACCATTGGCTTTATTATAAAAAAGGAGTATAATATGCATCATTCTTGCATTCAAAACGGAAGTCTAATTCGTAAATAAATCTATTGGCTCAAATACATAATAAGCATTATTCTGGCATTCAAATCGGAAGTTTAATTCATAACTAATATCACTTCGCATTTCCTCCTTAAATGCAAACCATAAAACGGGTTACAGAAAATAAGAGCAACTAGACCAGATCGGCTTGAGAGCTATCCGTCCCTACCATCCATATCTTAATTAATATGCAATATGTAAAAACTATGCTTTCAGATCTGAAGGAGGATGTGCAAAGAAATAAACCTCACTGACAGATCAAAAACAAATCTACGATCGAGGTTTAGATCTGGTCTATAGTAATAAATACAAGACACTCTGTTAGGTGTAATAAATATAAGACACTCTATGAGATCGGGTCCATCGATACCAGTACAAGTTTACTAAGGCTGCAGGAAATATATATATATATTTATATAGGCTGCTAGATCTGGCTGGATTTTCAAACGAAAATGCGGTGGCAATAGAGGTATGCAGGGATGAAACATGGTATCTTATAGGCATATCAAATGATCTCCATTTTCTCGTTTAATCGAGGTCGTCTCCTTCATTCGCTGTAGAGATTAATAAAATAAAACAAGGTGTAAAATGCAAGCACCCAGGTAGATTATCTTGCAGCTTGCGAAATAAAAATCAACACATCTATAGGTTTAATGCTTGATCAACCAGAAGATCCGAGAGTAGGGTTAAAAAGGCAGCGTCTACAGTTCAACGCTGGATCCACAATACGATCTGAGAGTAGGTTTATCAAGAAAAGCATCTACAGTTTGCTTGATCAGTACTACGATCTGAGAGTAGGATTAACAAGAAATGCATCTATGGTTTGCTTGATCAATACTACAATGTGAGAGTAGGATTAACAAGAAATGCATATACGATTCGCTCGATCAATATTACGATCTGAACAAGAAATGCATCTACAGGTTCAACGCTGGATCCACAATACAATCTGAGAGCAGGTTTAACAAGAAAAGCATCTACGGTTTGCTTGATCAGTACTACGATCTGAGAGTAGGATTAACAAGAAATACATCTATGGTTTGCTTGATCAATACTACAATCTGAGAGTAGGATTAACAAGAAATGCATATATGATTCGCTCGATCAATATTATGATCTAAACTTACTTACTGCGCAAATCCAATAAATCAAGGAGAGAAACTAAACTTACCTTCTGCGCAAATCCAATAAATCAAGGAGAGAAACTAAACTTACCTTCTGCGCAAATCCAATAGATCCAACCAGAAAAGCTGAACTTACTTACTCTCATACATCAAATCCCCGATCTCCATCGCCGATATTACAAATTTGCATTTCTGTTCTGAACTCTCAGGATCATCCGCAGGTCGCTATCCTTTTTTTTTCCCCCCTCCTAGAAGGGAGAACCAATCCTCCCTATGAAAGATCTCGTAGGGAGTCGTGGCTCCTCATACGAGACAAGTGGTGCAATCGAGAGGTTTTCGTACCACCACTAAGGAGACCAGCATTAGATACTATCTCTCAGTTCAATTTAACCACCTTCAACAAGTGGCAACTGCGTTTCCTAGGGAAGAGGTAGGTGGCGGTAAAATAGTCTTGAGTGTTTAAAGCTCCACTTCTTTTAAATGAAGTAGGTGGGTAGTTTCCATCGATGTACATGCCATTTTGAAAAATCGTCAATATATATATAGACATAAATACCCATCTAATATCATTAATAGTTAACACAACTATTGTTAAACTTTCACATATGTATAACACATATATAATATACTCAATATCCGCCTAATATCATTAATAGTTTAACACAACTATTTGTTGGACTTAATAGTTATCACAACTATTTACAATCACACAAGTATTAACATTAGTTAATTCTATATTATATATATATTTTAGGTGATGTCTACTTGATGTCCCTGTTCTTATTAGACTCCCAGTGGTAATTATATTTCCACTCACTAAGTGGGTCCTAGGTGTCCAATTTGACTAGTCGTTACTTGAGTATTAGCTTTAATCACGACTTCTTTAATTGGAGCAGTATGCGAGGCTTTACACCTTATGCATGTAGTGTTAGAAATTAAGCCTTTACGACTGTAGGTATAGTTTTATGGCAATTGATAGGTTGTCGGAGATAACTATTAGCGTGCGACGAATAGTCGATACCCTCATCCTAGGGTCATGACTTCCTCACTTAAGCTATACGTTACCGTCTCTATAGTTATCGTAGCATTGGAATGACCCTCTTCATTATTCGTCTTCCACTTAGTGGTCAGGCTCACCCCCTAGTGTTTTCATTTTCCATGCCGTTATGGTTGCATTAAGATCTCCTAGTCTATTAATCAATTATAACAACTTGAGAATACACAATCATAACACAAGATTCTCTGGTGGGGCCTTGGCCTTGAGCTCCTCACCAGAGACCATTAAATAGTTACAATTACATTTACAAGAATTATGGGGATCTAAACAGTGGGATGTTACATCCTTTCCCCCTTAAGAAAAACACCGTCCTCGGTGTTCGCATTCTTTAAGAATATCCTTCGGCTCTTGAGTTCTTCATTGCACATATCACTTGCAATATATGGAATAAATCTAGCGCTCCATGATTGTATACTGTTGACTAAATCAACAAACAGCATTCACTTGATCCAGAAAATTCTTGCCTAACACCTTAGTGCTCACGCAGCAATCCTTTTTCTCATGCCTTGCCTAACACCTTAGTGATCATGCAGCAACCATTTCTCACATGTTTTTCCTAACACCTTAGTGCTCATGCAACAAACATTTCTTTCATGTTTTTCCTAACACCTTAGTGCTCATGCATCAAATATTTCATTCATGTCTTGCCTAACACCTTAGTGCTCACATAGCAAACATTTATTTCATGCATACTAAGCAGCGTCCTGCCTCCCACATATACATTTTCTTATAGCTTGCCTAGGTCTTACAGCCAGCCAATTCTCCAAGAATCCTAGTGGTTGTTCAATCCCTCATTTTAGGGAGTATTTCAATGCCATTACAACACTCTTTACACAATTCCCCTCAAGCCTTCTCGCTTGAGTCCTGGAATTTATTTTCCCCAAGCTGCCTTGCTTGAGTCTAGAAAAATCTCTTTCAATTTAATCCATTTATTTCGTCATATACATTTTGTAACCATACGATTACTCTGACCCATTTGGGCCTAGATCTTTATTCAATCAATAATTATCAAACTTAACGAATAAATAACAGTTACGATGTGGATCTTAAATCCTCACCCCCTTACTTTACCATGCATAACATTTATGCTCTTATCTTTCCACAGGTTCCACAGAATTTTGACCATATGCCTCATTCATCTGTTAACAACAAAATAAAATATTTGTACGGAGATCTTTTTCTATGCATAAAATAAAGGAAATATAAGAAACTCATCCTCCACATTGTACTATCCATACTTGATCAAAACATTCTCTTCTTACTAAGCTTTTGTGAGTGGAAAACAAGCTGGTATGTACCTTGTTTGAACTATCAAGTACATTTATCATCCATCTCAAAAATAATCAAACTAAAAACTATGATTGATCAAAACGATAAGAATAATTATCTTAGAAGGAGAATTTCCATGATCATATGTTCTACTTCGAAGTAATGCATTCCTCTTCATACTAACCTCGGTAATAACCTGTACCTGGAATATGCCACCAAAACACATTGCGCCACATCATCATAAATTAGCATAATCAAATTGCAAAATAATTCATAGCGAATATTAAGAACCGGTGAGAGTTATTTCATTGGTGACTTCCTTCCTCCTTACGAAATCCGGAGACTAGGGTTAAACCCTAGATTGTCAAGTCTCTCAATTTATTTGGAAGGATGGTATGTCTCCCTAATTCTCATTCGAATCCTATTTAGATATACCACTTTTGTATGCACTAACATCAATACATTGTTTTACATATATATGTATGTACTTGCACACGTTTATAACATTAACTTCCTACCTTTCGTTTGCACCTACATGCAAGGTTACAAGCGTGCTTCAATGTCACACAAAAATATTATGATTTCTTCAAAATTAGAGAATATTCATGCTTTAGTTACATGCTTTATTCCCATTGGATCTTCCTGCAACATCTACTTTACAGCATTCATCATTTAAGGATCAGTAGCATTTCACGAATTTACAAACTTGCTTGCGAAAGTAACTGGTTCACGACCATCCCAATTTTCTCAAATCTTAAGGACCTTTAAACATGTCTTAAATCCTACTTAATGGATCTTTTACAAATATAGGATGCTTAGATTGTTCATCTAAATTATAAAAGTTATTCCTTGTAGCAACATAAAGACGTCGGAAATTACTGCATTCTACTAACTTGTAAGAGTATTTTATGTTGGTTCTAGGTTTCCAATACTCGTATTCGTATCACACAGCATACTTTTGTTTTCCGTCTACACATTTAATACGTGAACCACTATAATTTTATCCCTTAACAAAATAATCATTTTGACAAATATATATAATTGTGTACAGATAGCAAGTCATCATAAATCTTGGAAAGAAACATGTACTCATGCATTTTTATCATATGCAACATAACAACTAATCAGAATGCACCTGAATGTATATTTAACTTCTTAGCGATAAATGATAACCTATACTTCCTAGTTGATACTTTAAGAACAAAATCTTAATGTCAACAAAATGATGCTTCCTTCATTACAAAAGGTATTAACTATCTCAGTTACAGTTTCCTATATTACCACTATGTTAATGTTCATATGTCACAATGCTTTAACAAAACCCTTTTTCACATATGAATATATTTTCTCCTATTTTCACATATTGTCTTCATGCGCAATGTATCAACATACATGCAATAATAAAACATCCTCATTTGTGTAGTATTGATTTACTTAAATGCCAGGGTAGGAAGACCATTGCTCGATAATATTTTTGCAATTTGGTATAATTTAGTTAATTACTCAAGCAGACTTTCAGTCACATCCGTATCCTATTCTTCGTCAATATAACTACACATATATTTAGTCCCTGCTAACAAGAGGTCTATTCTTCTATAGTGGTATACCCAATTTAGTTTTGAGAACCAAGGGTTAAGGTTATTTACCCACCCTTTCAACTAACCACATTTAGCTAATTATGCAACATAATAAACATTCTTTGAGGCATCCCTATCAAGGAAATATTCATAAGTAGCACATGAATAGTAAGTATATGCACAACCCTAGTCTATCAAGCTACATAAGTAGTGGGAAAATATACTTTGTACCTAGATCTCTTTGGTGAGTTTTAAAACATAATGCTTCGGCAAGAGAAACTTACTTTCAATCAACCCACGGACACCTTATCGGTTAACTGAAGGTGGATTTGTTTAGTTGCGTCTGATAGGCATAATACCTTCCTTGGTTCAACCAACCTTATATTTCTCTTCCTCTTGCTGAGCCCAACTAAGCCCAAGTGTTTGCAACCTGTGCTCTGATATCATATGTAACATCTCCAAGATTTGCGAATTAGTATTTCGGTGAAAATTAAAATTTCTTCCCTTACAGATGTTCACAATAAAACATTATAAGAAAATAGCCAACATGTAATTAATCCTTGTGCATACACTTGACATTCTTATAAAAGTCAATTTACTTCTGTTATTAAGTATTACCATTGCAGTTCCTTGGGTCTCCCTTCAACCATACATTTAATCTCATGACATCAAGGAATTCCCATAACGAATACATATCAACCACAATAGCACACATACACATAAGAAGAGAACAATTTCAGGTGGTTCACCCCTATTGGGCTACGTCCACAAAGGAAGGTCATTTCTTTTATTACTCAACAAGAAGGGGGGGTTTTACATCTGCAACCAATTGTTGCGTTCTTCAACTTCCAACATTCCAAGCCCTTCTAGATATCTAGAACCATTTACTTATTTGATTAAGGATTACCATTACAACTCCATGGATCTCTTTTGAGACCATTATATATAAAGGAACTATATAGCTGCATGCTATCATAACAAAAATCATTGGCTTTATTATAACAAAGGAGTATAATATGCATCATTCTTGCATTCAAAACGGAATTCTAATTCGTAAATAAATCTCTTGGCTTAAATACATAATAAGCATTATTCTGGAATTCAAATCGGAAGTTTAATTGATAACTAATATCAGTTCGCATTTCCTCCTTAAATGCAAACCATAAAACGGGTTACAAAAAATAAGAGCAACTAGACTAGATCGGCTTGAGAGCTATCCGTCCCTACCATCCATATCTTAATTAATATGCAATATGTAAAAACTATGCTTTCAGATCTGAAGGAGGATGTGCAAAGAAATACACCTCACTGACAGATCAAAAACAAATCTATGACCAAGGTTTAGATCTGGTCTATAGTAATAAATACAAGACACTCTGTTAGGTGTAATAAATATAAGACACTTTGTGAGATCGGGTCCATCGATACCAGTACAAGTTTACTAAGGCTGCAGAAAAAAATATATATATATTTATATAGGCTGCTAGATATGGCTGGATTTTCAAACGAAAATGCGGTGGCAATAGAGGTATGCAGGGATGAAACATGGTATCTTACACGCATATCAAATGATCTCCGTTTTCTCGTTTAATCGAGGTCGTCTCCTTCATTCGCTGTAGAGATTAATAAAATAAAACAAGGTGTAAAAGGCAAGCACCCAGGTAGATTATCTTGTAGCTTGCGAAATAAAAATCAACACATCTACAGGTTCAATGCTTGATCAACAAGACGATCTGAGAGTAGGGTTAAAAAGGCAGCATCTACAGTTCAACGCTGGATCAACAATACGATCTGAGAGCAGGTTTAACAAGAAAAGCATCTACGGTTTGCTTGATCAGTACTACGATCTGAGAGTAGGATTAATAAGAAATGCATCTATGGTTTGCTTGATCAATACTACAATCTGAGAGTAGGATTAACAAGAAATGCATATACGATTCGCTCGATCAATATTATGATCTGAACAAGAAATGCATCTATGGGTTCAACGCTGGATCCACAATACGATCTGAGAGCAGGTTTAACAAGAAAAGCATCTACGGTTTGCTTGATCAGTACTACGATCTGAGAGTAGGATTAACAAGAAATGCATCTATGGTTTGCTTGATCAATACTACAATCTGAGAGTAGGATTAACAAGAAATGCATATACGATTCGCTCAATCAATATTACGATCTGAACTTACTTACTGCACAAATCCAATAAATCAAGGCGAGAAACTAAACTTACCTTCTGCGCAAATCCAATAGATCCAACCAGAAAAGATGAACTTACTTACTCTCATACATCAAATCCCCGATCTCCATCGCCGATATTACAAATTTGTATTTCTGTTCTGAACTCTCAGGATCATCCGCAGGTTGCTATCCTTTTTTTTTCCCCTCTCCCAGAAGGGAGAACCAATCCTCCCTATGAAAGATCTCGTAGGGAGTCGTGGCTCCTCATACGAGACAAGTGGCGCAATCGAGAGGTTTTTGTACCACCATTAAGGAGACCACCATTAGATACTATCTCTCAGTTCAATTTAACCACCTTCAACAAGTGGCAACTGCGTTTCCTAGGGAGGAGGTAGGTGGCGGCAAAATAGTCTTGAGTGTTTAAAGCTCCACTTCTTTTAAATGAAGTAGGGGGGTAGTTTCCATCGATGTACATGCTATTTTGAAAAATCGTCAATATATATATAGACATAAATACCCATCTAATATCATTAATAGTTAACACAACTATTGTTAAACTTTCACATATGTATAACACATATATAATATACTCAATATCCGCCTAATATCATTAATAGTTTAACACAACTATTTGTTGGACTTAATAGTTATCACAACTATTTACAATCACACAAGTATTAACATTAGTTAATTCTATCTTATATATATATATATACAATTATGTATATATTTTAGGTGATGTCTACTTGATGTCCCTGTTCTTATTAGACTCCCAGTGGTAATTATATTTCCACTCACTAAGTGGGTCCTAGGTGTCCAATTTGACTAGTCGTTACTTGAGTATTAGCTTTAATCACGACTTCTTTAATTGGAGCAGTATGCGAGGCTTTACACCTTATGCATGTAGTGTTAGAAATTAAGCCTTTACGACTGTAGGTATAGTTTTATGGCAATTGATAGGTTGTCGGAGATAACTATTAGCGTGCGACGAATAGTCGATACCCTCTTCCTAGGGTCATGACTTCCTCACTTAAGCTATACGTTACTTTCTCTATAGTTATCGTAGCATTGGAATGACCCTCTTCATTATTCGTCTTCCACTTAGTGGTCAGGCTCACCCCCTGGTGTTTTCATTTTCCATGCCGTTATAATTGCATTAAGATCTCCTAGTCTATTAATCAATTATAACAACTTGAGAATACACAATCATACCACAAGATTCTCTGGTGGGGCCTTGGCCTTGAGCTCCTCACCAGAGACCATTACATAGTTACAATTACATTTACAAGAATTATGGAAATCTAAACAGTGGGATGTTACAATTTGGAGATCTTTTTGTTGAGTTTTACTCCAGCGCCCTCTTCCTGCTACATAGAAAGAGTAGAAGCAAGTTAAGTTTGCATGTTTAACTCTATGGTTGTAAGAGCTCTTGTGCTCCCTCAAATAAAGGTTGAGTCATGATTTAGCAACTAAAGTGTAAATAAAGTGTTTCTTGTGTCATCCGTCTATTGGTTGAAATGTTCAAGACTAGTTGTGGCTTCTGTAAATAGAAGAAAGTGTTGTATCCCATGGAAGAAGTTGATTCTATGTTTGTGTTCCCTCAGATAGAGGTTGATCAGTGGAAAGGAAGACATTCTTACTGGTTGAGATCTCCCATATAGTTTAATGGTAGAGCAGTTTGAATTCCACTGTTTTGGAAGTTTGTTTGGTTGGAGTTGAAGCCCTTATGCATGAAAGAGGACCAGGAGACCGTATCCAAGTAAATTTTAGTTTAAAGTCTGTGAAAGTATTTATTTGAAGACATAGACATCGGGAAAAACATAAGGCTTAAATGAATGAAGAAGAATGTTGTTATTGCAAAAGAAGTTGGTTTTTCCATAGCAGATATATTAGGAGAAGTCACTGAGGAACCTACTGAAGTAGAGGAATTTAAAGACAAGGAAGAGGATACTGAATCAAATGAAGTTCAAGAGAAGTTAGAATAGGCATGGAGAAGCATGTATTATCCACCGCCATATTTTTCAGGTATAACATATGAATCTTGGTAAGTTAATATGAAAAATTTCTTGTACTCTAGAGTTTTATGGGATTTTGTTAAGGATGGAGTTAAGAAACCCCGGGATGAGGAAAGGGATGCATTTTCCTTGTACTACATCCAAAAAGCTCTGGATGATAATATTTTTCAGGTAATCGATGAAGCAAACACAGCTAGAGAAGCCTGGGAAAGTTTGAAGAGAAAGTTTGATGTAAGGGGGAGATATATGGTTGAGTCACATCTTGTTAAAATTTCAACAGAAAAATTTGGAGAAGCAACAAAAGATAGTCAAATTATTTGTGAATCTCACAGTTGTGTTGATATATCAAATGATGAAAATGGTGTTGAAGCTAAAGAAGAAGAAGCAGTTAATGTATCTCCTATAGCAGTAGTAGAATTTGAAGAATTTGAAATTGCTATTGATAAATATGTTGATGTAGTTGCAAATTTAGAAGTCATTGAAGTGAATTGTGAAAATTATGGAATGGTTAACATGTAGAATGCTGATAAAAATGATAAATTTCTCATGTGTGAGGACAACAATGAAGAATTTGCACAAGAAGAGTTCTTAAAAGACATGCCCATGAAGGCATTTAAATCACAGATTGAATTTGAAGTTTGTAGACATGTAGGTACAATGAATCTAGAATACAACTCTACATGTGTTGCAGAAGTCAAAGACAAAGATGGGCTTGACGTAAACTACATTAGTCATGTTGCAGAAAATTAAGAATGCTCCTTTCATACACTTGATACACATGATAAAGAAAGTAGTGATGACAACTTTGTTTGTGAGAAATACATTCATTAAAATGGTGTATCTGACGATCAGAAAAGTATTTGTGATGCTTTTGAAAAAGAATATGCAGTGATATTAAATAGTGTAGATAAGGATAGAAAAGAGAATGATATTTTTTCTAATAATTTGTTTGGTAGTGATTGTGCATGTGCAAAGGAAGAAAATGATGAAGTCTCGGCTTGTAAGTCAAATATTGAAGCTGAAGTGACTGCTAGTGTAGTAGTTTGTTCTTTGAATATTCCAATGATGTATGTTGCTAATGAAATCTATGAAGAAGGTGCCAATGAAGCACCCACTATCTGTGAAACTTCCAATGGAGAAGTAATGTTCAATGGTGATCATGATGATGGAATAAAGACTTCCATATCAACAGAATTTGAGGCAACATAAGAAGCTAAGAATGATAAAGTGCACTGTGTTGAAGTGCTTGAACTTGTTTGTGATTTTTTTGAAAATATTAATGATTTTAATTTTGTTGAAGAATTTGATAATATTGTTGAAGAATGCACAGAAGTTACAGTGGTTGGAACATAAGGAATCTATAATGATGCTGAAAATAAAAAGGTTGTTGATTTGGTGATTGTAAAAGCAGTGATAGAAAAAGAGTTGCATAATGATAGCGCTCAAGATGTTGTATATTTTGCTGCAGAGAGAGCAGTTGAAATAGAGAATGATGTCCTTGAAGAAGAATTGAAATTTTTGGAAGAATGGCTTGAAAATCCAAGATATGATGATAAAGATGATATTCTTGTTTTAGAAGCAGAAATGAAGAAATTTGATTTCCTTGTTGCAGCAATAGAGGCAAATTTGAATGAAGAGATAGTGACAACTCTCAGAGAAGAAAAAAATGAAAAGAACCGATATGGTTCACATTATGATAATTTATATAATTCTAAAAAAATGTTTGAGTGTGTAGGTGAGAAACCAATCAAATATGAAAAAAAATCCACTAAAGATGATGATGAATTTGAGTTGAATGAATAAAATTGCAACAAAGATAAACTTGTTGAAAAATCAGTTGAAAAGATATCCATATCATGGAGTCCTGAAGAAATCAGGCATTATTATCAATTACTGTGTTTACATAATGACATTGAAGAGATTACTCTTGTTAAAGTCAAAGATAGCTTGTGGGAGTTTTGTATGCCCACGCTATAGTATTTAGAGAAGAAGATTTGGATTGGAGTCCTTGGCATACAGGACATTAAAAATTTGAATGATGGTACCAAATTGAAAAAACATTTGTAGCTGAAGATGATCATAATAGATTTGGGGAATCAAAGAAAACATTGAAGGTAAAGAAGAAAGTGAAGATGAAGAATCAAATGTATTATTGGTATAAAGTTTGGCATTATAAGCCAAGTAATGATGAAGCTGAAGCTAAGAATGATGTAATTGAAATTATGAATAATGATTTGTTTGCAAATTCCAATAAGGTTGAATGAAATGGTCTTAGTGATGAAGTAAAGGATGAAATATTATATTTTGAACAACCAATTGAAGTTGAGAAGAACAAGTATTGTGGAGCTATTAAGCAAAAGGAGTCCATATTATTAAGATCCAAAGTCAAAATGGAGAGATGGTTGAATATCAAGGTGAAGATGAAGATCCAATGTCAAAATGGAGAGATGGTTGAATATCAAGGTGAAGGTGAGTGCATATTATTAAGATCCAAAGAGATGAAGAAGATCAAGGTGAAGATGAAGATAAAACATAAAACAAAGTTTACATATTTTAAAGTTTAGAGTCGAAAGAAAAAGAAAAGTTGCACTAGTATGTTGCAACGAAGAATGTGAACCAAATTTTTGAGTTGTTTTGATAATGATGTAAGTCTTGTTGATATTTATACCAACAGGAACTATAGTTCAAATATTTTTGTGTTATGCGTGTAAAGCTGTAGCTATTTGTGTCTGAGTCTGATGTATTTTTGGGTGAAGTAATTAAGGGGGGGAATGTTGGCAACGATTAATTACTTCACCGCTACAAAGTCTGAAAATACAATCACGGCCCTATTCAGTGCCACCAAAATGATGAAGAGTCAACCAATGCCACATCATTTTGATTTTGTCATGTTGTTCAAGTTTCAAAGGGTCAGTGCATCACATCGAATGATTATTGGCGCTGAGTATTACATTGGTTTTTGAAGAGGTGTTTTTTGAAGAGGCATCCACTGACATGTTCCAGCTGATCAAATATTAAAGGGGCAGCATGTTTCTGCATATTTTTGAAGGGGCATCCATCGTTCCTATTGTAGTTCATGAAAGGGAAGAGTATCCACAAAAATTATGAACAATCAATTTTGGTTTTGATGCAGTCAAATATAAATCTAATTAATGGGACCGATTGATCTCATGGTGTATATATACCTATGTAATTCTGATTTAGAAGCATGGTGAGGAATACAAATTCTAAGTTGAATGGAAAACAAAGTTTCAATTCTATAATTTTGTTGCTTTGTTCCTCTTTTTCTTTATGAGCTTGTAAACTCATTGTTGAATGTTTAAGTGATGATTTTGTTATAGCATTATAATTTTCTGAGTATGTATGATTGACAGTAGAGGTGATTAATTAACTTAACTATTGAAACAGAGTATTTACTCTGTAATTTTATGATGCTCTATTTTACGATTTGTAAGCTCGTTGTGGAATATTTAGTTTTGTTGTAGCAGGTTAGATTTCTGATTTTGATGGAACAGAGTGTGCTAAGTGATGTTGTTACTGTTTTCAACACTCCATTGTCTTTCCACAATAGTTTTAGAGAAAGGGAGAGGTGTGATAGAATTGTATCCCTGTCCATGAGTTTGTGTATGAGCTGAAGCTCACTTCCGTTGTGCCTAAATCTCCTTCAATCTGAACAAAACAAAGAAAGGGAAAGGAGGGCGTAATCCCATTTCCTTCTGCTTACACAGAGTTCAAACTAGACTCCATGAGAAGGGTGCAGGATTGGATTCGTGTTTGCAGGTAATGTGTACATTGTTTTAGTCTTTATTTTCCAAGTTTTAGAAGATGAGCAAAGCCCGTGAAGGCACAGCCCAGGCCCAAGTCATTAGATTTATAAATGTACAATTTTTAAATCAGTTCTAATGCTATTTTATTGCCAATGATAAGGGCACAAACCCTTGAGGTTCTGCTTGACACTATATGTATATACCCATATACTTGAAAAGAAGTCAATGAGGAAGCTTCTGCATAATCTTGCAATTATTCCTTAGGTTGTTAGATGGATGGAGGAAGGGCGCAGACCTAGAATATTCCATTAAGGAAAAACTATCAATAGATTTTTTTTTACGTGTTTTTGTAAGTAATATGTAACGAAAAAAATAGTATGAAACAAATATGGGAATAGGTTTGTTATAAATTAAAAAAACATATCTTTAAAAATATATAATACATGTATTTTTAATGTTCATTAAAAACAAATTGAAATATAAATCTTAAAACGAAAACTAATAATGCATTTATAAACTTAATTATAAAAATATTAAATAATTAAAATACACAAAACAAATTATAAAACAATAAAACAAATTTCTAATTTTATATTCCATAAAATATCACCCTAACTAAAATTTAATATATAATATTATAACTAGTTACTAAACTTTGTATTTATATTATAAAATAAATCTAATATAAACACTAATATAATATTTATAACAAAATTCTAAAACAAAATATATTAACTAAATTCTAAAACAAAATATATATGATAAAGTTTAAAGCTTTAAACTTTCTAAATGTAAAACAAACCTTAACACTAACCTGACACACTGGGACCAAATTGAACATAATACAATAACATTTAAATAACTTTATATGTCAAAAATGTATAATTACTATGCATTGGTAGTCAAATTTACCATTTTTGAATATTCGACTATTTTCTAACTCTCTGGATTTCCATAGAGGAAAGTCCAATACAACTGAATTATGCTACTATGCTTTATAGATGTTTGGAGAAAATTTTGTTCTTAAGATGCTAGTGTGGATTAGAAAATGTCTCCTAACATGATTGTTTAGTAAATATGAGGCATGATCCTGTTCTATATCTAGCATGAGCACTGTTGTTGTACTAGTATCAGTGGAGGATGTGTCTTGGAGAGGATGCTCTTCATTCTTAGGCATAGTTTTTATTATGCAGAGATCATTTAGATAATAACCATGTTGTGCCTCTTAAGAGAACATGTCTCCACCTTCTTGGCAGGGTTCTATTAATAGGTAATACCTTTAATAATAACACTCTATTGGTTTCCTGCGATTTAGATCGCAACTTCATGCTTGCATATTCAACATATCCTTTTATCATTTACTTAACTATGGACTAACCTAACAAGGGTGTAGCCCTTCATTGAAAACCTTAATTGATATATATATGAACTAAAATGCATAACCTTGGCTATAAAAATTCTTTTTTTTCTCCTTGAAATAAAAAGGAGTATATGGTTTAAGCTCAGGAGAAGCCAAAGAAAGGGAACAACTCTTTGTTTAATCTTGACTTATATTTTTGAAGTACATATTCTGGTTTAAATATATGTATGTTTTATGTGAGTGATTAATGAAGAAGGAATGCATCTTGAATACCTTTCCTTAAGTTCAAAATAGATGTTAATTTACTAGACTACAATTATTTAGGAAATACACTGATATGCTTTGTGTATTAGCAAAGATGCACATTCATACCTTTTGTGTAATAAGAGAGGAAGAGGGCTCATGGTGAAATAGAAATCATGCCTAATGGATTATGCCCACCTAGGGGGTGGTCTCTCAGCAGGAAAACATATGCTAGACACTGGTTAGTTGGTTGGGTGGAACATTGAAATCAATCCTTCAATCGCCCAAAGTTATGTGTTCATTATTCGTCAAGTTGTAAAGTGTAATCCTTGTTGTGTCAATGTAAAATCTCCATAAAAAAAAAAAAATTTCTTCCATCTCTTTACTTTCCTTTAAGTCGTAACCTTGGGAATTTTAATCACTTTACCGCATCTATAAGAAGACAGTTTCCTTTAATATTTTTACCTTTATCAGTATTAATTTATTAATGTATACGTAACATTAAAAATTGCAGGTGTTCTCACTCTTGTTTCCTATTGGCAAAAATGCTATTACATTGACGTACCACTTACTTAGCTATGGCTAAAACCTTTTTGTCTTTTCTGTAACAGGTCTCTATGCTTCTGAAATTTCCATAAAGCTTGTGTCAGGGTATGTATTCTTTAGCAAAACTAGTCCTACTATTTTGTTGATAATAAATGACCACCAAGGTTAGTTAAATTTGAATCAAAGGTGTAATGAAATGGTTCTATACCGAACCCTTGGTACCAATACCAACTATGATATCAAGGTTATAAGTATCCGATAGCATAATTATTTTATATCTAATAAAAAGTCCAGCAACCAATAATGTCCTCCAAGATATTTTATTTTTATGAAATGATAGAATTTAATGTATCCCCACACTAGCACTTAACTAGGTACTTACTATAAACATAATCTTTATAACTTTTTTCAAAGTGTAAATGACCTGCGAAAATCACCTATCATGTATCTGCAGGTATCCCATACTCACCACGAAACTCAACTGTGAAGGAACCACGTGAAACCAACCTGTATGGTTGGAAATCCTACCCGCGTCTTAACACGGTACTCGTACTGGAGTCATTACTATGTTTAAAGACTGCCATGTGATCACATTTATTAACTTTGAGAGGATTGGTGCCACCTGCATCTGACAGTACAGGGTTTGGTGTCTCGACTATTGGAATAATGATCCCATCAGCAAGACTTCGAAAACTCCCTGGATAGTTTCATTCCTTTGTTATTTCGTAACGGGTTCGCAGTCTGTTAACCAACCCTGGCGACTTCGTCTACTTACTAAACCTATTCTTATCTGCAAGGAGGAGGCAAAATGATGCCGGTGTGGTTGCTCCAAGGAAAGTCCTTCCTGCTCTAAGGACGCAAACCTCATTTTCAGTGATGTCTCAGAGGTAATACTGTAAACTTCCACAGTTCTTTTAATTAGCTGAATTTATAGTGTAATAATTATCACCCTTTTGCTAACAATATGCTGTATCTTCTTATGGTGGTAGGTATTTCAAGTTTAAGCGGCGCCGAGTTCAGAAAGGGCTTTTCAAATGGTAAGTGGTACCATTCCGTCTGCCTTCCTATGACAATAGGGAACTGGGGAGAGCATCTACAGTGACAGGAAATCGGTGGTTCCATGACATGGTTAGTTTAATATCATTTTAAAAGTTTCCGGGATTCGTGTGGCCTGAGTCTTTTCTCTGCCATGAGCCCGAGGCATAACTATCTCTTGGCGAGATTTCCTTTCGGCTATAGTTTTTGCCAAAGGCATTAGTTAAATTTAGGGTCAGAGTTTTTTTTTTCCTGTTTTCTTACTTTTAAAGGATTTCGATACTCTTCTCAGCCGAAGTTATCAGAATTTAAAAAAATACATTTGTAATTGATAATGGTGAAACGAAATTGAACTTCCGTGTTCTACGAATTTCTGGGCTAGCACTGAATTAAGTGAAAAATTACAATCCTATTTAGCTAAATTCCAGAGTTGGGAACGGTGCCCTCCTTAAGTATTATCCTTCGATAGACAAGGTTAAAGTTCTCTGCATTTTCTTTGTTTTCCATCCTTTTGTAAGTCTGCACAATAGATACGTATTTAATATTGAATTTTTGGTTTTTATTTATAATCGATACGGTATCACATCTTCTTTATTAAGTCGTCATAATATTTTCCAGGCTTATGGGTTTGAAAGGACTTAAGTTTTTTTTTTTCGTTTGTCTCTGCTTAAATACTGACTGTCTACAAACTAAAGGTGCTTCCCAGCCGGTGACTACAGCCCAACCATAAAATTTACCTGACCGACTTCTGTGGTGTCATTGTGATCTTCTACTTTAAACAATAAATACTAAAACTCCGCAGGTATTCGTTATAGTAAGGAACATTGGTATGCGTCATAATAATAGAGTAGATCCTTTAAACGAAATCGATGTCTGATAACTATTTTTCCTACTGTTAGTGGATACTTGTTTAAATACTTCAAATACACTGATGGTGATTTTTCGTGTATTACTTTATGCTTTACTACTTACAGAGTTTTCATGAATGAGGATCGAAATACACTGTTTTTGTACTGCTGAATTCGCATGAGGGTTTTAATAAAATAATCTAGAATCAACTGTAGAATTAGGTGACTGAAAAATAGAGGTACTGTCATTCGATTATACTATTTGTGTACAACCTTAAATTCCAGGTAAAGAAATAACATGGCGTTTTCAGTACTAAATCTCCTATTCTCACTCTGCCGAAACATTTAAAACCCTAGATTATTCATATGAAAAATCATGACCTGTGATACAGAGGATCTCTATTGTAACGAACCCATAATTCGAGAAAATTTAAAACTTTTCTAAACGTCCAATCCTCTTTAAATGCTATGCAGAAGATAAAGTGTGTACACAACATCTATATTTGTCACATCCTTATAGCATCTTAACATTTCATCCCACCATGATCAATAATAATTTATCCTTTAGCAATGAAAACATTCTATATAATATGCATGTTCATAAGAAACGAATTCTATTAACATATTAATGTAACTAATATGAGGAGATCAGATATAACAACCATATCATCAAAACTACCCAACGAAATAATCCATCAGAATCATGCACAACGAGACCACTCATAGGAGAACATATAAACATGGTTCGCCCAACTTATCCTTTATGTATAATAAATAACTTCACTCCCACCTATATATATATAAGGATGATTCTTGAAATAAGTTACATAAATAAGTTACATACCTTTACTCCTAAATCAAGAACTCTATACAATTAGGATGCAAAAACATTTATTTAAAAATAATTCTGACCAACATTACTTTCACAACTTATTCGGTTAAGCAACATTCTAAATCAATAATTCCAACCTTTCCTACTAGGAATCATTTATCAATCTCTCCTATTATACCTAGAACCATTGTAACATAAGTATATATATTTCCTCGTATAACATGTCCATCCATTGTAAATTGATTCAAGCACAATTGTACATAAGTATAAACATTTCTTCGTATAACATGTCCAACCATTGTAAATTGATTCAAGTAAAGGTTAACTATACCAACCACTTTTCATATTTAGATTAACTTGTATTGAATTTAACCATAGACATTATTCATAGTTTAAAACCTTACTTAGGATAAAACCCATCAAAATCATCATAATGCAAAGTCTCAATTAGAATAAGACACATCAAGCACAACCATGAGAGAGATGAATATAGATGGTTCACCCGAACTACGGGCTACGTCCACAAAACTGTCGAATCATATATTATTTAAACCAAGATCGGGATTACAACACAACAGTTGTAACATTTCCCTCTCCACTTCCCGACAGCTTCTCTTAGAGCTTCTCTCATAGAGACTATGCTCAAGACAAAACTCTAACAACAACAGTTTACAAAGGCCTATCCCAGGCATATAATAACCAGTAGAGCCCTTCTTAGGCATTCACATGCTAAAATATGAAATAAATTACAGAGGTTCCAAGCAAAACAGTCGTTTATCTTTCAGGACTATTTGACACTGCCGGCTTAGATACAGGAGATCCTAAGAATTAAAATAAAGGGATCCCACTCATACCGAACTGCTTGTTCCTAGATATCTAATCTCTGGGATCTATCCACCGAATTACATGCAATACAATAATTAAATAAATAAAAGATACAACCAGAGATTCTGGCACCAGAATTTATATTACCGAACTATCAATTCATATGCACTCAAAAGGCTGAGAAAACTATTACTGAAATAGACTATAAGATAATTTAATAGATCCTGACAGTATTAACCCTCCCGTAACAGTAATGTTCATAACATATAAGGAATCTAGAAAGAAGACGCATAGATATGATGTCAGCCTAAGTTAACAAATTATGAGTACCGCAAAATGTTATAACTGTATTCCAAACTATACTCGTGTATCTACGATTTTCTTTTTAGATGGCACACTCTCATTGTCATCCATCATAGAGCAAAGAAAATACAATACATAATAAAACGCAAGAACGAAATCCACGATTTTTCTTTAACTTTTAACAAAGTTCTACGTGATCAAATCCACCGCGATCTAACCTGGTTTCAGGGGAGATCAAATCGCTATTTCAAGAAACAAGGACATACCTGCTTCTGCATGATTGATCTACAACGAAATTTTTCCACTGTTCCTAAAAGAACTAAACGCTAACAGAAAACGTAAGGACAACACCACGATTTTTTCCATTTTATCGAAGGTCTGCACTTTCGATTCTTCTAGTGTTGCATCTAACTCCAGAAACCGCAAGGAGACAAAGATTCTGTGAGTTCCCTCTTGATATAGAACAGGGGTCTATCCTTTAAATTCTCTCTAGAAAAAGATCCAGCATTCAACCTAAATCAAATCTGAAGTGCGAGAGCATAGAAATATGAACGCAGTCTTAATGGAAAACATACATCTATTTTTCGTTCTGTCAGGCGTTCTATTCATCTTACGGTGATCATCGACTGAGTTTTATTATAAATCCTTACCAATAGCTTAAACCCCCTTCCCAATCTCTCACATAAAATAAAATACCTAAAAATATTTGCAGACAAGGAATGCACGCCGATTTCATCGATCTGGAATAATGAGGTGGCAATTTCTCACATAAAATAAAATACCTAAATAATACTTGCAGACAAGGAATGCACACCGATTTCATCGATCTGGGAATAATGAGGTGGGATATCGGGTAGGAATTTAGAGAAAATAAACGTACCACATAACGTATGAAGACATCTCCATTTTTCGAAAAGACCCGAGCAAAAACTTCTCCCATTTTTCTGAGATCACTAGCCATTATTTAGAATATAGCGTGATTGTTTATTGACTTCCATCGCAGGGACTTCTCGCCTCCTCAGCACAGGGATTTTCCCCCTCCCCCTATTCGCATTCCTACAACTTATTTATAACCCCGCATGCCCTTGGAGAGTCCGCCCAGGAGCCGTAGCTTCCCCTTAGAGGCCGCTGAAAGTAACTACGAGGACAGTCTGTTCCCTTCGTGGCAGTGTGGGAACTACTCTTGTTAGACATGGAGCTCTATCCTTATTAATGCTCATCAAACAGTTGTTGTGGCAACCGCATATCACCAAGAATTAGGTGAGGTTGTCCTCCTGTTCTCGGCGCGCTTCTACATGAGAAGGGGTTTTACGCTTAACAAGCCTTAATATATGTATATATCTCTGAGTATTATATTATCTCTATATATATATATCTAATGTATCCTCCCTTTGTTCCCAAATAAAGGTGCAGTCACCTATCCTAAATGAAACTTTACTTCTCAACAATTAATAAGGGTATCATAAATCATAGAGATTATCTCTAGGAAATAATTGTTCGTTTATTTAAAATATGATTATCTCTAGGGTTTATTACAATTTGCACTATATATCTCTATGTATATACCAGATTCCTTTTTCTAGGATTTTTAGGCTCATCCTTAAAATATAGGACATGTCTCTCTCACATGACGGTAATTATTGGTTAAGATACGAAAGTGCGAGACATGATTTTCCCTCGGTGGGGATTTAAGTAGTATATATTCCATAAGGTAACTCAATATTCTCTAGTAGAAGATATCCTCATGTCACTAGTTTACAGTAGGTTTACTTAGGTGGACATTTTTGGTGTTTTGAGTTTTATCGTCTATTCACTTGACTTCAAAATCCTATGGGCTCAAGGTGACAAATGGTCTCTCTCCCTTCTATGGGATTCATGCTCCGTTGTCTATGAACAAATAAATAAATAAAAAGTTTGTCCGGTTTTTCTCATGGGGCCTTGGCCTTGAGCTCCTCATGAGAAACCAATAATCATTATTATTTATAAAATGAGGCATAAAGGAGGGATATTACATCCTCCTCCCCTTAAACTTAACACCGTCCTCGGTGTTCATACTTTTCTGCAATTAGTGTTTTCTTCTAGAATCATCATTTTCTTGCTTCATCATTTTGTGTTGACTTTCCTGCACGTTATTATTGCTCGTAACCTGCATTTCCAACACCAAAACTGGAAAATATTGTTTAGTAAACACATCATTAATTCCATAATTAACTCTTAGAAGCATAAACAATGCGCCCCCTTTTTTTTATTACCACATATCATTTGTAATCTATGGAATATCTTTAGTGTTGGTTGGTGCTTTTATCAATACAAGCACACATAATTTTAGTGCTTCCAACAATATAGATTGACAATTAATTAAAAACACATCATTCATTTGATCCAGGGAATTATTGCCTAGCACTCCAGTGCTCACCCAGCAATCCCTTCGGAAATTTCTCGCCTAACACCTTAGTGCTCACACAGCGATTCTTTCGGAGACTCTTGCCTAACACCATAGTGCTCACACAGCAATACTGTCTCTCATGCATACTAAGCAGCGTCCTGCCTCTCGCATATGCATTATGTTATATTTTGCCTAGGTCTTACAGCCAGCCGATTCTCCAAGAATCCTAGTGGCTGCTCAATCCCTCATTTTAGGGAGTATTTCAATGCCATTACAACATTCTTTACACCATTCCCCTCAAGCCTTCTCGCTTGAGTCCCGGAATTTATTTTTCCCAAGCCGCCTTGCTTGAGACTAGAAAAATCTCTTTCCATTTAATCAATTTATTTCGTCATATATATATTTTGTAACCATACGATTACTCTGACCCAAGTGAGTCTAGATCTTTATTCAATCAATAATTATCAAACTTAAAGAATGAATAACAATTACGATGTGGACCTTAAATCCTCATCCCCTGATTTTTACCATGCATAATATTTATGCTCTTGCATTTTCACAAGCTTCACAGGAATTTCACCATCTGCCCAAATTTCACTTGTTAGTATCACTTTATACACAAATCAAATATTGTAAGAAGATCCCTTCCTTTAAACCGAAAGTCATCTTTCTTAAGAAAATATCCATATGTGATTATCAAAAGTGTCATTTCCTACTACACATAACTAGCTTATAAGACTTCATAATGCTTTGAACACAATATAACATTCTTTCTATGATGATCTATGGACATTATGATCATTTAACCTCGAACTTTAGCTTTCACCATTTTAACACAATTCCTATTTTAGTTATACAACCCTTTTTGTATACCCTAACATCATATAGGAATAACCAATTGTCTAAACAAACTTACATACCTTATACAGATAACCATGTACCTTTGTAAAAGCGACCGCATAGCTCACCTTCATCTGCCGAGGTTCTAGTTTACTTGTATTCATCATGTATTAGTATTATTCTTGAATCGATATATATATCCCAAATTTACCCATTGATGGGTGTCAGGCAGTGATGTGTGGAAAAAAAATAACATTTGCTTGACCACAACATTCAAAGTGTTAATCATATAAAGGTAATTAAATCATAAGACAATCGTATATATAACATATGTTCAAACATCATTTTTACTTGTTTCATAAAAGCTTATACCTCGATTATTGTCTCAAAGATCACTTCCGATCTACCCTGCAAATTCCATGTCATCAATTTGTTTTTCCTCCACACATAATAAATAAAAACAGTCATTCCTTGTGGCAACATAAGAACGTCTAAAGATTACAGCATCCTACTAACCTGTATTTATTTGATGTTGGGTCTAGGTTTCCAATAATCTATCCCTTAACAAAATAATCAATTTGAGAAAACATATAGTTGCACATGGATAGCAAGTCATCATAAATATTGAGCAACTAAAAGTATCACTATTACTCATTGTTTCCCACGTCTATCTTAGTAGAAATTACTGAAATAAGGGGTATATGTAAAAGGTACTCATGCATTCTCATGTTAACTGCTTAATATTCACATGTATATGTAATTATAACCATTTTCCTTTTGTTGCACTTATATGTAAGGGTACGAGCATGCTTCAATGTCACAAAAATCGTATTATAATTACTTATCCTATACAATTACATACTAGAATGAAATTGATTAGCAAGGAGACTATTAAAACCATTTTTCTCCTTTGTAATCTCACAATTTCCTAGTCATAGAAAACTTCACACCAATTAAAGTTAATTTCTTTGTTTAAAAGAAACAAGACATCCTAGTCTAGCCAAACTATACTTCTTATGGAATAAAACGACAACTTAACATCACATAATTATGCTTCCCTCATAACTAGGAATATAAATTCACAATGACTCCTCCTGCAGCATGCACCTTTACATATTTTACTACTAGGGTCAACCTCATTATAAATTTATAAACTTTCTTATTTAAGGTAACTCATATGTAAACGGAACCTGATCGTTTCTTACACCATTCAAAACCCAAGACTGACCCAAACTATCAAATCTTTAATGGACCTTTTAACATAAAGACTTACTTTTGAGCTGATCTTAATGGATCTTTTAACAGATCTAAGTTGCTTTACATTTCCCATCTAAATTTCATATTTGGAAATCTAGACTATAGGTCAATCAAGTTTACTTAGTTATCTAAAGTCAACCAAATTAGGAGACTTCCTCAGCCTATAAACTTCACTGTGAAATAGCTAGGATAACTTACAATACGTGCTTTTACTCTACTTACAAGTACCCATTTCATAAGGACTTAACTCTAATAATCTAACTAATTAAAAGAGTACTTTCTTGTCATTCAATGAAACTAATTGTAGAGGGTGAGGAGATATTCATCGTCTAGTGTCATCCATAGGAGATCATTCAAATGAACTTATGTAATGTTCACAAATAGATACTCTAATTATAACTTTTCAGTAAACTCATACGTACTTACTTGCAATTTCAAGAAGTTTTGTCGCTTACCCCTTGACGATTCTTTGGAAGTGAACATTTTATTCTTGGCTTATAGAATGCAGCTCCTTTCTAGTCTGACCAACTTGTATTTGTTCTTCTCCAATTGAGCTCAATAAGCCCAAGTGTTTACAACCTATGCTCTGGTGGAAGAAACTTGAAGTCGAGCTTGGAGATTCATTTTCCCCTCCTCCGGTAAAATCCATGCATCCAAAAATGAAACGAAAACCATTGATTAGAAAAATTAAAACCATTCACACTCAATTATCGCATGTTGAACTCATTAGGCCCTAGTGTTGTAACCTAAGGCTCTGATACCATATGTAACGAACCCATAATTCGAGAAAATTTAAAACTTTTCTAAACGTCCAATCCTCTTTAAATGCTATGCAGAAGATAAAGTGTGTACACAACATCTATATTTGTCACATCCTTATAGCATCTTAACATTTCATCCCACCATGATCAATAATAATTTATCCTTTAGCAATGAAAACATTCTATATAATATGCATGTTCATAAGAAACGAATTCTATTAACATATTAATGTAACTAATATGAGGAGATCAGATATAACAACCATATCATCAAAACTACCCAACGAAATAATCCATCAGAATCATGCACAACGAGACCACTCATAGGAGAACATATAAACATGGTTCGCCCAACTTATCCTTTATGTATAATAAATAACTTCACTCCCACCTATATATATATAAGGATGATTCTTGAAATAAGTTACATAAATAAGTTACATACCTTTACTCCTAAATCAAGAACTCTATACAATTAGGATGCAAAAACATTTATTTAAAAATAATTCTGACCAACATTACTTTCACAACTTATTCGGTTAAGCAACATTCTAAATCAATAATTCCAACCTTTCCTACTAGGAATCATTTATCAATCTCTCCTATTATACCTAGAACCATTGTAACATAAGTATATATATTTCCTCGTATAACATGTCCATCCATTGTAAATTGATTCAAGCACAATTGTACATAAGTATAAACATTTCTTCGTATAACATGTCCAACCATTGTAAATTGATTCAAGTAAAGGTTAACTATACCAACCACTTTTCATATTTAGATTAACTTGTATTGAATTTAACCATAGACATTATTCATAGTTTAAAACCTTACTTAGGATAAAACCCATCAAAATCATCATAATGCAAAGTCTCAATTAGAATAAGACACATCAAGCACAACCATGAGAGAGATGAATATAGATGGTTCACCCGAACTACGGGCTACGTCCACAAAACTGTCGAATCATATATTATTTAAACCAAGATCGGGATTACAACACAACAGTTGTAACATTTCCCTCTCCACTTCCTGACAGCTTCTCTTAGAGCTTCTCTCATAGAGACTATGCTCAAGACAAAACTCTAACAACAACAGTTTACAAAGGCCTATCCCAGGCATATAATAACCAGTAGAGCCCTTCTTAGGCATTCACATGCTAAAATATGAAATAAATTACAGAGGTTCCAAGCATAACAATTTATCTTTCAGTCGTTTATCTTTCAGGACTATTTGACACTGCCGGCTTAGATACAGGAGATCCTAAGAATTAAAATAAAGGGATCCCACTCATACCGAACTGCTTGTTCCTAGATATCTAATCTCTGGGATCTATCCACCGAATTACATGCAATACAATAATTAAATAAATAAAAGATACAACCAGAGATTATGGCACCAGAATTTATATTACCGAACTATCAATTCATATGCACTCAAAAGGCTGAGAAAACTATTACTGAAATAGACTATAAGATAATTTAATAGATCCTGACAGTATTAACCCTCCCGTAACAGTAATGTTCATAACATATAAGGAATCTAGAAAGAGGACGCATAGATATGATGTCAGCCTAAGTTAACAAATTATGAGTACCGCAAAATGTTATAACTGTATTCCAAACTATACTCGTGTATCTACGATTTTCTTTTTAGATGGCACACTCTCATTGTCATCCATCATAGAGCAAAGAAAATACAATACAGAATAAAACGCAAGAACGAAATCCACGATTTTTCTTTAACTTTTAACAAAGTTCTACGTGATCAAATCCACCGCGATCTAACCTGGTTTCAGGGGAGATCAAATCGCTATTTCAAGAAACAAGGACATACCTGCTTCTGCATGATTGATCTACAACGAAATTTTTCCACTGTTCCTAAAAGAACTAAACGCTAACAGAAAACGTAAGGACAACACCACGATTTTTTCCATTTTATCGAAGGTCTGCACTTTCGATTCTTCTAGTGTTGCATCTAACTCCAGAAACCGCAAGGAGACAAAGATTCTGTGAGTTCCCTCTTGATATAGAACAGGGGTCTATCCTTTAAATTCTCTCTAGAAAAAGATCCAGCATTCAACCTAAATCAAATCTGAAGTGCGAGAGCATAGAAATATGAACGCAGTCTTAATGGAAAACATACATCTATTTTTCGTTCTGTCAGGCGTTCTATTCATCTTACGGTGATCATCGACTGAGTTTTATTATAAATCCTTACCAATAGCTTAAACCCCCTTCCCAATCTCTCACATAAAATAAAATACCTAAAAATATTTGCAGACAAGGAATGCATGCCGATTTCATCGATCTGGAATAATGAGGTGGCAATTTCTCACATAAAATAAAATACCTAAATAATACTTGCAGACAAGGAATGCACACCGATTTCATCGATCTGGGAATAATGAGGTGGGATATCGGGTAGGAATTTAGAGAAAATAAACGTACCACATAACGTATGAAGACATCTCCATTTTTCGAAAAGACCCGAGCAAAAACTTCTCCCGTTTTTCTGAGATCACTAGCCATTATTTAGAATATAGCGTGATTTTTTATTGACTTCCATCGCAGGGACTTCTCGCCTCCTCGGTGCAGGGATTTTCCCCCTCCCCCTATTCGCATTCCTACAACTTATTTATAACCCCGCATGCCCTTGGAGAGTCCGCCCAGGAGCCGTAGCTTCCCCTTAGAGGCCGCTGAAAGTAACTACAAGGACAGTCTGTTCCCTTCGTGGCAGTGTGGGAACTACTCTTGTTAGACATGGAGCTCTATCCTTATTAATGCTCATCAAACAGTTGTTGTGGCAACCGCATATCACCGAGAATTAGGTGAGGTTGTCCTCCTGTTCTCGGCGCGCTTCTACATGAGAAGGGGTTTTACGCTTAACAAGCCTTAATATATGTATATATCTCTGAGTATTATATTATCTCTATATATATATATCTAATGTATCCTCCCTTTGTTCCCAAATAAAGGTGCAGTCACCTATCCTAAATGAAACTTTACTTCTCAACAATTAATAAGGGTATCATAAATCATAGAGATTATCTCTAGGAAATAATTGTTCGTTTATTTAAAATATGATTATCTCTAGGGTTTATTACAATTTGCACTATATATCTCTATGTATATACCAGATTCCTTTTTCTAGGATTTTTAGGCTCATCCTTAAAATATAGGACATGTCTCTCTCACATGACGGTAATTATTGGTTAAGATACGAAAGTGCGAGACATGATTTTCCCTCGGTGGGGATTTAAGTAGTATATATTCCATAAGGTAACTCAATATTCTCTAGTAGAAGATATCCTCATGTCACTAGTTTACGGTAGGTTTACTTAGGTGGACATTTTTGGTGTTTTGAGTTTTATCGTCTATTCACTTGACTTCAAAATCCTATGGGCTCAAGGTGACAAATGGTCTCTCTCCCTGCTATGGGATTCATGCTCCGTTGTCTATGAACAAATAAATAAATAAAAAGTTTGTCCGGTTTTTCTCATGGGGCCTTGGCCTTGAGCTCCTCATGAGAAACCAATAATCATTATTATTTATAAAATGAGGCATAAAGGAGGGATATTACATCTATACTCTTTAATATCCTCTTTTTCATTACTGGTCGTAGGGCGTAAGAAGGTCAAACCTAACCCTAGATTTCCATTTAATTAATTTAAACAAAGGGATGAAAAAAAAAAGCGTATAATAAACGCTGAGGCTTCATATATTTATATATAACCACATGAAGTCGATTAAATAATTATCAGTAAGGATATAATGAATCATGCCATTTTTCTGTCACGGTTTCCTAGATCTAACCTGTAACAATGAGAACTCTTATATATTAAATAATAAATAGACATATTCATAGGTTGAAAAATCTTCCGCCAAGGCTTCATATATTCTAATTCGTAACAAAGGAAATTTCAATATATATATTAACTAACAGTAAGAATGTACCGAGATCATCAATACTAATATCTAGGTTCAGATCAAGCATTTTTCAAATAACAGACGTTATAACTAAAATAAAACAATGGATACAGGTAAATAACAGAAATTTCATAGAGTCTGATATAGCAGAACCTGGAACTTGTAAACCAAATGCAGTAGGAACAGCCACGTTCCTCCCAACCGTAGATTAGGTACAAACACCAAGTTCGTCCGCAATCACCCCCGAGCCAGACACATGCATGGAGAAATGTGGACAGCTAGCCTCAAACTCAGTATTCTTTTCCTGAATCCCTTGCCTAACACAGAGTGCTCACACAGCAAGTGTAATTCCTTCCGGCATACTCAGCAGCGTCCTGCCTCCTCACATATGCCCTCTTTTTATAATTTTGCCTAGGTCTTTCCATTGGCAGCCAATTCCTCATGGAATTTTCGCAGCTAACCAAATCCCTGATTTCCAGGGTGTGTCTAGTGTCTTAAATACACTCCTGACACTTGTTCTGATATCCCAGAGGCTAAATCTAACTTGTCCCCCACTTCTCCATGCATGATCTCCTCATTTAACTTGGCTGTTCCTGCTCATTCTTTTATTAATAATAATAAAATTGTTTGTTTAGAACAGTCCTCCTAGGACTTTAAGTCAGCCGATTTCTCATCTGGCTTCCTTATTGCATAAAATAAAGATAAATTTAAAATAAATCTAACATAATGTATTTTATTTATTTCATCATTGGAGAGGGATGTCACATCCTTGCCCCCTTATTGTGAACACTGTCCTCAGTGTTCTAGTCTTCCTCCATGGGTTCTGGGAATAGGTTCGGGTACTTTTCCAGTATATCGCTTTCCAATTCCCAGGTTGCCTCCTCAGGACTAAAGTGCTTCCATTGCACCTTTACCTGAGCGATGGCTCGGTTCCGAAGTACTGTTTCTTTCCTGTCCAGAATGCGTAAAGGTTCCACTTGAAATTCGCCTTCTGGAGCCTCCTGTATCAAATTCCAATCAATAATATGAGTGGGGTCATAAATATATATCTTCAGTAATGAAATGTGAAAAATATTATGAATCTTTAAGTGTGCTGGTAATGCCAGTTTATAAGCTATGGTTCCAATTCTTTCCAGTATTTGGAAAGGCCCGCAGAATCGTGGTGCCAGTTTAGTACAACTCCCTAGCTGGAGTGAACTTTTCTTTGGTTTAACCTGCAAGTATACATGGTCCCCAACTGAAAATTCCTTATCCCGTCTTTTTAGATCAGCATAGCTCTTTTGGCGGTCCTGGGCCACCTTTAAATTCTTCTGTACCTTTTGGACTGTTTGTTCCATGACTTTCAGCAATTCTGGTCCTATCAATAACCGATCGACCGGGCTGTCCTAGCTAATTGGGGTAGTGCATTTCCTTCCATAAAGGATTTCGAATGGACTCATTCTTGATGACGCCTGATATCCGTTGTTGTAGGCGAACTCTACCAGATGTAAATAGTCTTCCCATTTGTTAGGTCTCTCCATAACGTACATTCTCAGCATATCTTCAATGATCTGATTTGTACGTTCAGTCTGTCCATCCGTTTCAGGATGATAACTTGTGCTGAAATTAATTCTTGTTTCCAAACCTGCAAATAAAGTTTTCTAGAATTTGGAGGTAAATTTTACATCCCTATCTGAAATTACCATCTTTGGTACTCCGTGTAATCTGAATATTTCTTTTAGAAAAATTCCTGCAATATCTGCTGCCTTGTAGGTGGTTTTTACCGGAATGAAATGTGCAGATTTGCTAAATTTGTCAACCACCACCATTATAGAGTCATGTTGCCTCTGGGTTCTTGGCAAGCCTGTGATAAAATCTAGTGAAATCACTTCCCATTTCCATTCAGGAATTGGTAATGGTTGTAATAAACCAGCAGGATGTCTATGGTCAGCCTTCACCTGTTGACATTCCAAGCATTTAGATAAATAATCAGCAAGATCAGTTTTTAATTTAGGCCAAAAGAACTGTTTTCTAAGGGCTATCATTTTTTGATAACCGGGATGACCTGCAAAAGGGGGTTTGTGCATCTCATTTAGAATAAACAATTTAAATTCTCCAACATTAGGCATGTACAGCCTATCCTTGAACCAAATCAGACCTTTCTGATCCACTTTGAAATCTGTCCCATTCATGTTTTCCTCATTTTGTTGTAATTTACCTTGCAGATTTACGTAATCTGCATCCTGTTTGCTTGCCACTAATACCTTCTCCATGAGATTACTTTCTGGTTGACTCATTATTATCTCGTACACCTCGTGGGTCCTTCGACTAAGTGCATCTGCCACCGTATTTTCCTTACCCTTTATGTGTTTTACTTCAAAGTCGAACTCACTTAAGAAAGCCATGCACCTTGCCTGTCTAGCATTGAGTCCTGGTTGGTTAAATAGATTCTTGACACAAGTGTTATCGGTTAATAACAAGAATTTCTTTCCCAGCAGGTAGTGACGCCACATTTTCAGTGCGTGTACTACTGCTGTTAATTCCAAGTCATGAACCACGTAGTTGCGTTCATGCTCCTTTAACTTTCGTGATTCGTAACATACAACATGTCCGTCTTGAGACAGTACTCCTCCTACTCCCTCTTTACTTGCATCTGTACAGACCGTGTATTCTTTACATGGGTCTGCTACCTTTAGAATAGGTGCCTTGGTCAGCAATTCTTTGAGTCGTTCAAAACTTTCATGACACTTGCAGGACCATACAAACTTTATTCCCTTTTTCTGTAGTGAGGTAATGGGATAGGCGATCTTCGAGAATCCCTCAATGAACCTCCGGTAGTAACCTGTGAGTCCCATGAAAGATCTAATATCAGCTACATCTCTCGGTACTGGCCAATCCGCTATGGCTTTAATTTTCTGTGGGTCGACTGAAATTCCTTCAGCAGAAATAATATGGCCTAAGTACTGGATTTCCTTTTTGAAGAACTCACATTTTTCCAACTTTGCATATAACTGGTGATCCCTCAAGGTTTGCAATACAATTCTTATATGTTGTTGATGTTCTTCCTCCGTCTTAGAGTATATTAGGATATCATCAATAAAAATCAGCACAAACTGATCTAGATATTTGTTGAAAATACCATTCATTAAACACATGAATGTGGCAGGGGCGTTGGTTAACCCAAAAGGAATTACTACAAATTCATAGTGTCCGTATCGGGTACGGAAGGCGGTTTTACTTATGTATTCATTTTTAATACGAATCTGATGGTACCCAGATTGAAGATCTAGTTTGGAAAAGATCCTTGCTCCCCCTACTTGGTCAAACAAATCATTGATTCGTGGTAAAGGGTATTTATTTTTAACAGTTACCTTATTCAATTGTCTATAATCAATACATAGTCTTAGAGTCCCATCTTTTTTCTTGACAAACAGAACTGGTGCACCCCAAGGTGAGACACTAGGTCTTATATACCCTTTGTCTAGTAATTCTTGAATCTGAATCTTTAATTCCGTCAATTCTGGGATACTCATTCTATAAGGTACCTTTGACACTGGTGCTGATCCTGGTAAGAGTTCAATGGAGAAATCTATTTCTCGTTGAGGTGGTAACCCCGGTATTTCCTCTGGAAATACGTCTAGGAACTCACCTAAGACAGGATGCTCTGCTATGGAAGTCTGATTTTCGTTGAGAAGTAAATCAGATACTCTTACAGCGTAAATCTTGCATCCTTTTCTCATGCATTTCTTTAGCTACATAGCAGAAATCTTCCTAACAGAGACAGGTTTCTGTTTTCCAATCACTGTTCTAAGAATCTGGTCTTCCGCAATGTAGGTAAAGTTTTTGCTAAAGCAGTTCAGTACTACTTTATTTTTTTCAAGCCAGTCCATACCTATTATCATGTCGTAAGATCCTAAAGGCAACACATTTAGATTAATCTTTGTTTTGTGGTCCTGTATTTGAAGTTCACAATCAGATATGTATTCAGTAACCTTCCTCTTTACTCCTGTAGCTAACTGAACTAACCAAAGTTTTGGATGCTTTACCTTAGGGAGTTGGCAGTGCTCCATCATCTTGGGAGTGATGTAGCTTAAGGTTGGTCCCGGGTCAATTAATATGGAGCAAATATGGTCAGAAATTTTACCTTCAATTTCCACGATGGCAGATTGATGATCTGCCTGTCGGTCCTCCAAGGCTGCATTAATTCGATGATAACTTTTTCCAATGTCTCCCACCGTGGATGCTTCTTGCATATTATGCAGTACTTTGCTTGTTTCATTGTATCGGGGACAATTCCTGCGTAAATGGGCTTCACCACATTCCCAGCATTTCAGGGCTTCCTTAGGAATGCCGATACTTCCTTTTATGCCCATGTTAGGGGTTTTAAAAGTTTTCTGCTGTAACTGTTCATTCTTAGGAAATGAATTTCCCTGGAAGTTTTTGGGCATGTTCCTGTAGGGCGGGGGTTTGTAACCTTTCTTCCGCTGGTTAAACTTTTCCTGTTTCCTGTCCTTCCATGCTTGAGTAGTGTCATTTCTTTGTTTGTATTGCTCATAACACAGTCTGGCCTTTCTCAGTGCTTCTTCTAAAGTTCTGGGATTGTCGAACTCGATTCGATCTTTATAGGACTGTGGTAGGCAGCTTAAGAATCGCTGTACCTTCAGTTTTTCTTCCTTAATATATGGGACGAACCGTAATAAGTCTAGGAATTTATTGAAGAGATCTTCCATCGTCATTTGGCCCAGCTTTAATTCATAAAATTCCTTGGTTTTTCTTTCATAGTAACTTTCTGATAAGTACTGTTTCTTGAAATATTTCTTAAACTCCGACCATTCGAGGTTCTTTTCTTTCAGCCCCTGAGAAATCTTCAGATCTTGCCACCATATGCTGGCTTTCCCCTTTAGGTTGTACACAGCCATTCTGACTTTCATATTACTGGAATAGTTGTAGATCTGAAAGTATTTCTTTATGTCTAGCAGCCAGGCTTCTGCTTCTTCGCCAGTCTTTGATTCTCCATCGAAGCTTGTAGGTTTTATTTTTTTGAATTCACCCTCCAGATGATCTACCTTCCTTTTTCCCATAGTCTTATCTTGATGTTCAGATTTCTGGGTCTCATTGGAGGAATCTCCCTTCTTCTCAGCGTTCTCGTCAGTCTCCTCTTTCCTCTTAGTATCTTCTTTCTGTTTTTCGCCATTGTTCCTTTCATGAAGGCTCTGCAGCAAAATCTCATTAATTTCCTGTTGTTTTTCCTGGGCCTTCTTTAGTTGCTCATTGTCAGCTTTGAAACTCTGTATCTCCACGATCAGACTTCTCATGGTTTCTAGTACCTGGCTTGCTTCCGAATGTTCTGCTGTTCTTGCCTGTTCATTTTCTGCAGGTTCTTCTCCGTATTCTTCGTGCGAAGTCATCTGAAATTTCAAAAACTGGAACATCCGCATGCAACATTCAAATATATATATTAAGTTTATATTCCCGCGCAACAAAAACTAAGTGTTCCAAGGCAGCAGGGTTGAATCTAGCTCTGATACCATATGTAAAATCTCCATAAAAAAAAAAAAATTTCTTCCATCTCTTTACTTTCCTTTAAGTCGTAACCTTGGGAATTTTAATCACTTTACCGCATCTATAAGAAGACAGTTTCCTTTAATATTTTTACCTTTATCAGTATTAATTTATTAATGTATACGTAACATTAAAAATTGCAGGTGTTCTCACTCTTGTTTCCTATTGGCAAAAATGCTATTACATTGACGTACCACTTACTTAGCTATGACTAAAACCTTTTTGTCTTTTCTGTAACAGGTCTCTATGCTTCTGAAATTTCCATAAAGCTTGTGTCAGGGTATGTATTCTTTAGCAAAACTAGTCCTACTATTTTGTTGATAATAAATGACCACCAAGGTTAGTTAAATTTGAATCAAAGGTGTAATGAAATGGTTCTATACCGAACCCTTGGTACCAATACCAACTATGATATCAAGGTTATAAGTATCCGATAGCATAATTATTTTATATCTAATAAAAAGTCCAGCAACCAATAATGTCCTCCAAGATATTTTATTTTTATGAAATGATAGAATTTAATGTATCCCCACACTAGCACTTAACTAGGTACTTACTATAAACATAATCTTTATAACTTTTTTCAAAGTGTAAATGACCTGCGAAAATCACCTATCATGTATCTGCAGGTATCCCATACTCACCACGAAACTCAACTGTGAAGGAACCACGTGACACCAACCTGTATGGTTGGAAATCCTACCAGCGTCTTAACACGGTACTCGTACTGGAGTCATTACTATGTTTAAAGACTGCCATGTGATCACATTTATTAACTTTGAGAGGATTGGTGCCACCTGCATCTGACAGTACAGGGTTTGGTGTCTCAACTATTGGAATAATGATCCCATCAGCAAGACTTCGAAAACTCCCTGGATAGTTTCATTCCTTTGTTATTTCGTAACGGGTTCGCAGTCTGTTAACCAACCCTGGCGACTTCGTCTACTTACTAAACCTTTTCTTATCTGCAAGGAGGAGGAAAAATGATGCCGGTGTGGTTGCTCCAAGGAAAGTCCTTCCTGCTCTAAGGACGCAAACCTCATTTTCAGTGATGTCTCAAAGGTAATACTGTAAACTTCCACAGTTCTTTTAATTAGCTGAATTTATAGTGTAATAATTATCACCCTTTTGCTAACAATATGCTGTATCTTCTTATGGTGGTAGGTATTTCAAGTTTAAGCGGCGCCGAGTTCAGAAAGGGCTTTTCAAATGGTAAGTGGTACCATTCCGTCTGCCTTCCTATGACAATAGGGAACTGGGGAGAGCATCTACAGCGACAGGAAATCGGTGGTTCCATGACATGGTTAGTTTAATATCATTTTAAAAGTTTCTGGGATTCGTGTGGCCTGAGTCTTTTCTCTGCCATGAGCCCGAGGCATAACTATCTCTTGGCGAGATTTCCTTTCGGCTATAGTTTTTGCCAAAGGCATTAGTTAAATTTAGGGTCAGAGTTTTTTTTTTCCTGTTTTCTTACTTTTAAAGGATTTCGATACTCTTCTCAGCCGAAGTTATCAGAATTTAAAAAAATACATTTGTAATTGATAATGGTGAAACGAAATTGAACTTCCGTGTTCTACGAATTTCTGGGCTAGCACTGAATTAAGTGAAAAATTACAATCCTATTTAGCTAAATTCCAGAGTTGGGAACGGTGCCCTCCTTAAGTATTATCCTTCGATAGACAAGGTTAAAGTTCTCTGCATTTTCTTTGTTTTCCATCCTTTTGTAAGTCTGCACAATAGATACGTATTTAATCTTGAATTTTTGGTTTTTATTTAAAATCGATACGGTATCACATCTTCTTTATTAAGTCGTCATAATATTTTCCAGGCTTATGGGTTTGAAAGGACTTAAGTTTTTTTTTTTCGTTTGTCTCTGCTTAAATACTGACTGTCTACAAACTAAAGGTGCTTCCCAGCCGGTGACTACAGCCCAACCATAAAATTTACCTGACCGACTTCTGTGGTGTCATTGTGATCTTCTACTTTAAACAATAAATACTAAAACTCCGCAGGTATTCGTTATAGTAAGGAACATTGGTATGCGTCATAATAATAGAGTAGATCCTTTAAACGAAATCGATGTCTGATAACTATTTTTCCTACTGTTAGTGGATACTTGTTTAAATACTTCAAATACACTGATGGTGATTTTTCGTGTATTACTTTATGCTTTACTACTTACAGAGTTTTCATGAATGAGGATCGAAATACACTGTTTTTGTACTGCTGAATTCGCATGAGGGTTTTAATAAAATAATCTAGAATCAACTGTAGAATTAGGTGACTGAAAAATAGAGGTACTGTCATTCGATTATACTATTTGTGTACAACCTTAAATTCCAGGTAAAGAAATAACATGGCGTTTTCAGTACTAAATCTCCTATTCTCACTCTGCCGAAACATTTAAAACCCTAGATTATTCATATGAAAAATCGTGACCTGTGATACAGAGGATCTCTATACTCTTTAATATCCTCTTTTTCATTACTGGCCGTAGGGCGTAAGAAGGTCAAACCTAACCCTAGATTTCCATTTAATTAATTTAAACAAAGGGATGAAACAAAAAAGCGTATAATAAACGCCGAGGCTTCATATATTTATATATAACCACATGAAGTCGATTAAATAATTATCAGTAAGGATATAATGAATCATGCCATTTTTCTGTCACGGTTTCCTAGATCTAACCTGTAACAATGAGAACTCTTATATATTAAATAATAAATAGACATATTCATAGGTTGAAAAATCTTCCGCCAAGGCTTCATATATTCTAATTCGTAACAAAGGAAATTTCAATATATATATTAACTAACAGTAAGAATGTACCGAGATCATCAATACTAATATCTAGGTTCAGATCAAGCATTTTTCAAATAACAGACGTTATAACTAAAATAAAACAATGGATACAGGTAAATAACAGAAATTTCATAGAGTCTGATATAGCAGAACCTGGAACTTGTAAACCAAATGCAGTAGGAACAACCACGTTCCTCCCAACCGTAGATTAGGTACAAACACCAAGTTCGTCCGCAATCACCCCCGAGCCAGACACATGCATGGAGAAATGTGGACAGCTAGCCTCAAACTCAGTATTCTTTTCCTGAATCCCTTGCCTAACACAGAGTGCTCACACAGCAAGTGTAATTCCTTCCGGCATACTCAGCAGCATCCTGCCTCCTCACATATGCCCTCTTTTTATAATTTTGCCTAGGTCTTTCCATTGGCAGCCAATTCCTCATGGAATTTTCGCAGCTAACCAAATCCCTGATTTCCAGGGTGTGTCTAGTGTCTTAAATACACTCCTGACACTTGTTCTGATATCCCAGAGGCTAACTCTAACTTGTCCCCCACTTCTCCATGCATGATCTCCTCATTTAACTTGGCTGTTCCTGCTCATTCTTTTATTAATAATAATAAAATTGTTTGTTTACAACAGTCCTCCTAGGACTTTAAGTCAGCCGATTTCTCATCTGGCTTCCTTATTGCATAAAATAAAGATAAATTTAAAATAAATCTAACATAATGTATTTTATTTATTTCATCATTGGAGAGGGATGTCACAGTCAAGATTTTGAAATGTGTTCAATTATGCATGTCTTCCAAATCCATAACTAAGATGGTTAAACTATCAAGAAGTAATGTTTATTACCATTGTTCATACCTACCTGAAATTGTGATGTTAGTTAGGAGTTGCACATAGAATTATAAGCATAAGGTAAAGACTAATTATACTTTCCTTATGATCAATAGTAAGAGGTATTAACAATATCATGAGTTTCCCATGATGCCTGATGAAAATATGAAGTTGTTTCTATATAGTACTATAAATTAAACTCTATGCATTAGAATCTACTTAGAAAGGTACATTGAATTTGTATTGGTTATTTATGTCAAATGATGTCAGAAAGGTATAGTGAGTACTTGTTGACTCAAGGGATGGTTATTACCTAGCTTAATTACATTTACTTTGACTATATGGGAAAGAGACGAACATAATTCTTTATCATGACCTTAGATGTGATTATAGATAAATGATTTTTGTAATATATTGATCAAGTAACTTGTCAAGTTATTTTACTAATGTGTTAAAATACTTAGACTATTTCCATATGGATTGTCACACACCCCAAAATTTCCATATAAAAATAAATGAATAAGATAAATGCAGGTATTCTTTTGTACTTGTAGTATGGTTGAAAAAAAAACACTTTGCTTGAATTACATAATGGATTCTAAACAAAATATATTTCATGCTAACAAGGTTCAACTTCACTTCTTGGGATCATAGATCAACCAAGGTGAGCCCCTATTTAGCAACATTTCAAGGTTCTGTTCTTGAATAACATCCAACATCTAGGACTCAATCCTAAATGCATTTGTTACATTTGTATTTTAGGGTATAGGCTCTAATCCTTACTTCTTTTATGCCATACTAGCTTAGGATTATAAGCATCCTTAAATAAGTAATTAACCTAGCACATATTAGCATGACGGGGGTTTAAACCCTACAAAACCTTGCATGAAATTTAGTTTAGATTACTAACATGCAACTTTCGCATAGTCCAATTCATAATTTCTTGGTTAATATTTAAGAACTGCGGATTGCGGATCTCCATAGTTTTGACAGTTAAAAATTAAGGTTTCCACATTCCCGACTTCCACATTGAGGATTGTGGGTTGTGAGACCTTCCAACAAAAAGGTGAGTTTTAACCACTTCCGCATTCTCGACTTCCGCATTGCGAAGTGTGGGTTGCAGGACCTCCAATTATAAGATGAGTTTTAACCGCTTCCACATTCGCAACTTCCACATTGCGAAGTGCGGGTTGCAGAAACTTCAATTATAAAGATGCATTTTAACCGTCTCCGCATTCCTGACTTCCACATTGTGGATTGCAGGTTGTGGGATAGTTAGTTATAAAGTTTTGTTTTAACCGTATCCACATTGATGACTTCTGCATTGCAGATTGCGGGTTCCGGGACCTTTAGTTCTAAATTTGTGTTTTAAACATCTCTGCATTCCCGACTTCCGTATTGCGGATTGCAGGTTGTGGGACTTCCAGTTTTCAAAGTTTTAACCTACTCATTTCCCCATTCCGCCTTTCTGATTGCGGATTTGATGGATTGCGGAATGCGGGTTGTGGAATTGCAAATTTTAATGGTTTTAAATTAGTGATTATGGATTCTGACTTTCCGATTGTGGATTCGACGGACTATGGAAACGTTTAACAGGTGAAACTAGATCTTAGAAAACGGTTTGAACTTGTAAATATTCACTGTTTATTCAATATCTAGGGTTTGAAAAATATATTAACAAGTCATTCTAGGTTATATTCAGAACTTATCCTTCGATTTTATATATGTATCCAATGGAGATATTAAGCTATTATATCCTGCGTATAAATGTAATTTTTTTTATCTTTTCAAAAGTAAAAATGCTTATTAAAGCCATTCGACTCTACACAGTTTATATATAAATAAGGAATCTGTTTAATACTATTCTAATCCCTTCAGATCTATTTCATTTTAATTTGTAATGCATATATGAAAACTATTCATTCATACATTATTTGATGCATAACAATAAACTATGAATAAAGAAACTGAATGAAGAATGTTACAGTAAAACACTAATGTACAGTAAGGCATTATATGATAGATGCATAAGCAAGTTAATAATTTATGAATAACAATTTACATATCATTTACAGTAAACAAAAATTCCAGAAATAAAATAAATGGAACCTAAACTAAGCAATGCAATCATTATGCTTAACAATTTAGATATCATTTACAGTAAATAGACATTTCAGAAATAAAGCAAATGGAACCTGAACTAAGAAATGCAATCATTCTTCTTAACAATTTAGATATCATTTAAAGTAAACAGACATTTGAGAAATAAATAAATGGAACCTGAACCAGCAAAGGCAAATCAAAACTGAAGGTCGTCGTTCCTCCCTACCAATATTCCAAAATAACCAAACTACTTGTTCTGAGACCCTCGAGCCTGTTTGCTGAACCACAAGGACAAGACTGGTCACAAAGTTAATCTTGCATAATCTAGGTCAAAATATCACTTCATCATAAGCCTCCTTCTCATTGGATGAACTCAATACTTAACGTATTCTCCCTTTCATCATAATCCTCATGCTCAGTGGATGAATTCAATATTTAAGTTTCCCCACATCAAAAGCCTCCTTCTCAATTCAATGAGATCATACTTATAATATTTTCCAAGGACTTAGGTCATTTATGAGCCACTTGCAACAAATTGCTCCAACAGGACTCTTGACCTGATTTTTAGGCAGGATGCCTCCTGCACCATTGCGCCTTTATTAGGTAGTCTGTCACATACCCAAGTTCTAGACATTTTATGTTATTGAGAAAACATTATGTTTTATTTTTATTGTAAAGGTTTATGACTATTGACCAAGTGGGGTCATGGATGACTGTAATTAATTACTTTGAATATTTTATTATAAATAAATAAAAGTGGAGACAAACATCCAAAGGAGACTATTGAATGAGTGTTCATTGACCCACTAGGGGGAATGGAATGTGGTGGAGAGCAAACTGACACTTGACAACATCCTCAACACACTTCTAAATATTGCAGGGGGGAAATTTACTATTTTTATGGTCATGTTCCCCAAGAAAGTGGAACTTAGCAGGTGGCTCATTTACGGAAATAAACTGATCAAAGACCTAGGCATGCTACTTATCTACCCATCGAATTCAACAAGAGGCTGTTCATTCTTACCTTGTGATAATTTCTGAGCACAAGAGATTTGACGAGGGGAAAGTTAGAAGTGTTCGAGTGAAATAAGACTGCATTCTGAACTAGTGCAACCACATTGCTGAGTTCAATATTGCTAAAGGCAGGAAGTTCTATTGCTAAGTACTACTGGAGAGTTGCAAGGGAATTTATTCCATTAATCCACACAACATCTTTGTCCTAGTGGTTCATTATATAGGCTCAGGGGTCCTAAGGCAAGTAGCTTGGCTGTCTTCGGGAGATTGGTTGGGTGGAACGGGCTCCTTTGGCTGTTTGTTTCTTCTTCTACAGTTTTTAGGTTCAACTTGTGTTATCTTATTTATTTATGTTCAAATAGTATTATGGATCTAAATGCTGTTATATTATTATTTTCAATTAACAGATTAGGCAAACTATATTAATAGTTATTGTTTTTCAGTTTCTGCAAATTTTACCTATTCTAAATGACCCAAAATAGCTGATAGAATAAGAGGTAGATTGAATGATATAGAATATGATTTAATGAATGATAATTACTTCCCTTTATTTTTCCTCAAACTTTTCAATGTCGTACTCTAGTACAGGGAAGGATAGTTAAATTTTCAGATAGGAGTATTGATATACAATAGATGGAAATGAATGAATGAATAGAATATATCTGTACTATAAATGTACTTACATAAACAAAAAAATATTTCATGTTTTATTTATATAAGAATATGACAAATATCCAGTAGATAGACTACTTTTCAATACAGAGCATTCATAGAAAAAGAAGAAATTAATTTTATGTTTTTATGTTCAGACTTAGATTGTTTAGGGTTTCGACCCCTTGTTTTATAAAATTATAAAATATACAATTCTTTGTATAACCATTCTCATATAAACATACTACACAATGATTATAAATTCCATTTTTAAATATTGTAACACCAATAGTTTTTATTCAAATCGAAACGCATCTGGTTCTACCATACAGACCTAGAAATAATATAGCTAGATTTATAAACATTTTTGCTTACTATAAAACAAATATTATGTATTAAATAGTATCACAAATTGTAAATAGATATAAAGAATAAGATCAACTCTATTAATACTAAGGCTCAAACCCTTTCTTCAACCATACTATTATTATCTACGAATGTCTATTAGCATTCAAATCATTGGCAACGAATCTTAACATTTGAGGTATCGGACGATTTTGCTCGGGATTCAAACCTTGTGGCTAAACCATTATGTCATTGTACATTAATTACTTAACAATAAGATTTCATAAGAGAAGTGCAAGTTCAAGGAATCGAAATCCTCAGCAAAAGAATGTTTAAAATATTAACCTCTATAATAAGTGACGACGTAACGAAATTAATCGTTTCCATTATCAAAGAGGCCTTTGCCCGTGTTATTAAAACATTAAACATGGAAATTATTCAACCTAGAATCAACAAAGGAAACTGAAATTCATTTACAGGATCGGCATTGCCAAAAATTAAGTTAATATAAAAAAACTCATAACTAAAACTCATAGTATTTATGAAGGTATGTTGTAAAACAAGATCGATGGTTCGATCTCTAGCAATAACACAGAAATGCAATATTTAATTTATTAGGGTTTACAACCCAGGTTGAATATCCATATTCTTTTACACAGTGGTAAAACAAAAAAACACTACATATAGTAATAATATTGGGTTTTCCCCGTAATCATAAATAACAATGTTAAAACATGTCTTTAAAATTTACAACTCCAAACAAGAGATGATAACAGTTTTAGAAGTAAAACATTTTAAATTGTTGCGAGCTACAACTCAAGGGACAAAGCCCTCTTAACACATTGGATTTTCAGCTTAAAAAGGAAATGAAATCAAGTCAACTGCCCAACCAGACATACGCCCTCGAATCTTGGCATACTACAGAAAAACAAAACCCTTTTTTCACATATGTTGATAACCTTGGGAGGATGTCACTGAGGCTTACCGGTTATCAAGTATCCTTCTCCCTTAAAGACCAACATCAACACCATGCTCACAAAGTATCACATACCAACAACATTTCAATGAAGGTTCAAAGCTTGAAGTGAAAAGATTAAAAACAAATTGACATTTGTTAAACACTGTAAAAACACAATCGTAGAATTTAACACATTACCTAACTTTTATTTTTAAAACACAGGCTTCTGCGTTGACTACAGTATGTGTTCAATGCACCATTTGAATCTCCAGAAGTGCCCAAATGTTGTTCGTTTGGCATTTTTTGAAGAACACCCAAACCCTCAATACCTTCAAACGCTCAGGATATTACGAGTTAGGCTCACATTGTTACACTCATAGAAAAACAGACTATACAAACACTGCAACCATCGAAATACTGGTAATAACCATATCAATAAAAGGTCATAGTATCAAAACTTCAAACACAATACATGATTGTGTTAACCCTATACCTTACACTCTCGTTTACATCATTCCTACAACCAGTTGCAGGTAATGAGGTCACACTATCGAACCCTGGGAAGGCAGAAAACAAAATGGAGTTGCAAACCCTGAGAATCAGAGAGCCTGTCGGTCTCCTTCCTCAACTCACTCATGCAAGAATGAATGCTAAAGCATTTGTCTCGACGGCAGTGTAGTGGTGGGTTAGGGTTTAGTCCAAAAACCAAGTACACCAGAGATCTACAGTGAGGATCCAGCCAATGAAGATCACAGCTTTAAAGTTCACCAACTGCATTAATTTGCATTAAATCAATATCACCAACATCGAAATGAGTATGCCAATGGAGATTCAACGAAGACTCTATTACATCAAGCCTTGTACATCTCGACATCTCGTTTTATGCCTAGTTAAAGACCATCACCATGATTCAAGTGAATCACGTGAAGTTAACCATGAAAGCAGCCAACAGGCTTTCCACTACAATAGCATTCATGGAAACATTAAATGCCTAAGCTCGAGTGCCTTCCATCACATATCACTATAGTTTAAAAACTTGATTCCTTTGTGGCCTAGCATAAAATCATATAGGTTAAGATTGCAACGTTTAAACCATATAAGTATTACATTGCACCAAACCTATGATTAAGGTCAATACATATGCTAGTGGTAATGTAACTTAGATCTAGGATATATAAATTCAATAGTTTCATATGCATAGTTTATACTTTGGGGAGCATGCATATAACTTCTCACTTTTACTCTTTGATTATAAGTTTCATGTAATCATTTTACACATAGTCCATACATTTGGTATATTCATATAGTTTATGCACATAAGTATAAGCATAGTATGCACTTTAAGCATATTAGTGTTGTCTAACCATATTTCATAATTATGAGGTACTATAATTATCATAATTCAAATAACATTCCTATAGTAAATGTAATACAACGTTTATCCATAGTCTAGATATTAATATGTACTAAAATGTATGTCCATCGTTCTAGTTGCACTAGAGTAGGTGGTTAAATGAAATTAAATAGTTGAACAATGATTTGTATAGTGAAACAAATTATACCATGTTTATCATTCCAAGGACTTTCAATACCTGACAAGTTGCAGAGCAGATAAATTACTCTAATGATAGTCGTACTTCAACCTTAGAAAATAACTCAGTACAGGAAGTATTAACTGATTACGTTTCATGCTTCAATTGAATTATGTTTTCTTACCTGCATTATGCATTTAAAATTCAGGAGCGTTAGCTAAGCGATAGATAAGTAAGCCTCGGGGCTATCGAAGGACCCCTTGTCAGGAACCCATGTCTTTACTTTGTTAGTATGTTGTTGTTGGACGCATATGCTTTGTAAGTCGTCCCGTAGTATTTGTTAATCAATAGTTTGTGTTATTGTTGTTGGCGCATATGCTTTGTAAGCCGCCCGTAGTATTGTTAACCCATAGTTTGTAACGGCCCATGGTTTCGACCCATAGTATTGGCGCCTAGAATTAGTATATAAGTGTGTGTTGATACCTATGAAGACACCGTGAAGTTATTTGTATTGAGCTTGCTCAAAGGAGGTTGCCCCCTCGAAGTGGCCTGTGATCAATACAAAAGTGATTCTGAGGTCTGTCATTTCTGCTATTTCGCGTATTCTTGTTAACTAATTGTTGCAGGTGCCTCACATCTAGTATCAGAGCACTTTCTTGGGCTCGCTGGGTGAAATTTTTGCCAAATTTTTTTTCGCATTTGTTGCAGGTTCGGATTTGGGAATAATCCCCATCCGCTTAACTGTGGGAAGTACTTGGGCATAAGCCTTAAAACTCATTGTGAGGAGTACCACAGGAACCCCGAAGTAGCTGGCCCATTGAGAGGACCTACCAGCGAAAAGGGCAACGACCCCTACCTGATTGACTAGTTCCCACCCGTGAGGTAAACCAAGAGCTGTCGTTTGCGGAAAAGCGGTTATCAGTTTTACCTGAGCCGTGGAGTGAGGGGTATTGCCCCAATACACAAGCCGTCAGACAACATTGGTGGCCGAGTGAAACCCCTGAACTGTTAGGAAGACACACATACCTGGGGTCCATATCTACTTTCAGCTGAACTATTGTCAATCACTGCTGCACCGTTTCAGATCTATTTTGCAAGCCGTTCCAGATTCTGTCGTTTTTAGTCCATTCGACTATAAAATTCAGTATTTTCTCCATATCTCCCTTATTTTTACTCTGTTTCCCTTGAAATTTTCGGGGAACCCCTGTCATCCCATTCTGCATATTTCAGTCCTCAGGACCCTATCCCCAATTCCCCTTCCCAAAGCCCGAAATCCCACATTTGTCTATTTTTAGGGTTTACCATAACTTACTCAGATTTCACCCAATCACCTTCAAATTTTACCACAGAGTTCCTTTCTGAATTCTGCTTCTTTGTTCCCCTCTGCCAAATTTTCTCATTCTTTCACCCCGCTTCTGAAATCCTCATTTTTGCTTCCCTATCTATCCAACAGTGTCCAAAACTTAGTCAAACCGCAATTACCCTTCTGATTTTTTCCCAAATCCAAATTTTCCCTTACTGAAGTAGTTCCTGTTTTTGTTTTCCTACCCAGTCAGGAAAAAAAAAAAAATCCTGGTTATGGTTGTCACCCGTGCAGGAGCAAAAACCATGGAGGAAGCACTTGCATCCATCCAAGCCAAACTCCACAATCTGGATGAAAATTTTTTCGGTCTCCATCTTGAACATTCAGCTATGAACAACAAACGACAGTCCGAGTCTTCAGTAGACAATGGGTTCTCTGCTTCCAGCAATTTTCGTGGTCCGAAGCTTGATTTTCCTCGCTTCAACGGTACCGATCCAACTGGATGGATCTATCGTGCAGAACAGTATTTCAGTCTGCATAATACTTTTGATGTCAACAAAGTTCCGCTGGCATCCTTTCATTTGGAATAGGAAGCTCTTCAATGGTACCGCTGGTACATCAAGGCTCATCCAGAGCCCAACTGGCCAGACTTTTGCCAGCTCCTTTTGAAACGATTTGGTCCTAGTGCTTTTGATGACTTCACAGGAGCCCTCACTAAACTTCGCCAAACTGGCACTGTGAGAGAGTATCAAACGGAATTTGAAAATCTAGCCAACCACACTGAAGGATTGTCTGATGAATTTTACCGAAGTTGTTTTATCAGTGGTCTAAAGGATGCCATTCGCTCTGAGGTCAAAATGTTCTGCCCCAACACAATGATGGAAGCACTTGGGTTGGCTAAGTTGGCAGAAGACAAGCTTGTAGCCCAACAACACTCCAAGCCCACTTTTGTTCCCTTCCGAAATATGGGTTCTCAGCGACCACCTATACCGCAGGCTCCTCGACCGACTCCTATCAAGCGTTTGTCTGAAACATAGATGCAAGCACGCAGAGAAAAGGGGCTTTGCTGTAATTGTGATGAGAAATTCACTCGGGGACATAGATGTGTTCAGCAAAAGCTCTATCTCCTAGATGTGGAGTCTTCGCCTGCCTCTGAAATGGGTGACAAAGATCCAGAAACACTGGATGCTCCGGTCGACAGTCAGGAACCGCCTATTGACCCTCAGTCTCAGGTTGACCAACCAGAGATATCTCTCCATGCTTTAGCTGGAATCACCACCCCCCAAACAATGCAGGTCAGGGGTTACTTCAAGAAGCTTCCTCTTACAATCCTCATTGATTCTGGTAGCACTCATAATTTCATTGACCCTCAGATCGCCAAACAAGCTGATTGTTTTATCCATCCTTGCTCCAACTTTGAAGTCATGATTGCCAATGGGGGTACCTTACCTTGCAAAGGGAAGTGTCGAAATGTGCGTATCTCTATGGGAGATTATATCTTGCGCTCTGACATGTTTTCCTTGCCCTTAGCCGGATGTGATGTGGCTTTGGGCGCTCAATGGCTACGCACACTCGGCCCTATCTTATTGGATTTTGCTAAACTTTGGATGCAATTTTCCCTCAATGGACACAAACACACATTGACAGGATTACAACCAGGTTCTCTTAGCATCATCAGTTCACATCGCATGGAAAAACTCCTCAAGAAGAGTTCACATGGTGTCATCGATCAGATCCATTCCATCCAGATGCAACCATCAGCGGTCTCCACTACTCCTTTGGATCTACAACAAATTCTGGATCGATATACAGGTGTCTTTGCTGAACCAGTGGGATTACCACCTTGCAGGCCAGAAGACCATCGTATTCAGCTCCTTCCTGGTAGCATTCCTCCCAACATCAGGCCCTATCGCTACCCATTTCACCAAAAAACGGAGATTGAAATGCTCGTTCGGGACTTATTGAAGCAAGGTATTATTCGCCCAAGCACTAGTTCCTTTTCTTCTCTAGTTATTCTTTTCCGCAAAAAAGATGGGTCATGGCGCCTCTGCATTGACTTCCGAGCACTTAATCACCTCACCATCAAGGATAAGTTTCCAATTCCTATTGTTGATGAGCTTCTTGATGAGCTTCATGGGGCTCATTTTTTCTCCAAGTTGGATCTTCGTTCTGGGTATCATCAAATTCGGGTTCATGAGGATGATATTCCTAAAACAGCTTTTCGCACACATGATGGCCATTATGAGTTTTTGGTCATGCCCTTTGGCCTCACTAATGCTCCTTCCACATTCCAGGCCTTAATGAATAAAATATTTCAACCCTATTTGCAGAAATTCATTCTGGTATTCTTTGATGATATCCTCATCTACAGTAAAACATGGGATGAACATCTCCAGCATCTGGATCTTGTCATGCAACTTTTATCTAACCATCATCTCCATGCCAAGCAGTCTAAATGTGTTTTTGGACAAAAGGAAGTTGAGTATCTCGAGCACATTATCTCAGCACAAGGGGTTCGCGTGGATCTTGCCAAGATCGAGGCCATGAACAATTGGCCACATCCTCAGACACTCAAGAGCCTTCGTGGTTTTTTGGGGTTGACTGGCTACTACCGCAAGTTTGTCAAGGATTATGGGAAGATTGCAGCTCCATTAACTGCTCTATTGAAAAAAGATGCTTTTACATGGACACCTAATGCTCAGTGTGCATTTGACAAACTAAAACAAGCTATGTGTACTACACCTGTGCTAGCTATGCCCGATTTTTCCAAGCCCTTCACTATTGAGAGTGATGCTTGCGGCAATGGACTTGGTGCTGTTCTCCTTCAAGATGAACACCTCATCACGTTCACCAGCAAAGCCCTTTCAGGTAAGAATTTAGTTGCCTCTACCTATGAGAAGGAAATGATGTCTATTTTGCATGCAGTACAGAAGTGGCATCCATATCTATTAGGGAATCATTTCTGCATCAAGACTGATCACCAGAGCCTGAAATATTTCTTGGACTAGCGTGTCTCCTCCCCAGAACAAAAAAAATGGGTTAGCAAACTCATGGGTTATGACTATGAGATCACTTACAAGAAGGGTAAAGACAATATTGTGGCAGATGCTCTTTCTCGCACATTTGATGCCCAAGGTTCTCTTTCAGCTATTTCTATGCCTGTTCCAAATTGGTTGCAATCTGTTCAATAGGGTTATGTCAATGACTATTCCTGATCTCAGATCATCCAACGCTTGACCAACAATCCTTCTGCTGTCCCACATTACTCTTGGGATGGTGCTTCTCTGCGATACAAGGGTCGTCTGGTGCTTCCCCAGAGCACAGATCTTCAACAGGCTGTCTTCTAGGAACTCCATGCTTCTCCATCGGACGGGCACTCTGTGTTCCTCAAAACATATGAACGAGCATGGCGTAACTTCTTTTGGCAGGGCATGAAAAGGACAATTCAACAAATGGTGGCCGAATGTGATACTTGTCAGCGCAATAAGGGTGAAACAACACTCCTTCCAGGATTGCTTGAACCCTTTCCCATACCTACACGGATTTGGACAGATATTTCTATGGATTTCATTGAAGGACTCCCTAAATCTTGCGGGAAGACAGTGATTCTCGTTGTGGTTGATCGTCTCTCCAAATATAGTCATTTTTGCGCTCTCAGCCATCCCTATACAACCTCCTCTGTCGCTCAAATTTTTATGGACCAGATATTTCGTCTTCATGGAATCCCTTCTTCCATTGTCTCGGATCGTGATGCAACTTTCACTAGTCATTTTTGGACAGAACTATTTCGCCACACTGGCACCAAACTGAAGATGAGTTCAGGGTATCACCCACAAACAGATGGTCAGACTGAAATTGTCAATAAATACTTGGAAACTTATCTTCGTTGCTTCACCTCGGAACAACAACATCAGTGGGCAAAGTGGCTCCCTCTCATTGAATGGTGGTACAATACCTCTTACCATACTGCCTCTAAAATGACCCCATATGAAGCAGTCTACGGTCAGGAACCTCCAGCTCTTCTTCCATACACCCCCACCAGTTCACCAGTTCAGGAAGTTGACAAGGTCCTTCGCAACCGCGATCAGATTCTTCACATTTTGTGGGACAATCTTCACATGGCAAGAAATCGCATGAAGCAACAAGTTGATCAGCACCGTTCGGAGCGCACTTCTCAAGTCGGCGATATGGTTTTTCTTCGTCTCCAGCCGTACAAACAATCCTCCTTGAAACTCAAAGGGCGTCATAAGCTCGCTCCAAAGTTCTATGGGCCATATCGGATTCTTCAGAGGCTTGTGTCCATTGCTTATAAATCGGAACTTCCTCCTTCTTCCCGCATTCATCGAGTCTTTCATGTCTCTTGTCTGAAGAAAGTTCTTGGCACCAACATCAGCGGCCAAACGATTTTACCCGAACTGGATAATGAAGGATCCATCCTTTTGGAGCCAGAGGCCATCCTCAATCGGTGCACGCGTCAGCTTCGCTCTCGCTCCATCACAGAGGTCTTAATTCAGTGGCACGGCATGCAACCAGAGGATGCTACATGGGAACCACTCCTTCAGATTCAACAACAATTTCCACATCTAAAGCTTTGAGGACAAAGCTTTTTTTAAGGGGGAGGGGATGTTAGGAACCCATGTCTTTACTTTGTTAGTATGTTGTTATTGGACGCATATGCTTTGTAAGTCGTCCCGTAGTATTTGTTAATCAATAGTTTGTGTTATTGTTGCTGGCACATATGCTTTGTAAGCCGCCCGTAGTATTGTTAACCCATAGTTTGTAACGGCCCATGGTTTCGACCCATAGTATTGGCGCCTAGAATTAGTATATAAGTGTGTGTTGAGACCTATGAAGACACCGTGAAGTTATTTGTATTGAGCTTGCTCAAAAGAGGTTTCCCCCTCGAAGTGGCCTGTGATCAATACAAAAGTGATTCTGAGTTCTGTCATTTCTGCTATTTCGCGTATTCTTGTTAACTAATTGTTGCAGGTGCCTCACACCCATTCACAACATCAAAATAAACATTCAACCGGTAGAAACAAACTTCACATTTTTAGAACGAAGCATTGTTGACATGTTTCAGAACATTAAATAGTTAATGTAAGTTTGTAATTCTCATAACATCTGGACAGTGAAATGATGATACAAGACATAATGACATTTTAATATACAATTAAAGATAGTAGAAGCAATGACAGATATTTTGTTCATAAGAAAATTATCTATTAGACTTTACGACAGTATAGGAGTAATTGTTGTTAAGCATGTTTTATTTAAAATGTCTAATTATGTTTACGTTAACATTTTAATACTTCTGCACAGAAATCATAAGCAGTTAATGCCACTCGAAAAATTTTAAATTTTAGTGATTTTTTGGGGATGTTACATGTGGTATTAGAGCGAGGTTCAAATAGTAGGCCCGAAGTGGTTCATCCGCGCAAATGAAAATCTATAACAGAATTACAAATTACTGATTTAATTTATTTTGTTTTCAGTTTCAGCATTTTATAATTTGAGTCTACATGTATGGAACGACCAACAGAGTTAGCTGAGGACAGGTCCCTTAATAACGAACATATTAATAATGAACAAGAACACATTAATACAGAAAATTTATTTTCCGAATTGAATGATAATTCCTCTGAATGGTTAAGGACAGTGAAAGATTAAAAAAATTGAGATAAAAACTGTTTAGGAAGAAAATCAACGAATTATCAAAGCTCAAGACGAGCTGAATCAAATCCTGCTGGATAATTTTCATAAAAATGACCAAGATAAGAAAAAAACAAAAATGTTGAATCTGGAACTACGTCCTACCAACATAATGATAAAAAAGGTAAAATTGACTAATTATGACAGCAGTTCATCTTCTGAATTTGATGCAAGGGAATACAGTAAAAAGCATAAGTACTATAGTGATAGTAGTGACAATGACTGCTACACTAAGAAAAAGAAGTACAGGCTCTACGAAGAAATTTCTGGCAAGTTTAAAAAGATAAAACCACCAAATTTTAATGGAGAAACATAAAAGAGTGAGGCAGATCAAGCATGGTTGTCCGGAATGAATAAGTATTTCAATATTTACAACTACTCAAGTCATTTAAAAACTAAAATGGCAATTTATAACTTAACTAGAAAAGCGGACATCTGGTGGAAAGATCTTAAATGAGTTAAAGGTTTAAAAGAGAAAAGTGTAAATTGGAGTAATTTTAAGAAATATTTTAAAAGAAAATTTATGTCAGAACAGTATTATGAGGAACGAGCTAAGGAGTTTTATGCGTTAAAGCTAGGTTCCACGGATATGAGAGAGTTGTGCAACAAATTTTTGAATTTATTAAGGTATGTGCCTTATTTCATTGAAGAAAATCCTATGGTACAGAGGTTTCTGAGTTGCTTTCCCTCTCACATAAAAGACAAAATTGAATATGATAGTCCTTGAAATCTTGAAGAGGCCACGAGAAAGGAAAACATTTGTTATGAATAGAATAAGAGAAGATAAGGCATACCAAGATGGAAAGCAAAAAGGCCTAACACCTTTGAGCAAAGGAAGAAGCAGTTTTCTTTTAATCGTAATTGTGGGAATAATAATTCACGTAACTACTCTAATGGAAAGTTTCAAGGAAATAATGCAGCAAGTAATACACAATCAAAATTTACAGCTGCAAGAAAAAGTGAACCACCTAAAAACTTTGTTAAAAATAATGAATAGAAAGAACCAGTTAAGTGTTGGGAATGTCAGGGACCTCACTATGCATCAAATTGTCCACTTAGAAAGAAGGTTGTCAACAACATGCACACTATACAAGATGAGGCTATTGTCGGTGACTTAGCAAGGGAGATGGTCAGGATAAATGCAACTTTGGAGAACATGAAAGCAGATCATCAAACTTCCATGGTTGAAGTGGAAGGTATGTTAAAAGATAAACATATTTCTATTTTGATTGATCCAGGGGCAAGTCTAGCTATATTTCACCTGATTTAGTTAATACATTGCAATCTGAAAGTAGATAATTTTGATAAATCATGGTTGGTTCAATTAGCTACTGGCATGAAAAGAAAAGTGATTGATTATGTGAAAGAATGTGAATTACTGATGAGTCAGTTTAGGACTCATGTTGAACTGAATGTGTTACCTTTGGGTTCTTACAATGTTCTGATTGTAATGGACTAGTTAGAAAAACATAGAGTAGTGTTAAATTACTTTGAAAAGACTTTTACTTGTTTAAATGATGCATTTAAAACTGTAACGGTAAAAGGGATTGCTAGAAAAATATCTGTTAGGCAAATTTCTGCATTACAAGTTAAGAAAGTTGTTCAAAAGGAGTGTAAGTTGTTTGCTGTAAATGTAATTAATAATGAACAGACTACTAATGAAGATAAGTTCAAGCTGGAAGACATATCCACTCTAAAGAAATTTTCAGATGTATTCCCGGAAGAGATTCCAGGACTACCTCCAAAAAGGGAACTCGATTTCACCATTGAGTTAGTACCAGGAGCGGTACCAAACTCATAGGCACCTTATAGAATGAATATTCTAGATCTTAATGAACTTAAGTCACAGCTTAAAGAATTGCTTGATAAAAATTATATAAGACCCAGTGTGTCTCCATGGGGAGCACCTGTAATTTTTGTTAAAAAGAAAGACGGAACTATGTGTCAAATCCCAAATTTTCCGAAAAATTTAAAATTTTTAAGATAGCAGATAATGTTATTAAATGCGATCATTTAACTGTTTTGATTAGATTAAATGGACATAACTGTGTATGAAGTATCTGTTTTGTACTTAGATTTAAATATGGTTTTTATTTAGAGTTACTGATTGTTTTTCTGTTTTTCAACCGCAAGGGGGAGTTGTCATAGCAGACTGGGCTTACTTAGCTTTCGAGCTAATGCATCCAAATGTCTTGCTCTTACAGATATACATGTAAGGTATGGGTCGCTGCAATTAATTTTTAAAGCATAAAAAATCGTTTAGCTGTACCAAGTCATTCAATAAAAGTCTAAACATGCTAGACAGATCATCAGGTGTTTAAAGGATGCATTGATCCTATAATTTTTGCAAGATCTTACTGTTTCCAAATTAGAAATTACTTAGAGGTTATGACTGATATGTTTTCTTGTGAACAGAAGAATTAAATAACTCTATGAAGTAGTTGTGCTCTGATAATATTACTGAATTACAAATAGTATTTCATTGCTAGCATTGTACATTACAACTGGTTACCCAACACCAAATGACAATCATTAGTCATCCGTTGTTACTGTTTTATTTACAACTACCCATATAAAAGATCTGAAATGTTCATCGAATAAGTTGCTTATTTCTAGCATTGTGTGATAATCTGTCAGTTACTTGTCTTCTCATGATATCCTTAGGGGTTTGATTTGATTGCATCGATACTACGGTTAATAAATATAAGGATCGTACTAATAGCTATCTCCAAGATGCTAATGAATTCCAATCACTTCTTGTATGTCTAGAATAATATATGACTGAGTTTCGATCAATGTTCATAATACGTGAATTAATGAGTCAAGGTTTACTCTATACAATGAGTGATTCTTAAGATACTTATCGAAATGTTTTGTTGTTTTAAGGAATGTCATAAAAACTATGTTATATCAACTTTTATGGTTAACAATGCAAATAAACCTAATTCTCATGCTATAATATTTAATTAGCAAAAATGTTGGATAATTCATTGGAGTCTTGAACACTAATGACTATCGCATGATTCTAATGTTTGCATGGCAGGTATTACTATTCACTATATAAGTTTGATAGCTTTGTTTTCGTTACGAATAGTGGCAAGTTCAAAATAGTATCACGACCATGGAAGAATATCCCTGCTATGATTTTGGGTGACCTTTGTAATGATTTTAAATGTCCCACAAAATAATTGGGAATCATGCTGTAAAACTATTGAACCTCAACCCACTTTGCATGAAATATTTAAGCTGCTACGTGGTTAAATTAGAGACAAGTGCTTAGTGATATAAAACAATGGACCTAACCCTACCTCGTCATTTTCCTTTTCCTTCAGGCTCGGGTCTTTCTATGCAACATCTCCGGGTTGAGCTTTGTTGTGGCGTTGTTGATACAGTTCTCAGGCTATTACAGTTCTTTTGCCTAACGTTATCGTTTGGAAGTCTTTATCATTGACTGTTGATATCTATGAGTGTTTGAAAATGCCCAGGGTTTATCCTTTGCCTTTTTTTGCTGGCCTAGCCCTGGCATAAGGGTATTGTTCAACTTGTTTTCGTTACGGCTTCCATCAAAGAATGAATCTGTTGCTCCTGGCAGTTGCTCATTCGTCTCTGCTCGTGGTTGACGGGATAAGTGCTAAGTTTGGAACCCCATTCGAGTTCGCTGGTAAGATATTGCCATTTCATCGTTTTTCAGTTTAAAAGCAAAGGAGTTAACAAAATCAAAAGTCCGTAGCCGATATCACATTGTTGTTGCAGGTGCTAGCAAAATCATGAAGATGTGAAAGACACAACCCTCGGCGCTTGGCTAATATCGGGTAAGCCTGGTTTCACCATGGCGTTTCCTCCTTGCTGGTTGTTGAGTGGTTAGGGTTTGGTTTGGATAGAGCAACTCTGTGATGTATTTGAATACTACGGCTTCTGTCGGTGTTGTAACTATTTTAACCTCCTTTCGATACTTAGGTTTTTATAAAGAAGATAGGTATTGTAAATTTTGAGGAGAACCAGGGTTATGAGCCTGTTCTGCAAATGATGTTACGACCTCAGGTGTTTAGGTTTTGATACGACACTTCTTCAAAATATTTTATAGGTTAACCCCCAGGCTTTTGAAAGCATATCAAAATATAAGTGTTGTTTGTAAGTTGGCTTGTATAATGTCTGCGTCTCCCTTTAAATTCGATACTGTGTATAGTAAATCTTTAAAACCACTTGTATTGTGGGTTTGTGAATTGGGTTGTAGGTTGAATAATGTCTTAGCCAAGGTTTTGCTCCTGCGTTATTTCCTATGTAATTTAAACTCTATAAAATGACTTGTTACAGTCATTCTGAAGAATGGAGCCGGCATATGGTGTGTGTTTCGATTTTCTATGTTTATGTAGAAAGTTTCTATTACTAAATGGCTACGGCCATAGGTGAAAATTGTTGTAAAGAGTTTTAATGTTTGGATAATACGACTTGTTACACGTCTCCTGTTGGTTTTGAGCTTATGTATGTGTCTAAAATTTCAACTTCATGCTATAAGATTATTTTCACTGTGAGGTCTGGGATGCGGACGTAGTAGAATCGTTGTCCAAATTCTAAATGTAAACTACTTGTAGGCCTGAGATGTTGTAGATTCAATCCATAACAACAGTGGTGGTTTGTTTTGAAAACTAAATCTATAGTTACGAAATTCCTCTGTTGACAGCTTGGGTAACATGTGAAAAACTTTTGTGATGAAAATAAAGCTAGGCAATGAGCTAGAAAACTACTCTGTCTATTTCAATTTGTTGTGGAAATAAAATCTAGGTTAACTCTCTACTGAAAAATTCTTATTGTGAAACTGGGTTGTTAGGGTTCAACTGAATCGTACAGTCGTGATGTCTTTCTGTTACTTTGGTCTCAACTCTGTTATTACTTGGGTGAAAAAGGAAACATGGTATCTTCCTACTGTTGAGCTCAATAAATGAACTAGACTTCTGTTCTACTATTGCTTTGGTTGTAAAAACAGTAACTAAGTTCTATGATTAAGAATTGATTAATAAATGATAGACAAGTGAGTGATGATATGACAATGTTTAAGCTCGGCAGCAGGGTTCTGTTTTTCTTTTAATTTTGTTTAAATACCTTAACTATATTATTTAACAATGAACGATTCTTCGTGATACTTCCTGCTAGGGTTTGTGTTTAACAATTTACTTGTTATGAAAAGACTCGTTCAAATTTAACTAGGGTTTGGTTTTTAAATTTCTATAAAGCTACTCTAATTATAGTTATCACTTCTTCTGCAATATTATTTATGATAATATTATTACTGTATAAAGAGCCTCTACTTATCTATTTAACTATTGTATTAAACCAAGTTTAAAAATCACAATAACATCCTATTTCTTACAATAATAACAAAGTATAGTACGTATAAAACAAATACCTTAACCGTAAGATAATAATGATACTAGGAAATTGCTGAGACATAATAACTCTGCAGAATCTATCTACTAATAGTTCAGGGATGCTAACTTTTACTGAACTAAATCCTATTTAGACATAAAGAAGATAATCATGACCTACATTCATATTTACTCAATAAACAACAAGAATAAGTGGCAGAACCTGTGTCAAATTGTAGGCAACAACAGGAATGGGAGGCTGTTCCTCCCTACCAACTCCTGGAGAGTGCCCAGACAACACTTCTCAGGACCCCCGAGCTTTCTCTGGTCTCCCTGGCTGGAACTAGGTGCATCAAAACAATTCACTCAGCCAAAACAGCTAAACTGGAACCAAGTTGCTGCAGCATCCCACTCAAACAATTTTCCTTACTGTCTTTCCCTCTTCCTTAATGGGATTCCTGAATAACATTCACCTGAATGTATTCTCCTTCCTGAACTATCTGACCCCCAGCTTAGTTCATTGAGTACTATTTAAAAGATTGCCTAGGTCTTTGTTGGGTTAACTGTCATTAATGAGCCACCTGCTCAGATTCCACTTTCTTGGAGAATCATGACCCCAAAATATAGGGAAGTTGCCACCTGCAACTTAGGAAGTGTTTGAGGATGCTGCCACTTGTCTTTTGCCTTTCCACCTAGTTCCATCCACCAGTTAGACCAGTAACCTCTTTTTAACAGCTCTCCCATGTTGTTGTCTCCATAATTTATTTATTAATGATAAAATAATTACATTATTTTCACAAAATTGGGGCATGTGACATACACACCCCCTTAAAATGTAACATCGTCCTCAATGTTACTTATTCCTCATCCTCAGCCACCTGCTGGAATAGATTTGGGTATGCTTCCCGCATCTTACTTTCGAGTTCCCAGGTAGCTTCTTCAGGACTAAGGTGATTCCATTGCACCTTCAGCTGTCCAATTGTGCGGTTCCGCAGAGTAATTTCCCTCCTCCCGAGGTGTAATGCCCCTAAAATGATTGTGGACTTTAAGGGCACTTGTCGAGTGACCCAGCGGAACAGACTTCAATAAAGTGGCCCGTCAAGTTAGGATGTGTCTTAATAAGGGAGAATCACCCAATGATGTTCATGACTATAGTTGATAAATGAATTAATGAATTAAATTATATGTGTGGAGTGGTATAATTGATTGGTTAGTTCTTGCTTAATGATTTGTCTGGATTGATCAAGTCAAAGTGCAGTAGGACAGTTACATTCCTAGCTCTGCAACTTGGGAGGATGCAACAGAGATGCGTCATAGCTTTCCATTTTATTTTTTTTATTCTGAACTTCGGGACGAAGTTCTAAATAAGTAGGGGTGTATGTAGTGCCCCTAGACTACTTTAGACATTGAGGGCACCTGCTGAGTCACCTAACTATTTGAAACATTAATAAAATAAACCTATGATTTTATTTTGAGTATATTTATGATTACGATTGATTGATATATGTGCATTTGGGTAGTTATTGTGAATGGACAATTTCATGTTGTTTAATGATTAACTTTGATATGAAAACTATACATATGAATGATGCTTAACGACTAGCTGTGCAATTGATTATGTGATTAGACGAAAGAGTAATGATTAAGTAAATTATAGATGCTTAATGAAGCAATAGATTTATAAACCAAATTGTGATTATTGAGGACAATGCTACTAATTTACGTTTGTGAGAAATGTGTGTAGCGACAGGTGAAACGGTTCACCAAGGGACACACAAAGGAATATGAAGGGTCGTAGAGTACGAGTAAATCACACACAGGGGGAGCGACGACGATGTCGACTTCCGACAAGAATACCACGCATGAGAAGATAAGCACTGATCCGCTTTCTCAAGAGGAATGCGTGAGAGCGTACGAGGTGGGGCATGATGGAGCTGGTCACGTACGAGTTGAGGGGCGCGCAGTGAGAACGGACTCACTCCTTAGCGCCATTAGTCCCTAGATAGCATGTAGACGGAGGATGGATGGTAACGATTCCTAAAATCCCTACAAGAGTTCCCGCAAGTCAAAACGGAAAGATGGTGGCAGAAGGGCCCGATGATGCGGTACCCTGTCGAGAACGGAAAGAATGGACACAAGGACCCAACAATGCGGTACCATGCCAAGGAATGGAAACCATGGATGACTGGACCCGACGGAGTGGTGCCATGTCAGGGAATTAAAATTAAGGAACTAGGAGCCCAACGGCGCGGCACCGTGATCCTAGTGAGTTTGATTGTTAAATTTAACTACATAAAAACTTATGAGAATAACTCTAGATTATTACTTAGCAAATGCATAAAAATAATTTAGGCATTTGCACATGAATAGTTATTTTTGTTGAGCATTTAAAATAATAGAAATCATTATTTAGGAGCAAAATAGAATCCTAAGATTAGACACCTAGTCAACTAAAAGCTAGGAGTTAATTAAAATATCTGGGGGACAAACTAGAGCAAACTTAGGGGTGTTGGTGCACTTCCCTGAGAAACTGACACTTGGATGGGTGAGTGTTTTAATTAAATAATTAATTAAAAATATGTAATTATGCATGAAGCAACATGTGTCGCATGAGATTTTCCTTTATAAGGAAGGCTTGGGGAATGGGTAAAGGGCCCATAATTTGGACGATTGTCGTAATTTTCGAATGCCTCAAAGACTTGCTGCTATCTAAGGGTTTGGATGAGAAATCCTGGTGGGAAGGGAAGCCTAAGCTGAATTTCTGAAATACTTGTGTGAGCTCTACGACCGAAAGCTCAGGGGAGGCCATGCGACTGAAAGCATGAGCCTATGGTTGGGTGGCGAAGATAACGGTTGCTTCGCCAATGGTTAAACAAGCTTTGCTGGAGGGATCCTACGGAAGACGAAGGCGACAATGGACCAGCTGGATCGGCTTGACAGGTTAAGGTTTTGCTTATTTTTGTTAAGTTATTCACACTTTTTATTTTATTTTTCCAATAACTATGATGGCTAATTTGTTTGTATGAAGTTGTTAAAGTTTCAGGTTCAGTTCAAGGGGACCCTAAAGGAGGGGCATTACACGAGGATACAATCCAGTTCCACTAGAACTTCGCCTTCTAGTTCTACCTGTACAATGTTCCAATCAATAACATTAGTAGCATCATGAACATACTTTTTCAGAATAGAAATATGAAAAACATTGTGTACTTTTAAATTAGGTGGTAATGCTAGCTGATAAGCAACTTGACCGATTTTAGATAAAATTTCAAACGGACCACAGTAACGTGGCGCTAATTTTGCACAACTCCCCAGTATTAGGGAGCTCTTCTTTGGTCTTACCTTGATGAACACATGTTCACCTACCCGGAACTCTTTAAGAGTTCTTTCAAATTTGCTTGACTCTTTTGCCGATCCTGGGCAGTCTTCAAATTTACCTGCACTTGTTTCACAATCTGTTCCATCTCTTTTAATAAATCAGGTCCTAACACTAATCTATCTATTGGATTACTCCAAGAGATAGGAGTGTTACATTTACGTCCATACAAAATTTCAAAAGGACTAAACTTAGCTGACGATTGATAGTTGTTATTGTATGCAAATTCTGCTAAATGTAAATAATCCTCCCACTTACCTGGTTGATCCATAACATACATTCTTCGCAGATCTTCTAATACCTGATTAACTCTTTCAGTTTGTCCGTCCGTCTGAGGATGGAACGAAGTGCTGAAATTCAGAGTTGTGTTTAATCCTTTAAACAAAGATTTCCAGAAATTTCCTGTGAATTTAGGATCCCTGTCTGAAATAATAACTTTTGGGACACCATGTAACCGAAAAATCTGTTTCAGAAATATATCAGTTATGTTTGCAGCCTTTTAAGGGGTTTTAACAGGAATAAAGTGTGTTGATTTACTTAATTTATCTACTACCACCATAATTTAATCATTCTGATGTTGATTTTTGGGTAATCCAGTAATGCAATCTAAGCTGATTATTTCCCACTTCCAACTGGGAATAGGTAAAGGTTGCAGTAGCCCAGCTGGATGTTGGTGTTCTGTTTTCACTTGTTGGCAGTTCAAACATCTAGCTATGTACTCAGCTGCTTCAGATTTCATATTAGGCCAAAAATAATCTTTTCTCAACATAGTGACAGTCTTCTGGTAGCCTGGATGCCCTGAGTAAGGGGTTTTATGAACTTCATCCAGAATTAACAGTTTAACCTTAGGGACATTTGGAACATATAGCCTGTCTTTAAACAATAAAAATCCATCTTTATTCAAACTATAACCCTTTATCAATATTTCTGTAGGTTCTTCTTTAGCTGTAGCTTGTAACTTTTGATAAATTTCATCTGATTTAATCCCTTCAGCCAATTGTTCATTCAAATCAGAGGTATAAGTGCTGCTAGCTGATATAAAATTCAGCCTTGCATTTCTGCTCAAAGCATCATCCACCTTATTTTCCTTTCCTTTTATGTGTTGAATTTCGAAATTATACTCACTTAAGAAGGCCAACCATCTGGCTTGCCTTGCATTTAAGTTAGGCTGATCTAAAAGGTATTTCAGACCCTTATTATTAGTCATTAAAGTAAACTTTCTACCTATTAAGTGGTGTCGCCACATCTTTAAGGCATGAATAACAGCAGCTAATTCTAAGTCATAAGTGGCATAATTCTTTTCATGAATTTTCAGCTTCCTAGACTCATAGGCAATGACATGTCCATCCTGAGTCAACACTCCACCTAGACCGTCATTACAAGCATCGGTGCAAACCACGAAATCCTTATTAGGATATGCTATTCTTAGAATAGGCGCAGTTGTTAATAAAGTCTTTAATTTCTTAAAGCTTTCTTCACACTTCAAGTTCCAATCAAACTTCTTGCCTTTCTTTTGCAAGGAAGTGATTGGGTTGGATAATCTTGAAAAGCCTTCAATGAATCTCCGGTAGTAACCGGTAATTCCCATGAAGGACCTAACATCTGTTACGTCTTTTGGTACTGGCCAATCCTCAATTGCCCGGATCTTTTCAGGATCAACTGAAATCCCTTCCTTGGTGACAACATGACCTAAGTACTCGATTTCATCTTTGAAGAAGTCACACTTACTGAACTTCGCAAAGAGTTGTTTCTCTCGTAGTTCTTGTAAGACTATCCGTAAGTGTTCTTTATGCTCCTCTTCATTCTTAGAATTAATTAAAATGTCATCGATGAATACGACAACAAATTTATCTAAGTATTTATGCATTATGTTATTCATTAGGCACATAAAGATGGCTGGGGCGTTAGTAAGCCCAAATGGCATGACGACAAATTCGTAATGTCCATACCTTGTTCTGAAAGTTGTTTTGAAAATTTCTTCTTCTTTAATTCTTACCTGATGGTAGCCCGATCTCAGGTCTATCTTAGAGAACACTGTAGCTCCACGTAGCTGATCAAACAAATCATCTATGAGAGGCAACGGATATCTATTCTTAATTGTCATCTTGTTCAGTTGATGGTAATCTATGCAAAGTCCCATAGTTTCGTCCTTCTTTTTAACAAAAAATACTGGTGCTCCCCAAGGGGACAACTGGGTCGAATGTAATTCTTATCTATTAACTCCTTTAACTGAGTTTTTAATTCGTTAAGCTCCAAAATATTCATACGATACGGAGCCTTTGAACTGGGTAAAGCACCTGGCACCAGCTCAATTGTAAAATCCAGTTCTCTCTTGGGAGGTAATCCAAGGATTTCCTCCGGGAAAACATCAATAAATTCATTTACTACAGGGATATCCTCTACTGTTATCTTGCTGATTTCAGACTTATCTACCTCATCTGTAATAGTTACAGCATAGACTTTGCAGCCTTTTCTGACTGCCCTTTTAAGTTGTAAAGCAGAAATCTGCCTGACTACTTTTTTCCTAGGAATACCCCTAACAGTTACAGGCTATTCATTATTGTTTACACACCTAAAAGTTCTGTCAAAACAATTTAAAACTACCTTATGCTGTTCTAACCATTCCATACCAATAAGTATGTCATACGAGCCAAGTGGAAGAATATTTAACTTAACAGTAGTTTGAAAATCATTCATATCTAGACTACATTCTTTAACATAATAGTTCACCTTCCTTTTTGCCCCAGTGGCTAGTTGTACTGACCAAGAGTTATCAAATCTTTCAACAGTCAGATTACATTTTTCTACTATATGTGGTGAAATATAACTAAGGCTAGCACCTGGATCTATTAAAATAGTTACAGGGATTTTGTTAATCATACCTCCTACTTCCACCATGGAAGTTTGATAGTCAGCTTGGCGGTTCTCCAATGCTGCATTGATTTGGGGCATGGTCCCTGCAAAGTCTCCAAGAGTCATTTCATCTTGTATGGTGTGAATATTGCCATTTGGTTTTCTTCTGATTTGGGCAAACTGAAGCATAGTGTGGGCCATTGCACTCCCAACACTTAACAGGCTCCTTTCGTTCAAACCTCTTTGTGTAATTTCCATGATTGTTAGAAACCTCATTTCTGCCCTTGAATTTGTTGGAATGATTAGCAGCTCCATTTTTATTTCCCTGGAAGCTTTTACCATTAAAATGGTTTCCGTTCTTGTTATTCTTGAAATTTTTCTGGGGTACAAACTCCTTTTTCCTGTACTCAAGCTGATTGCTATTCTTTTTAGCCTTCCAGTTGGCTATCCCTTCTTTCTTTTTATTCTATTCAAAACAGAAATTAGCCTTTCGCATAGCTTCTTCTAGAGTTTTGGGGTTATCCTATTCGATTCTATCTTTGATATGATATGGCAGGTAGCTAAGAAACCGCTGTATTTTTGGTTTCTCTTCAACAAAATACGGCACATATCTTAACAGACTTAAGAACTTACTGTTTAAGTCCTTCATAGTCATAGATCCTAGCTTCAGTTCATAAAATTCCGTGGCCCTTTCTTCATAGTATTGTTTAGACAAAAATTTCTTTTTGAGGTACCTTTTAAAAGTACTTCAATTGACTTATTTTTCTTTGATCCCCTTGACCCTTTTCAGGTCTTGCCACAATATGTCCGCCTTTCTAGAAAGGTTGTAGATGGCCATTTGTGCCTTCAACTGATTTGAATAGTTGTAAATCTGGAAATATTTTCTCATCCCGGATAACAAGGATTCTTCCTCTTCTCCTATCTCAGACTCTCCATTGAAAGTTGGGGGTTTTATTTTCTTGAACTCCCCAGAAATCTCTTCATAAGGTCTGTACTTTTTCTTTCTGTTATGCAACTCAGCTTCACTGTTGTCACTACTCGTGCGATAGCTATGTTGTTCCCTTCTTCCTTCAGATGATGAACTGCTGGTTTCATCCTTTTAGACCCTCTTTGATGACTAGCTTCTTCAGATTCATCTCTTTTGCTTCTTCCTTCTTTCTGAAATTTTTCTATCAATAATTGATTTAACTGCTCTTGAGTTTTCAGAATCCTTTCATTATCCCTCTTGACTGTTTCTATCTCTGTCTTTAAACCTTTTATGGTCTGCATCAGTTCTGAGGAGTGAGCAATTACCTCCTCTTTCACAGGTTCTCTTGACATCTGTCTTGTCGCAGTGTTTGGAGATCCTTCCTCAGCAAATTCTACTAGCTTTTCCATACCTGCCTGTTAGATTCAGAAAAAGGAAATTTTCTGCTCTCTGTTTATGAAACAGAAATACAAGTTAGTACATTATATATATAAATTTTTCTTTCATGGTCACTGTTTTGCGGAAACTAGTTGAGTCACATGTAGGCCTAGTGTATGAACCATGCTCTCATACGACATGTCAAATCCCAAATTTTCTGAAAATTTTAAAATTTTTAAGATAGTAGATAATGTTATTAAATGCGATCATTTAACTGTTTTGATTGGATTAAATGGACATAACTGTTTATGAAGTATTTGTTTTGTACTTAAATTTAAATATGGTTTTTATTTACAGTTACTGATTGTTTTTCTGTTTTTCAACCGCAAGGGGGAGTTGTCATAGCAGACTGGGGTTACTTAGCTTTCGAGCTAATGCATCCAAATGTCTTTCTCTTACAGATATACAGGTAAGGTATGGGTCGCTGCAATTAATTTTTAAAGCATAAAAAATCGTTTAGCTGTACCAAGTCATTCAGTAAAAGTCTAAACTTGCTAGACAGATCATCAGGTGTTTAAAGGTAGCATTCATCCTATAATCTCTGCAAGATCTTACTGTTTCTGAATTAGAAATTACATAGAGGTTATCACTAATATGTTTTCTTGTGAACATAAAAATTAAATAACTCTATGAAGTAGTTGTGCTATGATAATATTACTGAATTAGAAAGAGTATTTCATTGCTAGCATTGTACATTACAACTGGTTACCCAACACCAAATGACAATCATTACTCATCCGTTGTTATTGTGTTATTTATAACTACCCATATAAAAGATCTGAAATGTTCATCGTATAAGTTGCTTATTTCTAGCATTGTGTGATAATCTGTCAGTTACTTGTCTTCTCATGAAATCCTTAGGGGTTTGATTTGATTGCATCGATACTACGGTTAATAAATATAAGGATCATACTAACAGCTATCTCCAAGACACTAAAGAATGCAAATCACTTCTTCTATGTCTAGAATAATATATGACTGAGTTTCGATCAATGATCATAATACGTGAATTAAATGAGTCAAGGTTTACCTTATACAATGAGTGATTCTTAAGATACTTATCCAAATGTTTTGTTGTTTTAAGAAATGTCATAAAAACTATGTTATATCAACTTTTATGGTTAACCATGCAAATAACCCTAATTCTCATGCTATAATATTTAATTAGCAAAAATGTTGGATAATTCACTGGAGTCTTGAACCCTAATGACTATTGCATGATTCTAATGTTTGCATGGCAGGTATTACTATTCACTATATAAATTTGATAGCTTTGTTTTCGTTACGAATAGTGGCAAGTTTCAAAATAGTATCACGACCATGGAAGAATATCCCTCCTATGATTTTGGGTGACCTTTGTAATGATTTTAAATGTCCCACAAAATAATTGGGAATCATGCTGTAAAGCTATTGAACCTCGACCCACTTTGCATGAAATATTTAAGCTGCTACGTGGTTAAATGAGAGCCAAGTGCTTAGTGATATAAAGCAATGGACCTAACCCTACCTTGTCATTTCCTTCGCCTTCGGGCTCGGGTCTTTCTCTGCAACATATCCGGGTTGAGCTTTGTTGTGGCGCTGTTGAAACAGTTCTCAGGCTATTACAATTCTTTTGCCTAACATTATCATTTGGAAGTCTTTATCATTGACTGTTGATATCTATGAGTGTTTGAAAATTCCCAGGGTTTATCCTTTGCCTTCCTTTGCTGGCCCGGCCCTGGCATAAGGGTATTGTTCAGCTTGTTTTCGTTATGGCTTCCATCAAAGAATGAATCTGTTGCTCCTGGTAGTTGCTCATTCGTATCTGCTCGTGGTTGACGGGATAAGTGCTAAGTTTGGAACCGGATTCGAGTTCCCTGGTAAGCTATTGTCATTTCATCATTTTTCAGCTTAAAAGCAAAGGGGTTAACAAAATCGAAAGTCTGTAGCTGATATCACATTGTTGTTGCAGGTGCTGGCAAAATAGTGAAGATGTGAAAGACACAACCCTCAGCGCTTGGATAATACCGGGTAAGACTTGTTTCACCATGGCTTTTCCTCCTTGCTGGTTGTTGAGTGGTTACGGTTTGGTTTGGATAGAGCAACTCTGTGATGTATTTGAATACTATGGCTTCTGTCGGTGTTGTAACTATTTTAACCTCCTTTTGGTACTTAGGTTTTTATAAAGAAGATAGGTATTGTAAGTTTTGAGGAGAACCAGGCTTATGAGCCTGTTCTGCAAATGATGTTATGGCCTCAGGTGTTTAGGTTTTGATACGACACTTCTTCAAAAGATTTTATGGGTTAAACCCTAGGGTTTTGAAAGTATATCTTAATATAAGTGTTGTTTGTAAGATGGCTTGTATAATGTCTGCTTCTCCCTTTAAATTCGATACTGTGTATAGTAAATCTTTAAAACCACTTGTATTGTGGGTTTGTGAACTTGGCTGTAGGTTGAATAATGTCTTAGCCAAGGTTTTGCTCCTGCATTATTTCTTGTGTAATTTAAACTCTATAAAATGACTTGTTACAGTCATTCTGAAGAATGGAGCCGGTGTATGGTGTGTGTTTCGATTTTCTATGTTTATGTAGAAAGTTTCTATTACTAAATGGCTACGGCCATAGGTGAAAATTGTTGTAAAGAGTTTTAATCTTTGGATAATACGACTTGTTACACGTCTCCTATTGGTTTTGAGCTTATGTGTGTGTCTAAAATTTCAACTTCATGCTATAAGATTATTTTCACTATGAGGTCTGGGCTACGGCCGTAGTAGAATCGTTGTCCAAATTCTAAATGTAAACTACTTGTAAGCCTGAGATGTTGTGGATTCAATCCACAACGACAGTGGTGGTTTGTTTTAAAAACTAAATCTGTAGTTACGAAATTCTTTTGTTGGTAGCTTGGGTAACATGTGAAAAACTTTTGTGATGAAAATAAAGCTCGGCAATGAGCTAGAAAACTACTCTGTCTATTTCAATTTGTTGTGGAAATAAAATCTAGGTTAATTCTCTATTGAAGAATTATTATTGTGAAACTGGGTTGTTAGGGTTCAACTGAATCCTACAGTCGTGATGTCTTTCTATTACTTTGGTATCAACTCTGTTATTACTTGAGTGAAAAAGGAAACATGGTATCTTCCTACTGTTGAGCTCGATAAATGAACTAGACTTCTGTTCTTCTATTGCTTTGGTTGTAAAAACAGTAACTAAGTTCTATGATTAAGAATTGATTAATAAATGATAGACAAGTGAGTGATGATATGACAGTGTTTAAGCTCGACAGCAGGGTTCTATTTTTTATTTTTATTTTGTTTAAATACCTTAACTATATTATTTAACAATGAACGATTGTTCGTGATACTTCCTGCTAGGGTTTGTGTTTAACAATTTACTTGTTATGAAAAGACTCGTTCAAATTTAACTAGGGTTTGGTTTTTAAATTTCTATAAAGCTACTCTAATTATAGTTATCACTTCGTCTACAATATTATTTATGATAATATTATTACTGTATAAAGAGCCTCTACTTATCTATTTAACTATTGTATTAAACTAAGTTTAAAAATCACAATAACATCCTATTTCTTACAATAATAACAAAGTATAGCACGTATAAAAGAAATACCTTAAGCGTAAGATAATAATGATACTAGGAAATTGTTCAGACATAATAAATCTGCAGAATCTATCTACTAATAATTCAGGGATGCTAACTTTTACTGAACTAAATCCTATTCAGACATAAAGAATATAATCATGACCTACATTCATATTTACTCAATAAACAGCAGGAATAAGTGGCAGAACCTGTGTCAAACTGTAGGCAACAACAACAATGGGAGGTTGTTCCTCCCTACCAACTCCCGGAGAGTGCCCAGACAACACTTCTCAGGACCCCCAAGCTTGATCTGGTCTCCCTGGCTGGAACTAGGTGCAGCAAAACAAGTCACTCAGCCAAAACAACTAAACTGGAACCAAGTTGCTGTAGCATCCCACTCAAACAATTTTCCTTACTGTCTTTCCCTCTTCCTCAATGGGATTCCTGAATAGCATTCACCTGAATGTATTCTCCCTCCTGAACTATATGACCCCCAGCTCAGTTCATTGAGTACTATTTAAAAGATTGCCTAGGTCTTAGTTGGGATAACTGTCATTAATGAGCCACCTGCTCAGATTCCACTTTCTTGGGGAATCATGACCCCGAAATATAGGGAAGTTGCCACCTGCAACTTAGGAAGTGTTTGAGGATGCTACCACTTGTCTTTTGCCTTTCCACCTAGTTCCATCCACCAGTTAGACCAGTAACCTCTTTTTAACAGCTCTCCCATGCTGTTGTCTCCATAATTTATTTATTAATAATAAAATATTCAGAATTACATTCCATTTCTAGTGACTCTGCTGAGTCATCAATTTCTACTAAGCATTAAATTTAACATAATTTCTTAGGAATATGATAAAATAATTACATTATTTTCAAAAAATTGGGGTATGTGATGCTATGCATTTATGCATAGACTACCGTCAGCTAGATAAGATGACTATAAAGAATAGATATCCTTTGCCCCACATTGATGATCTGTTTGATCAACTGCGCAGTGCAACGATAATCTCTAAGATAGATTTAAGGTTGGGGTATCATCAAGTTAGGATTAAAGATGAGGACATCTTTAAGACTGCATTCATAACTTGCTATGGACACTACGAGTTCGTGGTTATGCCCTTCGGGCTCACCAATGCTCCATCAATCTTCATGTGTTTAATGAACAACGTATTACATAAGTACTTGGATAAATTTGTAGTAGTATGTATTGATGATATTCTAATTTATTCTAAGACGAAAGAGGAACATGACGAACATTTAAAGATAATTCTACAAGTGTTAAGGGAACACCAACTTTATGCTAAGTTCAACAAATGTGATTTTTATAAAGATAAAATACAGTACCTAGGCCATGTAATATCCAAGGATGGGATTGCAGTAGACCCGAACAAGATAAAATCAATAAATGAATGGCCTGCCCCGAAAGACGTAACTGGTGTACGATCTTTTATGGGAATTACAGGTTACTATCGTAAGTTTATCAAGGGATTTTCTAGAATAGCAAATCTTATAACGTGTCTACAAAAAAAACGTAAGAAATTTGTATGGAATAAAAAATGTGAAGAAAGCATTAAGAAACTAAAAGAGTTTTTAACAACAACACCTATTTTAAAAATTGTTGATCCTAACAAGGATTTCATAGTATGCACAGATGCATACAATGACAGACTTGGCGGGGTCTTAACACAAGAAGGTCACGCAATTGTATATGAGTCTAGAAAGTTAAAGATTCATGAGAAGAACTATGTAACTTATAAACTTGAGTTAGTTGTTGTAATACATGCATTAAAAATGTGGCGATGTCATTTAATTGGACAAAATTTTATCTTAATTACTGATAATAAAGGATTAAAATACTTGTTGGATCAACCGAATATGAACACAAGGAAAGCTAGGTGGCTATCTTTCCTTAGCGAGTACGATTTTGAGATTTAACACATTAAGGGAAAGGAAAATAAGGTTGTTGATGCATTAAGCAAAAATGCAAAAATGCAAAAATAAATTTTATTTTAGCAATCAGGACTTATAAAACTGATCTAGAAAATCAGATTAAGGAAAGAATCAGAATGGATGAAAAATATCAGAATTTACTTAATAAAATTGCTGAAGATAGTGCTGAAAATTCTATAACAGATTTCAGAATTTATGAAAGAGGGTTACTGCTATATAAAAACAGAATTTATGTGCCTAATTTTGCTGAAATTAAATTGCTTATTTTTAATGAATTGCATAAAATTCCATACTCAGCACATCCTGGTTACCAAAAAATGATAACCATGTTGAGAAAAGAATATTTTTGGCCATGTATGAAAAGTGAAGTAGTTGAATGCATTGCTAGGTGTATAGAGTGTCAGCAGGTAGAGGACGAACACCGACACCCAGCTGCTTTGTTGCAGCCACTACCTATTCCAGATTGGAAGTGGGACATAATTAGTATTGATTTTATTACTACTTTACCTAAAAATAAAAAACAGAATGATTCCATAATGGTAGTTGTGGATAAGCTCAACAAAGCATACCACTTCATACCTGTTAAGACAACTTACAATGCTTCTAACATTGCTCAAATTTTCATGAAACAGATTTTTCATTTGCATGGCATTCCAAAAGTTATAATTTCTGATAGAGACTCGAAGTTTACATGAAATTTCTAGAAATATTCATTTAAAGGTTTATATACTACTTTAAATTTTAGTACATCATTTCATCCACAAACAGATGGGCAGACTGAAAAATTTAATCAAATTGTTGAGGACATGTTAATATTGTATGTTAGAGATCAGTCAGGTAAATGGGAGGATTATTTACATCTTGTTGAATTTGCTTATAATAACCATTATCAGGCTTCTACAAAGCTTAGTCCCTTTGAATTTTTATATCGCAAAAAATGTAATACTCCTATCTCTTAGACTAATCTAGTTGATGGGTTAATGCTAAGACCTGATTTGTTAAGAGAAATGGAACTAACCGTGAAACAGGTTCAACGCAATTTGAAAATTTCACAAGATAGATAGAAAAGTAGGGCAGATATAAAAAGAAATCATAAAGAGTTTCAAGTTGGTGAACATGTGTTCCTCAAGGTAAAACCTAAGAAGAGTTCCCTAAGATTGGGAAGTTGTGCTAAATTAGCACCAAGGCATTGTGGACCTTCTGAAATCTTATCCAGGGTAGGACCAGTGGCATATTAGTTGGCATTTCCACCAAATCTTAAAGTACATAATGTATTTCACATCTCTCTTTTGAAAAAGTAGGTGCATGATGCTACTCATGTGATTAATTGGAATCATGTATAGATGGAACCAGAAGGCGATTTTCTGGTGGAACCGGACTGTATCCTTGACAAGAGGGAAATTTTGCTTCATAATCATACCATTGGACAGGTTAAGATGTAGTGGAAGCACCATATTCCAGACGGAGCTACTTAGGAATTGGAAAGTAATATGCGGGTGGCATATCCAATGTTGACCTAGGAGGAACAAGAGGATGATGAATAAAGAAACATCGAGGATAATGTTGAACTTAAGAGGGGGTGTTTGTCACATACCCAAGTTCTAGACATTTTATGTTATTGAGAAAACATTATGTTTTATTTTTATTGTAAAGTTTTATGACTATTGACCAAGTGGGGTCATGGATGACTGTAATTAATTACTTTGAATATTTTATTATAAATAAATAAAAGTGGAGACAAGCATCCAAAGGAGACTGTTGAATGAGTGTTCATTGACCCACTAGGGGGAATGGAGTGTGGTGGAGAGCAAACTAACACTTGGTAGCATCCTCAATACACTTCTAATTCTTGCAGGGGGAAACATCCCTGATTTTATGGTCATGTTCCCCAAGAAAGTGGAACTGAGCAGGTGGCTCATTTACTGAAATAAACTGACCAAAGACCTAGGCATGCTACTTATCTACTCATCGAATTCAGTAGGAGGTTGTTCATTCTTACCTTTTGATCATTTCTGAGCACAAGAAATTTGATGAGGGAAAAGTTAGAAGTGTTTGAGTGAAATAAGACTCCATTATGAACTAGTGCAGCCACATTATTGAGTTCAATATTGCTAAAGGCAAGAAGTGCTACTGCTAAATAATACTGTTGAGTTGTAAGGGAATTTATTCCATTAATACACACAACATCTTCATCCTAGTGGTTCAGTTAACAAACTCAGGGATCCTAAGGAAAGTAGCTTGCCTGTCTTCAGGAGATTGCTTGGGAGGAATGAGCTCTTTTGGTTGTTTGTTTCTTCTTCTACAATTTTCAGGTTCAACTTGTGTTATCTTATTTATTTATGTTCAAATAGTTTTATGGATCTAGATGTTGTTATGTTATTATTTTCAATTAACAGATTAGGCAAACTATATTAATAGTTAGTGTTTTTTAGTTTCTGCAAATTTTACCTATTCTAATGGACCCAAAATAGCTGATAGCATAAGAGGCAGATTGAATGAATGATAATTACTTCCCTATATTTTTCCTCACACTTTTCATTGCCGTACTCTAGTACAGGGAAGGATAGTTAAATTTTCAAATATGAGTATTGATATACAATAGATGGAAATGAATGAATGCATAGAATATATCTGCACTATAACTGTACTTACATAAACAAAAAAATCTTCCCCGTTTTATTTATATAAGAATAGGACAAATATCTAGTAGATAGACTACTTTTCAACACACAACATTCATAGAAAAAGAAGAAATTAATTTTATGTTTTTCTGTTCAGACTTATATTGTTTAGGGTTTCGACCCCTTGTTTTATAAAATTATAAAATATACAATTCTGGGTATAAGCATTCTCATATAAACATACTACACAATGATTATATCTTATGTTTTTAAATATTATAACACCAGTAGTTTTTATTCAAATCGAAACACATCTGGTTCTACCATACGAAGCTAGAAATAATATAGCTAGATTTATAAACATTTTTGCTTACTATAAAACAAATATTATGTATTAAAGAATATCACAAATTGTAAATAGATATAAAAAATAAGATCAACTCTATTAAGACTAAGGTTCAAACCCCGTCTTCAAGCATAGTATTATTATCTACGAATGTCTATTAGCATTCAAATCATTGCCAACAAATCTTACAATTTGAGGTATCGAACGATTTGTCTCTGGATTCAAACCCTATGGCTAAACCCTTATGGCATCATATAGTAATTAATTAACAATAAAATTTCATAAGAGAAGTGCAAGTTCAGGTAATTGAAACCCTCGGCACAAAAATGTTTAAAATATTAACCTCTATAACAAGTTACGGCTTAATGAAATCAATCGTTTCCTTTATCAACAAGGCCTTTTCCCGTGTTATTAAAACATTAAACATGGAAATTCTTAAACCTAGAATCAATGAAGGAAACCGAAAGCCATTTACAGGCTCGGCATTGCCAAAACTTAAGTTAATATAAGCAAACTCATAAATAGAACTCATAGTATTTCTGAAGGTTTGTTGTAAAACAAGATCGACGGTTCGATCCTTGGAAAGAGTCATTTAACACATAAATGTGGTATATCTTTTAGTAGGGTTTACAACCCAGGTTCAATATCCATATTCTTTTACACAGTGGTAAAACAAAAAAACACTATGTATAGTAATAATGTTGGGTTTGCCCCGTAATCATAAATAGCAGTGTTAAAATAGGTCTTTAAAATTTACAACTCAAAACAGTAGACGGTAACAATTTTAGAAGTAAAACATTTTAAATTGTTGCGAGCTACAGCTCAAGGGATAAAGCCCTCTTAAAACATTGGATTTTCATCTTAAAAAGGACATGACATCAATCCAACTGCCCAACCACACATACGCCCTTGAATCTTGGGAGGATGTCACTGAGGCTTACCAGTTATCAAATACCCTTCTCCCTTAAAGACCACCATCAACACCATGCTCACAACATATCACCTGCCAACAACATTTCAATGAAGGTTCAAAGCTTTAAGCAAAAAGCTTAAAAACAAATTGACATTTGTTAAACACGGTAAAAACGCAATCGTAGAATTTAACACATTACCTGACTTTTTTTTTTTTTAAATAGGCTTCTGCGTTGCCTATAGTATGTGTTCAATGCACCATTCGAATCTCCATAAGTGCCCAAATGTTGTTCGTTTGGCGTTTTGCAAAGAACACCCGAACCCTCAATACCTTCAAACGCTTAGGATATTACAAGTTAGGCTCACATTGTTACACTCATAGAAAACTATACTATACAAACACTGCAACCATTGAAATACTGATAAAAACCCTATCAATAACAGGTCACAATATCAAAACTTCAAACGAAATACAGGATGGTGTTAACCCTGTACCTTACACTTTCGTTTACATCACTCCTACAACTAGTTGCAGGTAAGGAGGTCACACTATGGAAGGCTAGGAAGGAAGAAAACAAAATGGAGTTGCAAACCTTGAGAATCGGACAGCTTGTCGGCATCCTTCCTCAACTCGCTCATGCAAGAATGAATGATAAAGCATTTGTCTTGGAAATAGTGTAGTGGTGGGTTAGGGTTTAGTCTAAAAACCAAGTACACTAGAGCTCTACGGTGAGGATCCAGCCAACGAAGATCATAGCTTTAAAGTTCACCAACTATATTAATTTGCATTAAATCAATATCACCAACATCGAAATGAGTATGCCAATGGAGATCCAGCGAAGACTCTATTACATCAAGCCTTGCACAGCTCGACGTCTCTTTTTCTGTCTAGTTAAAGACCATCACCGTGATCCATGTGAGTCACGTGAAGTTAGCCATGAGAGCAGCCACCAAGATTTCCACTTCAATAGCATTCATGGAAACATTAAATGCCTAAGCTCGAGTGCCTGTCATCACATATCATTATAGTGTTAAAACATGATTCCTTCATGGCCTAGCATAAAATCATATAGGTTAAGATTGCAATGTTTAAACCATATAACTATTACATATGTAGTGGTAATGTAAGTTAGAGCTAGGATATATAAATTCAATAGTTTCATATGCATAGTTTATACTTTGGGGAGAATTAATATAAATTCTAAATTTTACTGTTTGATTATAAGTTTCATGTAATCATTTTACACATAGTCCATACATTTGGTCTATTCATATATTCTATGCACATAAGTATAAGCATAGTATGCACTTTAAGCATATGAGTGTTGTCTAACCATATTTAATAAGTATGAGGTACTTGTTATCACCCAAATTAATCCCCAAGGTTGTGAAGAGGGAAATCTGGGGTAACCAATAACCACTTTGGACTAATCCTACTGACCCAGCAAAATCTGAGAGGGCTCTCTCTGCAAATCTCTGAAAGACTGGAAATATTCAGAGGCATCAACAATGAACAAACACACCAACATTCCTTACTCAAAAAATATTCAATTAAATTATTAACAGAAGGTCATATTTCTGATGGGATGAAGTGTTAGAAAATGTTTGAGGGATAATCATAAGGGAAAACAATTGGGCGATGGAGTCAAGACATTACACACAAATAAGATAGTAGTTCCATAGTGTGAACTACTCTAACAGAGTCAAGTTAGCCACTCGCTTGACGTCGTAAAGATATTTTCTGGTGGTTAAAGAAGAAAATAAGAACAGTCCATTGATATGAGCATCCAACAAAGATGAATTCGATATCAACTTTAGTAGAAATATTTTGTGAACATCTGTGATAATAGTCGGAGCGAGTTTCCAAGAATTCCAAACTATTATACACTAATCTCAGACATGAAATGAAAAACATAATGTAAAGGCATAACAGGAAACACATGCACATTGAGAAGAAGGAAAAAACTGACTACAATTTAGAATGACACAGGAATCTCTACAACACAGTCTACCATAGGCACTGTACATTGTATTAATAAGAATTTCTCAAAAATTGGGCTTGCCCTTCAGGCTTTAGCCGAATGATTTTCCAACCCTTAATTATTCTATTACAAAGCTTTTATAGGTTCTTGGCCTTGAATTAGTCCTTGGGAAACAAACAAAATTATGCTGCCACCTTGACAGCCCCAAATTTGGAATATTACATACGTGTCCATTTCAAACAAACTGACTAAGATGGGAAACAAAAATATTATGAACAGGGCACCACCTTACTCCAAAGTCTTCAATTGGCCTTGATAATCAAATAAGTCTTCTATCTTAAGATAGCTCTCCTCCTACGCTTTGCCAGCTGGTGGAGGAGGTGTCATTTCTTCTGTAGGGAGCACAAGATTATGGATGATCTCCATGTCTTACTGGACGCCCCCACCTTCTTCAGGGGTTTTCCCTTTTCTCTGACGCCGAACCCTTTTGGACACTTGCTTCTTTTCCGGTTCCTCAGCTTCACTAGCTGAGTTGGATCCCACGTGGTCGAACATGATAGGAGATGAAGGAACAGCTTCTTCCTCCACCTTAGACCACACCTGTGCAGGCATGAAAACCACCTCTGATTCCTGCTCTTTCTCCATGATCCAATCCCAACTGAAAGATGCCCTGAGTCTCTAGGTGTACCATGCGCTCTATGTACTGATCTCACACATCGGATGAAAAAAACCACAGCGATAACTGTTGTAATGATGACAGCGGCTACGTGTGGCCATAATCACCATGATAAGTTGACCCGACCCCCCATTTAAGTAGCAGTGATGCCCCAAGGATGACCTGACATGAAACACGCTTGGAAAAGATCTCCAGATAGATGGCAGAGCAGACGACGATGCTGAGGTGGCCTCCATCACATCGAACATCATTGCAACAGCAAAAAAGATGCTTTTAAGCCACTTATCCCCCTGGCCTTGTCTACGTCACAACACTTCACCTCACTTCTCCTCCATATGCTGAAAGACGTGGGTCACATCGTCTTGGAAGCCACTTAGGCCACCTAGAATCCTCCACCTCCATCAGCTGTCGCTTCGACCCCTTTACCTCCACCAACACTTTCACCGAAAGGCATCTGACTCATACAAGAAGATGAAAGGCGGCACGGTAACTGCTCCAACAGGCCGCTGGACAGAGAAACCAAAATTGATCCCCAGAGGATCTCTCCTAGCTGGATGCCTCCACTAACTCGTGAGCCCTTCCTTAGCATGTTTATAATTCCTTGAGATCCTCACCTTCACACCCATATGACTGGGATGGATGTCTCCCCTGCTTACTAGTACCGGAGAAACATGTCTTTTGTGGATGGATACCTTTGGTCAGAAACTATCCCAAGCTGGGGTTGGGTATTGACCCACATTCGACTTCGGGTGGACCAGCATTTACTTTGAATGACTAGCCGGGTAGGGGAGCTATCATCAACGTTGAGGCCAAGCCTAAAGTGGGAGGCTAAGGAGGTCCGCCGACTCTCAGGCGAACTTTGGAGAAACAATGCGATGACCGACATCTCAGGGGAGACCTCCATATTCAAATACCTCGGTCTTCAAGAGACATATGCACAACAGACTGGTTTGGTTAGGGTCGAACAAAGTACAGGGCCACCGGAACCTTTTGCGCCTGGCACGCATGTAGGACCTTGGGCCTCCTGCTAGTCTTGGTGACAAGAAGCTGAACTTCTGTACTAGGATGAAAGCCCTATCTCCTGGAACAACCCCAACCCTGAAACTTGTCGGAGACTGGCTCTTCGTTGGCCTTCTAGGAGACAAGATGCGTTGCCTGCTTCAAGCTAACTGCTACCAGAAACCACCCGGAGTAGACAGGCCCTTGGAAAAATGAAAATGTCAACTTTACCCATCGAAATCTATATATATAAAAACTGTGTTCACTTATCTTCCAGGATAATTTCATTGCTTCCTATCGATCTCAGTCGTTGATCTTTCTTGTGCCAATCTATGCCATTAGATCCAACCTCTACTTAACCACTAATTTGACAACCCTCATCTATCAATCGTCATATCATTCCTCCCGCACTAATCAACACCATTCATTTCGCACCCAGTGTCCCTGAAAACCATGTCGATTTAGCCTAAGTGGTTTCCAATACCACCTTCCCTTCGTGCGATAGGCCCCAAAGTCGACATCTATCGAATGGGTCCCACTCATCACAACCACTCCTTCCTACATCTAGCATGCACCTTCTAGATGCAAGGATCATCAAGGACCGTAGATCCTCATGGGGTAATCTACATCCTTTCTTTGCGTCACATTGCACTTACCATGGTGGGGCCCCTAACCTCGACCATAGGATTTTACTCTACTTCTCCGAGTCGTTCACGTGGCCATAGATCTACCTTCATATTTTGGCGGTATCGCATCCTCATTGAAATGATACTGCTTACCGCCTATCCTCCTCACGACATCTCCTCCAGCTGCCACCTATCCGGTGTCCTTCATTGTCGCAACCTCCCTTGTGACTATTCCCCTCGCGCCTAATCCATGCGATCATCAACGAGGGCCGTTGATCTCTCCCTTGCGTGCATCCTACAGTGGGAACCAACGCAATGGTTACCCCTTTGTATTATTTCCTTCTAACTTTGGACTTAGGTCATTTTGGGCCAATTTGGTCGCACTTTAGTGCATTCCTCCTCATTATTTGCCTTCTTGTAGCTCATTCAACGTCGCCTTTCATTTTTATTATGACTCTAGCACCTATCCCATGGAAGACAAGGGTAATCCCTAGCTTTCATCATAATTTTTAGGGCTACCTCTTTGTTCCACCTCCAATCCCTGTAGTGAAAATTAGGTGCTAACAACTGGCTCCAAACGGGGATGCTATCCTCTGTGTGACGTAGCAAAGAACCTTGTAGACTGGGTGCCTAATCCAATGGGCAGCTCCTGCAAGAGATTTTTTTTTTCTTTTTTTTTCTTTTATCTGGCAGACTACTTAGGAGGTTTTTCCTAAAAACGTTCATGGAAAAAGCTATCGAGATTGGACTATGCGGTGTATCCTGCGATGACTCGAACCCTGGCCAAATGCTCTGTCCTACTGTAGACTGGAAACTTCTTAAAAATCAAAAGAAAAAATAAGCTATACATTATGAAAATAGACTAGAAAATATTGCAACTGGAAATTAATATTGAAGTTTGAAACACCAAAAACTTCAGGCTTATTTATGTACAGACTATTCTACTTGCGAGGCCACGACTTTAAGTAATACAAAAGTGCTAGTGTAACCAGTCTAGAAGCTGACACTCCAAGCATGTCTCTTCATCCTGTTCGACTGATTGTAGGATAGCGAAGGTCCATGGCCCAAGGCAACGGCGATGGAAGAGGACCCTTCGAGTGAAACCAGAACCTTAACTCCCATTGCAGAAATCATCCATATATTCTGCTATCGGATCATAAAAAATATGGTACGCTTCACCTGTCTCATGCACCAGAATAGTCTTTCTTTCAGAAGAACCGCATGGAAGCCCCTTTGTTCCCTTGGTGTTCGGGTCAGCTCCCAGGGTTGCATACTTCTGACAAACCTCCATTCAAACTTTGAAAGTTCTACATGCCGAAACCCCTGTGTGAATCGGTAAGACTGAAAATACCAACTTTGGACAACTTTCTTTCTAGGCTGCTCATGATTCCTGGGTTGAAAATGCAGTTCTGCTCTGGAACCCCAGGAGACATTCTGCCCTGTCCCTTGAAAGGGTTTGGGAAGGGCTAGTCTTCCTGAAGACTGAACTCTGAGCTTTAAAGACTCACACAAAACTCCTACTGCTCAGCTTGGTCTCCTTCAAATGCCTCAATCATCTGGTTTGTGGGCCGGAAATATTGACCAAGCCCGAATACTTCTCCAAGGGGTCTATAATCATCTTCGGTCCAAGAGGAGGATTCCATATCAGAATCCTGCAGGCTACCCTGGTTAGCCTCCAGCCTCTAAACTATCTAGTCAACTTGTCTAAGGCATTCGTCGGACCTAAGAATTTCTTCAAGAACCCTGTACTTTTCTTCAAGGATCACATATTCTTCCTCGAGGGTTTTGTACTCCTCTTCAAGTACTGCGTACTCCCTTTCAGTTCTGATCTGAAACGATGCCCCCACCTGCTGAGAATGGCTATTTTGATGAATCTCAATGGTGGGTCCAGGACCTTCCATTGGGTCTTCCCCTTTGGCCGACCCTCCCGACTAGTGAAACTGTCTTCTCGAAGGTTCCTCTTTATCCTTCACTTAAAGAAGCTCATGAAGTTTCCCAAATTATCTTCTCTATACTCATAATACATCGACGGACTGAAACCTTCATCATGAACATCATCAATAGGAGTTTTAGTAGAATGATTGTAATCTATGTGAAACAAAAAGGAATCACCTCCTTTTGGCACACCATCGAGCTGATCAAATGTCAACTCACTTTGGGAAAGATCAGGCCGGAGAGGAAATTCCCCCTGCTCATGTCCTTCTTCAAATATTATTCCTCCTTTAAGCGTTTCATGGTGCTCCTGGCTTGGTAGCTTTCCAGACATCCTAAGGTTTTCTTCCACCTCTATTGCATTAATAAACATATGTTGTGGCTCAGAAGACCTTCTCTCCAAAAGATGAAGAGCCAAATTAGGAGGAAAAACAGTTGCATAGTGCAATTTAGCAGCATTCTCTAGGGGTTGAATTTCCTTCAGCATATTATAATAGAAACTGGTGAACCTTCTACTGAAGCAAGACAGGTTTTCATCCTTTCGCCTCCTTATGGAATGAAACTCTGAGAGGACTAGATCTGATGACCTTCTCTTGCCCCAAAACCCTAGAAAAACCTCGTACAATGCTCCCCACGTATCGATAGACTCAGGATGCAAATGCCTAAACCATCTCTTCACATTTCCTTGGAGGGATTTTACAAAAGCCCTCATGCAAACATCATCATGTTCTATTCCAAAGAGATCCAAGAAATGCTCAAATCCTTGAACATGCTTCTCTGCAGTAAGCATTTCAGATTCCCTGTCAAAAATAGGGAGGTGTTTATGGTAGCCTGGTGAGAAATCATGAAGGACAGGGGGTAGCCTTAGAGGTTTGTATCTTAGCTAGGCCTTGGAAGGAAGAGGAGTAAATGCAGGGAAGGTATCACTGGCCTTACTCTCGAAGAATTCACGAGGACGGTTATGGTTTATACACGGTTCAAATGAAAGGACGGGGTCAAATCTAGGAGTAATAGGAGAATGTACATTTTCAAATTCAAGTGAAGGATATACAAAGGAGGTTCTCTCATGACCCAGAGCTCTCCAAGGAGACACATTTTTTTTGATATATATACACAAAGGTAAAAGGATGCCAACACAGAAGAATAGGGTTTCTTTGAAGATATTGATACTTTGATACCTGGAACTTAATTCTTCCATGTCCGAGGTAGCTGGGCTCGTTCTCCAGTGGAGTCTGAAGATTGAACTTGGAATAAACAAGTGGAGTCACTAGGTGGATGATGTACAACCCTTCTAGTGTCTTACTATTGTCCACCATCAACAATCAGATCTTAAACTTTGTCATTCTCCCAGGGATGGCGGGATAATGTCGTTCCCCGACAGCGGCACCAATTTGTTATCACCCAAATTAACCCCTAAGGTTGTGAAGAGCGAAATCAGGGGTAAGCACTAACCACTTTGGACTAATGCTACTGACCCAACATAGTCTAAGAGGGCTCTCTCTGCAAAGCTCTGAAAGACTGCAAATATTCAGAAGCGTCAATAATGAACAAACAGACCAGCCTTCCTTACTTAAAAAAATATTTAATTAAATAATTAAAAGAAGGTCATATTTTTGATGGGACGAAGTGTGAGAAATTGTTGGAGGGATAATCATAAGGATAAACAATTGGGAAATGGATTCAAGACATTACACACAAATCAGATAGCAGTTCCATAGTGTGAACTACTCTAATAGAGGCAAGGTAGCCACTCGATTGCCGTCGTAAAGATATTTTCTTGTGGTGAAAGAAGAAAATAAGAACAGTCCAATGATATGAGCATCCAGCAAAGATGAATTTGATATCAACTTTAGTAGAAATATTTGTAAACATATGAGCTAATAGTCGAAGCGAGTTTCCAAGAATTCCAAACTATTATAAACTGATTTCAGACATGAAATGGAAAACATAATGTATAGGCATAACAGGAAACACATGCACATTGAGAAGGAGGAAAAAAATGACTACAAGTTAGAATGACACAGGAATATCTGCAACATAGTCTATTATAGGAACTACACATTGTATTAATATGAATTTCTCAAAAACCAGGCTTGCCCTTCAGGCTTTAGCGAAATGATTTTCCAACCCTTAATTATTCTATTACAAATCTTTTATAGGCTCTTGGCCTTGAGATAGTCCTTGGTAAACAAGCAAAATTATGCGGCCTCCTTGACAGCCCCAAATTTAGAATACTACATATGTGTCTAGTTCAAACAAACTGACTAAGATGGGGAACAAAAATATTATGAATGGGGCGCCACCTTACTCTTGTTAAAATTCAATATGCTAAGACAGAAAATAGCAGCATTACATTCCATTTCACAATAATAGCATATACAGGATCACTGAAGAAACAACAAGCATAGCATAAACACAAGAGACACAGATTTATCCTGGCAAACCCTCATGGGGTAGAAAACCTAGCAAAGCTTTCCTTAATAAGATGATAAACCAAAATACAAGATGTGCTCCCTCCTTCTAATCCTCCTTAGCAAATCTCCCAGACAAGTGCTCCTCTTTTCAAGTGTGTGAGTGTGTCAAATGAGGAACACACCTCCTCTATTTATACACTACTCTGACATATATTTTACACAAGTACATGTAGGCTCGTATTTAACCATTAGGTTAAATACCATATTATAACTGGCTGGGCCGACCCCCACATGGTGGGTCTAATAACCCTAGTTTCCTCAACTCCTCGGAGGAATAGACATCTCCGGATACATAATAGAATCACCTCGGAGGGATGGAACATCTCCGGAATAAATAATGTACAAATATAATATTCTTAGAAGTTACAATATTCAACACTCCCCCTTAACAAGAAGGATATTATAACAACATCTGCAAGAGAAAGGAGTCATTGACTACATCATCTATATATCATCGGAAGCTTTCATCAATTCATCATCATCAGTAACTCAACTAGTTACTGGAACATCAACATCATCAGAGTTGATATTACTCGATCATCAGCATCGTCATCATCATCATCATCACACGATCACATGATCATCACACGATCATCAGCATCGTCATCACACGATCAGCAGCATCGTCATCATACAATCAACAACGTCATCATACGATCAACATCATCATCATGCGATCAGCAGCATCGTGATCATACGATCAACATCGTCATCACACGATCGACAGCATCGTCATCACACGATCAGCATCGTCATCATACAATCAGCATCGTCATCACACGATCGGCAGCATCGTCATCACACGATCAGCATCGTCATCACACGATCAGCATCGTCATCATATGATCAACATCGTCATCACACGATCGGCAGCATCGTCATCACACAATCATATTACAGGATGATCAATCCTGCTCTCTTTATGACATAGGTCCATGGATGATGCAATCCAGATCAAGTTCCAGGATGATAAATCCTTATCTCTTTAAGACAAGTCTCATGTCTAGGGACAATCCAATCCCAACCACAGTGCCAGTCCTTTTTCATACTGGATGTGACCTAGATCAGATCTAGGATTTACCGCCACAGAGCCAGTCCTTTTTCATACTGGATGTGTCACATCTACAAAGCCAACCCTGTTTCATGCTGGATGTATCACATCTACAGAGCCATCCCTGTTTCATGCTGGATGTATCACATCTACAGAGCCAGCCCTGTTTCATGTTGGATGTATCATATCTACAGAGCCAGCCCTGTTTCATGCTGGATGTATCACATCTATAGAGCCAGCCCTATTTCATCCTGGATGTATCACATCTACAGAGCCAGCCCTGTTTCATGCTGGATGTATCACATCTACAGAGCCAACCCTGTTTCATGCTAGATGTATCACATCTACAAAGCCAGCCCTGTTTCATGCTGGATGTATCATATCTACAGAGCCAACCCTGTTTCATGCTGGATGTATCACATCTACAGAGCCAGCCCTGTTTCATGCTGAATGTATCATATCTATAGAGCCAGCCCTATTTCATGCTGGATGTATCAAATCTACAGAGCCAACCCTGTTTCATGCTGGATGTATCACATCTATAGAGCCAGTCCTGTTTCATGCTGGATGTATCACATCTACAGAGCCAGCCCTGTTTCATGCTGGATGTATCATATCTACAGAGCCAGCCCTGTTTCATGCTGGATGTATCACATCTATAGAGCCAGCCCTGTTTCATGCTGGATGTATCACATCTACAGAGCCAGCCCTGTTTCATGCTGGATGTAACCTAGAACAATTCTAGGATTTGTCATGTAAATTTTCAACGGAGGTCCAGGGACGATCTAGTCCTATCATGTACCTTTTGAACCGAAGCTCAGGGACGATCCAGTCCTATCATGTACCTTTTGAACCGAATCTCAGGGACAATCCAGTCCTATTCAATTCTCGGAGACCTCATGTCTACGGTTCAATTCACAGGACCAAAGTCCGAGGACGATCCAATCCCCTTACCTGTTCATTCAGGATTTTGTTCTCAGAGACATCATGTCTATGGCTCTCTTTAGGACTGAAGTCCAGGGATGATCCAATCCCCTCAAGTCCATCAAGGACTTCATTCTCGAAGACATACGTCTACGGCTCTCTTTAGGACTGAAGTCCAGGGATGATCCAATCCCCTCAAGTCCACCAAGGACTTCATTCTCGAAGACATATGTCTACGGCTCTTCTTTCGGACTGAAGTCCAGGGATGATCCAATCCCCTCACATGTTCACCAAGAATTTCATTCTCGAAGACATACATCTACGGCTCTTCTTTCAGACTGAAGTCCAAGGATGATCCAATCCCCTCACATGTTCACCAAGAACTTCATTCTCGAAGACATACGTCTACGACTCTCTTTAGGGCTGAAGTCCAGGGATGATCCAATCCCCTGAAGTCCACCAAGGACTTCATTCTCGAAGACATACGTCTACGGCTCTCTTTAGGACTGAAGTCCAGGGATGATCCAATCCCCTCAAGTCCACCAAGGACTTCATTCTCGAAGACATATGTCTACGACTCTTCTTTCGGACTGAAGTCCAGGGATGATCCAATCCCCTCACATGTTTACCAAGAACTTCATCAAAACATGTGTCAATCATGTATCCTCATCATCAAAACATGTATAACAAAACATGTATCCTCATCATCAAAACATGTATAACAAAACATGTATCCTCATCATCAAAACATGCATAACATCTATCATCAAAAGAAAAAATATAAGATTCCTAAATATAAATAATTCTAAGTAACTAGGTGTAGTAAATAGGTAACCTCATCATTGATGAGACAAACTTGTTATCAGATACTATGCTTCTCCCCCTTTCGAGGAGGGTCCTTCTGGACTATACCAAGCTTGGCTCGGAAGTATTCAAACTTTACTCGAGACAGAGGTTTAGTCAAGATATTAGCAATCTGATCCTCAGTGCTTATATACTCGAGCTTGATAGCTCCTCTCTGCACCATATCTTGTATATAGAAGTATCGGATCTCTATGTGTTTTTTGACTTATCGTGGAATACAAGATTTTCTATCTTGATGCAGTTTTGAATGTTACACATAATCATAGTGGAATTCATGTATAAGTCAAACACTCCATATAATAGCTTCTGAAGCCACACTGCTTCACAGTTGGCAAAGAAGACAACTATATATATATTCTGCTTCAGCAGTACTGAGAGCCACACTAGATTGTTCCTTGTTGAACCATGAGATCATGGTAGATTCAAGACTATAACATCCAGTTGATGTACTCTTTCTATCTGAGGCACTTCCCGCCCAATCAGAATCTGATTAACCATGTAAACGGATTTCATGACCTCCAAGATAATATAGACCAAAATCTAATGTACCTTTTAGGTACCTCACTACATGCTTTGTAGTTATTAAGTGAACCTTTCTAGGTTCTACTAGATACTGACTTAGGGTATTTGCAACAAAGCATATATCTGGCCTGGTATTTGTTAAATACATCAATGACCCAATGATTTGTCTATATGTGGTTAGGTCCACTAAATATGATGAGTCATTAACTAACAACTTCAAGTTGGAGTCCATGGGAGTGGCCATGGATTTATACTCCAACATATCAAATTTTTTTTAGAAACTTCACAGCATACTTACCTTGAATTAAAAGATTCCTTTTGGATCTTGCCATACTTCTAGACCTAAGAAGTAGTGCATTAATCTGAGATCTTTCATTTTCATTTCTGCAGCCATTTTCATGACCTGTTTCTCATTCCTTGTCAGAAAGAGATCATCATCATACAATAATGGTATGATAGGTTCATCATCCACAACCTTAAGGTAAAGGTTAGGAACAGCTTTACTTCTGGTAAAGCCCAAGCTTTGTCATGAAGCTGTCAATTGTCCATTATTCACACTCAACATTGAGTGATCTTCTGCATATCTATCTGTGCCATCTCTCGTCAGATGGGTCTACTAATATGAGCATCAAAATCATTCGAACTTTGTGGTGAGTTCCTTCTTGCATCCATGTCATATGTGTATAGAACCCATATTCAACCTTGTAGCAAAGGTTGAGATCCACATCACCCATGATGATCATTAAGCTCATCAATTGACTACCGATCCTGGGAACCCATTACATTATTAAGAGAATGGTCTTATCATCATGATTCTCTTCCTCTTTCTAAGAGAATCTCTTAACCACAAGCTTTCTATAGTGTGTTTGATTTGTAAATATTTTGCTAAACATCCATCGCTTGTTCAGAGTTCATCATTCATCATGATCTTTCCTACAAATCAAAATTAAGTACATGATTAGTAATACTTCATAATCATCAAATCATATTTGACATGATAACCTATTATGCATACAGATATCATTTACATAGTTATGCAACTATTTTGACCAATACTTTGGCACAACACTTTCCCATATCCTGTATGCATACAGTGGCTATCTAGATGCCTTCCATCTCTACCAGAACATACTATTGAGAGTGTGCACAGCTCTCAGCATGTCAGCAAAGAGGTTTCATTCTAGACAAGCAACAATGGAATGTTTGTCCAACTTACCAATCATATGAATATTAGTAGTATACTGTTCAATGCTTTATGAATGTTTACATTCATCATGATATATTCTAGGAATACAAATATGCATACAAGCAATATCATTTACTATTTCTAATAACAACTCAAATACTTATCTTTTATGTTTGTGTGGTTGCCTCCCGCTTGATCTTCTATATGTCTTCTGAACTTCTATTCATTCTGTACCACTGTGCATGCTCAAGTGTACACTAGTGTTATCCTCATGATCTCATACACAAACATACATTCATTAGTATATTCTCAATATTATCAAAACATTCTAATTCTAAATAATCTTGAATATGTACAGTCATGATCATTAGTATTCAAGGTTTCAAGGAAGTCTTCTTTTACTCATGCATATTCTTGTTTGATCTAGTTAGTTAAATCATCAACCAAGATAAGAGACATAATATGCATAAACCCTTGATTACTAACCAATCATACCAAGTATACTTACACAAGGTAAGATTCTAACATGACATAGGAAAACATACCTGGATTAGTATAGCTGCTTAGTTATGTACAACATACCTAAACAATCTCTTCAATGATTTAGAGATCCTGAGCTAGAACCTGCATGTCTCATAGGTTAAACATAATATAACAATGTCATACATACCTCGTGAGTCTTTGTCTTCATGTTGTCATGGTCATGGAACTTGATTTGTCTTTTGTAATGTACCTGTGTCTAGTTAGCAGACAACATCAACCTCACACAACACCATAATGCATAAGTACAATCATATAGCCCTAATCAATGAATGTCTTCGATCATTCACATGCATTCATATTGTTACTAGGGTGATAAGACAATTAATAACATTAATAAAGATTGTACTAATAAATAACATGAAGACAAACACATTATGAACTTAATCAAGAATCAGATTTCAAGGCATACCTAAACCTCCTTAAGTCATACCTGTCGAGACTTTTTGTAGTCTTCTTATGTAAGGCCTTAGCCTCAACTCCCCCTGAAACTTAATCTGGAGCTTGATTAGGGTTTGCTAGAGAAACCCTAAAAATTCAATCTTTGACTTTCATACTTCTGAATGGATGGAAGAATGTGTCTTGCTGAGCTGATCAACCTAGCATTCTTCAAATTTGAAATCTCCAAAATTTGACCCCTCAAAATTGCCTTCGAAACTTCTGGATCTTCTGGACATGAACCCAAACTAGGGTTTGCAGAATCCCAACCCTCTTGTCCAATCAAAAGGTTCGATCCAAGGCTCTAAACTCTTATTTTTCTAAGGAGATTCCAGCCGTTGTTACAGACTTCAAAAATGTCAACTTTCTCCGAAACCCTAAATTCTGGAAGCCATGAATAAAGGTGCTAAAAATAATTCTGTTTTGACAGAAATATGCACCTGATTGCTTCTACTATAACTCTGAAATTTTTCCTCCACAGGGTCTAAAAACGTTTTCTGCAGTAGCCTGACCTATCATCTTTCCATCCTAACAGGTCTGACCTGAATTGGATTTTCTGAGAGAGAGTTATGCCAAGTGTCGCAACGTAACCTGTTTATGGGATAAAACTGGAGAGCGAACTTGTACGGCGTGCCACGTGTCACTATTTTACTTTCGGGCTCTGAAAACATTTTCTAAGATAGCTCTCCCTGTTATCTTTTCATCTTGATAGGTCTGACCTCAATTGGACTCTCTGAGAGAGAGTTATACCAAGTGTTGCAACGTCACTTGTTTATGGGATAAAACAGGAGAGCGAACTTGTACGGCATGCCACATTTCACTGGTTAACCTTCGGCCTCTCAAAACGTTTCCTGAGATAGTATAGTCTGTGTAATACCGGTCACTTTTTACGAAATTTGATTTGGAGCTTCCTAGATTAAGTTATGACCTTTTTTCCAAGGTCACCTAATTTTGACTGAGATCTGGAAGAGGCAGAAACCCTAACTTGTACTGATCATTACTCATAAAGTACAATGAATATGAGGGTGCCCTTTGGAAAAAAGGTACCTGGGGATGTTATCTTCGACCTGTAAACTTTTCATACCATGACCCTTCAAAGAAATGGATTTATAGCGAAAGTTCCACGATGACTGGTTTTTTCTATGTAAAACCCTAACCTTCAAATTGTCGTAAGTAAAGCAAGTGTCGTAAGTGCCATACCTTGTCTTCCTTCAGGTTAGATCTGATACCATGTTAAAATTCAATATGCTAAGACAGAAAATAGCAGCATTACATTCCATTTCACAATAATAGCATATACAGGATCACTGAAGAAACAACAAGCATAGCATAAACACAAGAGACACAGATTTATCCTGGGAAACCCTCATGGGGTAGAAAACCCAGCAAAGCTTTCCTCAATAAGATGATAAACCAAAATACAAGATGTGCTCCCTCCTTCTAATCCTCCTTAGCAAATCTCCCAGACAAGTGCTCCTCTTTTCAAGTGTGTGAGTGTGTCAAATGAGGAACACACCTCCTCTATTTATACACTACTCTGACATAAATTTTACACAAGTACATGTAGGCTCGTATTTAACCATTAGGTTAAATACCCTATTATAACTGACTAGGCCGTCCCCCACATGGTGGGTCTAATAACCCTAGTTTCCACAACTCCTCGGAGGAATAAACATCTCCGGATACATAATAGAATCACCTCGGAGGGATGGAACATCTCCGGAATAAATAATGTACAAATATAATATTCTTAGAAGTTACAATATTCAACAACTCTAAAGTCTTCAATTGGCCTTGTGAATCAAAGAAGTATTCTATCTTCAGAGAGCTGTCCTCCTGTGCTTTGCCAGCTGGTGGAGGAGGTGTCATTTCTTTAGTAGGGAACATGAGATCATGGATGATCTTTGTGTCTTGCTGGACACCCCCACCTTCTTCAGGGGGTTTTCCCTTTTCTTTGACGTTGAACCCTTTTGGACACTTATCGCTTTTCCAGCTCCTCAGCTTCACTAGCAGAGCTGGATCCCATGTGGTTGAACACCATAGGAGACGAAGGAAAAACTTCTTCCTCCACCTTAGACCACACCTGTGTAGGTATGAAGACCACCTATGATTCCTGCACTTTCTCCATGATCCAATCCCAACTCAAAGATGCCCTGAGTCGCCAGGTGTACCATGCGCTCTATATACCAATCTCGCACAGCGGACGAAAAAAACACATCCATAACTGTTGTGATGATGACAGTGGCTACGTGTGGCCATACTCGCCATGATAAGTTGATCGGACCCCCCACTTAAGTAGCAATGATGCCCCAAGTCTGAGCTGACCTGAAACACGCTTGGCAAATATCTCCAGATAGACAGCAGAGCAGATGATGAGGTTGAGGTGGCCTCCATCACATCGATCATCATTCCGACAGCAGAAAATATGCTTTTTAGCCGCGTATCCCCCTCGGCTTGTCTAAGTCACAACACTTCACCAAAGACACAGATCACATCATCCTCGTAGCCACTTAGGCCACCTAGCAGCCCGCACAAGTGACCTTCCTCTAGCTTACACCTCCATCACTTGTCGCTCTGACCCCTTCACCTCCACTAACACTTTCACTGAAAGACATCTAACTCATACCGAAAGATGAAAGGCGCCACAGTAACGGCTCCAACTGGCTGTTGGACAGAGAAACTGAAATTGATCCCTGGAGGCGCTCTCCTAGCCAGCTACCTCCACTAACTCGCGATCCCTTCCTTAGCATGTTTATAACTCCTTGAGATCCCCACCTTCGTACCCATATCTCTAGGAGCGATGTCTCCCCCACTTACTCACCTTGGTCTTCCTCCACCATCTGGGGCCGACGCCTGAAGTCACTAGTACCGGAGAAACTTGTCTTATGTGGGTGGATACCTTTGGTTAGAATCTATCCCAACCCTGGGCTGGGTATTGACCCACATTCAACTTTGGGTGGACCAACATTTACTTTGAATGACCAATGGGGCAGGGTAGCTATCCTCAATGTTGAGGCCAGGAGTAAAATGAGTGGCTAAGGAGGTCCACCGACTCTCAGGCGGACTTTGGTGAAACAAGGCGATGATGGACATCTCTGGGGAGACCTCCATATTCAAATACCTAGGTCTTCAAGAGACAGAGGTAGAACAGACTGGTTCGGTCAGGGTCGAACAAAGTACAGGGCCACCAGAACCTTCAGCACCTGGCTACGCATGTACGACCTTCGGCTTCCTACTAGAATTGGCGACAAGAAGCTGAACTTCTACACTAGGATGAAAGCCCTATCTCCCGGGACAACCCCAATCCTAAAACTTGTCGGAGACTGGCTCTTCATTGGCCTTCTAGGTGACAAGATGTGCTGCCTGCTTCAACCTAACTGCTACCAGAAATCGCCCGGAGTAGACAGGCCCTGGGAAAAATAAAAATGTCAACTTCACCCATCGAAAGCTATATATATAAACTGTGTTCACTTATCTTCCGGGATAATTTGTTTGTCGTCTATCGATCTCAGTCATTGATCTTTCTCGTGCCAATCTCTGCCGTCAGATCTAGCCTCTACTTAACCATTGATTTGACAACCCTCATCTGTCGGTTGTTGGATCATTCCTCCCGCGCTAATCAACATCGTCCATTTGGCACCCCGTGTGCCTGAAAACCATGTCACTTTCACCTAAGTGGTTCCCAATACCACCTTCCCTTTGTGCAACAGGCCCAAGAGTTGACACATGTCGAATGGGTCCCACTCGTTGCAACCACTCCTTCCTCTATCTAGCATGCACCTTCCAGGTGTGACGATCATCAAGGACCGTATATCCTCATGGGGTAATCTACATCCGTTCATTGTGTCACATCGCACATACCATGGTGGGGCCCCTAACCTCGACCATAGGATTTTACTTTGCTTCTCCGAGTTCTTCACATGGCCAAATATCTACCTTTATCTTTTGGCAGTATCGCATGCTAATTGAAACGATACCGCTTACCGCCTATCCTCCTCGCGACATCTCCTCCAGCTGCCACCTATCCGGTGTCCTTCACTGTCACAACTGCCCTTGTGACTATTCCCCACATGCATCCATGCGATCATCAACGAGGGCCATTGATCTCTCCCTTGTGCGCATCCTATGGTGGGAACTGGCGCAATGGTTACCCCTTTGTATTATTTCCTTTGGACTTTGGACTTAGGCCATTTTGGACCAATTTGTTCGCACTTTAGTGCATTTCTCCTCATTATTTGCCTTGTCCTAGGCCATTCAATGTCCCCTTTTCATTTTTCTTATGCCTCTATCACCTGGCCCATGGAAGACAAGGGTAATCCCTAGCTTTCATCATAATTTTTAGGGCTACCTCTTTATTCCACCTTTGTATCCCTGTAGTGAAAATCAGGTGCTAACAGTACTATAATTATCATAATTCAAATATCATTCCTATAGTAAATGTAATACAACGTTTATCCATAGTCTGGATATTAATATGTACTAAAATGTATGTCCATCTTCCTAGTTGCACTAGAGTAGGTGGTTAAATGAAATTAAATAGTTGAACAATGATTTGTATAGTGAAACAAATTATACCAATTTTATCAGTCCATGGACTTTCAATACCTGAGAAGTTGCAGAGCAGATAAATTACTCTAATGATAGTCGTACTTCAACCTTAGAAAATAACTTTGTACAGGAAGTATTAACTGATTACGTTTCATGCTTCAATTGAATTATGTTGTCTTACCTGCATTATGCATTTAGAATTTAGGAGCGTTAGCTAAGCTATAGCTAAGTAAGCCTCAGGGCTATCCAAGGACCCCTTCACAACATCAAAACAAACATTCATCCTCGAGAACAAAACTTCACATTTTTAGAATGAAGAATTGTTGACATGTTTCAGAACACTAAATACTTAATGTAAGTTTGTAATTCTCATAACATTCGGACAGTGAAATGAGGATACAAGACATAACAACATTTTAGTACACAAATTAAAGATAGTACAAGCAAGGACAGATATTTTGTTCATAAGAAAATTATCTATTAGAATTTACGACAGTATAGGAGTAACTATCTTTAAGCTTGTTTTATTTAAAATTCCTAAGTATGTTTAAGTTAACATTTTAATACTTCTGCACAAAAATCATAAGCAGTTAATGCGACTCAAAAAATTTTAAATTTTAGTTAATTTTTGGGGATGTTACACAGTCTTGCCATACTAGGTTTTCCTCTTGACACTTCTGATTTCTCCTTGTCAGTTAGCAAACACTCTTAAACAACTATTTTAGTTTTGATTCCCCCAACTATGTATTAATAATTCATTTACAAATGTCTTAACCTCACTTGGTCAATAATGTCAAATCAAATAATAACATATAGTTCTTAACAAATATAAATGTTTGGGTTCTTCAGTGTATTACATACACCTCCCCTTAGAAATTAACATTGTCCTTAGTGTTACTTTAAATCTTCTTCCATATAATCTTGAAACCGAATTGGATATGCCTCCCGCATATTGCTTTCCAATTCCCAAGTAGCCTCTTATGGGCCAAGGTGCTTCCATTGCACCTTGACTTGTCTGATGATGTGGTTGTAGATTAAAAGTTCTCTCCTATCGAGAATACATTCTGGCCCCACCTGAAATTTCCCTTTAGGTTCCACCTAAATAACATTCAAGTCAACCAAATGAGTAGCATCATGAACATATCTTTTCAGAATTGAAATACAAAATAAATTATGTAATTTAATTCTAGGTGGTAATGGTAATTGATAAGCCACTGGCCCAACCGTTTCCAATATCTCAAATGGTCCACAAAACCTAGGTGCCAATTTTGTGCATTTCCCCAATTTTAAAGAACATTTTACGGGTTTCACTTTCACATAAACATGATCCCCTACCTGGAACTCTCTTTGAGTTCTGTACAAATCTGCTTAACTCTTCTATCTATCTTGAGCTATCTTCAAGTTGTGATGTACCTATTTCACTATTAGTTCCATATCCTTCAATATTCCAGGACCTAACGTTAGTGTATCAACTGGACTACACCACGAAATTGGAGTGTTACACTTCCATCCATAAAGTATCTGCAATGGACTCATTTTAGCAGAAGTTTGAAAATGATTATTATATGTAAACTCAACAAGATGTAAATACTCTTCCCATTTCCCAGGTTTTTCCATTACATACATTCTAAGCATGTCTTCTAAAATTTGATTCACCCTTTTAGTTTGTGCATCAGTCTCAGGGTGATATGCAGTACTGAAATTTATTTGAGTATCTAAACCTTTAAATAAATCTTTCCATAAATATCCCATAAACTTTTCATCCCTATCATAAATCACTACTTTAGGTATCCCATGCAATCTAAAAATTTATTTCATAAATAAAAAAGCAATATTAATAGCTTTGTAAGTAGATTTGACAGGAATAAAATGCGCTTCCTTACTAAGTTTATCTACCACAACCATAATTCAATCATTCTTTCTAGCATTTTTAGGAAAACCTATTATAAAATCCATGCTAATAACTTCCCACTTCCATTCTTGAATGGGTAAAGGGTGTAGCAATCCAGCTAGATGTTGATGTTCAACGTTAACTTGCTAACAATCAATGTATCTAGCAATATATTCTGCTACTTCATTTTTCATATTAGGCCAAAAGAATTATTTTCTTAACATGGTAATAATTTTTTGATATCCAGGATGTCCTGAAAATGGTCTCTTATGCATTTAATTCATCATTAATGACTTGAACTTCTCTGAAATAGGTACATACAATCTCTTTTTACATACCGACAATTCTTCTCTGTTAATACCAAATTCTGTTTTTACTTTATTGGTTCTATTTTATGTTGTTATTTGCTTCAACTTTTGATATTCTTGATCAAATTTTGATGTTGTCTTGATTTTATCTTCCAGATCTATTTCATAGATGCTACTTGCAGTTACAGACACCATATTTCCATGACAAATTAACGCATCAACCACTTTATTTTCTTTCCCCTTAATATGTTTAATTTCAAATTCATATTCACTTAGAAAAGATAACCATCTAGCTTGTCTAGCATTTAAATTATGTTGGTCAAATATTTTTTTTAAAATGACATTATCAGTCATTGGTAAGAATCTTCTCCCAATAATATAGTGTCGCCACATTTTAAGTGCATGAATAATGGCAGGTAACTCATGTTCTTTAAGCTTCCTAGATTCATAGGCCACCACATAGTTGTCTTGCACTAATACTCCACCTACACCCTCTTTGCATGTATTTGTGCATATAACAAAATCGTTATAAGGTTCTTTTATTTTCAAGATAGGAGTTGTTGTTAATAAATATACCAGTTTATTAAAGATGATTTCGCATTTCTAATTCCATTCAAATTTCTTACCTTTCTTTTGCAATGAAGTTATAGGATATGCAATTTTTGAAAATCATTCAATAAATTTGCAATAGTATCCAGTGATCCACATAAAAGATCTAACATCAAATACATCTTTAGGAACATGCCATTCCATGATAGCTTTAATTTTGTCGCGATTCACCGATATACCATCTTTAGACACTACATGTCCTGAGTATTGGATTTTATCTTTAAATAAATCCCATTTACTGAATTTAGCATATAGTTCTTGTTCTCTTAATACTTGTAGGACTATTTTTAAATTTTCTTCATGCTCTTGCTGATTTTTAGAATAGATTAATATGTCATCAATGAAGATGACTACAAATTTATCTAAATACTTACTTAATATACTATTTATTAAGCACATAAAAGATGCTAGAGCATTTTTCAACCTAGAAGGCATTACGACAAATTCATAGTGACCATATCTGGTCCTAAAAGTTGTCTTATATATATGTATATATCTTCGTCTTTAACTCTAACTTGATGATATCCAGATCTCAAGTCTATTTTTGAAAATATCGTTGCTCCTCGAAATTGGTCGAATAAGTCATTGATCTGAGGTAAATAATACCTGTTTTTAATTGTCATTTTATTAAGTTGTATGTAGTCTATACACAACCTTAAAGTACCATCATTTTTCTTTACAAGTAAGACCGATGCTCCCCAAGGAGAAACACTTGGTCGAATGTACTTTTTATCTATCAATTCCTCTATTTGGGATTTTAATTCATTAAGTTCCCTTATGTTCATTCGGTAAGGATATTTTGAAGCTCGTACTGCTCTCGTTACTAAATCAATAGTGAAATCTATTTCTTTTTTTGGAGGTAATCTGAGAATTTTTTCCAGAAATACATCCTTAAAATATTTTTAAACTGGAATATCATCTATTTTAATTTCATTGTTTTTATCTCTGTCATCAATTATACGAACAACATAAACTTTATAGCCTTTGCCAACATAACTTTTCATTTGTAAAGCATATATTTCTCTAGAAGTAGTTTTCCTTGGAATTCATTTCACTATTATAGGTTTACTTTCTTCATCTATGCATGAGAATGTTTTATCATAGCAATTCAGAAATACTCTACGATTTTCTAACCAATCCATTCCTATCAATACATCATAAGATCCTAAAGGAAGAATATTTAAATCAGTATGCATCATAATACCATTCATATTAAATTCACATTCTTTCACAAAACTATTGACTTTTTGTTTTGTGCCTATAGCAAGTTGAACTAACCAAGACTTTTCAAATTTACTTTGTTGTAGTTTACAAATTTCTACAATTCTTGGTGAAACATAACTTAAATTTGCACCTGGATCAATTAATATAGAGATTGGTTGATCTTTTAACATACCTTCAATTTCTACCATCGATGTCTGATGGTCTACTTACATGGTCTCGGATGCTACGCAAATTCTGGGCTTGCTCCTTGCTACATCTCCAAGTATCTTCTTGAATAGTGTGAACATTGTTAAAACAAATTCTTCTAACTAGACAATCTTTAAAATAATGTGGTTCACCACATTCCCAACATTTTAAAGGTTCCCTTTGAGTATTATGTTTATTATAACCAGTAGATGCTTCTTTTCCTATTACTGTAGGATTTTGTGGCCTAAAACTCTTGAAATTATTTCCTTGATAGTTTCGATGGTTATTTCCAAAAGTTTTATTAAAACTCATACGTTTCCTTTTCTTTTCAAATATTTCTTTTTTTTTGTTCTTCCAACTTGGTACATTGTCTCTTTTGTTCTGATTTTGGTCATAACATAAATTTTCTTTTCTCATAGTTTCATCCAATGTTTTTGGATGCTCATATTCAATTCTCTCCTTCTAAATTGTTCGTAAACAACTGAGAACACGTTGTATTTTAAGTTTTTCATCAACAATATAAGGTACATAATATGACAAACTCAGAAATTTACTGCACAGTTCCTTCATTGTATAAGTTCCTAGTTTTAAATCATAAAATTCTTTAGCTTTTTCTTCATAATACTGTTTCGACAACTATTTCCTTTTAAAGTATTTCTTGAAACTTTGCCAATTTAAATGGTGTTCATTAATTAATTTTACTTTCTTCATTTCTTTCCACCAAATGTCGACCTTTCCCGTTAAATTATAAATTTCCATTTTTCTTTTCAATTCGTTAGAATAGTTGTAAATCTAAAAGTACTTTTTCATTCTTGAAAGATAGGATTCTACTTCTTCTCCAGTTTCAATCTCACCATTGAATATAGGAGGTTTGATAATTTTAAATTCACCAGAAATTTCTTCATAAGGTTTACTTTTTCTACTATATTTATCACCATCACTACTTTCACTAGATTCTTTGAAATGATGTTTACTCTGTTTAGGTGAATTTCCACTTGAAGATTCAGTTTCACTATATGAAAATTTTAAATTCCTTGCCTTGCGTTTATAAGATGCAGTATTTAATGTTTCTATCTCAGGTCATTTCTTCTTTTCTGCTTCGTGATTATGTAATTTTGTTAACAAGACATTATTTAATTCCTCTTGTTATTTTAGAATGCGTTCATTATCATTCTTAACACTTTGTAGTTCTTATTTTAAATGTTTTACTATTTGTAACAGTTCGTATGGATTATCATTTCTACTCTCATTTAGATGTACCCATATATTATCATCATTAACGTTTTCTTGTTCATTGTTTACTTGTTCTTTAGGATGGGATTCTTCTTCAGCTGACATTTCAACATCTGCCATAATTGCTACAAAATCAAGGTTATACTTCTCTTATGAATATAAAAGAATCAACCATAACATTTATGTTAGTTTTTGTTTATACTCATTCAGTGTTGCACCCATTAGGCCACGTGTTGTAACCATGCTCTGATACCATTATGTCACAAACCCTAAAATATCCATATAAAAAAAAAATTAATAAGATAAATGCATGTATTCTTTTGTAATTCTAGTATGGTTGAAACAAAATTACATTACTTGATTTAAGTACTGAACTCTAAACAAAAGGTATTTTATGCTAACAAAGTTCAGCTTCACTTCTTGGGATCATAGATCAACCAAGGTGAGCCCCTATCAAAAAATTATTTAGCAGCATGTCAAGGTTTTGTTATTGAATAACATTGAAAATCTAGGACTTAGTCCTAAATACATTTGTTACATTTGTATGCTAGGGTATAGGCTCTAAGCCTTACTTTTTTAATGGGCATACTAGTTTATGATTATAACCATCCTTACATAATTAATTAACCTAATACATATTAGCATGAGGAGGGTTTAAACCCTACAAAACCTTGCATGAAGTTTGGTTTAGATTACTAACATGTAACTTATGCATAGGCCAATTCATAATTTCTTTGTTAATATTTAAGACTTGTGGATTGCGGATCTCCATAGTTTTAACTGTTAAAAGTTAAGGTTTCCACATTCCTGACTTCAACATTGAGTTTTGCAGTTGCGGGACCTTCCATGATAAAGGTGAGTTTTAACCACATCCGCATTCCCGACTTCCGCATTGCGGAGTGTGGGTTGCAGGACCTTCAATTATAAGATGAGTTTTAATCGCTTCCGCATTCTCGACTTCCACATTGCAAAGTGCGGGTTGCAGAACCTTCAATTATAAAGTTTCGTTTTAACCGTCTCCGCATTCCCGATTTCTGCATTGCAGATTACGAGTTGCGGGACCTTTAGTTATAAATTTGCGTTTTAACCATATCCGCATTCCCAACTTCCGCATTGCAGATTGTGGGTTGTAGGAGCTTTAGTTATAAAGTTTTGTTTTAACCGTCTCCTCATTCCCGACATCCGCATTGCGGATTGCGGGTTGCGGGACTTCCACTTTTCAAAGTTTTAACCTAGCGATTTCCTCCTTTATCCTTTCTAATGGCGGATTCAGTGGACTACGGAATACGGGTTGCAGAACTAAAAATTTTCATGGTTTTAAATTAGCGATTTCGCATTCCGACTTTCCGATTGCGGATTCGACGGACTACGAAAACGTTTAACAGGTGAAACCAAATCCTAGAAATCGGTTTGAACTTGTAAATATTTATTGTTTATTCAAGATCTAGGGTTTGAAAACTGTATTAACTAGACACTACGTTATATTCAGAACTTATCCTTCGATTTTATGTATGTATCCAATGAAAATATTAAGCTATTATGTCTTGGGTATAAATGTAATTTTTTTATCTTTTGGAAAGTAAAAATGCTTATTAAATCCATTCATCTCTACACAGTTTATATATAAATAAGGACTATGTTTAATACTATTATAATCCCTTCAACTCTATTTCATTTTAATTTGTAATGCATATATGAAAACCATTCATTGATACACTATTTGATGCATAAGTATAAACTTATCAATAAAGAATTTGAATGAAGAATGTTACAGTAAAACAATATTGTACGGTAAGACATTATATGGTACATGCAAAAGCAATTTAATCATTTCTGAATAACAATTTACATATCATTTACAGTAACCAGACATTTCATAAATAAAATAAATGGAACCTGAACTAAGCAATGTAATCATTCTGCTTAACAATTTGATATCATTTACAGTCAATAGACATTTCAGAAATAAAATAAATGCAACCTGAAGTAACCAATGTAATCATTCTGCTTAACAATTTAGATATCATTTATAGTAAATAAACATTTTAGAAATAAATAAATAGAACCTGAACCAGCAGAGGCAAATCAAAACTGAAGGTCATCGTTCCTCCCAACCAATCTTCCAAAACAACCAAACTACCTATTCTGAAACCCCTGATCCTGTTTGTTGAACCACAAGGACAACGATGGTCACATATTTCCTCTTGCATAATGTAGGTCACAATCTCACTTCATCATAAGCCTCCTTTTCATTGGATGAACTCAATACTTAGCATATTCTTCCTTTCATCACAAGCCTCCTTCTCAGTGGGTGAATTTAATACTTAAGTTTCCCCATATCACGAGCCTCTTGCTCAATTCGATGGGATCATGCTTATAATATTTTTATATCACTTAGGTCATTTATGAGCCACCTACTCGTAGCTGCTCGCAAAAGAGTCTCAACTTAATTTTTAGGGAGGATTTCTCCTACACCATTGCGCCTTTATTAGGAAGTCTTTCCATACTGGGTTTTCCTCTTAACACTTGTCATTTCTCCTTATGGGTTAGCAAACACTCTTAAAAAAATATTTCAATTTTGATTCCCTTAACTCTATATTAATAATTCATTTACAAATGTCTTGACGTCCCTTTATCAATAATGTCAAATCATATAATAACATATAGTTCTTAAAAAATATAAACATTTGGGTTCTTCGGTGTATTACATGATCTTAGATCGAATTGTTTATATGTTTTGTATGTATAAAGAGCATGGGATGGTATTTATATATATATCTTGTGAATTAGTTTAATACTTATTACATCATAGAAAGAACATATTGTTTACATTTGGAATTCTAAACCTAGATGGAGAATGAATATATATGTTAAATTTACATTACTTGACATGATATCTATGATAAGAGAAATACTTGATGTAAATGAGTTTAGAATGATGATTTGATCATATTCCTTTGAAATTTTATTTAAAAGGAATTTTAACGATCCCTTGTTGGGTCCATGAATCGTCCCTTTTTGACCACACCTAATACCTCTTTTTGTCTTATCTTGTCTTATTTCCACAAACCAGATATATGGCTTTCCTCAAGATCGAGCATGAATCTTGAAAAGTATAATTCATTATTGCTTCATCTGTTTAAATGCCTAAGCTTGTTATGGTTATGAATTCTAGCCTTTGTTTTATACTAACTTGTGTTGATTTCATAAAGATACGCTCAAAGCACAGGTGTAGTAGTCGCTAAGCATATGGAAGGAAGGTACGATTGGTTCCAGTTGTTACTCTTCAGTTCAAATTCCACACATTAATAGAAACAATGTGATCACCTCTCCACATGGTAGCTGTAACAAGACTTCCCTACAACATAGAATCGTTGCAACAGACAGAGCGCTTCCCAATCAATTAGTCCGTTGATCTATTGAAAGCTAGAGTGACAACGCCCTTCATTTCCAATAGCCTCATTCAAGTTTATTTATGACTGTAACAGTTCTGTTGTGACAAAGTACCCTGAAGATTAGAGATCTTCATGGTTGAACGAATTCAGTGGATCAGGATTTGTATTATGAATGTATAAATATGGGAAGGCTTTGAGAGTCTGGGGTTGGTTGATTATTATTTTGTATGCACTGTAACAGAGAGCTGAGACTATGAATTATTATTTTTAATACAAGGAGCAGAGTTCTTTATATTCTTGTTGTTATCCCTAAAGTTGATCCTAGACTATAGGGGATCAAGCTTAAGGAGATCTTGGTTGTAGGAATAAGGCATATACACAATGATTGTTTCAGTTTTGTTTGGTGGAAGCAGAAAACAGACTATGTAAAATATTTAAAAGGAAATAAAAAACAGGTACAGTATAACATCTCAATATATGAATAGAAGCAAAAGAAAGGATGTGATCTTAAGGCTATGAATATAAAAGCTCAAATATATTTCATGATGGGGGCATAGTTATATACTGTTTGGAAGAATCATATCATGGAATTTAGACCACATATGGACAGAATACCAAAAGCCTACACTTCATAAATTCAAAAAGAAATGGCTCAAAGATCATATTTTTAATTCATAAGAGTCATCTTCTGCAAAAATTAACATAAAAAATACATACAGATTTGCATCAAACAGCTTCATAAAATCAAAGTTCTATCATGTTCCTCTAGTTCCAACCCTTATTACCTCTATCTATGTCCTATTTATACAAAATTTGTTCAAAATAGAAAACAGTTACTAGATCCTATTACATTGGATCTGATCGCTCCAAAAAATAAAATAGAGTTGTAGAATAAATTCTAAGTCTATCGAATTGTTACAACAAGCAAACCTAATCATAACAACATGCCACCTAAGACATCTTATCTCTTAATTGTAGACGACAGACTAAAGACTTTTTGATGACTCAGCTAAATCAGCCATTTCATTTAAAACTTGTGATCTTCATTGTAACTTGGCAAATTCTGCATCTTCATTGCGCTCTCGCCCCTTCAACTGGTCTAGTTGGGCCTTCATCTGCTTGCATTTCTCGTTCATAACTTTCTTTTTCTGCAAAGTTTCCTTGGTAATCACTTCTAGCTACTCATAATCAATATCCCTCTGCTCCAGGTCCTCTCCTAGTCTTTTGTTCGATATCATCAAACTTTCATTAATACTGTGCAAGTAACAACACTGTTCTTTATAGGATTGCAAGGATCTCCTTACCAAATCCAATTCTGGGACTCTTTTAATTTCCTCTGCATCCATTACAATATTATCCTTTTGTATGCCAGAGCTTGAAGCTTGATTTTTTATATGCCTTTGTTTATTTTCCACAAATATTTCAGGTATTTACCCTACATGTATCTGTATATCAATGGAACGCTCACCTTCAATTACAATAGTATCTTTCTCCTGTATATTCATCTCATCATCAGACTCATTCACCGGCACAATTTGATGTTCTCCTACAAGTTGTTTGAACAATCTAATCTCTCTGGACACTTTAGCTATGGCTCTAGTCCTTGGCCCCAAATCCATATTTTTTGCACTTACGGTATTTATTGGTTTATCTTCATCAATGTTCAGTACGGCTTGAATAGTATCTTGCTTTTTCCCAGAATTTTCAAACTGTGCTTGCCCATCTGATGATCTGCTTTCTTGACTTTTCTTCTTAGTGAGTTTCTTCTTCTCTTTAGTCTCAAACCCTTGTTCACGAATAAATGGTCCCAATATTTGCTTATTTGCTTCAAATGGTGTAAAATCAACAATTTGATAATCCCTTGGTGAAAGATAGAACGGTCGGTGTGCTTTGGCCGTTTTTGAATTGATAAAACCATTTTTTACAGACTCCTCCACAAGTAATATGGAAGATTTAACTTCTTTCTTCCCTATAAATGCATTAATAACCTAACATGGCATCTCAAAACCTTATCAAACTGATGATCACAGGTAATGTAATTTTGGATTACCTCGAGTGAAATTTGCCAATTAGGTTTTATTTTGCTTATGTGCATGCCACTGCTCCAGTTTAAACTTTCAAACCCTGGTAACATGAACTCGCCATAATCTCCTTCAAAGTCTTGTTATTTGAACCATTGTTTGCCTTCAACAATGAAACCTGTGACTTCTGCAACAACCTGCTCATTTACCACAATTTTGAAATCCTTGAAATCAAACACTCCTTCTTTGTAATTTTTTATAAATGCCTTCGTCGCCTAAAGGTTATAACCCTGTAACCTTTCACAAAATATAAACCATCCAACATTTTTCATTAACCTTGTTATCAGAGGAAATTGGGAAATCCATTCAATGTTGTTGGGATCAATTCTGCATATGAGTCCTCCAGGCTTTTTCTTCGGGCTCTATGTGGAAATTTCATCCATTGGATCTTGTTACAATACTTAAACACTCAATACTGATAACCTCTTTTCAGTTTTGAAACCCTTTTCTGCACATGCGTGGAAATTTAGCTGGATTAACCATGAACCGATGTTCAATAGACCCTAATTTGCATGATACATTCCCGATATTTCATTCTCTATCCATAGCATTCACCAATTTTGATGCTAGATAGACCTACTCATGGCCCTGACCGGTGTACTAGCCTGATTGCCAAATGTCGAGTGGAGAAGGTAGTCATGCTATTGACCATATGCTAAATTCATGCCTATATGACTTACAGGTCCCCCAATCATTTCGAATCATGATTGCAACGAATTAAAATTACAAGCATTTACAACCCTGTTAAATCATAATTTGAAATTGGAAACTGACAGCATTTTTCAGAAACTGACAACATTCTCAAATTTGAAATTACAACAGAAGCTGTCAGTTCACCATTTTAAATCAAAATTATAACATTTAGAGCTTCACAAGCATTTGTAATGTTTGTTAATGCAAGGAAATGAAATTTATTTTGAAATAAAAAGTATGAACTAGAGCCAAATTCTAATTTAATTATGAAAAACATAACTAATGGAAAAAAATGTTTAAGGAATGGGAAAAGCAAAGGCTAGACTGATAGAAAATATATACAAAGAATAAGTAAAGGCTAAGTAAATCTTAGGAACAATCCTAGAGATAACATCTAGCTCTGTCTGGGGATAAGGTCTTCTATGTAATATCTTAAGAACATTATGACATGTGCCTTCTGAAACTTGTCTTATTGGGCTGGAGTCTACTGAACTTATTTGAACTGATATGTACATTGAATATATACAAAAACCTATCATCTCAATCAAGTATGAAACAACTTTAAAAAGTGTCCATTAACTGGACCTGGAATCTCATTACCTCCCAAAGTTTGTAGAACAAAGGTGTTGTTTCCCAAACTTTTCATCACTATGAATGGTCCAAACCACAGAGCATCAAACTTACCATGTTTTCCTTTATCCTAATATCTGGCATCCCATCTCAACACTTGATCACCCATTGCAAACATATTCTTTTTTACCTTTTTATCAAAGCTTTCTTTCATCCTATTTATGTGTATTTCAGCTTTGTCCATGACAGCTTCCCTTTCTTGCTGTAACTGAATTATCTGAAATGTTCTCCTTTTCTTTATTTTTGGTTCTTCTTTAGCCTCCTGCACAAACTTAATTACTGGAGTCATCAACTGAATTGGGAATACTGCTTTAGTTCCATACACTATTTGAAATGGAGTGGTTCCGATAGCTTTCTTTAAAGTAACTCTGTCTGCCCATAATGCAAATTTTAATTTAGTATCCCAATTTTTTTTATTCTCTGATAACATTTTATTGATAGTGTTTATAATGCTTTTATTGCTAGACTCTACTAGTCCATTGCCCTGTGGATAATAGGGTGTAGATTGTCTCAAGGAAATGTTATGGTCTTCAGCAAATTTTATCATCTTTTTGGATTTGAATGCAGGGGCATTATCAGTGTAGTGCTCTGGTTTTTACAGCAGAGCACTGTGTAATTTTCTACGTTTTAACTTTACCAGTTTATGGAAGTAAATTTCTAAGAATTACTATGTGCCTAACTAATATTTAGTGTACTATCGTGTTTTCTTTTATCACCTTACATTCGTAATTTAAAATAGACAAACATACCAATATTTTCTTTCCAACAATCATGTTCTAGCATAAGAATATGTTTCACAACTCAGTAAATCAGTAAATAGCAGTAAATCAGTAAATAGCAAGTGATGCATGTTTACAGTAAGTTTAAGCATAATAGTAAATAACGGAAATTACCTGATGCTGATGCTAACCGTAAGTTGTAGCAGGTTGTATAACCCCTTAGACAGCCAAACTGAAGTGTCCACCCTACCGACCAGCTATAATCTTGCTGGCCCTTGGAAATCAAAGGATTTCCAAGCCCCCGAGCCCACAATCTGATAATCCCGAGAGCAGTCTTTCCTTCTGTCCTCCAAATCTTTATGTTTGCCAAACTTCTTTTCTTCCCCAATCAAAAAACCTCCTCCACCTTCAACCTTCTCCCCCTCTATATACATGTCCATCCTCGAGAAGACCTTGGGCTTACTCCACCGCCCCAAACTCCCCCTCTCGAGCCCCTCAAACCTTTACTCCTTTCCCTAGTTCATTCATCCACGTCTCATTATAAAAATGTATAATTAATTACTCTTATGGAAAGTTCATTTGGTTTTGGATTGACGGTCGTAATTATTTATTACGGTGGGAATTATCACCCCAAGGTTATCCATTCGGGACAAGTTTCATTAAATACAAGTCTATCCGCCATCCTTGATATTTTAATGTTATTAATGTAATTAATAAAATATTGTAATTAGTTGCCCCCTTGTCAACTTGGACATGATGTGTCTTAATGATCCACCTTATCCGTCGAGACTACTTAGCTTGAGGTTTAAATTCCAAGATTAACATTGAATAATTAAATATCCATTTTCAATCACATCACGTTTATTCCAAAAATGATTATCTTATTATGGCTAACTTTTGAAATGGAATTAATCACACAATATTAATTTATAAATCAATATTTTAAATCTTACTTATATTGCATTTGTTACGATAGGGATATAAATGTTTGCTGGAATATCATTTATTAATTAATAATAATAATTAAATCACCCTTTGACAATAATAAAAGGTGAATCAATCATAGTATTCTTAATTATTTGTTCATCACATGGGTACCCTATCATCAACATAGCATCCTTGTTCTTATAAACAAAGCACTTGTGAGGGCTTAAACAATTTTACTAATTACTTAGACACTATCATTACCCTATTCACAACAGTTCTTCTATAACAATGTTAACTGACGATACTTGTCTTAGTTTATTATTACAATGTTTTCATATAATTACTAATTCACTTATTTACACATTGACAACCTAACCATTCATTACCTAAGTTGATTGATGTATCCTTAACTGAGTTATCTATGACATTTATACTACTATTCAAGCATGACAAGTATGTTATACACCAGTAATATTGTACACGTACAAGGTGTGCATGCATGGCCAGTGTATGCACATGTCGGACATGTACTATAAACAAACCCCATTCCGCCTATGCATACTTGCTAACTAACAATAGTATCTACCCCCATGCAGAAGAGCAAGCATAATCTATAGTATAATTACTTTAACATCCTCGGTTATTTAACAGTTAACCCTTTACGATTTAACATCATTGTCTTTATGTTTACATTAGTTTAATCAATCAAGTACAGGAAGGGTGCCTACTTCCACTAACTCGGAATCAAGGAATACTAAACCCCCAACAGTGCTAACTAACACATCCTCCCTTCATAACCTACGTCCAGCATCCTCCCTATCCTTCCTCTGCTAGTACAACAGTGGATGTCGGACTCACCGATCTGACCACATAGAACTTGAGAGCGATAGCGTCGGCTGAACAACGGACCTATCCTCCCCTAGCAGGCATCCGACAATCGTCATCACAACAACATGGGGAGCGTGTCTCAGCACGGCCCTCCCACGACCTCGGGTCTCATGGAAACATAGGGTGGGAAACACATCCATCCCTCTCAACATACTGGGCCTACGCCCTTATCAACTCATACTTGCTGCTATCGGGATTATCAGTTTGTGTTATCGTATCCTCATTTTGGCTGCTAAGGTTTGCTGTATGAACATGTTTTTCCTTTCCAATATATATCAGATCAAGTAATTGGCTATCCCATAGCCCCGGTGTCCTGTAGGTTAGTGTTTTGCAAAATACAATTTATAGAAAGCATTTTCCATTGATCGCCAATTGATCCATGTTATCATTTTATTTCATGTAACTTTTTAGCTCATCATAGATGCGTATGACATATAACATTTCAGCAATTCATATAAGAAGATGGTATCCACGTACAGAATCATATATTTCACATTTCATTAAGGAAAACATATAAACATATACTGCAATTGTAAAATAAGGAAATCATATGATAATCATGACATCATAACTGCATAACATAGTAACATCATAATCATGGTAAAATCATAAGACAGAGTAACATCATATAATGAGGTCCAATATAGTTTACTCAGTCGAGCTGAGTTCGACAAAATATATAAGAAGTAAAGTATGGTGTGTCTAACTAATAAATATGCCGAATCAAAATATGGGCATTACAATCAGTAAGGAGTTTTCTAGGGCACCCAAATCTACTAAGAATATTTTCTTGCAGGAAATTAATGATAATTTGGTCTGTGGCTCTTCTGGTTGGGATTCTTCTACCCATTTTGTGAAAAAATTTGTTGCAGTTAAGATCCACCTATGTTGGCCACTAGACGGAGGATGAATTTCACCTATAAAATCCAAACCCCACTGTTGGAAAGGAGCATCTACTAAAATAGGTTTCAAGGCTAATGACTGTAACTAATGTTTACCTGCAAACTTTTGACATTTTTCACAAGCCCTAATCTATTGGTACACATCTAAGAAAAGAGTGGGCCAGTAATACCCTGCTCTCAATATTTTGAAGGCTATGGCCTTCCAGTATTTGTGTCCACCACACACACCAGCATGCATCTCCTCAATGGAATTATTTGCTTTTGATTTATCCAAACATCTCAGAAGTATCCCTCCAGGATCCTTCCAGTACAATACTTGATCAATCAACACATATTTGAGAGCTTTCAATTTTATTGATCGGCATTTATTTTTACTTAACTCCTGGGGACACTGTAAATGTAACAGGAAATATACAATTTCAGCATACCAAGGGCTGTCATCATACCTGTTGTTGTAGACTTGTTCTTCGACCTCTTCTGCACCTTCTGCCATCATATGCAAATCTAGTATTTGACAATTTGATTCTGAGAGAAGCTTTGCTAGGCCCTGCCCTTTCACCAATTTAGTGGGCTTGATCTCCACATCATATTCCATCACTTTTTCAATCCATCTACCCCTTTTTCCTTTACTCTCCGGCTGTACTAGGATTTCCTTAACAGCATAATTAGGCACATAGGCTAAAACTTTAGAATGGAGTACATATATTCTAAAAAATTTAAGTTCCTTTACCAAAGCATAGGCATGTTTCTCCATACTAGTATATTTAAACTCTGACTCCCTTAATGTTTTACTAAAGAAGGATATGGGCTGCTCTAATCCCTCATAATTTTTTTGCAACAACATAGAAACAATTGTTTCTTCTGATGCCAATGAAAATATTGCAAAATCTTTGGTGTAATCAGGGGTTTCCAACACGGGTGCTTCTATCAGTGCTTTTTTGATATTTTCAAATGATTGTTTGGCTTGTCAATACCATCTTACCTCCCTGTCCTTCTTAAGCATATCAGTAATATACTTAATAGTTTCAACAAAGTTAGGAATAAACCACCTTAAAAAATTGATTTTTCCTATGAAAGACTGGATTTCTTTTTTATTTCTGGGAATAGCAATCTTTAAAATAGCTTTCACTCTCTCAGGGTCTATTTTAATCCCATCTGCAAAAACTATGTGACCCAATAACTTACCTTCTGTCATAGCAAAGTGAGACTTTTTTGGGTTCAATGACAACCCAAATCTTATGCATTTCATAAAAGTTTGCTTCAAATGTTTCAAATGCTATTCATCAGATTTAGAAAAGACCGTGATATCATCGTGATAAATGACCACAAACTTTTCATTCTCACCTACGAATGTTATGTCCATTGCCCTTTGAAATGTGGCACCTACATTCATTATCCCAAAAGGCATTTTGTCATACATGAATGTACCCCAGGGGGTTGTAAAAATTATTTTCTCTCTATCCTCCGGATGAACTACAATCTGGTTATTACCAGAGAAACCATCAATCATCGATATTCTTTCTTCACCAACCACTCTCTGCAAAATCTAATCTATCCTAGGCAATGAATAGTTATCTTTAAGGAATGATCTGTTTAAATTTTGAAAATCTACACATAACCTTATTTCCCCATTTTTCTTGCATACTGGAACAAGGTTGGATACCCAAGAGGAGTACCTAAGAGGAACAATAATCTTCGCATTCAGTAGTTTCTTCACCTCTTTTTCAATGACTGGTAAAAGTGTTGGATTAAGCCTTCTTAATTTTTGTTTAAAACGCTTAGTATTAGGCTTTAATGGGATCTTATGCTGAATAACATTAGTGTCATAGGTTTTAAGATCCTCATATGACCATGCAAAAATATCTATAAATGCCTTCAACAAAATGATGTATTTGTTTCTGTCCTTTTCTGATAATTGTTTAGATATCTTAACCATCCTCGTTTCTTCCACAGACCCAATATTACAATTGATTACACTCTCTTCAGTGGTCTGAAAATTATTTTTCAATAACGTATCATTTTTTGAAAACAACCTCTCTAATGGAACAAGTCCCTTAGGGATAAAATTGCTCTTTAAATCCAGAATTTTTTTATCAGTAATTGACTGTTTTGCATGAGTAGACATTTCAGCGAGATTTAGGTCTTCATCTAGGTCAACCTGGTCATCTACAAACTCTTTAGTTAATTCTAAAAACTCTTTTATTTCCTGGTCATCTTGGAAAACCCTCCAATGTTTAATATCATCTGGGACTGCTGGCCTATACCTCACATCAATGGGATACTTTAGGCGTGTCAATTTAGGAATTATGAAATATGATGCTATTAATGCCAATGAATCTGCAATCTGATTACAATCTCTTTAATATATGTTATATTAAAAGCACAGAAAAAATTATCTATCATATCCCACACTTCATTTCTTTAAACTTTCAATAATGACTGCTTTACCTGATAAATACTTTTCACTTGCTGAATTATCAATTCGGAGTCGCCAAACACTGCAAGACTTTGAATATTCATATCTTTTGCAGCCCTCAATCCAAGGATTAGTGCTTCATACTCAACAGTATTATTTGTGGTTTGGAATTCCAATTTATACATTAATGAAATCATCTCACCTCCAGGAGAAATTAACAACACACCGGCCCCTGCTCCATTTTGGTTTGATGACCCATCAAAGTACATCTGCCAAATCCCTTCCTTTTCTTCTGTGTCACATTGAACTGAACTGTCTTTCCGAGCTTGCAAAACCCCAGCATCATCATCATTTACCTGTAACATGCATGAACTCATATCCTCTTGTACTGTATAAATAGGATGATTGATAGGATTTATGTCATCACTTACAAGAAATGCCAACTGCACCTATCTATATAACCTTCTATATTCACCTCCAAATATAGGAATTGAAGCATATGATAGATCCATTTGGAGAGTGCCTCCTATCCTTTTAGCCCATGATCTTGACAGCAACATGCCAAACTCAGGATAGATATCAACCACTACAACATCCATGAGAACACTTTTCATAGGAAACTGAGTAAGGCTGACTACAAGGTCTTTTATGACTCCTAAACATTTGACAGCTCGGGAATCAAAAGCATATAAGTCATGATAGGGTTTTGTGACAGATAATCCTAAGGCTTCCACAACCTCTTTTGGAATAAGATTGTGAGAAGCACCTGAATCCAAAAGACAATTATGCAACATCTGGTCATGTATGGTAAGTGTAATATAAAAAGGTGGGGGATAACAGGATTTTATTTCTGACTGGTCAGAAACTTTTGAACTAGTGATAATGGTGGGATCTTTCTCTTGCAAATTTATCACATCTTCTGAGGCATGAACAGGTGATGAGTTCAAGATTTTCATGGTAGGTTCTCTATAAGATCTGCTCCTTATCAATTCAGTTAAAGGGATGCGAACCTAGATTCTATTTATCTCATGCTCCAAATCAAAACCAAGCATATTACCTCCTTCTGCTAATTTAACAAGGCTGTTTTTTATCTTTTTGTGGTTCATGCTGTTCTATAGAAGGCAATGTTGCTTTAGTGGGCATGAATTTCACCTTCTTTTTGAATGGTGCAGCTTGTTTTACCCTAGACCTAAGTCCATATGATTTCTGTTGTTGTTGTTGCTTACAAATTCCAGATTGTTGCTCTTTAACACTTCCTTCTTCATAATTAATCTCTGCTGCAACATAGTAATCACCTAGTTATAAATTTAGAAGCATATACATCATCCAGCTGATTAATATCATGGTCTGACTCTTCATTCTCTTCTAATGTTGTTTCATAAGGATCATCCTCCCTTATTAAGTTGTTCTAAAAAGTTGGTTCTACCTTTTGATCTTCATTCTCTCTCTTCTCCCTTTCAATGTCATTGCTCCTTCTCTCTTTGGACATGATTCTGGGAGGATAAGGGCGCCTAAATTGATTTGGGTTTCTATTGTCATTATCATAGGCAAGCCTGTTCTGATTTTTCTTCTCTATTTCCATTCTATTAAGCTTTGTAAATAATTTTTTTATAGTCTTATGCGTTTCATCATATTTATTATCTGCATCTTTTGTAACAGAAGAAGAGGGCCTCATCTCCTTTTTACCCTTTCAATCTGTCTTTTGATAATCATCCTCTTCTCTGAGCTTATTTGATGCCAAAATGTTAGACTCAACTTCTAAAGCTGCATCCTGCATGTTCATTAATGACACTGCTTTTCTCTCTCTTAACCACAAGGAAAATTGATGATCAAAGGCATTGGCATAAGTTAACTTGGCTGCAGTTTCAGTAGGTTTAATTTCTATGGGAATTTTGTTATACATTTTATTAAACCTTTTGGAAAACTATGCAACAACTTCATCAGGATTTCTTTTTAAAGCTGTAAATTCTATATCATAGTAGAGATAATATTTTGTGTCTACCCACTACCTGATAAAAACATGGTGTAATTCCTTCATAGTATCTATAGAATTTGTTGGTAGTTCCTTGAACCACTTTCTCACCTCTCCATCCAAACTCTATACGAACATTCTCATCCACATATCCCTAGCTTCAATGTTGTAATTATCAGCATAACTACAAAACTTTTCCTATTGTTCTTTTGTAGTCCTACCACCTAGGCCATCAAATCTGGGCAAGTATTTCTGGTAATCCCCACCAGGCAAAGGATTTAAGGGTCTGGGCATAACTAACGGGGCATTTATTGCTGCTACGATGCGTTCAAACATATCAGGAGGTTGACCAACCATATTTGGTGAATGAGATGTATGAATAACAATTGGCTGATGCTGTAGAGCTGAAGGTTGCACTATATGTGAAAAATGGGCTACTTGTGAAGGAGATGGGGGTTCAGTTTGTGGGGGAGAAGGTACTTCTATCTTCAACTAGCCAATGAAGATTCTGCTTGTGAGAGGAATCTCAGGAACTGTCAAAGACTTCTTCAAGGACATGTTAATGTTTTACAGATAGGGGGTTTGAATAAACATTGAATTAACCAACCTGTGTTGGATTTAGATCATCCACCTCTGGGATGTTCAGAGATAGATCTGGATTATTTTCTTCTTGAATATCCACATAATTTGAAGAGGAAGGTCCTAATTGTGTATCATTAGTGGAAAACTGAAGGTTACTGGATGATGAAAAATTTAACTTCCTTCTAGCCTCCCTGATAATCTTTTTCTGGATCAAAAACTCCTTCATGTAAAGGAGATGTAGGATTCCCTCTTGTACCAATCGGCTTTGAAGCCACTATAACTTTCTGACTATCAGGTGAATGTAGTCTATAAACAAACGTACCGATTCTGTCACCTCTCAAAACCAGATATAAAAATGTCAACACCCAGGGAAGATATACTTTTGTTTCTCCGTCCCTGGCAACGGCGCCAAAATATGTTATCCCTAAAGTTGATCCTAGACTACAGGGGATCAAGCTTCAGGAGATCTTGGTTGTAGGAATAAGGCATCTACACAATGATTGTTTCAATTTTGTTTGGTGGAAGCAGAAAACAGAGCTATGTAAAATATTTAAAAGGAAATAAAAGATAGGTACAGTCTAACATCTCAATATATGAATAGAAGCAGACGAAAGACTGTAATCTTAAGGATATGAATATAAAAGCTAAAATATATTTCATGATGGGGGCATAGCTATATAATGTTTGGAAGAATCATAACATAGAATTTAGACCACATATGGACAGAATACCAAAATCATACACTTCATAAATTGAAAAAGAAATGGCTCAAAGATCATATTTTTAATTCATAGCAGTCATCTTCTGCAACAATTAACATAAGAAATACATATATATCTGCATCAAAAATCTCCTTAAAATCAAACTTCTATCATGTTCCTCCAGTTCCAACCCTTATTACCTCTGTCTATGTCCTATTTATACAAAATTTGTTCAAAATAGAAAATAGTTCCTAGATCCTATTACATTGGATTTGACCGCTCCAAAAAATGAAATAGAGTTTTAGAATAAAGTCTAAGTCTATCGAATTGTTACAACAAGCAAACCTAATCATAACAACATGCCACCTAAGACATCTTATCTCTTAATTGTAGAAGATAGACTAAAGACTTATTGATGACTCGACTAGATAAGCTATTGCATTTAAAACTTGTGATCTTCATTGTAACCTGGAAAATTCTGCATCTTCATTGTGCTCTCGCCCCTTCAACTGGTCTAGCTGGGCCTTCATCTACTTGCATTCCTCATTCATAACTTTCTTTTTCTGCAAAGTGTCCTTGGCAATCACTGCTAGCTTCTCATAATCAATATCCCTCTGCTCTAGGTCCTCTCGCATTCTTTTGTTCGATCTCATCAAACTTTCATTAATACTGTGCAAGTAACGACACTATTCTTTATAGGATTGCAAGGATCTCCTTACCAAATCCAATTCCGGGACTCTTTTAATTTCCTCTGCATCCATTACAATATTATCCTTCTGTATGTCAGAGCTTGAAGCTTGATTTTTTATATTCCTTTGTTTATTTTCCATAAATATTTCAGGTATTTGCCCTACATGTATCTATATATCAATGGAACCCTCACCTTTAGTTACAAGAGTATCTTTCTCCTGTATATTCATATCATCATCAGACTCATTCACCAGCACAATTTGATGTTCTCCTACATGTTGTTTTAACAATCTAATCTCTGCGGCCACTTTAGCTCTGGCTCTGGTCCTCGACCCCAAATCCATATTTTCTGCACTTATGTTGTTTATTGGTTTATGTTCATCAATGTTCAGCAGGGTTTGAACAGTATCTTGCTTTTTTTCTGAATTTTCAAACTGTGCTTGCCCATCTGACGTTCTTCTTTCTTGACTTTTTTTCTTAGTGGATTTCTTCTTCTCTTTAGTCTCAAACCCTTGTTCACAAATAAACTGGTCCCAATCTTTGCCTATTTGCTTCAAATGGTGTAAAATCAACAATTTGATAAGCCCTTGGTGAAAGATAGAACGGTCGGTGTGCTTTGGCTGTTTTTGAATTGATAAAACCATTTTTTGCAGACTCCTCCACAAGTAATAAGGAATATTTAAGTTCTTTCTTGCCTATAAATGCATTAATAACCTAACATGGCATCTCAAAACCTTATCAAACCGACCATCATAGGTAATGTAATTTTGGATTACCTCGAGTGGAATTTGCCAATTAGGTTTTATTTTGCTTGTGTGCACGCCACTGCTCCAGTTTAAACTTTCAAACCCTGGTAACATGAACTCGCCATAATCTCCTTCAAAGTCCTGTTGTTTGAACCATTGTTCGCATTCAACAATGACACCTGTGACTTCTATAACAACCTACTCATTTACCACAATTATTAAATCCTTGAAATCGAACACTCCTTCTTTGTAATTTTTTATAAATGCCTTTGTCACTTGAAGGTTATAACCCTGTAACCTTTCACAAAATATAAACCATCCAACATTTTTCATTAACCTTGTTTTCAGAGGAAATTGGGAAATCCATTCAATGTTGTTGGGCTCAATTCTGCATATCAGTCCTCCAAGATTTTTCTTCGGGCTCTGCGTGGAAATTTCATCCCTTGGATCTTGTTACAATACTTAAACTCTCAATACTGATAACCTCTTTTCAGTTTTGAAACCCTTCTCTGCACCTGCATGAAAATTTAGTTGGATTAACCATGAACTAGTGTTCAATAGACCCTAATTTGCATGATACATTCTCGATATTTCATTCTCTATCCATAACATTCACCAATTTCGATGCTGGACAAACCTACTCATGACCTTGACCGGTGTATTGGCCTGATTGCCAAATGTAGAGTGGAGAAGGTAGTCATGTTGTTTACCATATTTTAAATTCATGCATATATGACTTACAGGTCCCCCAAACATTTTGAATCATGATTGCAACGAATTAAAATTACAAGCATTTACAACCCTATTAAATCATAATTTGATATTCGAAACTGATAGCATTTTTCAGAAACTGACAGCATTCTCAAATTTGAAATTACAGTAGAAGCTGTCAGTTCACCATTTTAAATCAAAATTATGACATTTAGAGCTTCACAAGCATTTGTAATGTTTGTTAATGAAAGAAAATGAAATTTATTTTGAAAGAAAAAGTATGAACTAGAGCCAAATCCTAATTTAATTATGAAAAAGATAACTAATGGCAAAAAATGTTTAAGGAATGGGAAAAGCAAAGGCTAAACTAATAGAAAAGATATACAGAGAATAAGTAAAGGCTAAGTAAATATTAGGAACAATCCTAGAGATAACACTTGTGTTTCAATTTGTAGTAGTTAACGACATCTCTGTTAGAAGGCCAGGGCCTGGCTTCTCACAGAGATTGCCGAGTTAAGTAGGTAGTTTAATTTATTTATGTTGTGTGGTGTTGATTTATAGTATATGTGTTTTACAGATAAGCTGCAACGTTGATAGTTGATAATTGCATTTTCCTTTGGTAGTTAATGTTTGCATTATGAATAGCTATAACTGCGTGGTGTGACAGTTGACTGTGTAGGTTAGTTCCCTTATGCTAGTGTGCTAGTTATCTGTTACAGACAAGCTCAACTCTAGTTCAATTCTGTTATTTATCTTTCTTGAAGTTTATTTGCATTAGTCAAATTATGATTGCATATGGTTTGATTTCTTACTATCATTTATAATTTCCAGAAAAGATAATCTCAGACATGATTTGGTTAATGCATTGTAGTATGATATCTTTAGGATTTAACTTCTTGCCAAAGTAAGTCTATCTTAATTCTTCTTAGATCAGTAATTACTGGAGTGATGATTGTAGGAAGGTAAATGTACTTTGAATTCTTAGATGGATAAATTAGATTAGTTTAGCCATGAGATGAGTTTGACTGAGCAGATAGGTAGGATAGTTTATCTCCATTTATTCAATCAGCTACTTGAAGTGTTATGCATAGATTGTGCTAATTGCCATTGAAATAAAAGACCTACCTGGGTTGACAGTTCATATTGAGCATCTTGTGTGTTAGTTGTAATTGATTAGCATATAGGGTGACCAACATTTTGGCGCCATTGACGAGGATGGTAATTTATAGTCATAGATAGCAGTTGATTTATTGATTTCATTTTAGTATTGATTATTTGAAGCATGCATGAATACAAGAAAAACAAATCGGGAACCCCCTTCAAATACTAACAGTGTAGGTGGAAGAGGTCGTGGTTGTAAAAAAGGTCTGGGAAGATAGACACTTATTGACGAAATAATTGCTAGAGCTGATTCTTCTATCGGATTACCGCGGATGTCTACAGGAAGAGGAAAATATGTTCCTCCTAATCTTGAAACATCAACATCAACTATGGAGAATGTAACGGGACCTTCAACTCCCGCTCCAAATAAGAAACCTTTTGAAGGAAAAGGAAGTGTTGTGGGTGCACCAGGAAGGGAGGAGATCTATCATATTAACGGGAATAGAGTCACTAAAGAAGTGTGGTTGGAAACTCACCGAGAAGCAGAAGAAGAGAGAAGGTGAGAAGAAAAAAGGAGGAAAGCAAAAGAAGCAAGAGCAGAGGAGGAAAGAGCGAAGGAAGCATTCAGATTTTGGGCTAACATGGTTAACGAGGAACGTGAAAGAGACAATGAATGCCAGGATAACCATGAAGAGGAGGTGGAATATAATCAGCATGGTGACATTGTTGTCACACTTGAATTCCCCATCCTTTAGACCCCAGGGGCAACACCCACAAAAAATATTTCACCCTCAGTTCTCCCAAACTTCCGTGGTAAGTCCTCTAAAGAACCCGATGAATTTATTTTTGAGTTCGACATCCTTTGTCACAGTTACAAGTACACTTTCAGTGCGCATAAACTGAAACTCTTTCCATCCACCCTAAAAGGAAATGGTCTGCACTGGTTCATGAGTTTGGGTCGTGACACCATCACTACTTGGGATAAAATGAAACAAACTTTCCTTTCTAAGTACCAAGAGTATTGTAGAACCAGAGATAGGAAGGAAGAGTTGTTTAAAATGGTTCAGAAGCAAGAAGAGAGCCTAGAAGATTTTGTTGAAAGGTTGTTGTACAGCTTCCAAAGGTCTGGTCATGCCGATATAGGGAAAGATGTACTCAAGATTATCCTACTAAGAGGAATTAAAGAAGATTTCCTATACATGTTGAATTTGCTGGGAAAAGGGGAGATTTCAAAAGAACCCTTTAACAATATCATTGATTTATGTTAAAGGTGTTCAAGGGGATCCTCTAGAACCAACAAGTGGCATAAAGAATGATATCAAGATGTCTTCACTAGGACGCATAAGTTAGCTAGTAGACGAGCCACTCGAGTAGAAATAGGCAACCTTCAGGAGAATTTTAAGGTAGATATGATGAGCTCCATTTCCTCAGAATTAGATGTCTTGAGAGAAAAACAGAGGCAAGCAGTAGAAGACCTAACTCTTAGTGTATTATGTCCCAAATGCAGAAAGAAGCACCCACTGAAAGAATGTCTGCTGGACAAGGTGGAGGTATGTCAGATATGTGAATTGGATCATGACACCAAGGAATGTTGTTCATTACCCAAAGTCAAAGCAGTCTTGCAGGAATCTACTTTAGACGTGGAGCAAGCTTATTTTATTGCTCAGAAGAAGCCTTGGTATCCTCGAAATCAAGGTATGAACTCGAATCCATCACCATTTTGGAACTTATTTTTGCTGCTGTCTTGTCTTTATCAAGTTATGAACTCGGATCCATCATCAGGATTTATCCCATGTTTTGTTAACCCCTCAGTGAGTTTTCCGTGGAGTTTTCCTTCAAATTTGAACTTACCTATTGGCACTAGTATTCCTACTAGTGCTAATATCTGGGGGGGAATCTTATGTCTCAACCTCCTAAGTGTCCTTTGGATTCCTCCAATGTAGTTTTCCCTGCTGGGTCAAATTTTGTGTCAACTAGTGGCCCATCCACTACCTCAGGCCAGTTACCAAGGGGCATGGCAACCAGAGCTTATCCTTCAGCCCTTAGTGCTAATGTCAGTCAATCCATACATGAAGGGGGATTTCAAAAAAATACATTACATTCAAATAATTCATTTTCCAACACAATATTACCATTCTTGGCTACTTTAAATTTACCTGACCTCTCCAGGCTAAGGAATGATTTTGTTTGTCACCAACACGATTGGTCATCCATACTAACCAAGCCTCCATCATTTAGATCTAAAATTAGATTTAGATCTCAATCTGATCTAAGACATCTAGAAGGTACTAATTCTCAGATGTCTAGAGAGAATACAAACAAAGGAAGATCAAGACCCAACCTCAAGCAAAGACCAAAAATAAACCAAGAAAATTATACAATAAAGAATCATCCCAAGTGTGGTTGCTAATTCTGTTATGGAGAAATATTCCCTGCGAATATGTAAGACCTGCCTTGAGTGTGTTGAATACCCAAGATAGAAAGTAGGATGATATGCAAATAGTATATCTTAAATCTATCATACATTCAATACAAGAAAGGGAGGGTGATAGCATACCTTAAACCTAATGTTCATCCTTCGTAGATCCGAGTTGTTGTAGTCCCTAGATATTTTATGCTCCAGCCTCTAAACACCTGCTATCCTGCACATAAAGGAACAAAGGAAACACCTTTCTCTAACCTATCAACTATGCATGACATAATATAGATCCAATACAAAGACAACTAGATCTATGATGTGCAATTGAGAAAAACACCATGAATGGGGGAAACCGGGGTATTTTTTAAGGATTATAAAAGTATACTTAAGTATAGTATTCTAGGTGATTATTTTGGATTGAAAAAAACATAAATATAGATTGGTAGGCGAATATTAAGTATGAAACATACAATTTACTACTAAAACTTGTAAATTTTGGCGAATATTATGATAAAAAAACATATTTTATGTAAATATAGGTGATATTAGAGTCTAAAAATGACCAAATAGCGAATTTATTTCTTGAAAAAATGCCCAAAAAATATCCAATTGGAGAAATTTTGCCCCTAAAAATTTCCCTGGGGGAAACCATCAACATGTATATATATAGCACACCATGAATGGGGAAACCATCAACATGTATATATATAGCAGTAGAATCAATACATCACAATGTTTACCTTGAATGAATGATGAGGGACTTTCCTTGACTCCTTGATCCAAGATCCTCCTAACCTATATCACCAAAGGTTGGACTTTCACAATGATGATGGATGAAGGAATGAAGAAAGGTCTCACTGAAATTGGGCAACATTAGTTTGCTATCTTCTCTTCTTATTTTCCTTTTTCCCTTGGAATACCTTCATTATAAAGGTGAATGGTGAAGGTATAGGGGATGAATGTGGACACCCACATTTTATCAATGTTAGCTCATAACATGTAGGATTCGACTCATGAAGATAATATCCTCACAACTTGTCAATGGTTCTAGAAAGTGTATTTTTCCAATGGAGAAAATAATGAAATTTCACAATAACTTAATAAATTATTGTTATTATTGAATAATAATAAGTTATGAAAAAATAAAAGTGTTTCAACAACTTAAAGATGGTAAAGGTTCCTAGTGATCCCAATGGGATGGTAAAAAATGGTATAACACTTGAATGTCGCCTTTAAAGCAAGACCTCTGAGATGGTGGGCTACTCATAAGCACTCTGTAACTGATTGCTTCCAGTGCAGAAGATACTTAGAAATTCAGTTTGGAGAAGGAATTCCTTATATTGGAGAAAAACACGCAGGGATTACCAGGATACTTGTACTAATAATTTGGATACTTGTACTACAATATGGAATATAATATGCAGGAAAGAATGGGTACATATGTTCATTCATGCACTTGACACCATCCTAAGAAATTGGTATATGTCACTGGAGATACGACAATGAACTTCATAATAGGACAATTTGGCTACAAGCTTCAAAAACACATTTAATTATGAGGATGAAAGTCCTACAATAGATGTGGCTCTACAGATTATCAAGGCTAAACTTTTTGAACAAATTTCGGGGCCAGTGTCTAATCTGCCATAGTGGACTGTGACAGTAGAAAAAATGGAGTGCTACAACAACAATGGAGAACCAGAGGATGATGACCCAAGAGACATTCATATCCTAGAAAGTGAAGAAATTCGTGATTTGGAAGGACCATAAATTTCATCAGACAAATTCCTTAAGCCATTAAAGATTAAAAAGGTAAATATAAGCTCTATTGAAAATCCAAACTTTGCAAATATAGGTGATTAGTGGGATGATGAAATAATTGTTGGAATATTATCACCATCATTTTTGTATTTTGCATGCCTGCATGCATCCAGTAATCAGTATGGAAGTCTCCCGACACCTATTCCTTATTTTGCAGCCCCCGGGAGCCTGTTTCTGGTTAGTTTTACCCCTCTTAGCCACTGATGCACCCTTTTTTTCATCACTGGAGTACAAGTACGCCCTCTTCCACCTATTTAGGAGTTACTTAAGTTAATTAGTTGGTTAATGTCACCTACCCAAATTTCTGAACATTATTATTTATTTGCAAAAATACTTTATGTTAAATTTAATTACAAGTTTTGTAATTATGATCAGTTTTGATCATGGATGAATGTAATTATAGAATATTATTATTTAAATAAATTAATTAGGAGACAAACAATCAAGAGGGATGTTGAATGAGTGTTCACTAACCCACTAGGAGGAATGGAAATTGTTGGAAGATATGGGACACATGGCAGCAGTTACATCACACCACTAACTATTGGTTATGGGACAACTTCCCCTAAAATAGGGAATTATCCCCCAAGTGGAGGGAGTGAGCAGGAAGCTCATTTAATGACCGAGTAACATTTGAAAAGGCCTAGGCAGCCTATAAAGGCAAATTCAAATTGGGCAGGAAGCCCTTAATCAATATTTCTGCAGAATATTTTCCTCTTGTAAATCATGTGATTTCAAGAGAGATTCGAATAAGGGAGGTTAGTGGTGATTGAAAAATGAGTTTTTCTTACTTACTCAGGAGAAACAGAGTTGCAGGAGCAAGTCTTTTAAGATTGCTACCTATTGAAGATTTAGAAGATTACTGCTACAACAAGAAAAAGTCCTAATTCTTGAAGTTTCCTCCTCCTGGTGGTTCAGCGAACAGGCTCGGGGGTCCTAAGATAGTATTTGACTATTTTCAGGAGTTTGGTTGGGTGGAACAGTCTTCCTGAGTTGTTTGTCGCCCTACAAAGTTTCTTAGGTTCTTAAAGAATTTCCTAACTTATTCGCAGTAAATAATTATGTTCTCTTTATCTAGTATTATTCTGTTTAATTACTTTCGAAAATAATCTAATTTTGGAAATGTTTAAGTCTGAATGTTTAAGATTAAATATTAAATTGATAAATCAATATCCCCATTTTTCCACATGTTTTTTGGGAGCATCGTACTCTAGTAGAGATAGGCAAATTAAAATAGATTAGAAGATAGGCAAATTTTCCATTCAAATTCGATAGATAGATAGTAATTATTTATGTTTTAGTTTTTCTATTCCCAAGTTAAATAATAGTAGAAATATGCTGCATAGCATCTATGAATGTATTATAAGTATCAAAGCTTTCTGAGAAATTAAATAATGTATAATTTCTGTATTCATATCAATTTTCTGTATGAAAGAAAAATATAGAAATCACAGGTATGCATGTATCATAATAGAGTAACAATTAAATGATAGTGATCATTCCAAATAAGATTATACATAACAATCATTACCACTTTTCATATTAATTATAGATACTTGATTTCATTATCTCTGTAAAATGTTTTTCAAGGTTATTATGTTTCTGTACTAATATCTTGAATTACATGCTGTAAGCAAAAGCTTTTCACAGTCATTCCATAATTTTCAAGTTTCTACAATACACTCATACACACACCATTTCTCTTTCATTTCTTATTTTATCAATTTCATAAACTTACAGATCAAACAAAATATAGATTGAATAGAAATATTCTGTTGCTGATAAGAAATAGTTTTCTATCTCTTATTATAAACATCCTGTTAATTATCATCCTAACAAACAGTAGAAACTGTATGAAAATCACTTTGTTTATACTCACGTATTCTATTGCAAAACTATTAGTGTCATTCGTATTTTATTTAGTTTTCATTTCAAACCCTAGTTAGGTTTAGTCTTCCATTTTTATCTTTGTTTTATCCAAATACAACTAAAACATGATTGTAGGGTTTAATACTATTCGTTTCCCATGTACATTTTATTGTAAACCATTTCGACATTTCACACTATTATTTATCGACATTACCAAACAAGGAATTACGACATCAACTTACAGTATCCGGATAAAAAAATGAGGTATCTATACAAAAGTTTTAACATACATTGTATTACCAAAAGGTGTATTATCTTACATAGATATCAAGCCCTCGGCTCTCTTTCTTATTGTCTCAAACGATTACCAAAAACAAGTCAAATCTCACAGAACCTCAAACATCACAACAGAATAACCTCTAAACGAAGACGAAGCTCTCAAGAAACATTTATAATATGTTTTGAAAAACAAGGTTACATAGGGTTTATCCCAAAATTTTAATAGGAAGAAGATCCCAAATATTCAAAATCGACGAGTTGTATCTCCAGTCGACAAACATCAAAGTTTGCAAAATATAGCACCCAAGTATCACTGACAAATAAAAGTGTTTTGAAGATTCCCGCAACCGTCTTCAATGACAGAGCCACGACATTGACAAAGAGCACTATGAGGGTATGGAAGACCCGAAGCTTACCGGTGTAAGAGTGCATGATTTTTGCTTTCGCCTTACCCTAGCTAGACGTTCTTTTTATACCCTACAACTAACAAACATTAAGCCCGGAGTTAGTTATCTGATACATTATAAATTGAAATTTTGAAATGCAAATACCCTTTGCTAAAAGAAAAGCTTACCTTCATAGCTTTGACGAGAACATTGTCACGAATGACACCAGGGAGTTATTATCCTCGCCCAAACTCTCTGCTTTCTTTCATTTCACTCTTTCTTGTCTCATAAATTATAAAGCTTAAAAATATAACGTTTCGAACCAGAGAATCTAACCCTTCAAAACCATATCATTATCACACTAAGAAAACCTGTAACATCAACTTCTTTCGAAGGTCTCGAGGTCGAAACCTCTCCCATGGCTTCTACCAAAAATTCGGCAGCCTGTCGGCCACCCCAGCCGAAACAATAGCATAATAAACTATGTTTTCCAAGTTCTTAAACCAAAACAACGATGAGGGTAGGGTTACGAATCTAATGGCCCAAATTCATCACCATTGACGGTCTCCACATTTCCATCAAACTTATCTTTTTTACAAACGACGTCAATAATAAATTCCCAACCTACCTTACAAGTTGACGATGCCACCATGGCACACAGTGGAGTATGCACAACCTACGCGTGGTGCATTATGCTTACACATTGACAAGTTTAGAGGCATTCATGTCTACATGGATCAATGGACATCCAACTCGGCAGGGATATGGCACCAAGCTTTTAATGCAAGATCAATGCATGATCTCTACCATAGCTCGAGACCGGCGCCATTTATTGAACCAGCAACCTGTCAAGTTTCAAATTAAATGCCTGTCATCATTCTCGATGTGACTTTAAACCCTGCATTGTTCATGTTAATATAACATTTTAAATTCGACATAGTATTAGTAATGATATGCAAAGATTTCATTATATTGCTTGCCCTATATTATTATCGTTTCGACATAATACAATGTGATAACAATTGCAAACTATTTATATAGTTTAGTGATAAATCTAATGTTTGCATTTTATTGCAATGAGTTTCGATATGAATATATAATGTTGATAATAAACCAAGAATTGATATAGTCACACCACTATATACATAGGACTTTGAATATATCACGATATGGGATAATAGTTAAATAGTTCAAGTCTTATTTTGCAAAATAGTTAATCTATGTGTTGCAATTGCTTATTATCCAATTGCTACAAATGTCTAGTCTTTGGGAAAGACTATTTTTGCTTACATAAGACCTAAATAATTATAGTAGTGAATATGAATGGTGAACCATAAGACTTATATAGTTAATCAATAGTGTTGTATAAAACTCACATATATATTTATGTTATCACATATAGTTTGGTAATTTGGAACAATAAGTTCTCCAGTTTCCTATCCACTTTATTCATGCAATACAATGGTATTGTACCAACTTGGTACTATACCAACTTGGTTCTACTAGTTAAATTTCCGACAACAAGACAGCTAATACAATGACGACGACAGAACCAGCTAGCACAATGACGACAACAGAACTAGCTAGTATAATGACGACTACAGTGATGATGTTTACTTTGGTTGATACAAGATGAACCTTGGAAAGTTGAAGAGTAAGCACGTGAATCGTACGTGTATGCTTTTACGATGGCAACAATCTCTAATTATTCTATTTTATTTTCAAACAATGAAGTTGAACTCATGCGAACTGGAATTTATTGCAATCATGAAACTACTTACCTGTCATCTGCATGTAAGACAAGTCAAATTATTTAGCATTGCAGCTAAGTAAGCTTCGGGGTCCCTCATAGGACTACCTTGGATAGCAAACAAGCAAACTATCAATATCATCTCAAATAAAAGGTACGATGTCATATGATTAACCAGACATTTCATTATTACATCAATCATACATATCGTTGCATTTGAAACGTGTAGCATGAAAAGTCTATTCTATTCATGCATTTAACTATCTTAATGATAGTTGTTACAAATGTAATTAAGTTGTCGCTGTCACTTTAGTTATAATATAATTTTATTTATGTTTAGTACAACAACGGTTTAGTTAACGTTGTTACATTTAGTAATTATTATTTCCGCAATTATAAATTCTCCTAAATTAAGCTAATTGTTGCTATTTACAAAAATTTTAAATTTTTATGAAAATATGGGATGTTACATGTGGTATCAGAGCACAGATTCAAACTCTAGGCCTGAATGAGGTCCAAAACACGCAGTAGAAATTTTTATATACGGCAGAAAATTATACTAACTTGAAAATTTTATTATTATGCTATGTTCAGAAATTATTTTCAATTACAGGTATGGAGAACTCAACTAAACATTTAAGTGATATATTTCAACCTAACAATCACAGTTCGGGACAACACTATGTAGAGGAAGGTCACGGAGAAATAATAACAGTTTGATGGAACTATTACGTGCCTTTCAAGATTTAAAAGCAGAAATCAGATCTGTGAAACTAGATAATGAAAGGATTATGCAAGCACAAGAACAACTTAATCAAGTGCTTTTTGAACACAACCAAACAGACGAACAAGAGAAAAATAATGAGTATATTTCCAAAGTTGAGGACATGCCTCACATTGATAAAAGTCAGAACATCAAAATCAGTGAAATAAAAGATAGCTCAACCTTATCTGGAGATGCTATTGCAGAATGCAAAAAGAATCGCAATTACACCAGTGACAGTAGTGAAGAAGATTCCAAACCAAGAAGGAAAAATAAAAAAAAATATGAGTAGATTTCTAGAGAATTCAAGAAGATAAGACATCCAACTTTCAATGGAGAAACTGAGAAAGGTGAGATAGTTGAAGCTTGGCTGTCAAGGATGAAAAAATACTTCCATATCTACAACTATTCAGAGTTCTTAAAATAAAAAATGGCTATATATAACTTAACCGGAAAAGCGAATATCTGGTGGCAAGATGTCAAAAGGGTAAAGGGCATCAAGGATAAAGATGTAAGATGGAGTGCTTTCAAATGATATTTCGGAAAGAAGTATCTATCTGAACAGTACTATGAAGAAAAATCTAAAGAATTTTACGATTTGAAGTTGGGAGGTATGAACATGAAGGAACTGAATAGTAAGTTTCTGAACTTACTGAGATATGTACCCTACTTCATAGAAGAAAAACCAAAAATTCAAAGGTACTTAAGTTGTTTACCTTTCAGCATTAAAGACAGAATTGAGTACGACAGTCCTAAAACATTAGAGGAGGCTATGAGGAAGGAAGTTTTCTGTTATGATACAAATCAGAAGAGAGAGGGTATGTCTAATTGAAAAAAATCATAATCCCAACAATTTTGAACAGAAGAAGAAAAATTTCAGATTCAGTGGGAATTTCGGATTCCAAAGGAAGAATTTTTAGAATCAAAATTCCAAAGAGAATAATTCAAGAAATAATTCATAGCAGAATTCTACAGCACCCAAAAATGCACCTAATACTGCCAAGACCAGCGAGCCAAAGGTACATATTAAATGTTTTGAATGTCAAGGACCCCATTACGCATCAGAATGTCCCTTAAGGGAATGGAAGACAAACAACATCAACTCTATATAGAATGAACCTACTGTTGGAGACGTAGCAAGGGAGATGCCAAGAATTAACGCAGCACTTGACAACAGGAAAGCAGATCATCAAATCTCCATGGTAGAGATTGAAGGTATGATACATGACCATCCTATTATTGTTTTAATTGACCCAGGTGCTAGTCTAAGTTATATATCACCAGATATTGTAGAAAGTCTTAAACTGAAAACTGAAAAGTTTAATAAATCATGGCTAGCTAGACTAGCAACTAGAACAAAGAGGAAAGTTTCAGATTTTATAGAGAACTTTGTTTTATCCATGAACCATTTGCAAACACAAATCAAGCTAAATATTTTACCTTTAGGATCATATGATATTATAGTTGGGATGGACTGGTTAGAAGCCCATCATATCATCCTAGACTATTACGGAAAAAGTTTTACATGCTTAAATGATGAAGGGAAAACTATAAAAATAAAAGACATTCCAAGGAAGGTAACCCTTAGATAAATTTCAGTCATGCAAGTTAAGAGAGCTGTTAGGAAGGGATGCCAAATGTTTGCAGTAAACGGGATAAATGATGAGACTATGGATAAAGAGGACAAACTAAAATTAGAGGACATACCTATCCTAAAGGATTTTAAAGATGTATTTCCTGAGGAGATTCCAGGATTACCACCCAAAAAAGATTTAGATTTTACCATAGAGTTGATACCAGGAGCAGTACAAAACTCTAAAGCTCCGTACAAAATGAATATACTGGAGTTAAATGAATTAAAATCACAGTTGAAGGAACTTATTGACAAGAAGTATATTAGACCAAGTGTGTCTCCTTGGGGAGCACCTATTATCTTTGTTAAGAATAAGGATGGAACATTAAGACTGTGCATAGATTATCGCCAGCTTAATAAGATGATGATCAAGAATATGTACATGTTGCCCCGCATAGATGATCTATTTGATCAGCTGCGTGGAGCAACAGTATTTTCGAAGATCGATCTAAGATCAGGGTATCATCAAGTAAGGGTTAAGGACGAAGATGTTTTCAAAACAACTTTCTAAACTCGATATGGACATTATGAGTTCGTAGACATGCTGTTTGGCCTAACTAATGCTCCGGCTGTATTTATATGTTTGATGAATAATATTTTCATAAGTACTTAGACAAGTTTGTTGTTGTGTTTATAGACGATATTTTAGTGTACTCAAAAAGCAAAGAAGAGCATGATGAACATTTACGAATTATCTTACAAGTATTATGAGATTATCAATTGTATGCCAAATTTAGTAAGTGTGACTTCCACAAAGACAAAATTCAATATCTAGGACACATAATTTCAGCTGAAGGAATCTCGGTTGACCCTAACAAGACAAGGCCCATTAATGACTGGCCAGTTCCTAAAGATGTGTCGGATGTAAGATCATTTATGGGCATTACGGGGTATTATAGAAAGTTTATAGAGAATTTTTCAAAAATTGCCAACCCCATAACTTCCTTGCAGAAGAAAGGGAACAAATTTGTTTGAGATCAGAGATGTGCTGGGAGTTTTAAGATATTAAAGGAACTATTGACGACAACACCTATCTTGAAGATACCTAAACCCAACAAGGATTTTGTAGTTTGTACAGACACATGCAATGATGGACTCAGTGGAGTCTTGACACAGGAAGGGCATGCAATAGCATATGAATCTAGAAAGTTGAAAGTACATGAAAATAATTACTCTACATATGATTTAGAGTTATTAGCAGTTATTCATGCCTTAAAAATGTGTCGTCATCACCTTATTGGTAGAAATTTTACATTATTAACAGATAACATGGGTCTGAATTATTTATTGGATCAGACAAACCTGAACGCTAGACAAGATAGATGGTTGACATTCTTAAGTGAGTACGATTTCGAAATTCAGCATATCAAAGGAAAGGAGAATAAAGTTGCAGATGCCTTGAGTCGCAAGGAAAAACTAAATTTCATTTCAGCAATCAGTAATTATTCAACCGATTTGAAAAACCTGATTCTGGAAAAAGGTGAAACAGATGAAGAATACAGAAAAATGAAGGAAAAGACAGCCAATAACAGTTCTGAAAATTGTATGGCAGATTACAGAATTAAGGAAAATGGTCTATTATTGTATAAAAACAGATTGTATGTACCAGATACACTAGAAATAAAATTTATGATATTAAATGAGATGCATAAAAGTCACTATTCTGGTCATCCAGAATATCAAAAGACTATCACTATGCTGAGAAAATAATACTATTGGCCCAGAATGAAAGATGAAGTAGCAGACTACATCGCAAAATGCTTGGAGTGTTAAAAGGTGAAGGTTGAACACCAACATCCTGCTGGATTGTTGCAACCATTACCAATACCAAGCTGGAAAGAGGAAGTGATCAACATAGATTTCATTACTGGATTGCCTAAAAATAAAAAACAACATGATTCCATCATGGTGGTGGTGAAAAAACTCAACAAGGCAGCACATTTCATACCAGTGAAGACCACACATAAAACACCAGACATTGCAGAGATTTTTATGAAACAGATCTTTAGACTACATGGAATACCAAAGGTAATAATTGCAGATCGTGACTCGAAGTTTACAGGAAACTTCTAGAGATCATTGTTTAAGGGATTGAATACAACTCCAAATTTCAGTACATCATTTCATCCACAAACGGATAGATAGACAGAAAGAGTAAATCAACTATTAGAAGATTTATTAAGAATGTATGTTAAAGATCAGCCTGGTAAGTGGAAAGATTATCTGCACTTAGCATAATTTGCTTATAATAATCATTATCATGCTTTAGCCAGACTTAGTCCTTTTGAAATTCTTTATGCTAGAAAATGTAATACACATGTTTCGTGGTATTATCCAATCAATAGAGTTGTTTTAGGACCTGAATTATCGCAAGAATTAGAACTAATTGTAAAACAGGTGCAAGGACATTTAAAAGTTGCCCAAGATAGGAAGAAAAGTCAAGCAGATTCAAAAAGAACTCATAAAGAGTTCCAGGTGGTTGAACATGTGTTTCTCAAAGTAAGACTGAAAAAGAGTTCACTGAAATTGGGGAGTTGTGCCAAGTTGGCACCCAGGTATTGTGGTCCTTTTGAAATATTATCTAAGGTTGGATTAGTGGCATACCAACTGGCTTTACCACCTAACCTGAAAATACATAATGTTTTTCATATATCATTTTTTAAGATATATCTGCACAACACTACTCATGTTGTAAACTGGAATGATGTACAGGTGGGACAAGACGAATATTTTCCGGTGGAACCGGATTGTATCCTCGGAAGGAGAGAAACTATTCTCCAGAGAGCAACATTGGGAAAGTGAAGGTGCAATGGAAGCACCTTAGCCCAGAAGAGGCAACCTAGGAGTTGGAGAGTAGTATGCGGGCAGCATACCCAACTCTATTTCAGGAACACTCAATGAGTGACTAGCCAACATCGAGGACGATGTTGAGACTTAAGGGGGGGTGTATGTCACCTACCCCAATTTCTGAACATTATTATTTATTTGCAAAAATACTTTATGTTGAATTTAATTACAAGTTTTGTAATTATGATTAGTTTTGATCATGGATGAATGTAATTACAGAATATTATTATTTAAATAAATTAATTTGGAGACAAACACTCAAGAGGATTGTTGAATGAGTGTTCACTGACCCACTAGGAGGAATGGAAACTGTTGGAATATATGGGATAAATGGTAGCAGTTACATCACACCACTAACTGTTGGTTATGGGACAACTTCCCCTAAAATAGGGCATTATCCCCCATGTGGAGGGAGTGAGCAGGAAGCTCATTTAATGACCCAGTAACATTTGAAAAGGCCTAGGCAGCCTATAAAGGAAAATTCGAATTGGGCAGGCAGCCCTTAATCAATATTTCTGCAGAATATTTTCCTCTTGTAAATTAGGTGATTTCAAGAGAGATTCGAATAAGGGAGGTTAGTGGTGATTGAAAAATGAGTTTTGCTTAGTTACTAAGGAGAAATAGAGTTGTAGGAGCAAGTCTTTTTGGACTGCTACCTATTGAAGATTTAGAAGATTACTGCTACAACAAGAAGAAGTCCTAATTCCTGAAGTTTCTTCCTCCTGGTGGTTCACCAAACAGGCTCGGGGTCCTAAGACAGTATTTGACTGTTTTCAGGGGTTTGGTTGGGTGGAATAGTCTTCCTGAGTTGTTTGTTGCCCTACAAATTTTCTTAGGTTCTTAAAATATTTCCTAACTTATTCTCAGTAAATAATTTTGTTCTGTTTATCTAGTATTATTCTATTTAATTGCTTTAGAAAAGAATCTAATTCTGGAAATGTTTAAGTCTGAATGCTTAAGTTTATATATTAAATTGATAAATCAATATCCCCATTTTTCCACATGTTGTTTGGGAGCATCTTACTCTAGTAGAGATAGGCAAATTAAAATAGATTAGAAGATAGGCAAATTTGCCATTCGAATTCGATAGATAGATAGTAATTATTTATGTTTCAGTTTTTCTGTTCCCAAGTTAAATAATAGTAGAAAGATTCTGCATAGTATCTGTTGGCTTGGTTTTGCAACCAAGCTTAGTGCTATGGGAACCTATCAACAAGTGATAGCAGTTTCAATATTGAAAGAAAAAACAATTGTAAATCTAAATCTAAAACTAAACTAAACTAGCATGTGCATTTGAAAACAAGAACAAGAAATAGAATAAAGAATAACTTTGTATTAAGAATAGGGGCAAGCAAGTGCTTGCAATGGTGATACCTCCAAATGGTGAAGATTGTTGAGTAACTTCCAAGGTGAGTAGCTCCAAGCTCCAAAGGTCTCTTCTCCAAGATGGCTACAATGGTCAAAAGCTCATGGGATATTTTGACAGCATGAGGATAGGAAGATGGATGGATGGAAAGTGAGGAGCCCCTACCACCTTTTTATAGTTTTTGGTGATGGGGAATACCATTATGGTTTTGAGGAAACCAATGGTATTGACCAACATGGTTTAGGTACATTTTCCCTCCTTTTTCCTTTTTGAATATTTTGAATATTTTTATTCCATTTTTAATATTTTTGGGAATTCTTGACCCTTTTTTAGGGTTTTTTATGCTTTTTGAGGAAAAATATTCATTTTGAGTGGAAAAATGGGTGTATTAAGGTCTTTTGGTGACCTTTTGGTGGCTTTAGACGCTCAAATGGTGAAAAAGTGGACAAACGAGTCATGTGAATAAGGAAATGAGCTAGTGAGCACTTTTTGGGTGTTAACAGATTGCCCCCTGATGTGTGAGGGAAGGAGCTCATCGTATGGCCAATAGACATCATAGTTCTTTTGTCTTTTGTCTGGGGTTTGGGGAGGAGAAGAGACCGATTGGAGACTGGATCCACGGCCCTTGGAAGCTGCAAAAATAAACAATATTACATGGCCTCAATATGAATGAGGAATAATCTCTGATAATGGATGAGGCGGGCATACCCATGCTCGTATCAAGACATATACATAACAATTAGTCCCAAGAAGGGGGACCTAAAAAATACATAAAAAATATGCTGGTACATCACAATGGTCCAGAGGGGACATCATTTTGAGATGTACTCATGATCATAACATGACTGATCTCAATGACTGATACACTGGAATAAAGCAACAACCGGTCTGAATAAGGTCTCAGAAGGGTTGGTGAACTGCTGAAACTGAAGGTGTCCAACATTTGTAGGGACTCAATGACTGTGAGCCATCTCTGGGAAGTATATTGAGCTGTATACTCGAGGGATTATAAAACTGGGGTACATCTGAATACTGTCGCCATGCGCAACCCGGATATCTATAGAAAAAATGTAGCTGGTTGTTTCCATAAGTAGACTCTCAAATGTAGAAGAGTCAGGTGGTATCCGAGGTCTTGAACAAATAACTCTAAGGACCAATACCCTGTGCGAGTCTCAATGATGCAATCAAGGTGTTGAAGTCGAGCATCTGAGAAACAACAATTTGGAGAGGCACTGAGGACTCTTCTCGAAAATGATTCGTAGGCACTCATCGTAAATGGTGATGAGTCCAAGACACAGGGACCTCTAGGTCTATCCTCTGGAATAAATTTGGTTGTCGTCGACAGAGGGAGACTAGCAACTAACGAGGCAATGATGTTTCCTTGATAGGAGCGCAAGGTGTAGAACTGAAGTGTGGTAGTACTGATGGTAGGACTGATATACTTGTGGGGATGTGAAGTAACTGGGGTCAGATAATGGGTAGACTCAAACTTCCTTTGTTCAGAGCATGATGACATGGTTGACCTGGCAGCGTAGGGAACTGACTTGTAGGTGTGGGGATCATAGCTTTTAAGGACTGAAGGGTATGTGTTGACTCTGGGGAATCAAGCTGATGGGTGCTGTCAAGGGATTCTCAGGGTGACATAATGCAGAATACTCTGAACAAAGGTGACCAAAATGGGGAATCTGCCATATGAGTAGACGTGATCTATTGTGGCGCTAAGAAGCACCATTGGGTCCTTCTTCATAGTTTTAATGAGCTCCAAGAAGGGATAAAAGTGTGCTCTGAAATGGTACTGTCCTGTAGATTTTGTGACCCCAGGACTGTTTGTGCTCATGTGTGCTTTCATTTTTAAGGAGTCTGAAAACGGTAAGAAGACTCTGCAGTAGTTGTGGGGACAATCCTGTGGTTTTTTACGATCCCAGAATGGTGAGTGCTCGTGGTCGCTTTCATGTTTAGAGAGTCTGAAAGTGGTAAGTGGACTCCATTGCTGTTCTTTTTCGTAAGTTAGTCTCCAAGGCCCTAAAAAGCGTAAAATGATGCAAATGGAGAACTCTTCTAGCCGATGTGACTAGAGTATTCCTTTTTCGTAATTAGTCTACAAGGTCCGGAAAAGGGGTAACCTTATACCAGGTATTTGCCCTTTCAGATACGTTTTAGCGAGCATGAAAGGAAGCAAGGTTGCTCGGCGATCTTTTCATTGTTTTAGGAGTCAGAAAAGAGCTTAACAGAAACTCCCTAAGTGCCTTTTTTGTAAAAGGGATTGCTCGGCTCGAAAAAGGGGTAAAATTATACCGAACAAAAAGGGATTGATGAGAGCGAGAAAAGGTCTCAAGCACCATCATGAGTGCGGAATACTGGATCCGGTGACATAAAGATTGTAAAAAAGGGGCAATAACCAATGTGGTACGCAAACCGAGGTGATGGGTGGGCATGGTAAAAATGCCCAAAAAATGAGGGAGTGAGAGTGAGAAATGATCTCAAGCATCATCACGAGAGCGGAAAACTAAATCCGATGATATAACACTCGTAAAAAATGGACGACGATCGATGTGGCATGCAAACCGAGGCAACGAGGGGGCATGGGAAAAAATGCCCAAAAAATCTGGGTATGAGAGCGAGACATGATCTCAAGCGTCATCACGAGCCCAGAAAACGAAATCTGGCTATATAAGACTCGTCAAAAATGGAGAATGGCTGATGTGGCATGCAAACCAAGGTGATGAGGTGGCACAGGAAAACATGCCCGAAAAATATGGGCGTGAGAGCGAGACATGATCTCAAGCGTCATCATGAGCGTGGAAATATGAATCTGGCGGTGCAAATGGTGTGAAAACGAAGGTCATAAGGACTCCGGAATGGTCAAAGCAAATAACTAGGTTAAAAAATGGCTACAAATAAAGGTGAGCCCACCAAGCCAAGGATGCAGTGGTGGGGAGAAAGGATGACCCGCGGGGGGAGAATACTAGGTGTATCAAATCAAATCGAATATACAAGTGATATGTGACCTCAAAAAATGGTTGAGATCACGCATGTGAAGAAGTCAGTAGGGTTAATGACCTGCCCCCATGCTGTGTGCATGGGGTTTGTGATTGTGGATCACATATGTGTTGGTTTGAACGATGGGCTGATTGAGGTGTTGAGATAGAGATGATGGGGAAGGTTCAAAATGATTGATCATGCACCCTATCCCGGGGTTGAGGTAATCTATTGTGCCCCCTAACTCAGAGGTGTCAATGTGGTCCAGATGTTGTCTCAGAGAGAGATCAATAGGGCATTGAGCAACTACTGGCGGGGTGTTATACCATGAGGCTGTGGGCTGTTGTGGCATACTGAAGTGATGATATGATGATGGGGAATTCCCTTTGTGGGGTGGATGCCCCTAGTATCTCCGACGAGAATCACGATGATGATGAGTAGGCAAGGTTTTGGGCCTGCCCCCATGTTGTGGACATGTGGTTTCCTCGTTGATTTGAAAGGGTTTAACATGTGTGTCAAAGGGATCAATGGAAGGGGCCGACCGGACAGAGGGGTATCCAGTGGAAACCATGTAAATGGTGTTAATTTCTTCCAAGGAGGAATATGGTGGGGGATGAATTTCCTCAATTTTAGGAGGGGATATCTCTAGGCCGACATTATTCAATTCGTATAAGACTGCTCTATAATCTGGGAGATCAGGGCAATGGTGTGAATAATGGCCATAAATGTCGCATATTGCACAAGGATGGTTTGTGCGCAATGATTTATTACGAGGTTTAGGGGGGAGTTCTAGTTTGACTACTTGAACGTTGGTGTCATTGTCCAACATATTCATGTGTTCTTGAAGTGCTAGTAACTATGGACATTGATGGGTGGCATGGCCTATGTCGTTGCACAAAGAGCACTTGGGGGGTATGTGGTTTGTTGGGGGATTCTTTGCCAACTTGGGGGTCGCTGGTGGCTGTGATTTGTGGGTCCAGTGGTGTAGGTTTGTGGACCTCTGCCCCCAGTGTTTCAAAGTGGTGGGGGAGTATAATTGGATGTCGATGCAGTGGCCGCTGTTGGAGGTGGTCGATTCTGGATGTTTACTACACGAGGGGGTGGACAGTTAGAAGTATTGATGGGTTGCACCGATTGTAAAATGACATTCGGTGTCGGAGGAGAGGTTGGGGAAGGTAGGTACCACACAGGTAGTCCTAATGTTAATCCTGGGAGATTAAGTGTAGCCATGACTGGTGTGCTGATAGCGCCTAAAGGGGGAAATAAAAATGGGATAGTATGAATTGGTGTGGCTCCTACGTGAGTTGGCACTGAGGGTGGTTGTAGGAGTAAAGGGGGTTGTTGGTTTGGTACCTGTGTGTTCTGCGAGAGAATGCACAAATTAGATATCTCAGTTATCTTCAAAGGGGGTTGGATGGATTGGAATGTGGAAGTCATAGGTGATTCTGAGTATAATCCGGGTGTGATTGTGGAGACAAACGATGTAGGTGCATTCTGAACTGGTTGTTCAATCATAGGGAGAACATTTGTAGGTGCAATGGGAGCATATGGGTTTCGACGCATTTGGAGATTCATGTAGGACGATGACATCATAAGGAGATGATGAGTATTTGAATCCATTGGTTGGTTTGTGTGTGCATCATATGTGATTTGCTGTTGTGGTGCTGTGGTTCCTTGAGGAGGATCCAACAGACGAGTGTTCACCACTCCTTATGTGGGCAAAGCATTCTGCAGCACCATGGGTTTTGGTTGAGGAGGTGGCGCTGGTTGTGCCGCGTGCCCTTGGCGTTGGGCGTCATGAGACCACAATTGGCGTGCTCGCCCCAAATGGGGGAAAGTGTGTGTATAATGGTCGTATACCCCGCATATGGAACATGGATGGTTTGTTCGTAAATTGGGGTTCTTACCCTATTTCGGTGGTCGATCAGGGTTTTGGTTGGCGGGGTAAGCGTTGTTGTTGTTTGGAGGATAAGTCTGAGCGATTGGAGGTTATGGTGCAGCAAGGACTACCTGTGGTGGGAAATAAGTCGTTGGGGCTTGTGAGTGAACAGGAGCATGTGTGGCCTGCTGATGGTAATATGTAGGGGTTGCAACCAGAGGTGGATAGGCTGAAGGTGCATGACCATAACACTTTGGTGGACATGGAGGTCCATGAGTGTGGTGGGGGTGGGCCATGGGAGCATACGAAGTTGTAGCTCCAAAGTGAGATGTGGCTCGAGAAAGATCGGGGTCGTTATTATTGCGCATAATGGAAAATGGTTGGTTGTGGGACGCAACTTGTCCAATGATGCCGTCGGTGGAGTGGGATGCCCCCAGCGTGTCAGTTCGGGAGGAATCACCATGGGGAGCGTCAGGTAAAATGGTATACAGGTAGCCACATTAGGCATAGATCAGATCAAACTGTTGGGCTTTTAGAATGGCTTCTTCTTCTGACTGGGGTCGTTCAGAAGCTACATCCTTGGCTATGAGGGGTAGGAGTGATTTGACAAACCAATCCAAAAATATACAGTCGTCGAGTTTTATCTTGCAAAGGCTACGGCGCTTGCGCCACTCATGGATATGGTCAGTGATGTGAGTAGTTATGTTTTGTCTACAAGACAACAGTATTTCAACTCCTGCATCATAGCATACAGGTAGCTGAAAAAACTGAAGGAAAGTGGAGGCGAGGGACGTAAATGTATGGTGGGTCCCATGTGGTTGTTCAATGTACCACTTGGTTGCAGAGCCAGTGAACGTTCGTTGCAACAGTCTTAGTCTAATGGAGTCATCCACTATGGAGTTAGATGAACACCATAGGTGAAATGAAATTATGTGGTTTTGGGGATCTTCCCCAGGTTTTCCTTCAAACTTCAGGATGTCCGAGGGAAGTTTTGTGGGCATGGGGGGCCAAGTGGGGTCATGTCTAATAGGATCATTAGTTAGTCTTGCCAAGTCTAGCAAATTAAAACTTGCCAGAAATGGTAGACTTGCCGAGGGGTGTTATGTAGTGGATGGGACATAACTGTTCATGGTGGCATTATGTAGTGGTCCAGTAGCCCCTAAGGGTATGCTAGGTATTGAAGGTATGTGTCCTCCAACTACTGTGGTTTGGTATGGGCCACCATTTCCAAGTGCAACATGGGTTACACTGGGGTTAGGAATAGCGCCAGGAATTTCTGGTATCTGGGTTGTGGTAATGAGAGGGGGTGTGACCCCCATATTTGGCATACCCATAATAGGAGGTAGTCCAGTGTTGGGCATTCCTAAAGGTGGAGTGTCCCCCACATTAGGCATGCCTAGAGGGGTTTTTTTTACCATGGATGGCACAGTAGTGGAAGGGTTTGTGGATGTATCTCCAATAGTACTGGTAAAAAGTGGGTCAAATTGTGTTCCAGCCATGAGGTTGGTTGGTAATAACTTAGTAGGGTTTTTGGATTCAGCCTCAGAATCAGATGTGAAGTGAGGTGTGTCAAAATCGGATGACTGTATGTTTGGCCGATGACGTGTCGAGTCAAGGGATAAGGCTCGACGTCGGTGACGTGGAGAGCCAAGTAGACTGAACTCTGTGGGTTCACCCTGAAGACGACGAGATCATCTAAAATTCTCAATGGTGAGAAATATGTTTTTTGTTTAAAAATTTTCAGTGTAAGGTGGTGATGTAAAAACTCAAAACCCTAATGCAACAATGAGTGCAAAAAGGGGAGTGAAAATAGAGGCTCTCAGGCCAAAAAAAATCAACCTCAAAAAGCACTTATTACAGCAGCTATGCTATAATAAGTGGAGGGATGCAACAAGATTGGTCAGAATACCAACAGTCAAACAGTTGCTAGAAAAAAAAGGTGCTACTAGACCAAAGGTGGGTAATGTATCATGCAAACACCTAACTAGAAGTATTGTGAGTCAACAAACGATATTCTCTGCAAGGTGATGAAATCGAAGTCAGACAATATTGAGTGTTGAATCAATGGCTAGATATCCCCCTACCGGAAGGGACACCGGGTAATCAATCCTAAAGAATGGCAACTAGGATACTCCGTTCATGACACGTTAAGAAAAAGTGAATCTTTCGTTTGGTCTTTTTACCGCAATACCCCCATACAGGGATATCCCGAGAACTATGAATGGTAGCCTTTGGTTACTGAATGGATTTCGGTATTCCACTCAGGCTTCCGGAACCATCCTCGCGACTTCAACCCTCCTAGGGGAGAGACCCTCTGATAAACTGGTTGTGACCATGCCAAAAAATACTAGGAGATTTTGGTTCCCTAATGGACAACAGCTATGTCTCAAATGTAATAACTGAGGGGTGTTATTGGAACACCTATCCCCTCAATTCTACCTAGCTACCAAGTTCTTTTAAGTGCTCCCCAAGTGGGGTTAAAAGTTGGTTGAAGTTAAGGTAAATTTTAAGGCTCGGTTTAAATTATGTGTTTGAGTGGGTGCACGTGTGGTATTTTAAAATGAAATTGAAAATGTAAATGCTTTGCAAAAACTATTCAAAAACAAAGGATCTTTGAAAATAGGAAAGCAAATAATATGAATTCTTCATGAAATAAATGGATTTCTTTTATAAATTGCTATGGGAAAAATGTCAAGGAAGTAAACAGTAAAAATTTTATCTAGATAAAATGCAAATAAATCCTTCTTTCAATTTCTGAAAATTTTGTAAAAAGAATTTTTTAAAGGTGCATTCTAAATAGTAAAAATATTTATATGGCTGTAATAATGTAGGAATTTTAATACTGTAAAATAGCTAAGTGGGCAGAAAATACAGTAAAAAATTAATTTTTTAACGGATTGGCTGATTTGAAAAAACTTGCATCGTGGGTTTTGGCGGAATAGCCGCGATGGACCACGCGGGTTTCTGTCACACAGTCGCGATGGGTACCGCGGGTTTTAGCCGTGAAGCCACGATGTGCAGCGCGGGATTTCGTGACACAGTCGCGATGTGCAGCGCGGAAAATGGCCTCGAAGCCATGATGTGCAGCGCGCAAATTGACTGCGAAGCCGCGGGGATCCGCGCGAAAAAGAGCCGCGAAGTCGCGATGAGCTGTGCGACTGTTGGGCGAAAAGCCGTGAGGTGAAAGCCGTACACGGACGCCAAAAAACAAACCCGAAAATGGTAATTTTGGGCTGTTAATGGCAATAAAAAAGGGCAAAATCTAGAATAGCAATGGATCTGCTATCTAGGATGGCAGATCTATGAATTAAACTGACTAATACTAACAAAAACTAAGATCTAAAGCAAAATTTGAGATCTAAGAATTCGAATCGAGCGGAGTCGCCAAAAACTGTTGGCTTGGTTTTGCAACCAAGCTTAGTGCTATGGGAACCTATCAACAAGTGATAGCAGTTTCAATATTGAAAGCAAAAACAATTGTAAATCTAAATCTAAAACTAAACTAAACTAGAATGTGCATTTGAAAACAATATCAAGAAATAGAATAAAGAATAACTTTGTATTAAGAATAGAGGCAAGCAAGTGCTTGGAATGGTGATACCTCCAAATGGTGAAGATTGTTGAGCAACTTCCAAGGTGTGTAGCTCCAAGCTCCAAAGGTCTCTTCTCCAAGATGGCTACAATGGTCAAAAGCTCATGGGAGATTTTGACAGCATGAGGATAGGAAGATGGATGGATGGAAAGTGAGGAGCCCCTACCACCTTTTTATAGTTTTGGTGGTGGAGAATACCATTATGGTTTTGAGGAAACCAATGGTATTGACCAACATGGTTTAGGTACATTTTCCCTCTTTTTTCCTTTTTTGAATATTTTGAATATTTTTATTCCCTTTTTAATATTTTGGGGAATTCTGGACCCTTTTTGAGGGTTTTTTATGCTTTTTGACGAAAAATATTCATTTTGAGTGGAAAAAGGGGTGTATTAAGGTCTTTTGGTGACCTTTTGGTGGCTTTAGAGGCTCAAATGGTGAAAAAGTGGACAAATGGGTCATGTGAAAAAGGAAATGAGCTAGTGAGCACTTTTTGGGTGTTAACTGTATCTATGAATGTATTATAAGTATCAGAGCTTTCTGAGAAATTAAATAATGTATAATTTTTGTATTCATATCAATTTTCTGTATAAAAGAAAAATATATAAATCACAGGTATGCATGTATCATAACAGAGTAACAATTAAATGATAGTGATCATTCCAAATAAGATTATACATAACAATCATTACTTGTTTTCATATTAATTATAGATACTTGATTTCACTATCTCTCTTAAATGTTTTTCAAGGTTATTCTCTTTCTGTACTAATATCTTGAATTACATGCTGTAAGCAAAAGCTTTTCACAATCATTCCAAAATTTTCAAGTTTCTACAATACACTCATACACACACCATTTCTCTTTCATTTCTTATTTTATCAATTTCATAAAATTACAAATCAAACAGAATATAGATTAAATAGAAATATTATGTTGCTGATAAGAAATAGTTTTCTATCTCTTATTATAAACATCATGTTAGTTATCATCCTAACAAATAGTAGAAACTCTATGAACATCACTTTGTTTATACTTACCTATTCTATTGAAAAATTGTTAGTTTCATTCCTATTTTATTTAGTTTTCATTTCAAACCCTAGTTAGGTTTAGTCTTCCATTTTTATCTTTGTTTTATCCAAATATAACTAAAACATAATTGTAGGGTTTAATACTATTCATTTCCCATGTACATTTTATTGTAAACCATTTCGACATTTCACACTATTATTTATCAACATTACCAAACAAGGAATTACGTCATCAACTTACATTATCCAGATAAACAAACCAGGTATCTATACAAATGTTTTAACATACATTGTATTACCAAAAGGAGTATTATCTTACACAGAGATCAAGCCCTCGGCTCTCTTTCTTACTGTCTCAAATGATTACCAAAACAAGTCAAATCTCATAGAACCTCAAACATCACAACAGAATAACCTCTAAACGAAGACAAAGCTCTCAAGCAACATTTATAATATGTTTTGAAAAACAAGGTTACACAGGGTTTATCCCAAAAATGTAATAAGAAGAAGAGCCCAAATATTCAAAATCAACGAGTTGTATCTCCAGTCGACAAACATCAAAGTTTGCAAAATATAGCACCCAAGTATCACTGTCAAATAAAAGTGTTTCGAAGATTCTCCCAACCATCTTCAACGATAGAGCCATAGCATAGACAAAGAGCACTATGAGTGTATGGAAGACCCGAAGCTTACCAGTGTAAGAGTGCGTGATTTTTCCTTTTTCCATACCCTAGCTAGATGTTCTTTTTACACCTTGCAACTGACAAACATTAAGCCCGGAGTTAGTTATCTGATACATTATAAACTGAAATTTTGAAATGCAAATACGCTTTGCTAAAACAAAAGCTTACCTTCATAGCTTTGATGAGAACATTGTCACGAATGACATGAGGGAGTTATTATCCTCACCCAAACTCTGTGTTTTCTTTCTTTTCACTCTTTTTTGTCTCAGAAATTATAAAGCTTAAAACTATAACCTTTCGAACCAGAGAATCTAACCCTTCAAAACCATATCATTATCACAGTAAGAAAACCTGCAATGTCAACTTCTTTCGAAGGTCTCGAGGTCGAAACCTCTCCCATGGCTTCTACAAAAACTTTGGCAGCCTGTCGGCCACCCCAGTTGAAACAATAGCACAATAAACTACTTTTTCCAAGTTCTTCAACCAAAATAGCGATGAGGGTAGGGTTACAAATCTAACAGCCCAATTTCATCACCATCGACGGTCTCCACATTGCCAGCGAACTTAGCTTTGGTACAAATGACGTCAATAATAAATGCCCAACCTACCTTACAGGTTGACAATGCCACCATGGCACACAGTGGAGTATGTACAACCTACGCGTGGCGCATTTTTCTTACACATTGACAAGTTTGGAGGCATTCATGTCTACATGGATCGATGGACATCCAACTCAGCAGGGATATGGCACCAAGCTTTTAATGCAAGATTAATGCATGATCTCTACCATAGCTTGAGACCGACGCCATTTATTGAACCAACAACCTGTCAAATTTCAAATTAAATGCCTGTCAGAATTCTCGACGTGACTTTAAACTCTGCATTGTTCATGTTAATATAACATTTTAAATTCTCCATAGTATTAGTAATGATATGCAAATATTTCATTATATTGATTGCCCTATATTATTATCGTTTCGACATAATACAATGTGATAACAATTGCAAACTATTTATATAATTTAGTGATAAATCTAATGTTTGCATTTTATTGCAATGAGTTTTGATATGAATATATAATGTTGATAATAAACCAAGAATTGATAGTCACACCACTATATACATAGTACTTTGAATATATCACGATATGGGATAATAGTTAAATAGTTCAAGTCTTATTTTGCAAAATAGTTAATCTATGTGTTGCAATTGTTTATTATCCAACTGTTACAAATGTCTAGTCTTTGGGAAAGACTATTTTTGCTTACATAAGGCCTAAATAATTATAGTAGTGAATATGAATGGTGAACCATAAGACTTATATATTTAATCAATAGTGTTGTATAAAAATCACATATATATTTATGCTATCACATATACTTTGGTAATTTTGAACAATAAGTTCTCCAGTTTCCTATCCACTTTATTCATGCGATACAATGGTACTGTACCAACTTGGTACTACCAATTAAAATGACGACAACAAGACAGCTAATACAATGACGATGACATAACCAGCTAGCACAATGACGACAACAGAACCAGCTATTATAATGACGACTATAGTGACGATGTTTACTTGGGTTGATACAAGACGAACGTTGGAAAGTTGAAGAGTAAGCACGTGAATCGTACCTGTATGCTTTTGCAATGGCAACAGTCTCTAAATATTCTATTTTATTTTCAAACAATGAAGTTGAACTCACGCGAACTAGAATTTATTGCAATCATGAAACTCCTTACCTATCGTCTGCACATAAGACAGGTCAAATGCTTTAGCATTGCAACTAAGTGAGCTTTGGGGTCCCTCATAGGACTCCCTTGGACAGCAAAAAAGCAAACTATCAGTATTGTCTCAAAGAAAAAGTACCATGTCATATTTCTAACTGGGCATTTCATTATTACATCAATCATACATATCGTTGCATTTTAAAGGTGAAGCATCAAAATTATGATCTATTCATGCATTTAACTATCTTAATGATAGTTGTTACAAATGTAATTAAGTTGTCACTGTCACTTTAGTTATAATAGAATTTTATTTATGTTTAGTACAACATGGATTTAGTTAACGTTGTTACATTTAGTAATTATTATTTTCACAATTATAAAGTCTCCTAAATTTAGCTAATTATTGCTATTTACAAAAATTTTAATTTTTTATGAAAATATGGGATGTTACAATTAATGACTCAGTTCCTTGATTCAGGGGATGATTGATCAGTTAACTGACTGAAGCACTTAGATAGGAACCTACTGAGAGATGTTTGATTTCTACTGACTACAGACAGCTCCTCATGTTCCCATATTGGAGTCTCCTTCCCTACATCAGTGCCCATGCACTCAATTAGACTCATTTGACTAGCTAGTCGACCTTTATGACCACTGCCACTTGTTTGGACGATGTCTCCAATGCTATCCAAGCCACACTTTGAGGATAATTTGAATGACCTTAGAGGCATTCCAATCACTTTCATTGTATTCAGTTATTATTTACATTACAGAGTGCTAGCTTACAACTGATGTATGACAACAATTTTTCTCCATTTTCTGTGTAATGAGCGATTATTGATTCACCATTTCTTCTTCTTATTTCTTCACTACATGAGTAAATTCTAGTGAGGTCTTCTAATACTGAGTGATCCTACTTCTAAAATATTACATGGTATCAGAGCTAACAAAAGTTATTCGAATTGCAACAGCAGTAGTTGCAGCAATTCCTTGACCAACTGTCTTTATTTGAGCACCAGAAGCCTCTGAGTTTCCAAAGAAAATCCTGGTACTATTACCTTGAATTCAGTAGAACAATCCAGTGAGGTCTATCCAAGTGTGAAGTAATTAGTCAAATGTGCTCAGTTTCCTAAGGCAGTGTTCAATTCGAATTGCAGCAGATCTTATTTTCATAATTCTCATTTGTTATATTTTCATCATTCGTGCTCATTTGCTAGATTTTCATCATTTAATTCAATATGATCTAGGATCTTAACTAAGAGAACAACATGTACAACATATCAAACACAAGAGACAAGAGACAAGAGACACAAAGCATTTCACCAAGGAAAACCAAGAAGGTGAAAAACCCCGCAACTTCCTAAGAGATAGAATGAGCACCAATACAAAGATCACAAAGATCAAACACGAAATGATAGATGTCTTCGAAAGCTACTCCTCCTCCACTTATGTGCACTCCTCTCTCTCAACTATGCGAGTTGGATGAGTGAGTGAATGAGAAAATAGAGTGGTGCAACCACTCTATTTATACTTTAACTTAACCTACCTTTTAACCTAGTTGGGATGACTCCCTAAGGGAGTCTAATAACCCTTCCACTTAACTCATACATGGCCGACCCCACTAAGGTGGTCTAATAACCCATCAAATGTAAGTTACGACACTTGCAATATAACTTGCGACACTTGCAAATACAAATGATGACACTTCCAATTAGATGAATAATACATCTCCGTTGGGGATACAATAAAGTACAAATGTAATACATACAATATACAAGTGAATATCTTCCGAAGTTACAATTACATCAACACTCCCTCTTAACTAGGAAGGTATTCTTTTGACATAGGTCATCAATACATATAGGCACAAGTCTTCAATACTAGAGCTGGATCATCGTCACTGGATCACGGAGCATCATCGTCATTGCTGTTGTACTCGTCATCTCGATCATTGGTGCTATCTCTCAATTCTTCTCATCATAGGAAGTTCTACAAAGCCAACCCTTTTTCATGTTGGATGTAGGCCTAGCGTTCATGTAGGTATTCATCATCTCTGTGAGCGGAAATCCAGTGGAATCTTAGGACTAATTATGTGCTTCTTGCAAAACCTCGAAAGAACATCTTAGTACTAATTATGTGCTAAGCACAACCTGCAAGATCTCCCAGGGAGCTATTATATGCAAGCAAGCAAAACCTCGAAAGAGCATCCCAGGACTGATTACGTGCTAAGCACAACCTGCAAGATCTCCCAGGGCGCTATTATATGCCACGGACAAAACCTCCAAAGAGAATCCTAGGACTGATTACGTGCTAAGCACAACCTGCAAGATCGCCCAGGGAGCTATTATATGTCACCTCCACGAAAAACCTCGAAAGAGCATCTGCCAAATCTCCCAGGGAGCTATTATATGCCATAGGCAAAACCTCGAAAGAGCATCTGCAAGATCTCCTAGGGAACTATTACATGCTACTGCACAACCTGACAAGATATCCACATCCATGGCCTCATAGCATCACCCGAATGCTCATCATCATACGAAACATCACACGGATCATCATCACATGGAGCATCATATGGACGCTCGTCACACAGCACTTACATCCACAGCCATGGGAAGGACCAGCCCACCACCATGCTTGGAAGTGCTCCTGCATCTATGTCCATCACTTCCTCTTGGAAGTATCTTTGATATGAAGAACACCAAGCCTCTGTCTGATGTACTCGAACTTCACCCTGGCTATTTGCTTGGTCAACACATCTACTATATGCTCGTTTGTCGCAACATATAGGAGCTTCACAGAGAGAGGAGTGTGCACAAGTGGAGGAGGAGTAGCTTTGGGCCTGTATGCTACTTTTTCAATCAATTACAACTAACACACGGGATGCTATAAATGAATTGTCAACCTAGGTAGGTGTTTTACTTCAATGGCAATTAGCACAATCTATGCATAAACACTTCAAGTAGCTGATTGAATAAATGGAGATAAACTATCCTACCTATCTGCTCAGTCAAACTCATCTCATGGCTCAAATAATCTAATTTATCCATCTAAGAATTCAAAGTACATTTACCTTCCTACAATCATCACTCCAGCAATTATTGATCTAAGAATAATTAAGCTAGACTTACTTTTGCAAGATGTTAAATCCTAAAGATATCAGACTACAATGCATTAACCAAATCCTGTCTAAGATTATCTAATCTAAAAATTTTAAATGATAGTAAGAAATCAAACCAATTGCAATCATAATCTGACTAATGCAAATAAAATTCAAGAAAGATAAATAACAGAATTGAACTAGAGTTGACCTTGACTGTAACAGCTAACTAGCACACTTGCATAAGGGAACTAACCTACACAGTCGACTGTCACACCATGCAGTTACAGCTATTCAGAATGCAAGCATTAACTACCAAAGGAAAATGCAATTATCAATTATCAATATTGTAGCTTATGTGTAAAACACATCTACTGTAAATCCACACCACACAACAGAAATAAATTAAACTACCTACTTAACTCGGTGATCTCTATGAGAAGGCAAGCCTTGGCCTTCTAACAGAGATGCCATTAACTACTACAAATTAAAACACAAGAATATGAAGAGCTTTGCTCCTTGTATTAAAAATAGTAATTCACAATCTCAGCTCTCTATTACAGCTCGTACAAAATAATAATCAACCAACCCCAAACTCTCAAAGCCTTCCCATATTTATACATGCATAATACAAATCTCGATACACTGAATTCGTTCAGCGATGAAGATCTCTAATCTTCAGGATGCTGAGTCACAACAAAACTGTTAGATACACCTGTGCTTTGAGATTATCTTAATGAAATCAACACAAGTTAGCATAAACCAAAGGCTAGAATTCATAACCATAATAATCTTAGGCATTTAAATAGATGAAGCAATAATGAATTATACATGTCAAGATTCATGCTCGATCTTAAGGAAAGACATATATCTGGTTTGTGGAAATAAGACAAGATAGGACAAAATGAGGTAATAGGTGTGGCAAAAAAGGGAGAATTCATGGACCCAAGAAGGGACCGTTCAAATTCCTTTTACATAAACTTGCAAAGGAATATGATCAAATCAGCATGCTGAAATCATTTACATCAAGTATTTCTCTTATCATAGATATCATGTCAAGTAATGTAAATTCAACATATATATTCATTCTCCATCTAGGTTCAGAATTCCAAATGTAAACAATATGTTCTTTCTATGATGTAATAAGTATTAAACTAATGCACAAGATATCTATATAAATACCATCCCATTCTCTTTATACATATGGAACATATAAACAATTCGATCTAAGATCTTGTAATACACCGAAGAACCCAAACATTTTTATTTTTTAAGAACTATATGCTATTATTTGATTTGACATTATTGATAAAGTGACGCCAAGACATTTGTAAATGAAATATTAATATATAGTTGAGGGAATCAAAATTGAAATAGTTTTTGAAGAGTGTTTGCTGACCCACAAGAAGAAATGACAAGTGTCAAGAGGAAAACCCAGTATGGAAAGACTTCCTAATAAAGGCGCAATGGTGTAGGAGGAATCCTCCCTAAAAATAAAGTCAAGACTCTTGTTGGAGCAGTTACGAGCAGGTGGCTCATAAATGACCTAAGTCCTAGGAAAATATTATAAGCATGATCCCATCGAATTGAGCAGGAGGCCTGTTATGTGGGGAAACTTAAGTATTGAATTCATCCATATGTTATTCCAGAGATTGTCCTAGGAACAAAAGCAGCTCCCACAAGAAGAAGAACAACAAGAAAATACATCATGCTTACACTGCAGAGGATGATGAACCTCCAAGGAAGAGAACCAGAGAAGACAATGAATATTCTTCAAGTGATGAAGAATATGTATTGTAATGAAGAAGAAGCTTTTGCATAGTTGGACTCTGAAAGACAAATAATCTATGGAAGAACCTCTCATCCATTTTTAGTATTGGTTAAGGTGCACACTATCAAAGACTCCAATAGTTCCTGCAAGGAAGCAAAGATTATGATGGAGTCCACCCAACAACCAAACAAAAATAAGTATTTGAATTGTCATTTCTTGTATATATGATTACTTAAATGATGTTGTTCAATCATGTACATACTTATGTTCCTAGATTTAGGATGTATATTATCCATTTTAGAAAATTTGCATTAATGAACAAGATACTACTAATATAGTAATGGGTAAGTAGCCTATGGTACTGTACAACACTCCATTGCTACTTATCTAGATTGAAACCTCTTTGCTGACATGTTGGGACTAGTGCACACTCTTAACAATGTTCTGGTAGAGATGGAAGGCATCTAAAAAGTTACCGTATGAATACGAGATATGGATGAATGTTGTATTGAAGCATTGGCTAAGATAATTGCATGACTTTATGACATATGTCCTTATGTGTAATATTTTCTTCTCAAAACTATGAGATGTTTCTAATCATGCAATTGAATTTGAATTGTAGGAAAGATCATGTATAGTCACCTACAAAAGAAGGACAACGACATTTGTTCCAGCAACGAAGTTCAAGAAAACTACCTATTGAAGATATTGAAGAATCTAAAGTTCCCAGGATCTGGGATGCACTAATGGAAGGGTGCCATGATCGAGGAGTACTAGTCGATCATAAAGAATGATGTCTGGGATGTGGTCCTGAGACTAGTAGGGAAGTCTATTGTGACTTCCAAATGTATCCAGAAGATCAAGCATGTTGCAGGTTGTAGCATAAAGAAATACAAGGCAAGGTTTGTGGCTCGTGGCTTCTCCCAGAAAGAAGGGATAGATTATGAAGAGATGTTTGCACCCATAGCCAGATACACTTACATCAGAATAGTACTTGCTCTAGATACAGTGATGAAGTGGAAGATACACCAAATGGATGTCAAGACAACTTTCTTGAATGGTGTAGTCGAAGAGGAAGTGTATGTGGAGCAGCCACTCATTTTGAGACACATGATAGGGAGTCACATGTGTGAAAATTGAAGAAAGCCTCGTACGATTTGAAACAAGCACCCAGGACGTGGTACGGTAGGCTTGACATCTTCTTGACTAGTTTGGGCTTGACCAAGAGTAAACCGGATTCCAACCTTTACTGCAAGGTTGAGGAAGGCAATCTAGTGATACTCCTACTATATGTAGATGACCTATTTGTGACAGGTGAGAATGGGTTGATTGTTGATACGAAGAAAAAGCTTGCTGTTGAGTTCGAGATGAAGGAATTTGGAATGATGCATTAGTTTCTAGGTTTGGAGGTGTGGCAGAGTGGAGATAGAATATTCCTTGGACAAGGGAAGTATGCAGTGTAGATCCTGAAGTGGTTCGAGATGATCGACTGTAAGGCCATGGCCACACCTATGGAATCAAACCTGAAGCTATTGAGTGATGCTTCATCAAAGTTGGTTGATGCCATGATGTATCATCAGATGATTGGGTCTTTGATGTACTAGACGAACATGAGACCAGATAATTGCTTTGTTTTGAACACATTGAATCAGTTTTAGATGGATCCTATACATGTTCACTTGATTGTTGTAAAGCATATTCTGAGGTACCTGAAGGGTACAATTGATTATGGGCTCAAGTATGATGTGAATCAAAAGATTAACCTGGAGGGTTATGTTGAATCAAATAGGGCAGGCAGTGCTGCAGATAGGAAGAGAACTTAGGGGTGTTGCTTCAGACGAGATCAGATGTGATCTCTTGGTTTCGTAGGAAGCAATCCTGCATAGCACTAAGTACAACCGAAGCAGAGTATGTCATAGCTTATTTAGCTAGTTGTGAGGTAGTTTGGATAAGGAATCTACTGTTTGATTTGTTTGATATCTAGTTATATGGTACTTGTATATTCTATGACAACCAGAGTGTGTGAAGTTGTCCGAGAACCCGGTGTTCCATGACAAGTTGAAGCACATCGAGATCAAGTATCACTATATCAGGGATATGGTGCAGAGAGGAGCAGTGAAGCTCATGTATGTTGCGATGGACGAGCAGATAGCAGATGTGTTGACTAAGCCACTAGACAGGGTGAAGTTTGAATACATCAGAGAGAGGCTTGGTGTTATTCAAATTGAAGATACTTCCAAGAGGAAGTGATGGACATAGATGCAGGCGCCCTTCCATGCATGGTGGTGGGCGAGTCCTTCCCATCACTGTGGATGTAAATGTTGTGTGACGAGCATCCGTATGATACTCCATGTGATGATGATCCGTATGATGTTCCATATGATGATGAGCATTCGGGTGATGATCCGAGGCCATGGCCGTGGATATCTTGTCAAGTTGTGTAGTAGCATGTAATAGTTTCCTGGGAGATCTTGTAGATGCTCTTTTGAGGTTTTTCCTATGACATATAATATCTCCCTGGGAGATCTGGCAGATGCTCTTTCGAGGTTTTGCTTGGAGGTGACATATAATAGCTCCCTGGGAGATATTGCGGGTTGTGCTTAGCATGTAATCCGTCCTGGGATGCTCTTTCGAGGTTTTGTCCGTGGCATATAATAGTGCCCTGGGAGATCTTGCAGGTTGTTCTTAGCATGTAATCAGTCCTGGGATTCTCTTTTGAGTTTTTTCCTGCTTGAATATAATAGCTACCGGGGAGATCTTGCAGGTTGTGCTTAGCACGTAATCAGTCCTAGGATGCTCTTTTGAGGTTTTGCAAGATGCACGTAATCAGTCCTGAGATTCCACCAGATGGCCGCTTGTAGAGATGATGAAGACCTACATGGAGGCTAGGCCTACATCCAACATGAAAAAGGGTTGGCTCTGTATAACTTCCTATGACGAGAAGAATTGAGAGATAGCACCAATGATCGATATGACGAGTACAACAGCAGTCACAATGATGCTCCATGATCCAGTGACGATGATCCAGCTCTAGTATTGAAGACTTGTGCCTATATGTATTGATGACCTATGTCAAGAGAATAACTTCCTAGTTAAGAGGGATTGTTGATGTATTTGTAACTTCAGAAGATATTCACTTGTATATTGTATGGATTACATTTGTACTTTATTGTATCCCCAACGGAGATGTATTATTCCTCCGATTGGAAGTGTCATCATTTGTATTTGCAAGTGTCGCAAGTTATATTGTAAGTGTCGTAACTTACATTTGATTGGTTATTATACCACCTTAGTGGGGTTAGCCCTACATGAGTTAAGTGGAAGGGTTATTAGGCTCCCTTAAGGAGTCAGCCCAATTAGGGTAAAAGGAAGGTTAATTTAAAGTATAAATAGAGTGGTTTCACCACTCTATTTGCTCATTCACTCACTTGTCCAACTCGCATAGTTGAGAGAGAGGAGTGCACACAACTGGAGGAGGATTAGCTGTTGAAGACATCTATCTTTTGGTGTTTGATCTTTGTGATCTTTGTATTGGTGCTCATTCTATGTCTGAGTAAGTTGCGGGGTTTTTCACCTTCTTGGTTTTCCTCGGTGAAATGCTTTGTGTCTCTTGTCTCTTATGTTTGATATGTTGTACCTGTTGTTCTCTCAGTTAAGATCCTAGATCATATTGAATTAAATGATGAAAATCTAACTAATGAGCACCAATGATTAACATATAACAAATGAGAATTATGAAAATAAGATCTGTTGTAATTTTGTTGATGTATATGTAACTTCGGAATGTATTTCATATATGTATGTTGTATGTACTCCTATAGAAATGGTATTATTCCTCTATAAGGAAGTGTCGTCATTTATATTGTAAATGTCGTAACTTATACTTGATGGGTTATTAGACCACCTTGTTGGGGTCGGCCTTGTATAAGTCATGTGGGTCAAAGGGTTATTAAACCACCCTATTGGGGGTCAGCCATGTGAGTCGAAGGGTTATTAGACCACCCTATCATGGGTTGGCCCAATCAGCATTATGTTTTGTGGTTAAGTTCGATCCTACATGATTTATGTAAAAGGCAAGTCAAGTCAAATATAAATAGAGTGTGTGAGGCACTCTATTTGATCACTCACTTCTCACTCATGCACTCAAGGAGGAGTGGCGCACTTATGGAGGAGGAGGATCTGCTGCTAGGATATGTCTATCTCTTATGGTTGGGTTGTATCATTGCCCTATCTATCTCTGAGGAATTTATTGGGGTTTTTCACCTTTATGGTTTTCCCCAAGTAAATCTTTGTGTCTCTTGTGTGCTTGCATTATTGTCTCCATGATTGATATGCTATATATATGCTCTACATGTTGTTGTCTCAGTTAAGATCCTAGATCAGATTGAAGTAAATTCTGAAAATTTAACATGGTATCAGAGCTAGCCTGAAAGGAGGCATGATATGGCATGTATGACACTTGTTGCAATTACGATGCTAGGGCTTGATATAGCAAAAACCAGTCATCGTAGCACTTTCGCTATAAATCCGTTTTGGTGAATTTTTCGGATCTGAAACAATTACAGGTCAAAGATTAAATCTTCATGTACCTTGTGTCCAAAGGACAACCTCTAATTTGTTGTACTTTGTGATTGATGATTTGTACAATATAGGGTTTCTACCTCTTCCAGATCTGAGTCAAAATCAAGGGACCTTGGAAAAAAGGTCATAACATGGGCTAGGAAGAATCAAATGAAATTTAGTAAAAAGTGACAGGTAGTACACAGACTGCACTATCGCAGGAAAAGTTTTCAGAGGCTGAAGTTGAACCAGTGACACTGGCACACTGTAAAAGTTCAATCTCATGTATTATCCCATAAATAGGTCACGTTACGACACTTGGCATAACTATCTCGCATAGAATCCAATTAAGGTCAGACCTATCAGGATGGAAATATAACAGGTTGGGCTATCTCAAGAAAATTTTTCAGAGGCCGAAGGTGAAACAGTGACACGTGGTACGCCGTACAAGTTCGCTCTCTTGTATTATCCCATAAACAGGTCACGTTGTGACACTTGGCTTAACTCTCTCTTAGAGAATCCAATTGAGGTCAGACCTGTTAGGATGGAAAGATAACAGATCGAGCTATCTCAGGAATATTTTTTAGACCCTGTGGATCAAAAAGTTCAGAGGTACACCAAAAACAATCAGGTATATATTTTTGTCAAAATAGAATTATTTTTGAGTACCTTCATTCATCGCTTCCAAAATTTAGGGCTTCGGAGAAAGTTGAAATTTTTGTAATCGGAGACCATGGCTGGATGCTACTCATCAAAATCAAAATTTAGAGACCAAGATCAGAATTTTTGGTTGGGCAGAAGGCTGGGCTTGATCAGACCCTAGTTCGGGACATTGATCAGAAAAGTGAAAAATTAGGGCTTCTGTAAAAATGGGAATTTTTGAAATCTGTGACCACGGCTGGAAGCTCCTCAGAAAAATAGAAGCTTAGAGCTTTGGATCAAACCTTTTGATTGGGCAGAAGAGTGGGCTTCATCAAACCCTAGTTCAGGGTCACGTCTAGTGAATCCGGAAGTTTCAAAGGCAAAATTGAGGAGTGAAATTTTACAGTTTTCAAATTCTTAATATACCAGCTTGATCAGCTCATCAAGGCGCATATTTCTATCCTTTTGAAAGTTTGAAATTGAAAGTTTGAATTTTTGGGGTTTCTCTGACAAACCCATATCCAGCTCTAGGTCTTGTTCTTACAAATCAAGTGGATTGGGTTAATCCTAGAAGAAGATGGATTGGTCACCTGCATAAGTGAAGAAGTTCCTGTTTCAGAGGGATATTAGGCTAAGGCCTTACATAAGAATATTACAAGCGATCTCAACAAGTATGACTCATCAAGGTATGTTTCGATATTTGTTCATGATTAAGTTTATGGTATGTTTGTCTTCATGTTATTACAATTAGTACATTCTTGATTTTAGATTTGTCGTATCACCTTAACAAAATTATGAATGCATGACAGAAGATATTCATTGGTTAGGGTGTTGACACTTATGATTGTACTAATGCATTATGGTGTTGTATGAGGTTTATGTTGTCTACTAACATAAAGGTACACCAAGAAAGACAAATCATGTTCTACTTCAAGAACGTATGATCATGGTGACATGAAGACAAGGATTCATCCATTGTCATGGATCACATAAAAGATCTACTTTCGAGGTATGTATAACTTGTTTCTACAATGATTAACTTATGAGACATGCAGGTTACTAGCACAAGTCACTGAAGAGAACCAAAAGACATTATACGGGTGTGTTAGACATAACTAGCTAGCATGCTAATACAGGTATGTTTTTCCTATATCAAGCTAGAATCCTACCTTGGGTTAGGATCTTATATTGTTGTGTTCTTGATAATGTTTATTCATGAAGTCATAAGTTTGAATAATCATGGGTATATGCATATTATGTGTCTTACCTTAATTAATTAATGATATGACTAACCCGAAGAGTCATAGGTTTGAGTAATTATAGGTTTAGACATGTTATGATTTGACTAACCATAAGAATCCTACATTAACCTTGAATGCTAATGCTTATTCTTTCTGTTTGAAATGATCATGACAATACATGCTTGAGATTATTGTGTTTTAATAGTATACTAATGAATGTATGATTTTATATGAGATCACAAGGATAACACAATCATCATACTAATAAGCATGCATAGGGACCAAGGATGAATATGAGTTCAAGAACAGCTAATCCAGGAAGCAAAGATCAAGAGGGAGCACACTCCAGTTGTTCCTGTAAGAAAGAAAAGGAGCACACTTCAGTAGTTTCTGCAAGGATGCAGATATTTAGAGGGAGTTGACCACTTCTCACAATCCACATAAGAATGGAGTTCTAGAAAAGAAGCAAAGACTGAGAGGGAGTCAACCCAACAAACAAACAAAGATAAGTATTTGAATTGTCATTACTTGCATATTTTATTGTTTAAATAATACTGTTCAAAAATGTATATACTGATGTTCCTAGAATTAGGTTGTGTATTATGCATATTAGAATAGTTGCATTGATGAACATTATACTACTAATATGCATGGGTAAGTGGCCTATGGCACTGTACAACATTCCATTGCTACTTATCTAGAATGAAACCTCTTTGCTAACATGTTGGGAGTTGTGCACACTCTTAACAATGTTCCGGTGGAGATTGAAAGGCATCTAGAAAGTTACGGGATATGGATAAATGTTGTATTGAAGAATTGGCTAAGATAATTGGATGACTATATGACATATTTCTTTATGTGTAAGAATTTGTTCTGAAAACTATGAGATGTTTTCTAATCATGCAATTTAACTTGTTGTGTAGGAAAGATCATATGCCATCAGCTACAAAAGAAGAACTACAACATTTGTTCAGCAACAAAATTATCTATTGAAGATATTGAAGTTCCCAGGATATGGGAAGAATGCCATGATCCATCGATCATGAAGAATGATGTTTGGGATGTAATCCCAAGACCTGAAGGGAAGTTTGTTATGACTTCCATATGGATCTATCAAGATCAAGCATGTTGTAGATGGTAGCATAGAGAAATATAAAAGTGATGAAATAGAATATACACCAGATGGATTTCAAGACAGCTTTCTTGAATGGTGTAGTTGAAGAAGAAGTGTATGTGGAGCAGCCACTTGGTTCTGAGATACATGACAGGAAATCATATATGTGCAGAACTTGGTATGGTAGGATAGGCAGCTTTCTATCGAGTTTGAGCTTTACCAAGAATAAAGTGGATTCCAACCTTTACTACAAGGTTGAGGAAGGGAATCCAGTGATACTACTATGTGGATGACCTGTTTGTTACAGGTGAAGATAGATTGATTGCCGACACGCAGCGAAAGCTTGCTGCCGAGTTTGAGATGAAGAACTTGGGGATTATGCACTATTTTTTTTTGGCATGGAGGTGTGGTAGAGTGCAGATGGAATCTTCCTTGGACAAGGGAAGTTTGTAGTAGAGATCCTGAAAAGGTTCGGGATGATGGATTGCAAGGCCATGGCCACACCTGTGGCATCGAATCTGAAGCTTCTTTTTGATGCTTCATCTGAGCCGGTTGATGTCTCTATGCGTCATCAGATGATTGGGTCCTTGATGTACCTGATGAACACAAGACCAGATATTTGCTTTGGTGTGAACACATTGAGCCAGTTCCTGACGGATCCGAGGAGTGGTCACCTGGTTGCTGTAAAGCATGTTCTGAGGTACCTGAAGGGTACAGTGGATTTTGGGCTCAAGTATGAAGCGAATCAAAAGTTTTATCTGCAGGGTTATGTTGATTCAGATTGGGCTATCTGCTGCAGATAAGAAGAGCACATCTGGATGCTGCTTCAGTATGGGATCAGGTGTGATCTCTTGGTTTAGCAGGAAGCAGTCCTGCGTAGCACTGAGTACAGCTGAGGTAGAGTATGTTGCAGCCTGTTCATCTAGTTGTGAAGTAGTATGGCTACGAAAGCTACTATTTGAGTTATTTGATCTCCCGTTGGATGCTACTGGTATCTTCTGTGATAACCAGAGTTGTGTGAAGTTGTCTGAGAACCCAGTGTTTCATGATAGGTCAAATATCACTATATCAGGGATATGGTGTAGAGAGGAGCCATGAAGCTCCTATATGTTGTGATGGATGAGCAGATTGTAGATGTGCTGACGAAGCCACTAGCAAGGGTGAATTTCAAGTACTTCAGAGAGAGGCTTGGAGTTCTTTAGATCGAGGACACTTCGAGGAAGAAGTGATGGACACATTTGCTGATGCCATTCCAAGCATGTTGGAAGGAGGATCCTTCACATGGCTGTGGATGTAAGCGCTGGATGATGAACATCAGGATGACATTCTGGTTTATGCTTTGATATGATCAGTTGGATCATTTATATGTATGCATCATGTTGGATGCTAATATGATCGGTTGGATCATGTGTATGTATTTTTGTATATGCATCATGTTGGATGCTTAGACCATGTATCTGTATATGTATTAGGTGGATACATTGTATGATCAGGTGGATCATGTATGGTGATATGTATCATGTATTTTTATTTGTATCAGGTGGATACATTGTATGATCAGGTGGATCATGTATGATGATATGTATCAGGTAGATACTTGGTATGCATCAGGTAGATGCATTGTATGATCAGGATGATCATGGATAACGAGCTTCAGGATGTTGCTCCAGATGACATGCAGCAGGATGTTGTAGTGATGATTATCAGGATGATCATGTGTACATCAAGATGATGTATGGTGAGTATTAGGTTGATACTCTATGGTTGTGGATCAAGTTGTGCAGATGAGCATGTAATTCGGTGCCCTGAGAGATTTACAGATAGTGTTTCGAGGTTTTTCCTATGGCATATAATTCGGTGCCATGGGATATTTTGAAAATGCTCTTTCGAGGTTTTGGTATGGGAGGACATATAATTCGTTTCCCTGGGAGATTTGCAGATAGTCTTTTGAGGTTTTTCCTATGGCATGTAATTCGGTGCCCTGGGATATCTGGCAGATGCTCTTTCGAGGTTTTGTCCTATGGCATATAATTTGGTTCCCTGGGAGATCTGATAGGTTGGGCTGTGTTCCCGTAATCAGTCTTGGGATGCTCTTGCAAGGTTTTGCCATGACCACATGTAATTCGTGCCCTAGGAGATCCTATAGGTAGAGTTGCGTGCTCATAACAGCTGGCATGCTCTTGCGAGGTTTTGTGGTGGGGTCACATGTAATAAATCCTGGAGATCTAGACAGGATGAAAAAGGCCTCAGATGCTCTTTAGAGTTCTTGCTAGTCAATAGACTCTTTTAAGGTTTTGTGACGCACGTAATAAGTTCTAAAGATTCCACAGTATGGCCAGTGATGACAAAGACCTGTAGGTGGTGGGCCTACATCCAGTATGAAAAAGGACTGGCTCTGTAGAACTTCCTATGACGAGTAGATTCAAAGATTGATTGAGATAGCAATAGCAGTGACGATGATGATGTCTCGATGATGATTATCCAGTGACGATGATCCAGAGAAGAAGACTTGTGCTAGAAGACCTGTGCTGAGAAATACCTTCCTAGTTAAGAGGGAGTGTTGATGTATATGTAACTTCGGAATGTATTTCATATATGTATGTTGTATGTACTCCTATAGAGATCGTATTATTCCTCTATAAGGAAGTGTTGTCATTTATATTGTAAATGTCGTAACTTATACTTGATGGGTTATTAGACGACCTTGTTGGGGTCAGCCTTGTATAAGTCATGGGTCAAAGGGTTATTAGACCACCCTATTGGGGGTCGGCCATGTGGGTCGAAGGGTTATTAGACCACCCTATTGGGGGTCGGCCCATTCAACATTATGTTATGTGGTTAAGTTTGAAGCTACATGATTTATGTAAAAGGCAAGTCAAGTCAAGTATAAATAGAGTGCGGGAGGCACTCTATTTGATCACTCACTTCTCACTCATGCACTCAAGGAGGAGTGGCGCACTTATGGAGGAGGAGGATCTGTTGCTAGGATATGTCTATCTCTTATGGTTGGGTTGTATCATTGCCCTATCTATCTCTGAGGAAGTTATTAGGGTTTTTCACCTTTATGGTTTTCCCCAAGTAAATCTTTGTGTTTCTTATGTGCTTGCATTATTGTCTCCATGATTGATATGTTGTAGATATGATGTACATGTTGTTCTCTCAGTTAAGATCCTCGATCAGATTGAAGTAAATTCTCAAAATTTAACAAATTTGAATTGAACACTACCTTAGGACAATGAGCACAAGTGACTAATTAATTCACACTTGGCTAGACCTCACTGGATTTCTCTATTGAATTCAAGGTAATAGCACCAGGATTTGCTCTAGAAATGCAGAGGCTTCTGGTGCTCAATTAAAGACAGTTGCTCAAGGAATTGTTGCAACTGCTACTGCTGCAATTCGAATAATCGTTATAAGCTCCGATACCATGTAATATTTCAGAAGTAGGATCACTCAACCATAGCAAACCTCACTAGAATTTACTCATGTAGTGAAGAAAGAATAAGAAGAAATGATGAATCAGTAATCACTCATTACATAGAAAATGGAGAAAAAATGTTGTATCAAACATCAGTTGTAAGCTAGCACTATGTAATGTAAATAACAACTGAATACAATGAATGTGATTCAAATTCCTCTAAGGTCATTCGAATTATCCTCAAAATGTGGCTTGGATAGCATTGGAGACATCATCCAATCTAGTGGTAGTGGTCATAAAGGTCAACTAGCCAGTCAAATGAGTCTAACTGAGTCTAACCGAGTGCATGGGCACTAATGTAAAGAAGGACACTCCAATGTTGGTGCATCAGGAGCTGTCTGTAGTCAGTAGAGCTCAAATATCTCTCAGTAGGTGCCTATCTAAGTGCTTCAGTCAGTTAATTGAACAATCATCCCCTGAATCAAGGAATAGAGTCATCAACCAACTATCTAACTTAAGTAACTCCTAAACAGTTGGAAGAGGGCGCACTTGTACTCTAGTGATGAAAAAAGGGCGCATCAGTGGCTAGGAGGGATAAAACTGAGTAGAAAGAGGCTCCCGGGGGCTGCAAAATAAGGACTAGGTGGTGGAAGACTTCCATATTGATGACTGGATGCATCCAAATGCATGCAGATGACTAGATGCATGCAGAATTGCATGCAAGCATGCAAAATACAAAATTATGGTGAGAATATTCCAATAATTATTTCATCATCCCAGTAATCACCTATATTTGTAAACTTTGGATTTTCAGTAGAGCCTATATTTACCTTTTTAATCTTTAATGGCTTCAGGAATTTGTCTGATGAAATTTATGGTCCCTCCAGATCACGAATTTATTCACTTTCTAGGATGTGAATGTCTCTTGGGTCATCATCCTCTGGTTCTCCACTGATGTTGTAACACTCCATCATTTTTTCTATTGTCACAGTCCACTACGGCATATTAGACATTGCCCCTGAAATTTGTTCAAAAGGTTTAGCCTTGATAATCTGTAGAGCCGCATCTATTGTAGGACTTTCATCCTCATAATTAAATGTCTTTTTGAAGCTTGTAGCCAAATTGTCCTATTATGCAGTTCCTTTTCGTATCTCCAGCAACATATACCAATTTATTAGGATGGTGTCATGTGCATGAATGAACATATGTACCCATTCTTTCCTGCGTATTATCTTCCATATTGTAGTACAGGTATCCAAATGATTAGCAAGGCTGTTAATCCCTGTGTATTTTTCTCCAATATAAGGAATTCCTTCTCCAAACCGAATTTCTAAGTATCTTCTGCACTGCAACCAACCAGTTAAAGAGTGCTTATGAGTATCCCACCATCTTGTAGGTCTTGCTTTAAAGGAGACATCCAAGTGTTATACCATTTTTTACCATCCCCTTGGAATCACTAGGAACCTTTACCAACTTTAAGTTGTTGAAACACTTTTATTTTCTCATAACTTATTATTATTCAATAGTAACAATAATTTATTAAGTTATTGAGAAATTTCATTATTTTCTCCATTGGAAAAATACACTTTCTAGAACCATTAACGAGTTGTGAGGATATTAGATTCACGAGGTGGATCCTACATGTTATGAGCTAACATTGATAAAATCTAGGTGTCCACATTCATCCCTTATACCTTCACCATCCACCTATATAATGAAGGTCTTCCAAGGGAAAAAGGAAAAGAAGAAGAGAAGATAGAAAACTAATGTTGCCCAATTTCAGTGAGACATTTCTTCATTCATTCATCCATCATCATTGTGAAAGTCCAACCTTTGGTGATATAGGTTAGGAGGATCTTGGATCAAGGAGTCAAGGAAAGTCCCTCATCATTGATTCAAGGTAAACATTGTGATGTATTGATTCTACTACTATATATATACATGTTGATGGTTTCCCCCATTCATGGTGTTTTTATCAATTGCACATCATAGATCTAGTGGCCATTGTATTGGATCTATTTTATGTCATACATAGTTGATAGGTTAGAGAAAGGTGTTTTCTTTGTTCCTTTGTGTGCAGGATAGCAGGTGTTTAGAGGTTGTAGCATAAAATCTCTAGGCACTACACCAACTCGGATCTACGAAGGATGACCATTAGGTTTAAAGTATGATATCACCCTCCCTTTGTTGTATTGAATGTATGATAGATTTAGGAGAAACTATTTGCATATCATCCTACTTTCTATCTTGGGTATTCAACACACTCAAGGGAGGTCTTACATATTCGTAGGGAATATTTCTCCATAACAGAATTGGCGACCATACTTGGGATGATTCTTTATTGTATAATTTTCTTGGTTTATTTTTGGTCTTTGCTTGAGGTTAGGTCTTCATCTTCCTTTGTCTGTATTCTCTCTAGACATCTGAGAAATGGTACCTTCTAGATGTCTTAGATGTGATTGAGATCCAAATCTAATTTTAGATCTAAATGATGGAGGCTTGGCTAGTATGGATGGCCAATGGTGCTGGTGACAAACAAAATCATTCCTTAGCCTGGAGAGGTAAGGTAAATTTAAAGTAGCCAAGAATGGTAATATTGTGTTGGAAAATGAATTATGTGAATGTAATGGATTTTTTTGAAATCCCCCTTCATGTATGGATTGACCAACATTAGCACTAGGGGCTGAAGGATAAGCTCTGGGTGCCATGCCCCTTGGTAACTAGCCTGAGCTAGTGGATGGTCCACTAGTTGACACAAAATTCGACCCAACAGGGAAAAATACATTGGAGGAAGCCAAAGGACCAATAGGAGGTCGAGACATAAGATGCCCTGCTAGATATTATCACTAATAGGAATACTAGCACCAGTAGGTAAGTTCCAATTTGAAGGAAAACTCACCGAGGGGTTAACAAAACTTGGGATAAATCCTGATGATGGATCAGAGTTCATACCTTGATAAAGACAAGACAACAGTCCATCTGAGCTCTATAGTTGTCATCTGGAAACCCCAACTCCCCGGTGCATCAAATCTTTTCATGTTGGAGTTGGTCATATGTCGAAGTATTATTTATGTTGCTAAAAAACCCCAACTTCTTAGTTGTGTCAAAGTTATATTTTTTGAATTTGGTTGTCTTTCAACGTTTCGCATGTCGATGTTGCAGTTATTGAGCATTTACTGTTGCTTTTATGACGGGTTTAGAGGCGGCGCTAGTGGGATTTCTAAATTAAATGTTGAAATGACTAAAGTGTGTGAAGAGATCCGTCGCTGACACCATCATCATTGGAAGATAGAGTAGATTTGTTTCATCTCAGGAATGACAGATGGATTGCACGCCCGGGATAAATTTAAAAAGCCCACCCCTCCCTCCCTTGTTCTTCATTGTGACTTGAGATCTTGTAGTAGAGTGAAGAAAAAAGAGACGAGCTTTATGTGTCAAGTGATTGTGAAATTGTAAGTTATCAAAATAGAGGTTGGTTTGTCATCCAGAAGTGAGCCTCATGCGTCTGTCAAGGAGTTATGTTGTTGCTGCAACATCCCCCCCAATATTTACAAATATTTGGGGCCCCTCCTTTTATTTTTTTGAAGAATTTATTTGGCCTTTTTGGGGTTTGTTTTTCAACCCTTCAAGTCTTGTTTCTCTTCAACAATTTTTTTGTTTTCTGCTAAGGAAAATTTTCCTTTCAGTGGGATTTGGTCGCAGTTTTTAACGATAAAAGCGCCAACCATCATGCACATTTTAACCCTAACTTCGCCGACCATTGCACAGTTGTTAAGTTTAAACTTGTGCCGATCGGTTGCAAGCTTAAAGCCAAAAGCTCCGACCGGTCGCAAGTTTCCCATTTCATCTTTTCCGATCTGTGGCGCTAAAGTCAGCATTTATCGTAGTTTTTATGATTAATTCTCCCGACCATTACGCAAATATTGATCTTAACTTCGCTGATTTTCTGCGCCATGCTTTGGCCTCGGTTTTGTGTGTCTTTGTCCCACGTCTTGGTCACATCTTTTAGGATTAATTCTCCTGACTGTTGTGCATCCTGCTGGCTTAACCCTCGCCGACCTTCATTTCATCCCTCGTCCCATTGTTTGGTTGCAAGGGTTACCCTTAAAATCGTCGACCGTTACATAGGAATTACCAGTTGAGTTGCCGACCACAGCACAGCCTAGTTTTTTGGAAGACGGGAAAGGTTAGTTGGTGAAAATTTATTGTTAGCCCCGTGCAGAGTTATTGCTGTTTTCATTGAGCCCCGTGCACATTTAAGTCTCCAACTGTCCACCCCGCAGGAATTAATTTACCCTATTATATATATATATATATATATTCACCCAACGGGGTTTTCTCTCCATCCTTGCCAAGACCAAGAAGCATTGATGTTTTGCATTGGAAACTCAGACTGTCACTTACCAGGGTGCACACATCAACCGCAGCGAGCCATTCTAAGATGGACAAGTAGGTCCTTGATTTCCTCACTTCATTTTTATCCAGTAGGAAACCCCATTGACGTGCTCATTGTTAGCTTTAAAGCTTTTTTTTTATGTTTCTAAAGCCCGAATCCACAAATCAGCCAAATTGTTGTCGTTTTCATGTCGCTTTTTGAACCCTGTACCTGATGTGATCCTTCTTTTCCTTTAACTTGATAGGAAGACCTCTAGTAAGCTTGAAAAACACAAGTTTTTCTCTATTCATCCCCGTCAAGTCGATTTATGACCCAAAATAGTTGCGCCACAATCACCGTGCAGTGTCTTCTGCACGCATACAACTTGGACTGTCAGTCGTTGTTTTTTGCATTGTGAAAAAAGCTCCTCCTTGGCATTTTCTTGATTACTGAAAGCTGAACTTGTGAAAATCCAAATAATGTTTTGAGGAAACACCTATCCCACAGCAACATTCTTTTCATTTTCATGTTTTCTAAAGGCTAGCCTCAGTAAGATGTTTCGGCTCATGATGATAAGATATGGTTAAATGCTAGCTATTGACGGTTGGGTTTTCATTTAAGTGCATGGGTGACTTTGTTTAAATGCTCCTTTTCATTATTGTTGTCTTCAAACGACTAATTTTAATTGAAAGCTAACACTTGTGTATACTCAAGTTCTGTTAAACATCATAAATTTGAATGTTGTATTGACTCACTAGCAATGTGTTGCTCATAGACTTGTAAAATTCTCATTTATGTTCTCCTCGCCATTGCAGGTTTGACATGCATAGGAGATCTACTAGACAGAAGGATAATCTTTCCGAGTCACATTCGTACGTAGAAATCTTGCTGGATACTTCACTCGAGATAATGTTCGGTAATACAAAAGTTGTCACAAGAGTAACCCCATGAGCTGCCCCAGAAGTTCAGTGGGGTGAGCTATACAGATTTATCAAAGATCAAAAGTACCCCGATGCAAACTTAGAAGAAAGCATGGTCTACTGGAACATCAAGAAGTCTGCCCTTCATAAGGCAGCAACTCGTCCCGACCTATTCCCATGCTCGAAAGTTATTGGTTGGATAATTCCCCATCTGAAAACTGACACAAGATTCATCAATGATAACACCAAGATGAGCCTTGCCCCCTTCACACTAGAGCATATCATGGCTACCTACAGATTGCCACAGGAAAGGGCTTGGCTAAATAATGAGTGTCTAGCAAAGAAAATAGTTGACCCTCTAGAATCAGCCAGGAAGATGCTAATAATTGAAAGTAAAATCAGGCAGAGGGCCAACGGTGAGTATGAAAGTATGCTTTTAAGGACTCCTTACAGACACATTGCCTTAATGCTGAGTCGAATTTTTGGCAAGCCAAATGGAAACATATTCAATATTGGTTGGGTGCCAGTGGAAGTCCATGTAGCCACATCCAGTACAATATTCAATTGGGCCGACATAATCTCAGACAACATGGTCTCACTCTTAACTGCTGCCCAAGGAGGACTGACCCAGAAGAAAGTTGATTTCTTCATGTCTTCATATTTGATAGATTGCTTATTAAGAAAGCACCCTTTTCCTGATTTGGGCTGCGTTTGGAACAAAAAAGAGTCCCCTCTCTTTGTAGCTTATCAACTCACATGGGAAAACAAATACGCAAATCACTACAAACAGATTTGCGAAAATTTCATCATGCCCCTGTATCATCTCATTTTTAAAGAAGAGTCAAATTGTTTGTCGGAAAATGCCATGCCTATCATAGAATAATTTGGGGACTATTACTTCTCCCCCGAGGGAACCTATATCAGAATGAGTGGAGGAACCAAACCTCCCTTTTTGTTTCCTTGGTATGTCACAGACTTTATAGTGCACAAAGAAGCTGTAAGGAAGCTCTTCATCAGTGGAGTCAGTAAGATTCTCAATGAGAAGAAGAAAGGTATGTATCTAGCCATGCCCTTCACCATCGGTGCATATAGTCTATAGAAAGCAAAGGAGGGTGAAACCTTTTCTCAGGACTTAGAAGTTTTTCATTTTGGCACAAAGTCTTGTAGGAGGCATGATCCTGGTGGCAAAGTCACTGAGCACTGCATCTCAATTAGAGCTACTTTTAATTATGCACATCTTTAAGACAAGGATGAAGAATTTTTCTCGAGTGCTAGGAACTTGACTGAGTTGGGAAAACATTACCGCCCTAAAATTAGAGCAAGTTCAAGCCCCAGACCTGTTGGGTTGATCCAAAAGGAACAAGAGGAAGCAACATCACAATCATAGGAGTCCAAGAGGAAGGAAAAGCGAAAGAAGAAAGACTCCAAAAGGAACAAGAAGTCAAGCAGCAGCAAGATGCAGAAGCTGCTAGAGCTCAGCAAGTGCAAGAAGCAAAAGATCAGAATGATGAAGAGGAGAGGATCCGGAAAGAAGAAGCTTCCAAATTGCAATAGGAAGAGGCCGAAAGAATCAAAAGGGAGGAGGCCAAAAAGTTGCAGGCGACAAGGGAGAAATCAGAGCAAGAGGCAGCAAAGCTAGAAGAGCAAGCAGAGAGGCAAGCAAAAGAAGAAGCAGAAGAATCTAAGAGATCTATAGAACAAGGCATGTCTAGACCGCAAGACATGGACATGGATCTATCAACAATAAATCAATTAGCGATAGCTAATGAAGGGGATGTCACAACTGAAGAGTTAGCACTTACCCCATACACTCCTTCAAAGTAGTGCCAAGTGGCCAACCTAGATTCTGTTTATTTTGATCAAAGGAAGAAGGTTATTGTAGAAAGATTAGAGAAGAAGATGAAAATTGGAGAGGGATGATTCGAAATCAGAGTATCAGAAACCCCACTTGTTGAAGGGACTAACAACGACCCTGTGTTCACGGAAGCATGCACTGTGGCTTCTGCTCAAGCAAGTAAAGATAATGTTGATCATCTGGTGGAAGAAGCTAAGAAGTAGAGGGAACTATGTTTCAAAGTAAAAAGTAACATGCAGAAAGAGGTGTTAAAGGGAAATGAGTTAAGGTTGAAGTACAAAGAGCTTCAAGAGGAAAATAAAGAAACAACTTTGCAAATCCTACAGCTCGAAGATGAAAAGAGCACACTAGAGATGTAGTTGGCAATATCAGAAAGTGAGAAGAAAGACATGGAACTTTGTGTAGGAGAACTGGAGAAGCATGAATCCAATAGTGTAAAGCTAAATAAATCCTTTAAGCCTCGGCTTGAAAGGTTGATGTGGGAAAAAGAGCAGTTGTTAGAGCAGCTCGAGGTTGCAAATGAAAAGAAGCAGGATCTAGCTGCATTCCACGAGCAAGCCTATGACATACGAGGAAAGATCCATCAATTGCTAGTGTTGATCACAGAGGAGTTCTGCAAGGTAAAAGGAATGATAATGAGGATGACATCATTGAAGTCGAGGTGTTGAAGCTAAAGAAGAAATATGTCCACCACTTGGAAGAAATGTATAAACATTTTGAATGGAGAAAAGGGAAATCTGGATTCTCGGCAAACCTACGTGTTAAGACCGCTGATGAATTGGACTTGGATGAAGGAGTCCTAGATTTTGGTAGGGATTGTGGCTCAAATTTATGTGTTGAAATCCACAAAAGCGTCAAGAACTGCCATGCTTTCTACTCAAAAATCTAAGAAACCCATGAGAAATGTCACATGGTTTTACCACAAACTATTTATGAGTTTCCCAAAAGAGAGAAGCATTTAGCATCCCTGCAAGGTGACCTAGAAGCAGAATTAGAATACTTGAAGAAGATAGAGGTCCTAACTCCATAAGACCTTCACCAATTCATTGGACAGACTGCCATTCATGCCTACTTCCTCGAAGACATTGCTCGGGCGACTCTAGCAGGAGCAGTAAGTTTCAAATCTGATTGGCATAAGCATGAAATAGCGCTGAGAATGATGGTTTCTACACGTGGAAATACCATTCTACGAGAAATTAACCAATGGGCCAGATATATTAAAGAAAAGAACGAACCAGCTGAAGCAAGCAAAGCAGCTGAAGCGAGCATGCCTGTTGAAGTGGGCACCTTAGCAAAAATAGAAAGACCAGTTTAAGTGGTAGGACCATCTGGACTTTAAATTTCTTTTATTGTAAATTTTGTAAAAGATAGCTGGAACTATTTTATTGTATAAATGCTTTGTAAAATAGATGGAAATTGTTTTTGTCTCTTTAGGCACTAGAAGACAAACTTTTGGGTCTCCATAGGGTTAGGTTTTGGGAAGAGACAAATTTTGTAAAATCTATAAATATAGAGATAGAAGAGATGAAAAAGGACTTTTGGCAGGTGAGAGGACAGACCAAATTTTGTACGTGAATTACTTTGCTACATGAATGAAGAAAGCTCCATTTTTCCTCGGGTAAAGATGCACAACATTTTTCTTTGGGAATGTTTTGAATGTTTGCCGAATTCTTTCTGCATTGTTCCTACATTGACTGTGAGATCGTTCTTAACTAATCTGAATTATTTCTCTGTTATAAATGCTTTTATTTTCCTTTGCAAATTTTCTGTGTAAAATGAGTAATGGAATGTTTATCTCTATCGAAGCTATCTTTGATAATCTTTATTTTTTGTTGTAAGTGCATCTATTAATTGGAACAACTATCTGTGAAATTATTGGCTGCATTTCTAGTATATTACTCATTCTTTCAGTTTTCTCCTTGCAAGGATAGATTAAATTTGCTTAAATAGTTTTGGATCAGATTTGTTTAATTGCATGCATTTAGATTACAACACTTGCATATCATCTTTAAAAAACAAACAACATAAACGGTGGATTGGGTCGCAATCGGTGAAAAGGAAAACAAACCTTTAAATCTTACACGGTAGTCAGGCCATTAACCGGACGGATTCCCTATACCAAATGGTGAGCGATCTAATTGGGCTTGCTTACCGGAGAGAATCCCTTACTGATTGATGCCATGATTTTCTGGGCATCAACAAGTTCCCAATGCCAAGATCTATTTCTACGATTTTGGAGCAACCTGAATTCATTTCATACTAGATTCCTGTCAATGTCCCTAGGAAGACACAAAAGAAGAACATATTGTACCTAGATCTAAGGACAAAGGAATGTCATGATGTTGATGCATCTGCATCAGGATTAGCAAATTTCTTCCTGGAATATCTCCCACCACGAAATTCGTGTGCCAATCTAGTCATGTTGCCAAAGAATGTGAGGTATCAGTTGGAAACTGTACCGATGCTGAAGGGGGTCATGGTACAAGGAGATATTTTGAAGAACATCCACAAGATTTTTTATGCTGACCATGATGTTACCAGGTTACCTGATTTCAACTACACAAATTACATGCGACCTATCATTTCAGTAGAAGGACATTTGGTTGAGTTGGAATCGTAGCAATTGGCTCTTGGCATGGCCAAAGCTGATCTTTTGACACTATTGCACCTTCATCATTTCAGTCACACTACGGAGGAAAACACATGTGTGAAGCAACTGCTATTATATTTGCATGGAGGTTTCTTGTGGATGGAGACTAAGTATTGATTGGTACATACCTTATTGCCAAAATTACGGGACTACCTAAGGCTGGGTTGGACTCATCACAGTTTTTCGTTGGAAAAGAAATAGACCATGACCTTGCAACGAGGATGAAGGAGAAGAATAACCTATCGAATAGAAATAGGGGATTTGATGTAGCCTCTATCAGCGACTAGGCCATTCGGTTCACTGCAAAGTTAATAGTTACCAAGTTGTTACACAAGAATCAACTGAACCAAGTCATTGCTTTCGTCATTGCTGCGACAGAGCAGTGTGCCAAGGAGTACAAATGAATTGGACCACTTTTCTACTGAATGAGTTTCTTGCAAATTGTGTCGATGCATAGGATAACGACTCACCATTTACATATTCATGGATGTTATTATTGATATCATTTGTGGGTTGGAAAGAGCCAACAAATTATCAAGTTATGCAACCAATTGGCCCATGCTAAGGTTCAAGGTATATGAATTTATATTATTCTGATATAAGGAGAAAACAACAGAAAGAAATGTATCATTGTATATGTAGTTGGAGGCATTGAGATATTTTTTGGTTCAAATACCATACATAGACAAAGCCGTGGTGGCTAAGTATCATGTTATGGAGGAGTTCAAAGCCAGGCCCCACCACATGTATGTGCAATAACGAAGGGACCCACACCAACAATGGTTAGTGATGAGGCTTAAACTATCTCACGAAGAAGTTGATGCGATGATTCATGGCTGGCCACTAGAGTGGAAAGTACCAATTGAGCATGTGAATATATAACCAGATCCGTCATAACAATACCAACAAAAGGACGACACATGAGGCCAACAACAGACAAGTTAGAATACACAACACACTGAAGGTGGAGATGATGAACAAGAAGACCAAGATTCGAGTCAAACCACTACGGATCTAGATTCGGTGGATAAGCAAAAAGGTGAAACATCTAGGAAAGGTTCAAGGAAAAAGTATAAATCACAGTGACATGAAAATATCCAAGCCTTCACAGATGATGATATTAATATCCTGTTCAACAGGATGATAGAATTTGCCGAAGAAAATCAGCGGAAAGTAGAGGATTAAACAATACAACTATTCACCGTCATCACCAACGTCCTGGATACCCTGTTTTAAGAAGTAATGGAGATCCCTATTTCGGCTCCATCGTAGGTCAGAATGCCGCGGGTCGAAGCAGTGCAAGAAGAGGAGGGATATGACCAAGTATCACAACTTCTTCGAGTGGAAAGGATGGTTAAGATTCTGTCGCGCGCAATAAATTTTGATTAACTTTGTACCAGAGTGGAAGTTCCAAATTATAGGTATGCAAACATTAAACTAGTTGCATTACCTCTTTATATGTTGCACCGGTTATAGGACGATATTGCAAAGAAACTCAAGTCGAGGGAGAGTTATCTATTGGATTTGATGAAAGGCTAGAAGAATTAGGCAGCTACATTCGAGGATTTGAATGCTGAGCTTCATCGGGACAAGGACTTGTTGCGAAAAGAAAATGCCAAAGTTTAGGAAGCAGTAGAAGTTGCATGCTGCGCAGTGCCACAAGCAGAAATTATAAAAGAAATGACATCATAAGAGAAGATACAATGCCTGTAATTTGTATCATGGGTTATCAGTAAAAGGTATAAGACTTAGAATCCAAGCTGTGTTGAGCACCCACCTAAAGTAACTGAGCAGTGATGAGCATAAGTTCGAGAGGACATTCAGATCCTTCAGGAAGCTGAAGTGCAGTGCACAAAGATGTATGAGGAGGTGTCGCAATCGTGGGATCCGTCATTTGAATATGCTGTGATGCAGGAGGTTCAAAGTAGTCTTGGGGGTGTTGAAGGAAAATTGAACACTTTATGTAAGCAATTGAAGACTCTGCCCCTAGTCCACAAAATTAGTAGAGCCACATAAAGTAAAGATCTACAACAAGAAATTAATCAGCTAAGAATGCATCATAGACAACGAACATAAAGATTTTAGGCACTCCAGTATGAGGCTGAGCGTGTGTCAAAGATAATTAGAAGTAATCATACTTCCATCTAGTCGGTAGTCACCCAGGATGTCAAGGAAAGACAATCACACATTAGTGCAGAATTGGTCGAAGTTGTTATTCAGAAGAAAGACGAAGTCCAAGAGTTGGACGAGGTGAGAAGCTATGAAGAGTTTATGTCGAAGCTACATGAACTTGTCTAACCACCTTGAAGTGGCTCGAGATGATACACATGTGACTTTCGAGGTCCTATTGGGCCTAGTATTTTTGGAGGTACCATTTTTGAAGAAACAATTTTGGTTTGGACAAAGACAAAGTAGAAGCGATTCAGTGAAGTGGTGAATTCTAACCAAGCGGCAAAGAAAATAGGAAAATCGGTCATGTTGATCGAGTCAATTGTCGGAGTTGATTCAGTTAGTTATGATTGGTCCACATTATATTAATGAGCCGGTTAATAATTTAGTGGGTTAGTGGGAGCGGGGCAACCTAAGTGCACCCTATAAATATGTAATAAGAAGGAAGTTTTGGGTTGGTTACGATTATGATTATGCTTATGTGGGCTATTGTATTCAGGTTTCTTATTTTGTAATCAATAAATATGCTATGAATGTCGGATTTATTTTTGAGAAGTTGAGTCGCTAATCTGTAGGTTATGTGCGTAGACCATTTGTAATGCATGAATAAATCTGTAAGTCTCACTTGAAGTGCTTATTTGGTTGTTACTCATAATAAAATACAAGGGATTCTATGGTTTTTCCTAGATGGGTTTCCACATTAAACATGGTATTTTATGTGTTGTGATGTGATTCGATATGTGTTTATTTCCTTTGTGAATATTTAAGTGAATGCATGATCAATAAAGTTGTATGCATGCAAATCTAATTTAAGTACACTAGTCTTACGAAGTTATGAATTTTGTTTAAGTGACATATGTGTCAAATCTCTAATTCTGTTTATTTTATGAAGTAGAATAAGTTAATGAATGTCTTGCATGTCGAGCTATTCCACTTCTGTGCTACAGAATCCTGGTTCCTGTAGTACCCATAGGCACTTCGGGTGAGACTTCATCTACTTTGCAGATGTTTTTGAAAGGGATTCACTCCCTTTCATGCCAGTATCTAGGGTTAGGTTTTTTTTTGGTGGAACGTTAAGTCTTGAACCTTTGTCAAAGTAGAAGTGCATACAGTGCCTTATAATAGGATGAAGCAACAAGATGATCAACATCATTTAGAATGCCATTTTATAATCAATAATTCCTCCACCTACAACACTATAATAAGATATCACTTAAATCCAACCATCACCATAAGCTTTATCCCTTTAAGTTACTAATAAGGTCCTCAAATGTGTTGGACCGATGGCTTACAAATTAGAGCTACATATCCACTCTAAGATTCATCCTAGCTTTCATGCATCCTAGTTGAAGAAAGTGGTTGGTTCTCATTGTCCTATTAAAACTAGCTTTCAACAATTGGATGAAGAAGATTCCATTTCATTGTAGGCTAAGAAAAATTTTTGCAAATGGGGACATTATTTCTATCTAAGAGGTCCTCGTCCATTGGAAATATACCCAGCTCGAGGATGGTACATGGGATCCAATAGAGATGCTTTAGCAATTTTTGCACCTCCTATATTTAAGACAATGTTTTTTTTTTTTAAATTGGGAAGGCATGTTAGGATCCTACCCTAACATCTTTATATATTTGGGTGTGAGTGTGTGTGTATTGAGTCTATTTACATTAAGTAATCCCCATGATTGATATATTGTGTGAAATAAATATATGTAAGAAGTATTACAAGAAGGTACCACCTACTAGGAATCTCCTTCAAAGAGAAGGCTTACTAAAACACTCAAACTAATAGAAAGTCCATTCCCTAGAAACCATATAAAGGAATAAAAGCATTGTAACAAGATTTCTTTTAAAGTACATCGTATTGGATATCTACCGATTTCGAGTTTTCCCCCTCGAAGAGGAAAATAAACATTCCTTTCTGCAATAAAGGTATTGTTATTGTAATATTTGGTTATCTACAATTGTCTATTATTATTGTGATTATCATTTCAATTCTAAAATAGTTTTTTATTGTATTATTTCTTCTCTAAATTTCTTATTGTGCAATTAACGTACATAACATAGTCATATTCATTAATAGTATTTGGCAAGAAGCTATAGACTTGGATTCATCATCATCACAAAATTCATCAACATACTATTCTACATCAGATGTAAATAACAAATATGAATTAATTTACCCATAAAACCTAAATATGTTGTCACTATCATCTCATAATTATACCAAACACATCAATTCATAAGTAAATAATACATATTAAAATGAACAACAATTGTTAATATGGCAATAATAATTTAGAGATAGAAATTAATATTTAAATATATTTTAGAAGAAAAAATAGTCAAGAAAAGATAAGTAAAAGTCGGTAATTCAAGGACTCATCAACTATGAAATATTGAGGTGCAAGGTTTCTCTTCCTTACATTACCACCATATATGTGTCTTCTTGTGCATAAAAAGATATATCATCTCACAATGGAATTGATGTGCGAAAATTGTTTTTTATATCAAATCTTATTGAGAAAAATTTTAGGGGTGAAATTTATCCTATGGACTATTTTTCCATGTTTAAAAAAAATTATATATTTATCAATTTGCAATTTTTGAAGCCTTGTATCACCCAATTTTGATGCGGTAAAAATTTTCCACTCTAAAAATAGTGTGATTGTTATATAAACTATATAAAATACTTAGAAATTGAAAAAATTTTAGAAAAATATCGCCAACTATTTTATAGTTGACATTTTAAGAATTGGTAAGATTCACCAAGATTTCTATGCTTTTAAAAATTGTGGATCTCTAAAATTTTCCCTCAACCTCGGTATGGAATTGAAGTGCAAAAGTTGTTGTGTATATCTAATGTGAGTATGGAATTGTAGTGCAAAAATTGTTGTGTCTTGGTGGAGTGAATCCTTGGTGTATGCATGCGCGTAAGGCACACGGATTCTATGCCCTACATTAGCAAAATATATATGTATTTTTGTGTAGAGTAAGGCTTCTACTTGAAGTGTGGAATTAAAGTATATAAATAGTTGTGTCTAATAGGTAGAGGAATGATTCTAGTTCAAGTGAAAAACTTAAGTAGGAAAATATATGTGGCGTCCTCTATGTTGAACACCATTTTCAACCTAATAGTCTTGGCCAGAATCAAGTTGGTCAATTCTTACAATTTCTCCTTATTTGGGCTTCATAGAAACTCTTGTTTTGTCATGAGCATAATCAAATGATCCATGGGACATGTTTGCTTAATAGTTCTTCTTCTATTGAAGTTGTGAAAGGATTCCCTATATTTTTATTTTTAATATCCTCATTGATTTAGTAATTTTTGTTCAACTATCGATTAGATGCACTAACTTCAAATATAATTATTTGTGCTTAATGTCCATAGGTGAATCTGGAATAGAAACCATTACCATTTTATATGGAATATAACAACATAGTATGTAAAAACAAAAAAAATATGTTTCACAACATCATATATATATATATATTCACTACCCTTCAAACTCACGTACCAACTACCTAAATCAGGCTCTATATGATAGAAGAGCTTGTACATAGATCTCGTATCCATTTATTAGTCTATTGGCAGCGATAGATTTAATGACCAAAATGGGGAGTTTTCTGTAACGTTTTAGCCTTATAGCTAATAAAGGGAATAAGTTTGATCGAGGCCCCGGATTGCGGGGTTTCTCTTTAGGGTTATGAATGATGGGCCCGGTGGTAGTAAGAATTTCATAATTCAAAAAATTATCACTTCATTATCTAAGGGAATGAGGTTTTACAACTTCCCAGCACAAGGTAATCAAGATTGAGTACACATATGGAACACTTGGAATAGTACCAGCAATGACTAATTGTGGGCCCAACTCCCCTCCTTACTGAGAGTTTTAGGTTACAACTATCGGTCAAAGGTGGGCCTCCTTATAAATCAAGTTCAGAAGTAGCAAATGCTTTTGTACCATTTAATTCAGAGTTAAATGACCCTCTCAACGGAGGAATGAAGATATGAATGATGGGCCCGGTGGTAGTAAGAATTTCATAATTCAAAAAATTATCACTTCATTATCTAAGGGAATGAGGTTTTACAACTTCCCAGCACAAGGTAATCAAGATTGAGTACACATATGGAACACTTGGAATAGTACCAGCAATGACTAATTGTGGGCCCAACTCCCCTCCTTACTGAGAGTTTTAGGTTACAACTATCGGTCAAAGGTGGGCCTCCTTATAAATCAAGTTCAGAAGTAGCAAATGCTTTTGTACCATTTAATTCAGAGTTAAATGACCCTCTCAACGGAGGAATGAAGATATTAGGTGAACTTTAATTTTGAGGATTTATTGAAGTGTATAATGGTCTTTCAAAATCTCCACACTGGAAAAGGTTTGAGTAGCCTTTGCGTTGGGTTGAATATTTTATCTCTCATATTTCGATTCGCTGCCAATGATCCATTCCAACGAGTTCAAAGAAATGAAGGGATTTAAATAACAAACACTTGTCATGAGGTTTGATTTAAATATTAACTTTTTGGAGCATTGAAAATAATGGATTTGGATTATAAATTAGAAAATGGTTAGAATTGAAGTTATTTTGGTCTTAGGTTTTTCAAATCTATTTCTGTCCAGTATCATTTAAATTTTCACACATTTTTAAATAATAAACATTTGTCATGAGGTTTGATTTAAATACCATTATAGATCCATTTTAAACTCGTTTTTATTAAGTATCGAGAGGGATCCAATTTCTTGAGGTGGATCCAATTTCTTGAGGTGTATTTCTTTTTTTAAATTTAAACTCAAGAAATTTGATACGTTCCATAGTAGAGCACCTTGTTTCTTTTTTTTTCTTTGCTAACAACTTAATCCAAGCTAGAATATGTCTCAACGGAATTGAACCCGGGTGGATGGAATGAAATCCATCTAACCCGACCAACCGGCCACCGTATCCTTGAAAATAAGAGAACCTCCTTTCACTCAGTGCAATAAACGAACATCTATTTTTTAATTACTTTTCATAATATTTTATTTTATGAACCAACATGGATTTTTTTAAAATAGTTTCCATAATTTTTTATTTTATGAGCCGACATGATTTTTTTTTAATTATTTTGTTAGTAACAAACGTTTCCTCGTTTCACTCGATACAATCAACTTTTGGGATCATTGAAAATAATGGATTTGGACTATAAATTAAAAAATAGTTATAATTGAAGTTATTTTGATCTTAGGTTTTTCAAATCTATTCCTGTCGAGTATCATTTAAACTTTCACACATTCTTAAACGTTAAACGTAATTGCAGGAAGTAGAGTAAGAATTTAATTTCTTAAAATTATTTCCTTAACCCCTAAAAGAGAAAACACAACACTTCATATAGAACTATATATAAATCTGGGTGGCTCGCACGGTCAATACATATTTATTTAGATGAAATCCATTTTCATTACTTTCAGATTTATCTGTATTTATTTACTAAAATTTTGTTTAATTAAACAATCCTAATCATCTTATTATATAAACATAGTTATTTTTCACTCACACTTTTACTTTTAAAATAGGTTCTCAAATAATTTTTAAAGTAGTGTATTGTTATACGATAAAAATCCTCAAACATTACTTTTAAATTTGTCGATAGATCATTTTTAAAGTATTTCCTAACTTCATGATCAAAATCATCTTACTTTATCAACACAAAGATATATCATTTTTGAGACGGGACTTAATTTTTTAATCAGGTTTTGGCCAAATGGGAGGAAACATTTATAATGTCAAGAATTCGCAACATTAGAAATCCATGCATGTTTCAAATGTCTTTTCTATTCATCACAATATCTAGTGTTACATTACAAGCTCTATTGCTTCTATATGTTTCATGTAATTCCTTTATATTTCATGACACTTGCATTCTTAGATAAAATTCTCAATTAGCTTGAATGGTTATCGATATACCATTAATTACAAGGTGATTTATATAAGACCAATCGATTTTTAATTTAATCATGAAGATGTATGGATGCTCTTACAAGAGATATGTGCACTATTTTGTTGTTTTTTCACAAGATATGGATCTCAATCCCATGACTATTGTTTATGACGAAAAGTAATATTTTATGTCCTAAAATTCAGTTCTTTATCATGAGTCATGCATCAAGTTTCATAGTATTACATGTGATCACTGAAAGGGAATTATGGCCTATAAATACATGTGCACTATTATGAGGTTTTGCATACTCGATACATGTTTTATTTCCCATTCCATGTTATGAGCACAAAAGATAGGGTCTTGGCCCTTGGGACCTAAAATGTCATTATAAGTCCCACATGCTAGGGAAGGGGTTCAATAAAACCACTTAAGCCATGAACAATGAAGGTTTCACCTATGAGTGGGATATAGCACCATTTCAATGTTTGGAAAACTAGGGATGGCCCTAAAACACCAATCAATGCCCATTGGATGAAAGCCATTGGTTTAGACCCTAAAATCTACTTTTAGAGATTATGCTCCATACGAGAGGCCAGGTACCAACACACATGCCATGTAAGTGGAACATTTGTTCTATCACTTCTATATAGGAACCATTTCAAGGTTTTGTGTACTAAGAATGAGTCATATGATCTACACCATGGTTATAGACAAAAATCTTTACACTTCTATCATAACAATTTCTTATAATTATCACAATTTATGCTTAAGGAATCAAATTGTTACATAAGCCCCACAATTGGAACATTTGGCCTATTAGTAAGACATGGGCATGATTTTAACATTTTACACATCTCGTGGACCTAATAATGCTCCACAAATGAAACTAAGGTCTAACTAGGGCCTAAAAGATGTCATTCTATGCACAATGCCCTAGACTAATTCACATGTCATGTAAAAGGAATCTTTAACGTATGAGATGGATAAAACAACTATAAAATTTTAATGTACACTAAAAATGGGACATATGGATTGACCTTCCTCCATTGATATTAATCTATGTATTAAGTTCTACAATATATGTATAGAGTTGGACCATGTAGCAGAGTCCTCAACCACAATGCATGTATGGCATGCCCTATAGATGGAATTGATTGGCACATATTATGAATTTTGCACATGCTCATCTTAATGATCTCAAAGCACATAATCATTTTTTATGCTAAACGAAGCTAAAAGTCTAACAAAAAAATAAGTTTGTATAGAAAAAAATTCATATTCATATAATATAAGGTTGCATTGTTTTGTGAATGCTTAATACTTGACTTAAAAAAAAAACCATGAATGAGTGGGTATTATGACAAGTCCACTATTATTGCAACACACACATAAGTTGATTGGTTTTATAAAACCATCCACAAAACCAAAGATACATTATTATTTCAACATAAATAGATGTATAGGTTGATTGATTTTATAAAAGATCCACTAAACCAAAGGTATATATGACATGAGAAAGTTTGGATTATGTGACTCAATATTAAACAAATTAAAACAGGGAATCTCGATTACTAGAGATAGTGGTGCATGCAATGGTTAGATCTAAATCATCAACTTGTTTTATTCAATTAGATGTGCCCTTTGCTTTCGATGAAGGACTAACTTCTTTACTATACTCTCGAGAGTGGTTTCTAACTTTATGTTTCACATATCAACATGTGAGTTTTGGTATTTATGCTGTTACTTGCTTTCTGAACTATGAGATGTTGAGAGTGGTTTCTAACTTTATGTTTCATATATCAACATGTGAGTTCTGGAAATTAATTATGTTATTACTTTTTTTTAGCAATGAGATGTTAAATTTCAAGTAGCTTACACTTTGATTATTTTCTTTCATATGACATTCATTTATATGGAGTTCCATTTCTTTTATATATGTTTTGCATCTTTCTTATTCTATAAATCACTCTTCATCACTTCCTTGATTTTAATTCAACTCTTACAATTATCATAACTACCATCTTATATGTATAAGATATCAATTTTCTATTCATTATAGTTTTTACAATTAATTACAGCTTATATAATTGATTATACTTATTTATAAACTTGAATATTTGATATAGTGTATTGTATCTTACGTTTAGACAACTTAATATTTTGTGTTTTTGAACTTACATATGCATCTATTTTACTATGAGTTACATCCTTTCTGTTTTCCTCTTTTCCTCATGCTTGCCCTTCATTAATGCATTCCACCCGCTATTATTTTCCTTTCTACTAAGTCATTGAAATCTAGTGTGCCTCCTACTTTTTCTCATCCAAATCGAATAAAAAATATCAGTAGTTTTAGGTTATCTCTAATACCCTATGTCCAAAATTAATTTGTGTTTGTTTTGCTTTTAATGGTGTTAACAGTCATCTCACCCTCGACCCACAAAGATTCCAACCCCTCTAAATGGTTATAAGTTGCATATCAATGTTACCCAAAAAATTTGATGGAACTCGTGCAATAATATCAGTCTGTATCCAAATTCTAATTTAGATAATAGGTTTTATCTACGAAATAGAAATATTTCATCAGGACTTGAAGATGTTCGTCCCAGAATAGACTCGAAAGGCAAGAGGACACCGTCTGAATATTGACATCTCAATCCCAACAATAACGACAACAAACAGTCTCTAATGCGAGACAGCCCTCTATTTTGGATCACAGGGCAGAAGAATGTTAGTTGGGTTCTCTTTCCTTGTGACTACTAGAATGGCAGTTGAGTGTTACGGTCGGATTATGATCGTATGTCTCGTGGGGCCTTCTCTTCAATAAATGCGAGCTAGATTCAACCAAATTATTAAAGTCGTCAATTTCTTCGTTTGAATTAACGAGATCCCTACTGCCTGCCTGGGATAATTGGTACTCAAATCGTCTTGTTTTTCTGGTGATTTGTTCTCTGGATTATTTTATAAAAATAGGTGAATTTTAGTTTCACCTCATTTACTGTGGAACTATGTCCATAGAACTATGCTCAGGGTTCTGGTCCATTTTAAGACGACCCAGATCGTTAAAATTCCCAAAAAAATAACAAAAAAAAATAAAACTATACTTAATTGGAAAATTTTGGGTCGCGGATCACCAAAATACCAAGACGATTTAAGTACCAATTATCCCACGCCGATCCCTACTTGCAGTGCCATTAAAGTCAGCGTTTCATGTTTACAGTGAATCGCTTGTTTTTAGTGCTAAGGATATTGTATTGTACCACTGTTCTCCCAATTTGCATCAGTTGAATTATTAATTTAATGATCTGAATTATTAATTCAAGACTTACTTCAAAAGTTTTTGCTTTAGTCGCTGTTTACGGTATCGACATTAGATTCGTCAAATAACTCTCAAACCAATATTTTTGTTTTTTCTTCGCACTGTGTGGAAATGAGCAACAGGATCAGACGACTTAAGAATAGCTGTGTGCCCTTTAGAAAATGTGCTCTTCTGCACGAAGAATAAATTAATAATTTTGCGCTTGAGAGCCGTGCCTGTCCAAATAATAATCTGAAATTTTGATGCGACTACATGATCATAGCTAGCCAAAGATATACTGCAGGGACTATTTTGAACAGGGCGAAGCTATTTGTGGTTTCTATATTTACCCGGCGGTTCTGCGAAAGACAAGAGACGAACTCGGGCTGTGTCTGTCTGTTTCCAGCAGAGGAAAAGATCAGCTGTTAAATTGCGGGCGAAGAAAATCCAAGATGGGTAGATCTCCTTGCTGGTCAAAACAAGGGCTGAACCGCGGGGCCTGGACAAAAATGGAAGATATGATTCTCTCCGAATACATTAGGATTCATGGCGATGGGAGATGGACGAGTCTCCCTAAAAAAGCAGGTGGGTCTCTGAAATTTCTTATAGTATTATCATGCTGACGCCTGTGTGTATACAGAGGTATAATAAGCGGAGAGATTTTGTTTTGCAGGTCTGAAGAGGTGTGGAAAGAGCTGTAGATTACGTTGGACTAACTATCTCCGTACCGACATTAAACGCGGAAACATTTCAGTTGATGAAGAGGAGCTCATTATTCGGTTGCATCGCCTTCTTGGCAATCGGTATGTGGAGACGGTGACCCTGAGCGACCAGACAGATTTTTTCATGATTGCTTGGTCAGAACTTTTGTAAAAGTTTTATAGTAGTCTAATTAGGTATCAGTGTTTCCTGCCATGTAATTAGAATCAGGCTATCTATGTTTAGGTTTATCCGAAACTTGTAGATCTGAGTAGGTTTAGAGTGGAAAAACCTCTGGAGAAAAGTTCTAATACACATAAAGCTTAGATCATGATAGAACCCTCACTATACCTGAAAATTTAGCTCCATACAACTTAAAATGTTACCTGAAACTAGGGTTTTATTGGTACCAGATTAGCTTTGTCGCATCAAAGTTCCAAAAAAGGTAATCATGACAATTTTGTCTGGTTAATGAGATGAGAAGAATCCCTGAACATTATTTATTCATAAACTTTTTATTGACTTTCCATGTCGGTGTCTGGAATTATTGGCGACATATGTGATGTAGATCACTGTATAAATGGATTTGTGCAGATGGTCGCTGATAGCAGGACGACTGCCAGGGCGAACAGACAACGAAATCAAGAACTACTGGAACACTCATTTGAGCAAGAAGCTGCCGTCAATGAACAAATCTCAACCCAGTTCGAGCACGCAAAATCTCAAGAGAAGGTCAAAATCTCCTTCCCTACAAAATCATGTGTTCAAAACCATCCCCGTCAGAAAAACAACGGCAGTGAGACACTCTGGAATGGTAAGATCAAATCGTTGCAACGGTTATGGGCGTGGTAATTGTGGTTCAGGTCAAACCTTCAAATTGTCTGATGGTCAAGAAACTGCGAGTCTCTTCAAGAAAGATTCAATCACGAAGGATGATTCGGTGGCCAGTGCATTTGGGATGGCAGATGTTAATCTTGTTAAAAGTGCAGAAGCTGGAAACTCTACCTGTTCTATGTCGAGTTTAGCGGACGAGAGATCCCCAGATTCCCATTATTTTGCAAGAGATGCTGCTACTTTGGCCGAGAGTTTGTTGGATCTGAAGCATCTATCAACTCCGGACTGTAATCTGCTCCCCTATTCATCTGACTGTTTAACAAATTTTGGGTTGGAAGAGTTTTATAAGGAACCTGCTACATTTTCCGCAGAGATGAATGAGTTTGAAGAAATCCGTTTTGAGGAGAGCAATATGCAGCGCGTCAACAGTTTTACAGTTGGTGGTGATCAAGGAATTGAAGAATTCTGCAACATTGACCCGGACAATATTGCAGATTGGATTCATGAGTTCGATTATGTACAGAAATCAAGCGCATAAGCTCTGAGCTTCCTACCGTTGGAAACTGAAGATGAATGGGAGGATAGGGCTACAGGGAAACTTAGTTCGGGAATCGGAGGACGCTATACAAATCCAAGCATAAATGATAATATTTCAGAAGAAATGTGTTAAAACAAATTTATCTGTGTTGTGTAATTTGTACAAATTATAAATACCACTAAGCGGATTTCGATTATAAGCTTTCTGCTACATCAAAGTAGAAGTTCCAGTGAATTTGTTACACGAATCAAGTTTGCTTAGTTATTCGTGTGAATCTGATTCGTTTTATGATGATCGATAAAAAATTTCGGTGGTTGATGACGAAAGCTTTATCGTCATGTATTTGTACGAATGAGACGCATAGTTTAATATTCTTCAACCATTACAGATCAGTGCTTCTCGCTAAATCTTCCTATAATCACCATATGGTGTGCGCTACTTTCAGGGAAGTTTATACTCCGGTGCGGTTAGATCGGATGGCCAAAGCTCAAACCCTTTGGAAATTAATGAGTACAAACTCAGCTACTTAGTTTTGGTCATCAGCAAATTATTTTTAAATAAATAATTATGACATGAGAAAATGACATTCTTAGGGTTGGTCATCACCATATTTATTTTAAGTAAACTATTTATTAAATGAAAAAAAGGCAATTTTTTTGTTATTAATTGTTCAATACTCCATAGGTATTTAATTTATTGAGGTGGTATTTTTTTAATGATTTACTTTACACATCTTCCCATACTAGATTGTAATCACTTACTACTCTTGGTGCAAATACATCAATTTTAAATATGGGTTGAATTTTTAAAAACTATAAAATATTGTTTCATTGTGTATTAAACTTAAATAATATTTGTTAAAGGTTTTATTATTGTTTTTATATTTAAATTTTTATTAACAATTATATGATGAGCTTATGAAATTAATTAAGTGTTTGGAATTAATCTTTTAAATAAATTAATTTTTAATAATAAATAAAAATTTTGCATGATTTATGTTTTATCAAAAAATTAAATTTACTCTTAACATTAACATCAATTTATGTTATGGGGTTTTTGGAGGGGGCTCTCGAGTTTATGGTGATTCTGTGAGGAGGGTTGACTAACGGAAATCCATGGTTATGAGAGAGAGGGGGGGGGGGGGAGTTCATGCATCCCCAAGGAAATGGCTGAAGGTGTTCAGATCGGGTGTGTCCAGATCCCCCTGAACGAAATGGGAGGAGAGGGATCGAGCAACCAAGGTTCTAGCACGAAGCAGGCAATCGATGGGAGGTTACCGGGGCAATGTATGCCCAAATTGGCCCAGATCTTGTCGATGTAGATCAAGTCGACTAAATTAAGAGATTTCATCCATTTCATGATCATGGCCTAATTGAGAAATTTGTGGGTACGCTGCAAAATTTTACGAAGGATAATTTTAAGGACCCATACTTATTTAAAAGAGTATAAACCTTGGCGAATCTTACCAATTCCTAAAATGTCAACTATAAAACATTTGGCGATATTTTTCTAAAATTATTTCAATTTCTAAGGACTTTATATAGTTTATATCATAATGTGGCGATTTTTAGAGTGAAAAAAGTTTACCCCATCAAAATTGGGCGAAACAGGGCTTTAAAAAATGCAAATTGGCAAATCTTTTTTTGGAAAAAAACATGGAAAAATAACCCATGGGCTAAATTTCGCCCCTAAGATTATCCTTGGCTGCCATCGAAGAAATCCATAATCTAGTGGATCAATTCCAGTTTGAAGCCAAAGGCCCATTATGATCTATACCTCGGATATAAGGGTTTCTTTACCATTAGTTTCATCAATCTAGAGGACATAAATTAGGTTCTAGATAGAGGACCTTACTTCTTCTACTCTACAGGCCTGTTTCTCCGACCGTGGAAGGAGCGGTTCAACCTAGCAAAGGAGGAGATGAGGGTGGCGCTAGTTTGGATTAGACTCTATTCTCTTCGAGGAGAGTATTGGGATCGAGAAATTTTGGAGGATATTGGTAACAGTTTGGGGTCCTTCATCAAGATCTCATAGCATATCAAGACCCAGAGATACACAACATACGCTAGGATCAGTGTCTACATGGATCAATCAAAGGAGCTTTTGGAGGCCGTTAACCTATCTTGGGAAGATCATGAGGACTAGATTCAACCCTTAGATTATGAACATATCCCCTTTCGTTGTCGGTGATCTCATGGTTATGGACACCTGTTCAGAGAGTGTCCACAGAACAATCCACCCCCTCAACCCAAACAATATTAGGAGGTTGGAGATCAAGGGTTCTCAAAAGTACATACATGGAAGAGATGCAGAAGACCTCACAAGGCTCCACACATCCATAAAGAGGTCTATGTTTCTAACCAGTTTGTGGTGTTGGAAGACCAAACCAAGGAAGACTTAGGTTAGGTTCCCCTTTCTGAGAAACAATAGGACCCAATTCTAGTAAATGAGGAGAAGGGAAAGGAAGGGAGACAGGACAAAGGTGAGGAGAAGCACATATCGGCCCAATAGGAGATGGAAGTAGAGGAGGAGGGAGAGGATATGGTTATCAACGATATGGATTTAGAAGAAATCGAACAAGCCCGTGAAGACAAAGAAAAAGGATATGTTCCTCAGGAACAAGTTTCCCTCTTGAAGGAGGCGATTATCAAAGCTCAATCTATGATCCCCTTGGGGATTATCCCCGGTCCGTGGAAGGACAATAAATGAAAGAACATGGATATAGCTAAGAAGGCGGAGATAGAGTCAAACCAACAACATATTGTAGCAACAGGTCTAAATTTGGTGGAATCAGGTGAGTACCCTACCATTAGGGATGCTTTGGGCCTTTAAATATTCTTTGGGTTTTCAATGGAAATTTTAAATTGGAATATCGGAGGGCTGAATAAACCTCAGAAAGTCAAAATTTTGAAGAAAAAGGTGCATAGAGAGAATCTTGCAGTAATATTTCTACAAGAAACCAAGTACTCATAGGATCATCTCTTGGAGGTTGGAAGGAAAGCTTGGAAGGGAAGTGATGGAATGGGTATTGATGCCTGCGGCTCTGTGGGTGAACTAGGTATCTTGTGGGATTCGAACAAGTTATCCCTTACAAAGTTCATGGGTAACCCTCGTTCCATCTCTCCTAAGTTCAAAGTGATTGGATTCCCAATCAATGGGGCCCTAACTAGTTTATATGACCCTCACTTATCTCAGCAAAAAATAAGCTTTATTGAATCCCTAAGAAAATTAGATAGGTGGGTCGAGGGAAAACATTGGATCATGGGAGGATATCTCAACCTTATAACCTCCCTAGAAGAGAAGGAAGGAGGGAGAAGAAGACTAGAATAGGAGAGAATCCCTTTTAGAGAAACAATTGAAGGGTTGTTTAGTTGGTTGACATTATATCGGGTAACAATATCCTCACCTAGAATAACAAGAGAAGAGGGGACTGTCACATTGCCTCTTGTTTAGATTGTTTCTTAGATTCAGAATCAATAATGGATCCTGGAAGCGACATATCAACTATGTTCCTTCCTTGTGCAGGATCAGATCACTGGCCGGTTAGTTTATGGTGTAGTGAATTCGGTTCCCAATTCAAATCCCTTCTGTTTTGAACAATTATGGCTCATCCATCCCAACTTCAACGACAAAGTCCACCAATGGTAGACAAAATTAGATAGAGGGGAAGGGCAAAGTATGTACTAGTTCCAACAAAAGCTCAAATATTTAAAGGATAAAATTAAGAACTTGAACAAGGAGGAATTTATGAATATATTCTCTAACAAAAGGGCCCTGGAAAAAATACTAGAGGAGATTCAAATCTAAGGAATGAGGGAAGGCTATTCTGTAGAACTTCGGGAAGAAGAATTCCGAACGGAAGCCCTATTGAATGAAAGAGAAAGCCAAGAGGAGACCCTGTGGAAACATAAAGCTAGGGTAACTTGGCTAAAAGAAGGGGAAAGGAATACAAAATTATTTCATAGATCGGTCATTCAACATCGTATTCAGAACAAGATCCTCATGATCAAGAATGAGAATGGAAAAAGGCTAGAAACTAGAGACAAAATTGAGGGAGAACTGTGCCACTTCTTTCATGATATCATGATTTAGACTAACTGGGATAGGAGCAGGGACATCGAAAGGATCACCAAACATATCCCTTCACTGGTCTCTTAGGACCATAATGAACTCTTGATGAAACTAATGACACTATTGGAATTTGAAGAAGTAGTAAACCAAATGGCTGATGGGAAATCTCCTAGACAAGACGGATTAATGTTCAACTTCTTCCATCACTTCTGGCACTTAGTCAAGAATGATGTATGGAAATTGTGGAAGACTCAAGGCGATCACATAAAATTATTCCTTCCTTCAATGCTACTTTTATCAAAATTATCCCTAAAAGTGAGGGAGCGGACTCCACGGGTATTTTTAGACCCACTGCTTTGTGCAATGTCATCTATAAAATTATGACCTAGGTGATTGCTAACATAATAAAGCCCATCCTCCCTTATTTGATTTCACTGGAGTAGTCAGGGTTTGTGGAGGGGTGCCAGATAATGGATGGAATAATTCTTGTTCATAAGGTAATCCACTCCCTTAAAACACAGAAGATCTGAAGGATGATGTTGAAGCTTGACATTGCAAAATCTTATGACAAGCTTAGCTGGCAGTACATTCGTGAGGTGTTAAGGGAGTTCAGGTTTAGGGAGGAGTGGATTCGATGGATAATGAGCCTTATTTCACCGACCTTCTTCTCCATCCTTATCAATGGGGCTCCAACAGGCCTTATCATATCATCTAGGTGAATCAGGAAAGGTTATCCTCTATCACCATTTATGTTTGTCCTTATGGCTGAAGGTTTGGGATGATCCATCAAGGCTATGCAGGAAAATCAAGGCTTAGAGGGTTGCTGGTCCAACCAATGGTCGATCTCCAGTCTCACCAACAATTTGTGGATGATATGATGCTTATGGGAAATCCCTTAGTACGGGAGGCAAGATCCATCAAGTGATGCCTTCAGATATTTGGAGACGCCTCGGGTTTGGAGGTTAATGAGAGAAAATATCAGGTGTTATTTTTCAACACTGCTAGGATAACCAGCCTCAACATATGCCACATTCTTGGTTTTCATGAGTGCTCCCTTCCATCCAAATACCTTGGAGCCCCTTTTTCGGAATCTATTGTTCAGAAAGCTTCATGTTATGAGCTTATGAATAATATGAGAAAAATATTGATGAGTTGGACCTTCTTATCGCTCAACTTTGCAAGCATACTAATCCTAGTGAAATCATTTCTTCAAGTTATGCTAGTATACCTATTCTCCGCAATTACATCCCTCGAGGCTATCCTAAGAGAGACTGGGAATATTCAAAGGAATGTTTGTGGATTGGAGCAAGCGAGCAGAGAAAATGGGCCTTGGTCAGCTGGGAGGCAATATGCACCCTAAAGAACCATGGGGAACTAGGGTTGCACAACCTAAAGAAGATGAATCTATCCTATGGTGCCAAAATATGGTGGAAATGGGAAGCTCACAGCTCCGAGCCATGGGTGAAATTATGGCACTGTAAATATACCCCAGGGTGGGAAAAAAGAAATAGCATTCGCTACTAGGAGGAAAACCAGGGTTCCCACATTTGGAAAACGACGAACCTTGGGAGAAAACTTTCCAGGAAAATAGCTTATGGGGAATCAACCCTATTTTGGGAAGATGCTTGGCAACAACTACCTCCTTGTGAACAAAACTTGGATGTCCCCCTCCTTAGAAAGGTGTTTACAAAACATGGGAAGCTTAAGGTAAAAGACTATTGGAGGGACATGGAAAGGCACACATAATTTTGAGTGTGAGCTCATAGTAACTTGTGGGAGAAGCTTCGACCAAGGGAGGAAGTGTCCTCAATAGTGGAATCTCTTCAAGAAATAAGCATCTACACCCATGATGGGAGGATACAGAATGATGGGGCTTCAAACCTAAGCAAGTACTTTCGATTAAATAATCCCATGACATATCGACCGGGTTTAACAATCAACAACGAGAACAAGTTTGGAAAAATTATGGTCAGGCCAATTTTGTCCTAAATTTCAACTTTTGTGTGGATCCTAATAAAAAGAAGAATTCTTATTGGAGACAACCTTATGACAAGAGGACTTCAGGGACATTACCAGTGTTGTCTTTGCGCTAATGCCAAAGAAAACCTGAACCAACTTCTGGACTTGTGCCCCTTTGCTGGAAAATTATGGGATCGTGGAGCTACTTCTTTTAGAAGAACCAATAGAAAAAGAAGCTGACCTGACTTGACAGTAAAAAACAGGAAAAAATATCCATTCCAAAACCCCATAGTCAATCGTCTATGGAAAATATTCCTTGGATTCCATGTCTGAGAGATATGGAGAGAACAAAATTCCATAACGTTCAAAGGAAATTGAAGCTCTTATTGGAGTATTTAAAAACCCATCCATGGGTGTGTGCAAGAAGATGAGGGTCACTTTAGATGCAATGCTACTTTTTTCAAATCTCGTTCCTGATACCTAAAACATAACGCGTTTATGATATTTACCACCTGCCATGGTAAGACCCGAGCCTAACATGTCATTGGACATGTAGGCTAGGTAACAATAACGCGTACGCGTTATGTAGTTAAAAAACGCGTACGCGTTATGTATTTACAAATCGCGTACGCGATATGTAAAACTAAAAATGAATTTAAAAACACAGTCGGCCGATTGCCGACCACCCGCGACACTCACGCATCAGAAACGCGAATAGAGGCGAAATTGACCCTGGACGAGGACGCTTTGTGGCCCACTCAACTATCCATGTTGCTCGATTTAGCTGGAGGGGAGACAAATTCACCGGTGCATTCTCATCTAGTCAGGTAATTTATTCACCCAAATCATTTTTTTGTGATTTTTTAATCCAAATTACTATTTTTTTATTGTTTAACCTAGTTTTGTAATATTGATCAAATTGGGAATAACCCAATTTGTAATTAAATTCACACCTCAAAATGAAACCCTTTTCAAAAAACTCAAAACTTCATAATCAAACCAAAAATTGAAAAAATTAAAACTCCCCCCTTTCTACAATGTATTCATCTAAGTCACCCGACACGAGGACACGGGACACGAGTGTCCCCACCAGGCTTCAAATTTGAAGCCTTCAGGCCACTTCAAATTTTACCCACACGTCATAGAAGGCCACTTCAAATTTTACCATGCAAAAAAAATTTAATTTCATGGTAAGCCCTTCAATAATTAAATTAACCACTACTGTTTAAAATTGCAACAGAAGGGTAGCTTCAAATTTCACCCATCAACAATTTTTAGTGGGAAATTGGGAATGCGGCTACTAGCTAGGTGACTTGGGAGTGGGACTCGCTTACTCTCCAATATCCACGTGTTCGATCATCCATGGATCATGGACCATTGGGCCTCTAATAATATCATTGAGCAACTTACGTGGACGGGCTTACACTGAGTAGCCCATGGCTTGAACGCTTCGAAGTTCTCGTGTTTGTAGCGAGCGCTTACGTGTTTAACACATTTAATGGCATCAACAAAATTATTAAACCTGGAAGGTGGCTCATACGTGTTGTTGCTAGCGGGCTTACCAAGTTACAAGTTATCACATACCAATTCGTGAATGCTGACTCCGTGAGTTAATTGAGTATTCAATGTATAATATATTATGTTAATATGCCCCCGCGAATTTGGCATTTCAGACAAAATCCACAATCCATAAACTTCTTGTAATGTTGCAGGTTGTTTCTCCTGCCCGTGGCCCCTACCTATAGACCTGTGTTTTCTTTGCTGTATCAAGTTAATTCTACCATCTACGGCTCCCAGCCTCACACCCTGTGTTTTCTTTGTTGTATCAAGTCAATCCTGCAGCTCCCAAGTTCCACCTTTTGTTTTCTTTGTTGTATCAAGTCAATGCTGGAATTCCATGCTTCCATGGCTCCGACCATATTGCATGAATAGAAACAAGCTTTTTCTTATACCCCTATTCCACTGTGGTTGAGCTACTTCCAAGTTCCACCTACCCTATCTCCTCCAGTCCTCCAGGATAGTTTGCGGAGCGAAGCTGGCAATGCCAGCCTGCCATAAACATATTTAAAGAAATTCGTTTTCTTTGAGGAGCTCAACTTCAAGGCTGACTAGATTTTTGACATCCTATGAATTTACAGGTCTGCTATATCCACTGAAAAATAAAGCCTCTCAACTTTACTACGTTAGTAAACATTGAAATTTTGATGTACTATTACATTTTCAAATGAAAAGAATAACTTATTATTAATAAAAAAATCAAATCATATTAATATATTAATGAATTTGAATTTAGCTTCCCAATTATATTAAAATAAATTATACATTTTAAATGATCCACAACCAAATATTATACTGAGAAGGAAATGGAAAAAAAGGAATTTCCTCAACACAACATGCTATTTCCTTATGATGATGCTTTTACGTTTACGATTGCCAACCTTGGAATCAGGTTTGGTTATCCGAAGGTGTAATATCTTCTAAGCTAAGTCAATAGGTAGGGATGTTGGTATTGATATAATTATGACAAAGTTTTATAAAGGATTAGGAACAATTCCGTTGGCTTGTAGATGACATATTTATGGATAAAAAGCTTGTTGTTATGAGATAATGACATCATGCCTCAAAAACATGTCCCATACAATCTAATGTTAATGGGCGCTCTACATAGAAATTGGAATGTCAACATTTGTGAGTACAATAAATATGTGGATGATTTTGGCCTACTACAACTTTAATATATTGAGTGGATTGATAACCTTCACAATTATATAAGAGATTGTAGCTATGACTAGGAGGAGAGTTAACAATGCAACAAAATCAAGTAATCGAATTTTGTGCATAAAATGAACATAAGACTCCCACCAAATTTCACTGAATCTACGTCTTAACAAAAGAACTCATCGTTTCACGGGATTCCACCCCATCAATCCTTTTAACAGTAATGGCCATAACAGTTGCTACAACCCTAGCGCGAGAAAAATCAATCGAGCTACGCATGACAATACTTGAAACCAGACTTTTTGAACTCCCTATTACGTCATAGGAATCAATACTACTTTCTCCACAACATGTGGCACCCTCAATATCTTCCATCACCGCAATTTACATTTGATAAAAAACTTGTTCCCAAATAGTAATTACCCCATTCTTTGCTCTAAAAAGGCCTCGGTTAACCTAGAATCCAATCCATACAACATGAACACATCCATATATACACATAGAATAAATATTAATAAATTTCTCATAGCCCTTCAATAGTGTTCAATATCTCATAGCCCTTCATAGTGAAATGGGACCCCACCCTTCAAATTTGATCCCTGGTCCCCACTAGACACGGTGACCCCCGGAATTAATATATTTTTAAAATATATTAAAATTTAAAAATATAGACATATAGATCATCCAATAAAATTTAACATTTACAATTACAAATATTCAATAGAAATTACATTTACAATTACAAATATGTAATATTCAATAGAAATTAGATCATTCACAAATCACAACACATTTGTCATTCACAATCACAAAACACAGTGAGACATTGAGACACATAGATGCAAACTCATCACTGCCTTGATCCTCCTCCTCCATGCCTGAATCAACAAACTCATCACTGCCTTGATCCTCCTCCTCCTCCTCTCTGCCAATCTGACTAACTTACTTTTTAATTGTCAAATGTTTAATTTTAAGTTTTAAATGTATGTAAGTAAATGCCATTAAATTGCTTATGTGAGTTTGATTTAATACATGTTCAATTTTGAAGAGATGTCATTATATACCATGTATATGTTTCTAATGATTTTCGTATTAATGTCTTTATTGCAGTTGCGGCTATGGATGCCAATGCCGAAATATTGATTGAGCTTTCCCAATTGAGGGGCATAAGTGAAGCTTTTAGTGGTGGCGACAGGATTCGCCGTTCACTTGCATCAACCTTGGATGCAATTGTGGACACAATTTCACAATCTACGAATGTCCTATATGATATTGCATCTTACAGAGAAAGAAAAAGACAACAATATGCTGATGGACTAGATTACAATGCAGTAAAAAAGTTGAAAATATCCAAAGAGGTTATATTTGCATTGTTTAGGGACCCTCGGACGGGGGAAATCCCTAATGCAAGCAAGCCGCATATCTCCATTGAGTGGTGCACGTTTCAACCATTTGTTGATAACTGGATGGACAGATGGTACATGGTTTTTGATATGCCACCACACAACAACAGGGAAATTCCCTTATATTTCCTTCGAAAGATGTATGCAGAGTTCGTGTTGCATAAACATGTTAACTATTTTGACATCTTACAGTTCTAGGGGATCGGTGGGGGGATGCCCCAAAACCGACCCAATGCCAGGCTTCGAGACCAGGATCGCCCTATCCCTGCACCTCGCAGGCAGTTGCCTGGGCCAGATGTCCCACTAGCACATCGCATTATTCCGCAGACACGGGATGCATTTTTGAGTTTGGCACGGACGGTTGTTCGCCATGGAAGGATGGTTCAACATATGGGCGAGGAAGGGACATCTGTCCCTGGTGTGGTACATACACCAGCTCGTCACCATGCAGGACCATCAGCTAGTGCAGGACCATCTAGACCATCCACTAGTGCAGGACCATCAGGACCATCCACTAGTGCAGGACCATCAGTTATTCCCCATCCTAGTACTGATCCTCACGAGTGCACGTCATGTGGTCGTCCCTGCTATGGTATTGCATCAGATGTTGCCTTCAGTGGCTTTTTGAGAGAGGTATCTTGATGGTTAATTGTAATAAATTCTTCATTTATTTTCGTCTTTGTACACATATATATAGTTTGAGCTAATATATTAATTTTGTGAACTTGCAGTTGATGATGATTACCGGCAGTGACGCCCCAGAGCTGGATGTTCCAGACTCGACAGGGGGGCATGATGCTACCCATTCGGCAGGCCCATCTTATATACCACCTATTGCCGTATCTCACACCGAGGTAAACATTTTAAAATTTCAGTTTTTTAATACTTGTTAATTTGTTAATTTCCACATACTTTACATTTTAGTTCATTAATGCTATATACGGTCTAATATTTACAATTATTAAACTTGCAGATGGCAGATCCTTCACAGGGGCAAGGTAATGTGGAGGTAGTGCCCATGGTCATACCGTCCCCTGAAACGTCTGGGCTCCAGGTAAACAATTAAAAATGACATTTTTTAAATACATGTTTGTTTGTTGAATCATGCATGTCTAACTACATGAACACTTGCTGACTGTAGGCACCATCCGACACATCTGGCCCATTGCCTGGATTTGCATCTCCCTCCAGGCCATTCGTGAACAAGGGTCGTGTGTATGTGAGGCGTTCTACTCCGAGAAAGACTCCAGCTGCCCACGACCATGGGCTTACTCACACCACGGTAATGTATATCCTTCGATGATATTTTTTGTTTAACTTGAAATTCAGTGCATAAATCGTTTTTGTTAATGTTTGAATTGCATGTTTACTGCAACAGGAACCCGAGTTGTCTGCTGAGAACCTTGCATCGATGGTTGATGCAGCAGTTAGTGCCGCATCTGCAGTGGCGACTGATCACACACAGGTATGTAACTATTTCAACATTATCTTTACATAGTTTATTATTGTTGGACCTATTGTTTATTCATGCATTTCTAACTATTTCAACATTTTTTCATTGTAGCCACCACCAGCAGGAGCAGTGCTTGGCCCCCCTGGTTCAACCATCCTGGATGTTCAACCGACGGCTCCATCTGCTACACAAGCAACACAATGTTCAACCATGCCCAGTCTCAAAATAGTTCCACATATGTGGCACTTTGTAGTTTTTATGCAATGAACACAACCACTGAAATATGCGTGCATTTTTGAACTGACCAGCACACCCATCAGACCAAATCCAGTGTCGGTCCATCTGTATGTTCCTTCCCTTCAAGTGATCATAGAACATGATGAAGCAATGACGTACATAGTGGAAGTCGTGGCACCTATCATCACTTATGTAGAAGTGATATTCCTTCAGAATTTCTCTTTGCTCTTCAGTGCTATTTGGGCCATGCCTGTATGTGATATGGACCATCAAGGAAACCTGCTCAGAGTGATAATACTGACTTTGGATCTCATTTTGAGGTTGCAGAGTGTAGTTCTCGGCAAAATCAACAACTGAAAGTATAGTACCAAGGGGAAATGTATCTCTGCATATTCTAAACTTCTCATCCTGCCATCGTGCCACGTGGACATGCTGAACATATTGATGTGTCTTTTCAATAAATTCCTTGATGAAGTCACTAACTTGTACCTGGTGACACAAAATGATCTCAATGTCAGTTTTTTGTTGTAAGTAAGGATTGAAATGTAACTGTTACAACATAATTTTATAGATATAAATGCATACCTGAGATGTCACCAATTGTATTTTTTTGCTTTCTTTCCCTGGGACTATTTCATAGTTGATATATTTGAAACTTTTCATGTCTGTAACCATTTTCCCAAATTCACTGTCTCCATTCTCGTGCATACATTGGCTCAATAATGCCATTCCAGCACAGTTGGAGCATGTTCCATCCAAACAAGATTTTGCATAGTATGTTTGCCCCTCGGGCCTATTGCACATGATGCTATGAATGAATTCTCTTGATGAAGTCGGTGGTATTGTCATGGAGCAATCCTGCACAATGTTAGTATGCAACACACGACGAATGTACAAAAATGTTTCATAGTAATATTCATATTCTACATGGTATCTACAACAACAAGTGTTACGAAGAGTATTTATTCTAACATACCATGGCTTACATTTCTCAAAAGATCTTTGCCCCAAGTTCAATTGTCTATGCTCAATCTTAAATTTTTCGTAAAGCTCTGTCTGTGTTATATCAAGAAGATGCTTAGTATGTGGCTCACGATCCTTTGAACCCCTTCTTAGTTTTAGTACATCCTTTCGGTTTGAAGAAGGCCTTGTGTGATCACGCCAAAAACTATGCACTAGTCCCTTTACTGCATCAACTAGCTTCATGTCACGACGTGGCAACCGACCAACAAAGGCCCAAAAATCTGTCTGATCGGTTGTGTCAAGATGTTCTCTTCTAATAGAATACCTACGGAGGGTTTTTACATTCAAATTAACTAGTTTGGATGTAGGCCTGAGAATACGAAGGGCCCTGGTGTTCTTATCTGCAATTGATTGTGACAACACACGACGAGCAGCATTGCGGTCCTTTGAACGTGTGTTCTTACCAATTTTACCAAATGCATCTACTAGGCTTTTAACTATATGAGAACTTGGTTCAGAATTCTTTATCATCTTTATCCCTAACTTTTTCCTAACAACATTCATGCTCCTAGATTTTAACAATGATAAAAATAATCTACATTTATCTCCATCACATTTAGAAACAAAATATTTATCAAGTATCTGTTGAGTTTGATAAGCAATACTACGTTTAGATAGCGTACCTTCAATGGAATTCATAAGTCTTTCATCAACTTGTATACGCTTCGGAGTTCTTCGACGTGTGCTTGCTAATGGAGGTAAGGGGGTTGGAATTGTACCATGTAGCGCATCACCAAGACGCTCTGGCGTTTCAGTAGTAGCTTGGTGTCCTTCATTCTCTTCCTGGTAGTTGGATGGTGGAAGTCCAACATCCTCATCCATGGTCTGTGGAAGTCCAACATCCCCTTATGGAAGTCCAACATCCTCATCGATGGTGTGGATAACATTCTCTTCTTCAACAGTAGGCAAAATGTCCAACGCCTCTCTGACTTCATCGCTTGTATAACTACATCCGGATAGCAAATTGAGTGTTTCTTCGTGAGCTTCATCTTGAGATGGTAACTTATCACTTTGACTTGAAGTGGGAATTGAAACATCCCCTAATGAGCACCTACGTTTTGCTTCTTGATTACTTCCATGGGGTGCTTGTTCAACAACTATTGTGGAAATTGAAGGTCCCTCTTGTCGTGGATTAATAGGATGAACCATGGTATCCTCTACAATTGGATTTGGATTAGTTTCCAAAGAAAGCCTCCGATTCATCATGTATATTCTTTTCTTTTCTTTCTCTTCTTCAATGACTTCTTGAGGTCTCTTCTTCCTTGTTGATTTGTTTACTCGGTTACGTGCATTCCCCATCACCACAATGATCAATTCAATATAGTTTGTTTTTGTTGCTCCTCAATTACAAGCTCTTCAATAATAAGCAAATGGAAGTTCTTCCTTGTTGGTCTTGAAGCTTGATATCTTACCTTGTGTGCTCCTCAAATATAGGCAAAATGAATCTTTCAAAGGCCTTATCTTTGGTGTTCTTCAATTGGAGATTCTTCAAGCTTGCTAATTATTTTCTTCAAATATGGCCATATAACCCAACACCACAGTGAGCAACCATGAAAGATGTCCTCAATGCTGCACCTGCATAAAAAAAAATGATGGAGTTGGTGTAGAATATGAAAATTTTCAGACACGGGCTCGTGCTGTTCGAAAAATCGCGGGATTGTTGCTTTCGTTCGGACAGAGTGAAGTTGCTCTCGGACAGCAACAGTCCATTATTTCTGGAGTTCCAAAACGCGTACGCGTTATATAAATATAAAACGCGTGCGCGATATGTAGTGAAAAAACGCGAACGCGATATAGTCAAGCACAATAAATAGGTTAGGTGCACGGCTAGGGCAACGAACAAAATCAAAGAAAACTAATAATTTATATGATTGCATACAAAACAAATGTTTTGTATGGTTTAATACCCCCTAGCTCTCTCCCAATAATCCCTAGATACCCCCTATCTCTTTCTAAATATTTGTCCCTCATTCTCCCTACATGTTTCTTTCATGTTTCTTTCTCTCCCTTCAGCCATGTCTCTACCACCCCACTCTCCATCTCTCCACCTTCTCTTTATCTTCGTCATTATCCCTCCCTATAGCACTCTCTCCCTTCTTCTCCCTTAATCACTAACCCTCTATGCGTTTATCCCTCCCCCCTGCCCTATCTGTCTTACCTTGTTCCTAGAGCCCCTCCCCCATAAAGGCCTTTAGACCCTCTTCTAAATATTAATCCCTAAGTGCATAAGTGCACAAGATGATGAGGAGGAGGAGGGTGATGACAATGAAGATGATCATGATGTAGATGAAGATGATAAAGATGATGAGGAGGAGGAGGGTGATGACAATGAAGATGATCATGATGCAGATGAAGATGATAAACATGATAATGTTGATGAAGATGATGGTGATGATGATGAAGATGTTGATGATGATGGTGATGAAGATGTTGATGATGATGGTGATGATGATGGTGATGAAGATGATGGTGACATGATGGAGATGTTGATCTGATGAGGAAGATGATGATGATGATGGTGATGATGGTGATGATGATGAAGATGTTGATGAGGACGATGATGGAGATGAAGATGATGATGATGAAGAAGATGATGATGATGGAGATGTTGTGTTGATGGGGAACCTAGAGATGACAATGATGATGAAGATGGTGATGGTGATGGTGATGGTGATGGTGATGGTGATGACGATGAAGATTTTGATGATGATGCTGATGGCGATGATGATGAAGATGTTGACGATGATGGTGATGGTGATGTTGAGATGATGATCATGATGATGTTCAGAAGATCATGATGGTGATGATGATGGAGAAAATGACAATGATGGATATGTTGATGAGGAACCTGCAGATGCCAATGATGATGATGATGGAGATGTTGATGAGGAACCTACAGATGCCAATGATGATGGTGATGACGATGAAGATGTTGATGATGATGGTGCTGGTAATGATGATGATGATGATGATGACGAAGATGATGGTGACATGATGGAGATGTTGATCTGATGAGGAAGATGATGATGATGATGATGGTGATGATGATGAAGATGTTGATGACGATGATGATGGTGATGAAGATGATGATGATGAAGAAGATGATGATGATGGAGATGTGTTGATGGGGAACCTAGAGATGACAATGATGATGAAGATGGTGACGGTGATGACGATGAAGATTTTGATGATGATGCTGATGGCGATGATGATGAAGATGTTGACGATGATGGTGATGGTGATGTTTAGATGATGATCATGATGATGTTCAGAAGATCATGATGATGATGGAGAAAATGACGATGATGGATATGTTGATGAGGAACCTGCAGATGCCAATGATGACGATGATGGAGATGTTGATGAGGAACCTACAGATGCCAATGATGATGGTGATGACGATGAAGATGTTGATGATGATGGTGTTGGTAATGATGATGATGATGATGATGATGATGATGAAGATGAAGATGATGGTGACATGATGGAGATGTTGATCTGATGAGGAAGATGATGATGATGATGATGGTGATGATGATGAAGATGTTGATGACGATGATGATGGTGATGAAGATGATGATGATGAAGAAGATGACGATGATGATGGTGATGAAGATGATGATGATGAAGAAGATGACGATGATGGAGATGTGTTGATGGGGAACCTAGAGATGACAATGATGATGAAGATGGTGATGGTGATGACGATGAAGATTTTGATGATGATGCTGATGCTGATGATGATGCTGATGATGATGATGATGATGATGAAGATGTTGACGATGATGGTGATGGTGATGTTCAGATGGTGATGATGATGATGATGATGATGATGATGATGATGGAGATGTTGATGAGGAAGGGGGAGATGACAATGATGATGAAGATGTTTATGGTCATGAAGATGATGATGATGGTGATGGTGATGATGATGGAGATGATGGAGATGATGGAGATGGCGATGAAGATGATGATGATGATGATGATGGTGAAGATGATGAAGAAGATGACGATGATGGAGATGTTGACCTGATGACGATGAAGATGATGATTATGGTGATGATGATGAAGATGTTGATGCTGATGATGATGGTGATGAAGATGATGATGATGGAGAAGATGATAATGATGGAGATGTTGATGAGGAACCTACAAATGCCAATGATGATGATGATGATGATGGTGATGACAATGAAGATGTTGATGATGATGGTGATGGTAATGATGATGAAGATGATGATGATGATGGTGATGGTGATGGTGATGTTTAGATGATGATGTTCAGAAGATGATGGTGACATGATGGATATGTTGATCTGATTCAAGGAAGATAATGATGATGATGATGATGGTGATGATGATGAAGATGTTGATGATGATGATAATGGTGATGAAGATGATGATGATGAAGAAGATGATGATGATGGAGATGTTGATGTTGATGGGGAACCTAGAGATGACAATGATGATGAATATGGTGATGGTGATGGTGATGGTGATGACGATGAAGATTTTGATGATGATGGTGATGGTGATGATGATGAAGATGTTGATGATGATGGTGATGGTGATGTTTAGATGATGATCATGATGATGGAGATTTTGATTTGATGAGGAATATGATGATGATGATGATGATGGTGATGATGATGAAGATGTTGATGATGACGATGATGGTCATGAAGATGATGATGATGAAGAATATGATGATGATGGAGAATATGATGCTCACAACTCCCTCTAGTCTCTCTCTCCCCAACCATCAATCTCTCTCTCTCTCTCTCTGTCTCTCTCTCTCTCTCAAACACACACACATACACACACATTATGTCACTTTCCATTCTCAAACCCATACCCCCTCCATCCATATCTATCTCCAACTTTCTCCCTCCATCCGTCACCCTACCTTCTCTCCCTCCCTCTCTCATCGCCTGTCTCTCACCTTCTATCCCTCCCTCATCTTTCCCTCAACCTATCCCAATCTCTCCATCACTCCCTCTCTCTCCATCGCCACCACTCTCTGCATGTCTCCCACCAACACTTTCTGTCCCTCCCTTCCTATCTCTTATTTCGTTCTATCCCCATCTATCTCTCACTCCCTCCAAATCCATTCATCCCCATTGTCCCTCTCCCTCCCTCGCTCTATGTCTCTCCCCCCCTTGTATTCTTTATTTCTCTCTCACATCCCCCTTGCCTCCATCCATTCCCCCTTGTCACTCAAGTCTCACTTTCAACTTCTAACCCTATACCTCTTCAGAACCTATTCTACTCCTAATAGTGCTCTCAAGCTCCACTTCCCTTCACCCCCTGTAGCCCATCATGTTCTCATTCCCTTCATCTCTCCCCACTCAAGCTTCCAACATCCTTTTAAGCCCTTGACCCTTTCCCACCCCTATTAAATATTAACCATAGATTCCCTTGACCCTTCCCCACCCCTTCTCAAATATTAAACAAAATTTCCCTTGACTTCTACACCCCCTCTTTCTCAAGTATTAAACATGTATTTTATGATTTGAATAACGCGAGCGCGTTTTGTAACTATATAACGCGTACGTGTTATGTAGTTATATAACGCGTACGCGTTAATTATTGATATAACGCGCACGCGTTATTTAGTTATATAACGCGTACGCATTATTTAAATCTAAAAGCGTGGCAATATTTTTGAATTTAAACAGGCCGAGTCACATGCTCACATGTCAACAATAATCCTATGTGTATGCTTTGGAGTTTGCTTCGGTAATTCCAAACCTGTGCTATGTTAATGAAAAACCAAAGCTAATTGGGTATTTCTTCCAGTTTCTGGAGAAGCCTGTGCTTAGCCACTCGTTACAATATGCTACACAGAGTCATTTTTGACTAAATCTTAGACACAAATAGCATTTTTTCTGCAGATTCCAAATATGTAACTTTTATTTTGAAATATTAATTTTTCCTATTTTCTTTCAATTTCTTTTCTGTCCTACCTCCTTAACTCGTGAAACACATTGTTAGTGTTTCTTCCATAACTTTTTCAATTCTCAATCATTTCAAAAAAAAATTGTATGGTGCACAAGAGGACACTAACCTCCACGTTCTATGAAAAACCCATTTCAAGAATTTTGCATTAAGACCTTCAAAGGCTCTACCCACAAAAGATGTACTATTTTTGAGGTTTGATCACTTAGACAATTATAAAAAAAATTATAAAATTACTAATTTAATTTTCGAAAAATAATGGCGCACAAGTGCTATGTGTTCTCTACATGCATGCCGATTTTTGTAGCTTGATTCCATCATTTAGGCCCTCAAAGGCTCTACCCACAAAAACATATACCTTATCATTTGCCTGAAAAATAAAAAGTGTCTGTTAGGAAAACTGAAACTTGACATAGCTATGCAAATTTTCAATACATAAAAGTTATATATTCAGAAACGTGATTCAATTTCCTACATTTCATCTTTTTTACTCAATGCAATATATTTTCCATAAGTAAATAAAAAAATCCAAGTAAGTTGAGGGATGCCTGCTTTTTCAGTTTTCTATTGCATCTAACGTGCCAAAAGTGACCTGCATTAGCTTGCACTGACCCCCATGTCATTTAACACATAGCTAGCATTAATTAGTCGTTTTTGAATAATTCCTAGGTGTTAGACTAGGTAGTTGGCCAAATTACCCATTGTGTGGACCACAAGTCTCCTTTGTGTGGATCACAAGCATCCTAGAGTCACTTGGGAACATTTATGAGATTATAGATAAGATCGGATCTGATTCTGGAATATTTTATCCAATTCTGGAATAGAAAGGCTCCTTACTGTTTTTTACTGCTTTTTACTACTTTTTGGTAAAAGGTGAAAGCTAGTTGACTAGTCTTAACTGTTTTTTGGCCAACTCATTCTCCATGATGTTTCCTACTTCCAAATTATGGATTTAGGATTCTTTTTCATCATACATCACCATTTGATTACTAATTCACAAATTCATGAGCTTTAGAGGTGACTTGGAAAGCACTCTTTCCACCTAGGGGGGTTTTTCATAGAATTGGTAAGCCTGCTTTTGTGAGGATTTCGAATGGAATCTTTATCCTTCAAATATATGATGTAATTAAATATATTCGAAGCCATCACATTTCTTAATTTTGGCCGATGTAAATTTATTTAGTTGAGATATTATGTTTGCATCATATACTTGACTGATTTTCAGTGTTCTTGACTAGTTTTATGAGACAATTTGTGAGAGTTTGCAATTGCTTGGAAATAAATTGGTGTGAAGAATAATTTCACATGGTATCAGATTTATCAAGCTATTCGTTTCTCCTTCTATTTTCCTGCAAGATCCAACCAGTCTCAAGAAGGGCTCATTCAGTCATCCAAAGGGCGCATTCATTCACCCAAAGGGTGCAATTGAGCATCTAGGGGCGCACCCAAACCACTCCAAAAGCTATTTCAGAGCTACCATGGATCAATCACATCAGATCATCCTCACTCCATTCAATTATTTTGATTGGAAGGCGCAAATGGAGATCTTGTTGAGAAGCAAAGGCCTCTACATAGTGACTATGGTAACTGAAACTGAGCCTACCTCAGTAATTGAGAAGGAAAATTGGCACAACAGAAGAGATGAAGCCTATGGTATCTTGTGTCTCGGCACATCCATGGATCTTCTATTCCATCTAAATGGTATTACCACTCCATTTGAAGTTTGGGTAAAGCTCCAAGACTTGTTTGGCAACACAGATGAATTAAGATTGGCAACACAGATGAATTAAGAGGCCACCAACTAGATAATGAACTAGTTTCAGTGAGTCCAAATAATTCGAGAACCTTCAAGACTTATTCTCAAAGTTCAAGTTACTTGTTCTTCAATTGAAGTAATGTGGAATTTATCAAAAATATGAGCAATTGATCTTGTCCATCCTCTCCAAGATTTCCCCAGATTAATCAGTCTTTGTTTTGACCTTTCATGCTGGAAGGAAGGAAGTTCGAAACTAGAAGAGTCCTTCTCTGTGATAATTCATGGAATCTGTTACACAAGGAAAAGACAAGTTGGTCTTGATGGGAGCAATAAAAAATCCATCAAAAGATCATTGTTTTGCAGCTGAAGATTCAAATAATTTGAAGGACAAGAAGAAGGGCAATTTCAAGAATCCCAATGATCAGAAAAAAGACAAACAAAAAGTTCATGAAGACTCCTCAAATTTCAAAAAGAATCTAAATAAGAAGCAAGCGAAGGATAAGTGCACCTATTGCAATAGGGGATTTCATACGGAGAGCTCATGCATGAAGAATACCATTGATCAAATGGATCATCTCCTTGAGAAAAAAAATATCCCTCTTCCTGAGAGCGCAAAAAAGAAGGGAGGAGGACATCATTTTGAAGACAAGGAGTGACTACATGCCTGATGGAAAGCACATCCAAGCCTACATATTTCATCATAGATTCTGGAGCTTCAAGGAATATGGTGTCTACAAGAGAGATATTTTCCTCTCTTGATTCTTCTAGTTGTCCAACCATTGTGTCGGGTGATGATTTTGAAACTTCTTGCGAAGGTAAAGGCAGTATTGATATAGATTTTGGTTCATTCACTAATGTGTTGTATGTTCCGGGACTTGTTGCAAACCTCTTTTTTGTTTACCAGATGATTCACACTAGGTCTCCAAAAAGGGTGATCTTCACACCTAATGATGTTGAAATTAGTGAGATGTCAACAAGTTGAATTGTTGCCTAGGTACTGATGACGATAGCTCAAAATTTTATAGATTCTCTCATTTTGTGCCTTTCCCATCACCTTTTGCTCTACTTACTCATGCCAATTAATCAATCAAGTTGTGGCATGAGAGATTTGGTCATCTAAATTATAAATATATTTCTCAACCTGCATGAGAAGGATATGGTCATAGGGCTGCCCAATATCAACTTTTCTAAAGGAGTCTATCAAAATTGCATCCTAGGAAAACACCCTGAGCATAAGTTTGAAAGAGCCAAAATTGAGTGAACCTCAGCACCCCTTGAGCTTATCCACAATGACATATCAGGTTCATTACCCATGAGTCTTTGAACCATGCCAAGTACATCCTAACCTTCATAGATGACTTTTCCAGATAATGTTGGATCTTCTTCCTCAAGTTAAAGTCAGAAGTGTCCAATTTGTTCAAGATTTTCAAAGCCTCGTTTGAGAACTAGTCTAGTAGACATATCAAGATCCTTAGATTTGATAATGGTGGGGAATATATCAAATCTAATTTCCAACAATTCTATGCCTCTTTTAGAATACAGATGGAACACATTTTTCCCTACACGCCTCAACAAAATGGTGTTGCTGAGAGGAAGAACATATCTCTCAAAGAGATGGCCACATGCATGCTTGAGGCCAAGTCTTTATCGCCAACACTTTGTGCTGAAGCAATCAAGTATGCAGCCTACATACAAAATAGAGTGTCTCACAAAGAATTAAGAGGAACCACTCCTTTTGAATCTTGGACTAGGCACAAACCTGATGTTTCTCATTTCAATATTTTTGTTAGAAACCTGTGTTGACCCTTCTCTTTACTTTGTTAGTATATTGATGTTGGATGCATATGCTTTGTAAGTCGTCATGTAGTATTTGTTGATCCATAGTTTGTATTATCCCATGGTATTGACCCATATTATTGGACGCATATGTTGTGTAAGTCGTTCCGTAGTATTATATGTTCCGTGGTATTGACCCGTAGTATTGGTTATAGACTTAGTATATATGTGTGTGTTGAGGCCAATGAAGGTACCATGAATTTATTTGTATTGACATTGCTAAAAGGAGGTTGCCCCATCCAATTGGACCGCGATCCATACAAATATTCTGTGATTTCATATATTGTGCATTATATCAATTAATTATTGCAGGTTCCTCACATCTGGTATCAGAGCACTTTTTTGGACTCATTGGGTGGAATTTCTGCGAAAACAAATTTCTCATCTATTACAGGTTTGGATCTGGGTATAATCCCTATCCTCTTAACTGTGGGAATTACTTGGGCATAAGCCCTAAAATTCATTGTGAGGAGTACCACAGGAACACTGAAGTAGCTAGCCCATTGAGAGGACCTGCCAACGAAAAGGGCAACAACCCCTACCTGATTGACTAGTTCCCACCTGTGAGGTAAACCAAGAGCTGTCGTTTGTGAAAAATTGGTTATCGGTTTTACTTGAGCCATGGAGTGAGGGGTACTTTCCCAATAGGAAAGCCACCAGACATCATTGGTGGCCGAGTGAAACCCCTGAACCGTTAGGAGGCCAAGCATACATGGGGTCCATATCTATTTTCAACTGAACTATTGCTGATCACTTCTGCATTGTTGCAGATCCATTTGTTTCCGATCACTTCCGCGTCGTTGCAGATCCATATGTTGCTGATCCAACCGTCTCAAATCCATTCCAAAATTCATTTCAGATCCAGCCAATTTAGATCCATTTCGAGCCGTTTCAGATCCATTCTGAAATCCTTTTCAGATCCAGTTGTTTTCACATCCATTCTGAAAGTCGTTTCCCTTGAAACTTCACTAACACCCCTACAATCCCATTCTTCATATTTCATTCCTGAGGACCCTATCCTAAATTCCACTTCCCAAAAACCAGAAATCCTACATTTGTCTATTTTTAGGGTTTTCCATAACTTCTTCGATTTTCACACAATCGCCTTCAAATTTTGCCGCCGTGTTCATTCCCTATTTCTGCTTCTTTGTCACTCTCTGACAAATTTTCCCATTCGTTCACCCCGCTTATGAAATCCTCATTTTTTGCTTCCCTGTCCATTCGAAAGTGTCTGAAACCTAGTCAAACCCCAATTACCCATAAGATTTTTTCTCAAATCCAAATTTCCCTTTACTAAATAAGCTTTTGTTTGTGTTTTTCTACCCGTTCACAAACAAAAAAATCCCGGTTATGGTTGTCACCTACAGAGGAGCACAAATCATGACGGAAGAACTTGCATCCCTCAAAACCAAACTCCAAGATTTGGGTGAGAAATTTCCCAGCCTCCATCTTCAACATTCAGCCATGAACACTGGGTTCTCTTCTTCCAGCAATTTTCATGGGCCGAAGCTTGATTTTCCTCGCTTCAATGGTAATGATCTGACTGGATGGATATACCGTGCAGAACAATATTTTAGTTTGCGTAATACTTTTGATGTCCAAAAAGTTCCAATTGCATCCTTTCATTTGGAACAAGAAGCCCTTCAATGCTACCGTTGGTACATTAAGGCTCATCACGAGCCAAAATGGAGAGATTTTTTCCAACTCCTTTTGCAACAATTTGGTCCTAGTGCTTTTGATGACTTCACAGGAGCACTCACTAAACTTGACCAAATTGGCACTGTGAGAGAGTATCAGACAAAATTTGAGAAACTAGCCAATCACACAGGAGGATTGTTTGATGAATTCTACATGAGTTGTTTTATCAGTGGTCTTAAGGATGAAATCCGCTCAGAGGTTAAAATGTTTTTTCCCAACACAATGATGGAAGTCCTAGTGTTGGATAAGTTGGTGGAGGACAATATCACAATCCAACAATGCTTTAAATCCACTTTTGTTCCATTCAGAAATATGGTTTCCCAAAGACCTCCCATCACGCCAGCTCCTCGCACAACTCCTATCAAGCATTTGTCTGAAGCAGAGATGCAGACACATAGAGACAAAGGGATTTGTTATAATTGTGATGAGAAATTCACACGGGGAAATAGATGTGTTGAGAAACAACTCTATCTCTTAGATGTGGATTTTTTGCCTGCCTTTGAACTTGGTGTAGAAGCTCCAGATAGACTAGATGATCAGGTTGACATACAACAGCTTCTTGTTGACCCTCCGTCTCTAGACGACCACCTAGAGATATCTCTCCATGCTTTAGTCGTAGCCACCACCCCACAAACAATGCGGGTCGGGTGTTACTTCAAGAAGATCCCTCTTACAATACTCATTGATTTTGGTAGCACCAATAACTTCATTGACCCTCGAATCACCAAACAGGCTGATTGTTTTGTCCATCCTTGCTCCAACTTTGAAGTCCCGATTTCCAATGGGGGTACCTTACCTTGCAAGGAGAAGTGTCATCGTGTGTGTATCTCTATGGAATATTATAACCTGCGCTCTAACATGTTTACCTTATCCTTAGGTAGATGTGATGTAGTTTTGGGCATTCAATGGTTACACACACTTGGCCCCATCTTAAGGTATTTTGTTGAACTTTGGATGCAATTTTCAGTCAATGGGAAACAACACACATTTATGGGCTTACAACCCAGGTCTCTTCGCATCATCATTTCACACCGTTTGAAAAAGATTGTTAAGAAGAATTCACATGGTGTCATCACTCAACTCCATTCCATTCAGAAGCACCTGTCAACGGTCTCCACTACTTCCTTGGATATATATCCAGGTATCTTTGCTGAACTAGTGGGTTTGCCGCCTTGAAGAGACCTTTCCGGTAAGAATTTAGCTGCATCTACATTTGAGAAAGAAATGAAGTCTATTTTGCATGCAATACAGAAGTGGAAGCCATACCTATTAGGGAATTATTTTTGCATCAAAACTGATCACCAGAGTCTGAAAAACTTCCTGGAATAACGAGTCTCCCCCCTAGCACACCTGAAATGAGTTATCCAACTCATGGGTTATTCCTATGCAATCACTTAGAAGAAGGGTAAGGACAATCTGGTGGCAGATGCTCCTTCTCACACATTTGATGACCCAGTTTCTCTTTCATCTATTTCTATGCGTGTTCCAAAATGGTTGCAATCTGTTCAACAAGGTTATGTCTTCTATGAAATCCATGCTTCTCCATTGGCAGGGCACTCTGGGTTCCTCAAAACGTATGACTGGGAAGAATTTAACTTCTTTTAGCAAGGACTGAAAATGACAATTCAATAGATGGTGACTGACTGTGCGGTCAATACAGGTGAAACAACACTCCATCCGGGACTGCTCAAACCCTTGCCCATCCCTACACCGATTTGGACAACTATTTCTATGGATTTCCTTGAAGCACTCCAGTGGTACAATACCACATCTAAAATGACACCATATGAAGCAATCTATGGATAGGCACTGCCAATTCTTCTTCCATACACCCTCAGTAGTTCCCTAGTTTAGGAAATTGACTCTGTTCTTTGAAACCAAAACCAGATTCTTCTCATTTTGCACGACAATCTTCACATGGAAAGAATTCGAATGAAACAACAAGTCCATCAACACTGTTTTGAGCGCACTTTTCAAGCAGTTGATATGGTTCTTCTTTGTCGATAGCCTCTCAAGCAATCCTCCCTGAAACTAAAAAGGCACCAACTTTTCTCTCAATCTATCACAGAGATATTAATTTAGTGGCACGGAATGCAACCTGAGGATCCTACAAGGGAACCACTCCTTCAGATTCCGCATCAATTTCCACATCTAAATCTTTGAGGACAAAGATTTTTCTAGGGGAGAGGGGATGTTAGGAACCTGTGTCAACCCTTCTCTTTACTTTGTTAGTATATTGTTGTTGGACGCATATGCTTTGTAAGTCATCCCATAGTATTTGTTGATCCATAGTTTGTATTAGACTATGGTATTGACCCATAGTATTGGACACATATGATTTGTAAGTCGTCCCGTATTATTATATGTTCCATGGTATTGACCCATAGTATTGGGCATAGACTTAGTATATAAGTTTGTGTTGAGTAAAATGAAGGTACTGTGAAGTTATTTGTATTGAGTTTGATCAAAGGAGTTTGACCCCTCGATGTGGACTGCGATCAATAAAAATATTATGTGATCTCATATATTGTTCATTTTATCAATTAATTGTTGCAGGCTCCTCACAATGTTTGGCTCAAAGGCTTGGGATAGAATTCCACTTGAGAAGAGGAGGGCCATGCAGCCCCAAATCCAACCATGTATTTTTGTTTTCTATTGAGAAGACTCCAAGGGCTACAAGTTTCTGAGCATGCCCTCTAAAAAATCCTTTATTGAGAGGAGTGTTCAAGTTGAAGAAGAGCCTTTGCAATCTCTTGAAATTGGAGAACCCTCTACACCATCACCTAAGAGTGTAAGTGATGCTCCTCTTGAATTTTTTGATTATGATATTTATGATTTTGAAGACCATCTTAATGCAGATCCAAGTTCGCCTACAAGTCCTAAGTGGGCTACTAAAACTCTTCAAGTAGCTGGTGAATTTGTGGGAAATCCTCAGGATCCTAGGAGGATTAGATAACAATTTGAGAGTGATATCAATGTGAATCATCCTTATCTATATGAGAAATATTTTGATGGTTGATTCTGATCCTCAGACATATGAGGAAGCATCACATGACCCAAGATGGAAGGCTTCCATGGATCAATATTTTCATTCACTGGAAAAGAATGAGACTTGCGAGCTAGTCAAGCTCCCCCCAACTAGAAAATTGGTAAGGGGTAAGTGGATCTGCATGACCAAATTTGCAGAAATTGGTGCAGATGTGAAATATAAGGAAAGGATTGTGGAAAAGGGCTTCTCCCAAGTCCATGGCCTTGGCTAAAAGATACTCTTTCACTAGTTGCACAAAAGGATTCGATAATATTAGTTCTGGCATTTTATGCATCCATGTGCTAGGAAGTGCATCACATGGATGTCAAGAGTGCATTCCTCCATGGGGATATTGAGTAGGAGATATATATGTAGCATACAGAAGGGTATACATCAGATCCTAACCTTGTTTTCAGGTTGAGGAAGTCCTTATATGGGCTAAAGCAAGCTCACAGAGCTTGGTATGCCAATATGGACAACTTCCTCTTGTCACAATCTTTAACTAGATGCAAGTATGATCCAAATCTATACATGAAGTTGATTGATGAATCCATATTGATTATTGTGTTATATGTTTATGACATACTAATAACATGTATCTCTACTGATCAAATATATTCATTAAAGACTTGCTTGCATCAATATTTTTGTTTTCTGGTCAAGTAAGAAAAAAAGTGCAATTGCACTATCTTCGGCAGAGGCCAAGTAAAGAGGAGCAGTGAATGTTGCAACTCAATGTGTGTGGTTGCAGGGTATTCTTTTAGAGTTTGGGATTTCCTTTAGCACTCCCACAGTCATATTTTGTGACAATCAGAGTGCTATAAGGGTCTCAAGTGATCCAGTACATAGGAAAATAACCAAGCATATATAGATCCATATGCACTACATCCGGAGCTTAGTGCATGATCAGATCATTGATCTGGAATATTGCTCATCAGTTGAGCAAATTGCAGACATATTCACCAAAGCTTTTCCGGAGAAGACTTTTAGCAATCTGGGATCAATGATCAATATGGTTGAACATGTGGTGGAGTGAAGGATTGATCAAGAACCTTCCAATTTTGTTCATGTCCATTTTTTAGGGGAGTTTTTTCCCATGAGGTTTTCATTCTTTCCTTGTTTTGTGTACAAGGAAGTATGTTAAAGGGTGACCATGCCAAGTTGTCGGGCCCTATTTATTTATGATATTCAGCACATAAAGTCAGGCTTAAGGGGGGATGTTGGAGTATTTAAAAAACCATCAATGTCATTTAACACTTAGCTAGCATTAATTAGTCATTTTTTATTAATTCCTAGGTGTTAGACTAGGTAGTTGGCCGAATTACCCAATGTGTGTGCCACACGTTTCCTTTGTGTGGACCACAAACATCCTAGAGTCACTTGGGCGCATTTATGATAGTATGGATAAGTTCTGATCTGATTCTGGAATATTTTATCCCATTCTGGAATAGAAAGGCACCTTACTACCTTTTACTGATTTTTACTAATTTTTGGTAAATGGTGAAAGCTAGTTGACTAGTGGAATGACCCTTTTTTTAATTTTTTATTAAAATGCCCAATTTTCCACTTTTTTCCCTAGTTCGACATTTGACTAGTTTTGATCTCCAAGTCACCAAAATGCTCCAATTGCTCCCCAATATTATGAGAAGGTATATGGATGATATTAGAACATAAATATTTGTTTCATCGATGTTGTTGTACCTTTAAAATACTTTTTCAAATCCTCTTTCGATTCTGGCCAATGTAGGGAACTTTACTAGTATCTTCCCTTTGACTAGTATTGGTCTCTAGGTCTCAAATTGGCTCCAAATGCCTTCAAATATTCAAGGAAGGTGTATGGATGATATTTTCACTTGATTATGATTTTCAGGGATGATTTATGACCATCAAAATACTTTTGCAAACTTTTTAAAGATTCTGGACAGAGTATGGAATTTAACTAGCAATTTGGGGTTCAAATTCCCCCAGGGTAAGTACTGGAAATGACTCTCCAAATTCCTCCAAACTCACTCGAAACTATGAAAAAAGGTAGGGGATGTATGAGGGCCATTATCTAATTCTCATTTGCACCATTAATCAATTATTAATTCTTTTCTAACCTTCTCCCAAACAACAGCAAAAATCACTAGTTCGACTCTTAGGGAAATGGCACCAAATTTTATCCAAATGTAAATAAACTGAGTAAAATGACTTCAAATGATTGAGTAATGAACGTGAAATGTGTATAATACATCAATAAACCATCAATATTTTACTTATCGATTTGAATCCATCAACATTACATTGGTTCAGAACAAGGTTGTGGGGAAATTGCATTATTCTTTCATTAAAAATGAGATTTATACATTTCTACTTGGAATTTCGACCTGAAACTAATTGGAGATTAATAAAAGAGTATTTAATTCATATTAAAAAATAAATGGGGCATTACAAGCTCCCCCAAAGAGTACAATAGCTCACCAAAAACACCCTCCCCCAAGGATCAAGAATATTCCATCAAAATTGGAAATGGTTGAAGGAGTGAGCTGCAATAGAAGAAACCATGAGCTTCTCTGTAGCTTACACCTGAAAATAAAGGCTCCATTAAAGATTCAAATGAAAAGTCTGAATGGCCTTTTGTAGATAGGGTTTTCACCCTATCTTGTGCAAATGGGCACCTACTAAGGAGAAGGGACTCCTTAGTAGCAGTTCAATAAACAGTAAAATATGACAATAAATAAAAACAGTAAACTATTCTAGCATGTGCATAAAAAGACAATGAAAAGATAATGAAAATTTGTTTTGTATTAAGTTTACCTCGAAAGTTGAGGTGGGTGGAGCCTTTACAGTAGTCTAGGGGCTGCTCCAATGCTCCAGTGATGTTCCTTCTCCTTCTTCCAAGGTGTTTTGGATAGGGGCCAAAGGGGTTCTCATGTGGGAAATTAGCTCCACGTGGAAGTTAGGGTTTCAAGAGAATTTTTGGCAGCATAAGGATGGGAGAAATTGGGGATGTGAAATGGGGAGCCTCCATCACCTATTTATAGGTTTTTAGTGGTGGAGTGTTGATCCATGGTTTTGGGCACTATATGGTTTACGTCAATTGTATAGGGTTTTTACTTTCTTTTTTCCATCTTTTTCCTCTTTTTGTATTTTGTATTCCCTTTTATTTGATTTTTGGGAATTTAGGGCCCTTTTTAGAGGGTTTTTTTAATTTTTGGAGGAATTTACATTATTTTGGGGGAAAAGGGGGTTTTTTTTGGCCTTTTGGAGGCTTTTTAATGTTTTTTTAAGGTTTTGGAGGCAAATATGGTAGGAAATATAGACAAATGAGTCATGTAATGAGGGAGATGAGGTAGTGAGCACTTTTTGGGTGTTAACAGATTGCCCCCTGATGTGTGAGGGCAGGAGCTCATCGTATGGCCGATAGACATCATAGGTCTTTTATGGTTTTCCTGGGATGTGGAGAGGAGAAGAAACAAACTAGAGCCCGAAACAACAGTCCCGAACAAACTGCAAAAAGTGAAAATACATGTACTCATTAATGAATGTGGGATAATCTCAATATATGGACGAGGCGGGCATTCCCATGTTCGTAACAAGATCTATAATAAGAACAATGAGGTCCAAAAAATGGGGACCTGAAAGATACATGGCCTCAAATAATGAATGAGGAAGAATCTCAATAGATGGACGAGGCGGGCATACCCATCCTCATATCAATATATATATATAAAATAATAGTGAGGCCCAAAAATGGGGACTTGAAAGATACATGGAGAACCACTGTGTAAATCATAAGTGTCCAGAGGAGACACAGAATCTGGGACATACTGTTGGGCCAACCATGTCTGAGCTGAAGAATTGATACACTGGAATAGCAATAGTGCTGCTGAGTGTGGTACGAGAGGAACTGATGAGTTGCTGGATCACAGGAATGGAGAGTCATACCCTCAATGGTACACAGGACTAGAGCTGAATTGGGTACTCAAGGAAGCATATAAGTGGATGGATTTCAAATACAATCGCCAATGCAACCCGGACATCCACAGGAACATATAACTAGGTGTTCCGAAGTGACTCACCAATGTGCTAGAGTCGGGGGAAATCTAGGGTCTTCGACCAATAAATGAAGGGATATATACCCTGGGCGATTCTCAACGATGCGATCAAGGTGCTGAAGTCAAGCATGTGAGAAACAACCACTCGGAGAGGCACTGATGACTCCTCTCAAAATGGTCCGTAGGCACTCACCACAGATGGTGATGAGTCCAAGGCGTAGGGACCTCTGGGTCTATCCTCTGGAATAGATGGGCTGGCGTCGACAAAGGGAGACCTGCAACTAGCAAGGCAATGATGTTTCCTTGATAGGAGCACGAGGTGGAGAACCGAAGTGTGAGAGTACTGATGTTAGGACTGACATACAGTAGGGGTGGGGAATAACTAGGAAAATAGAGTGGGTGGACTCAAACTTCCTTTGTTCAGAGTATGATGGCGGGGGTGATCAGGAAGCATATGAAACTGACTAGTGGGAAGGGGATCATAGCTGTAATGGATCAGGGATGGTGACTGGGATGAGTGATACTCAAAGTTGGTGTAAGGTTGCAGGAGACTGTAGAATACTCTGAACAAAGGCGACCTTATTGGGGGTGCTTCCAAGATGATCGATCATAGTGCCAATAGGTACGGGGGGGACTTCTTTATGGTTTGTAAGGAGCTGGGAGAAGTGCGCTCAAAATGGTACGGTCGTGTGGATTTATACGAGCCCAGGACAGTTCTTGCTCGTGATTGCTTTCAATTTTAAGGAGTCTAAAAGCGATAAGAAGACTTTGAAATAATGGAATGGTATCGTCGTGTTGATTTGTACGAGCCCAGAATGGTGCATGCTCATGGTTTCTTTCAATTTTAGAGAGTCTAAAAGCAATAAGAAGACTCCAGGGGGGTTCTTTTTCGTGTGTTAGTCTCCAAGGCCCAAAAAATCATAAAAGGATGCAATGAAGAACTCTTTTAGCCGGTGTGACTAGAGTATTTCTTTTTCGTAATTAGTCTACCAGGTCTAGAAAAGGGTTAAACTTATACCAGATAGACTCCCTTTCAGGTACTTTAATGGGCATGAAAGGAAGCAAGATTGCTCTGCGATCTTTTTATTTTTTTAGGAGTCAAAAAAGAGCTTAACAGAAACTCCCTAAGTGCCTTTTCTGTAAAGGACTTGTCCAGCCCGAAAGAGGGATAAAATTATACCGAACAAAAGGAATGGCCAAACAAGGAGAGAGTGTTCAATCAAGGGACATTGATGAGAACCAAGAACGAGGGTGGGGGGGAACACTAGTGGGACTCCTTGCAGGGTGATGAATGGTGGCAAATTAATGAAATAATTGTAGTATGAATGGAGTGAATGGATCATGTAAAAATGTGTAATAGTTCGATGGCAGCCAATGTGGCGCACAAACCGAGGCACTAGTGTGTTGGGGCAAAATGTTGAAACTGTTCCTGGTGAGAGTGAGAAATGATCTCAAGCATCATCACGAGCTCGAAAAACTGAATCTGGTGATAAAAAGTGTCAAAAACGGGCTACGACCGATGTGGCATGCAAACCGAGGCGACGAGGGGTGTCTAGAAAAAATGCTCAAAAAACGATGCAGAAAAAATAAGAAAACGAGTCGACCACCATGACGGTCTCATCGTGCTGAGTCCAGTGGTGGAAATGGTTCGGAGAATGGACTCCGTATGGATGCAGAATGACCGAAACAAGAAAAAGTCAACGGGCTATAAATAGTGAGTGGACCCAACATGACAAGTGTTAGTTGGACTGTTGACTTTGACAGGATATCATTGTGGACTAGAGCTTAGGTGTTATTTCTGGACGATCCGACCGACTGATTTCAGATCCGTGAGTTGCAGGTATTCCGTTAAACTCATACCTGTAATTTTTTGCTCGGTTCGAGGGGGTGGTGGGTCCCTAAGGGGGTCTGTACAGTCAACGAAGGCTTGGATCGTAGCTTTCCAGGGTGGAATCGCAGTCTGGGATCACGAGTTCCAGGGCTGGATACGCGATCCTAAATCGCGAGTTCGGAGGCTGAACATGCAATCCTGGATCGCGAGTTCGGAAGCTGAACATGCAATCATGGATCGCGAGTTCAGTTGTTATAGTTGCAGTTCGAGATCACGATTCAGATCCAGAAATCCGTGATACACAACCGCAACTGTAGCCCTGACAGCCGCGATCTCTAATCGCGAGTCAAATCCCTAGAGCTGCGATCTGAGATTGCGGCAAGGGGCCCTAAAGCCACAATCTGGATCGTGTTTTAGGGTTACACAAGGGGGGGTAAAATGGTTATTTATTTGATGTGGGTCTAATGAGTTTTCATTCTTTGATTGACGGGATGCCGATCGTGCTATGGTGGGAGCGGGAGATTCCCGATGACATGATGGAGTTCATTCGGGAGGATCGGCATGTGCGGTCGACCTTGGGGTTGTGCAGGCTTCTAAAGTTCGCACAGGTACCTATGATGCGTTCAACAAAGCTATTGTTGATCAAGTTGGTAGGGTTTTGGGACTCGGATATATAGGTGTTCATGGTACAGGAGGAGAGAGTGGATCTCACCCTGGCGGATGTCTACTTCTTAATGGGATTTCCCTGTTTGGGCAGGGTGGTGGATACGCAGCCACGTGTGTCTGCGAACGTAGACGTAGAGGAGATGCTGGAGCTCTGCTACGTTCCAGAGGCTGACGTGCATAGGAATGCACTTCGTATTGTTGACCTGCAAGAGCCAGTAGTGTGAGTGATTGTGTCGTGTGTGGTTCAGGTGTTGGGGTGTCAGGTGCCCGAATGGGTGTCAGGGGGCTAGATGCAGTTAGTGGAGTGAGTGCTGCATGGTACATACTTCGCCTGGGGCCAAATGTTCCTCACCTGCGTTCAGTGGTAGCTGACCGTAGTGAAGGAATCTGGCAAGGGATTCTGCTATGGATCCTTCCTCTGTGCCTTCTTTATGGAGCGGGTACCTACACTGCAGCCATGGGTGCCAATTAGGGTAGGAGGGATGAGGGAGCCGCACATGGTGCGGAGGGGATAGATGATGCTTCGACGGGGTGGCAGAGAGGTGGGGAGATACTCCACAGGGGAGCTCTACCTTCAATGGTTACAGATGCCACTTAATTTGGACGACTATCCATATAGGGATATGGATTACACAGGAGATCTGGAAGTGCCAAGACCTCCAGGGCAGGCATGGGGGCCACATGGTATGTATCTACCTGTTTGATTGTTTTATGTCATATTTTGTGTATGTTTAGGGTTTGATAGATGTATGTGATGGTACTGACTATGTATATTCTTGGATGCAATGCAGATGTTGAACCGAGGCTGCCACCAGGACACATAGACCGTAGGGGGCATGTGGCTGTACCAGCCCTGCTGGATCGAGGGGAGGTGCACCAACAGGACACTGAGGGGACTTTGGAGTCCCTATGGGTTCTCCTAGATCGTCTAATGGTTGGGGTGACTGATGAGGGGTGGCAGGACTTGGATCAGGAGGTGAAATAGAAGTGCCTCGGGGCTCCATGGGACTTCCAATCGATTGCGATTCGGGTGGCCATATTGGCGGAGAGGAGTAGGGCACAGGATCCCTTAGGGGATGAGGATCTGCCAGAGGAGGAGCGGGGTGAGGAGTTGGAGGCGGACGATACAGGCAGTGATGGACGGTATGAATCTCATTAGGGAGTACAGAGGACTCCCCCACGATGTGTATGGACACTCGGGGTTTTTTGTAGCTACAACATGTATTTTATGAGGCTTTTCTATGTATATATATTTTTTGTATAGCTGAGTGCTGAGGTACTCAGGACATGTGTATAACATTGATGTTTATTTATATAGATATGCACATGGATGCATCTTTTGTAGTTATGATTATTGTATGCACGTGGATGCGCTTGTGCTTTCTTGTATGTGTGTATTGTATGTGGATACAAGTAGTATGAGATGATAGGCATGTGGATGCCCCTTGTGTATTTTGTATTATGTATTGCACATGGATGCAACAGTATGGTTTAGGATAGGCACGTGGATGCCCCTGTATAGTTGTGTGGTTATGTTATTGCACATGGATGCAAATATTATTTGATGATAGGCACGTGGATGCCCCTTGTTGTAAATGCAATCCTTTTGGGATTTTTATATGCTTTTTGATGTGACGATATGGTATGATGATGCATGATGGATGGTTTACATGGTGTGATTTATATGCCAATCAAGGATGTTGTTAGCCATTTGATTTGCGACACTATTCTAAGCTCTTGGGACATCGGTGAATGTTATGGATTCAAACTGTCGGCTGAGTTGTTTTGTGTGCAGGAACTTCCTAAAGAGGCAAGGATCATGCACTTGGTAGCAGTTGTTGAGCTGGGAGACAAGTAGCTGGTATTCAAGGAACACATGAAGGTGACATATGCCCATATGAAGGGCAACAGTCAAGAGACCGGTCACCACATCATACTCCGCCTGGTTATTGGTAGCAGCGCCTATGCACATTCCGTCAAGATGAATCAACTCATGTGAAGTGGAATATAAGACCCAGGCTGCAGAGGCCAGGTTTGGAGACTAGCGGCTTGCTCCATCAGCAAAGCCTATGTAATGAGGTGAAAGATGGTCCATCTGTGATCATGCAAAAATGATGAATGTAAGGTTGCGATAAAAAAGTGAAAAACAAAAAGAAAGCAAACTGTACAATACGAACCAATGGGACCACAGGTTTGTTTAAGGATAAAAGCGTTTAAGGTACAACCCATTACGGGGGTTGCGCAAAGGGTGGCCTTTTGAGTCAGTTAAAATGTATGCCCCATGTCCGAGGCAGGTATGCATGATGTAAGGGCCTTGCCACATGGATTCAAAATTCCCTTTACTAGTCTTGTCATGGGCTTGGTCATAGGAAAGGATGAGGTCTCCTTCATGGAAATTTCGTGGGTGGACATGTTTGTCATAACCATCTTTGGAGCGGTTCTTAGTAGCTTCAATGGTTTGGAGGGTGGCATGACGGTCTTAGTCAGCTTGTTCTAATGATAGCAGACGTTGCTCGAGGGGGGAGGTTTCTGGGAGAAGCTCAATGGCAATGTATAAGGAAGGTATCTGACACTCGATGGGGAGGATAGACTCTACACTGTGAACTAAATGAAACGAGGTAAAACCGGTCGTGGTCTTAGTTGATGTACAGTAAGCCCATAATGCAGGGAAAAACATGTGATGCCAATTGGACTTATGCCAGTCAATAGTGCGTTGAAGGATGGTTTTTAAAATTTTGTTAATGGCGTTGGTTTGACCGTTCCCTTGGGGGTAGTAAGCAGAGGAGTACTGATGTTCGAATTTCAGAAGGGTGGACAACTTGTGCCAAATGGCATCTTCAAAATGTGAACCATGGTCTGAGACTAGCTGTTTGGGGACCCCGAATAGTGTAATAACATGGTTAAAAAAGAAATAGGCAGCAGTGTTAGCTTTACAATTGAAGGTGGGCATGGCTTCAACCCATTTGGTGAAGTAGTCGATGGCGACAATGATGTACTTATGGCCATTTGCGGATGAGGGTTTACATTCCATGAAGTCGATGGCTTATTTGCAGAAGGGACCAATGGTGAAAACTGGGTGTAGCGGGGTGGGTGGTGTCTGAGCTTTATGGAAAAAAGTTGGCAATTATGGCAATGTTTGACTATTGTGATGCAGTCGGTAAAGAGTGTAGGCTAGAAGTATCCGGCGTGGATAACCTTTTGGGAGGTGGCCATTCCAGAGAAATTTCCGCCGCAGGTGCCGCTATGACAGTCATTGAGGACTTGTTCGGCTTCCTCGTGTGTAAGGAAACGACGAAGAATAGTATCAACCCCTCTCCGGTAAAGGACATCTCCCAAGAGGAGATATCGAGAGGCCTGGTGACGGATACGGCGGCATCCATAACAATTTATGTCGGGTCCAAACTTTTGTGTGTGAAGGTATAACAAACTATCACCGTACCATGGGTCATCAGACGAGATGATGAAAAAGTGGTTGTAGAGTAACTCATCAGAGATGTGTGGGGACGACAAAATGGATGGGAGATCGGTTATGAGCTAGGAAGGCATGAGGGCTTTAGTGCTCTTAGGGGTTGTGAAAGTTAGATCATATTCTTGGAGGATAATTACCCATTTAGCAATGCGACCTTGAAGAAGTCGCCGGTTCAAGAGGTAGACCATGGGGTTGGAGTCGGCGACAACTGTGGTATGACCGAGTAAAATGTAATGTCACAATTTTTGTACAGAAAAGACGACAGCAAGGGCCAGCCTCTCTTCATACAGGTAACGTTGGGGTGGTCCAGATAAGTTTTGGCTGACATAATAAATGACATGCTCCTAGAAATTAGCATCTTCTTGGACAAGGACTCCTGACATGGCATATTTGGACATCGAGACGTAAAGGATGAAGTTTTGAGAGAAATACGGAGGGGAGATCAAAGGGGCTTGCGTGCGAGCTTTTTTAAGGGCTTCAAATGCAACTTGCACCTGGTCATCCCAAAAAAAGGGTATTTCAGTATGAAGGAGGTGTAAGAAACCATGAACTGTGGTGGCATAATCAGGAACAAAGTGACGGAGGAAATTAGATTTCCCCTGTAAATGCTGGAGCTACCGGAGCGTGCGTGGTGCAGGAAGGTCTAGAATGGCTTGGACATTAAGGGGATCAACAACGATTACTTTATGGGAAACAATGAAACCCAACAACCGTCCTGCCAGAATGCAAAAGACACACTTGAGTGGGTTCAAGCGGATCTGATACTTGCGACAATGCAGAAAGACTTGCCGGAGGTCGTTAAGGTGGTATGATCGTTTCCGGGAACGAGCTGTAATATTGTCAAGATAGACTAGCAGGATATGGACCAAGTTGTGAAAACAATAGGTCATGGCCCGTTGGAAGGTGGCACCAGCATTTTTAAGGTCAAAAGGCATGACACGATAGGCGAAGGTGCCCCATGGGGTGGTAAATGCAGTCTTGTATTGATCTTCCTTGCGGATTTGAATCTGGTTGTATCCTGAGAAACTGTCCATGAAGGATAGGACCTCATGGCCCACACACGCATCGATAAGTTGGTCAATGAATGGAGTGGGGAAGTTGTCTTTGGGACATGCTTGGTTTAAATCTTGGAAGTCAGTACATACTCGGATGGTGCCTTGTTTCTTGTTAACAGGGATGGGGTTACAAACCCAAGTGGTGTATGCAATAGGATAAATGAATCCTACTGTGCGGAGTTTCTCAATCTCTACTTTTACGATGGGGAGCTTTGATGGATGAATGGGGTGCTGTTTCTGGCGAATGGGGGGTACATCTGGCCATGTGTCAATGTGGTGCTCTATGATAGTGGGGTCAAGACCAGGCATTTCTGTATAGGACCAGGCAAAGATATCGTGGAACTCTTGAAAAAGTTTCTTGTACTCTCCGATCTCATGCTCAGTGCAGGAAGCTCTTAACGAAATGAGTTTAGGAGCACCGGCTGGGGAAGATATATCAATGTGAATTGTGGGTGAGATATTGGCCATGTTACCTTCCTCAAAGGCATCGAGAGCGGGAATGGGCTCTTTAAACCAGTCGACCTTGGTGGGGAGGAAATATTTGGACTCAACCGAGAATTGGGTGGCTGTGATGGAGGAGGACTCATCTAGGAGGAAATAGGAACGATGGTGCATATCTTCCCAGGGATAATCAGGTGCAGTAAGAGCCTCGAGAATCTCCTCATCATTGTGGAAACTTTGGGTTGTCAAATCGATTGACGAGGGAGTGCTAGTAGAAGAGATCATATAAATGGTATTAATCTCTCCGATTGGCAGGGATGTGGGGGGGTGAATCTCTTCAATTGTGGGGGGAGCCGTCTCGAGGTCCAAATTATTCATCTCGTAAAGAGCTTCTCTGTAATCTGGGAGATCAGGACAATGATGTGAGTAATGGCTGTAAATACCGCATATTGCACAAGGGTGGTTGGTATGTAGTAATTTATCGCGAGGCTTAGGGGTAGGGTCAACTTGGACAACTGGGATGTTGGGGTCGTCATCAAGAATTTACATGTGCTCCTGTAATGCGGGTAATTGTGGACATTGATGGGTAGAATGGCCCAACTCATCACACAACGAACATTTGGGAGGAGAACGAAACATGGGGTGATTCTTAACTAGTTTGGGTGAGGGTAAAGAAGTGTATGGTTGTGGGCCTCTGCCCCCAGTGTGCTTGATAAGAGGGGATGAATTGGTGGCTGAGGAAGGAGTAGTGACACCGAGAGGTGGTTGACTAGTAGTGGTGATGGGTGGCACCGGTTGTAAGACGACATTTGGTGTCGAAGGAGAAATGGGAGGCGTGATGTACCATACAGGTAATCCTAAAGTCAAACCGGGGAGGGTGAGAGTAGCCATAACCGGGGTGCTTACTACTCCCGAAGGGGGGAATAGGAAAGGGATTGTATGGATGGGTGTAACACCAACATGACTAGGTACCAATGGTAGTTTGGGTAGCAGCGGCGGTTGATGATTAGGTGTTGGTGTATTGTGGGAAAGGGTACATAAGTCAGATATTTCGGTCGCTGGTGACAGGGGAGGAATGGATTGGAATGTTGAGGTCATCGGTGTATCTGAGTAAACTCCGCATCCCACTGAGGAAACCAATGAGCTAGATGCACCAGAAACAGGTTGTTCAACCATGGGGAGAACATTTTTGGGTGCAGCGGGGGCATTAGGATCGTAATAGGTGAGTTGATCAACCTTGACAACGCATCCGTCATGGGGGATTAGGTGGTTGGACGCCTTGGTCTAGAGGGGGGTTGTTCCCGCGATTACATCCTTTTCCACGGTTTTGTTGGCGTTGGTTATTTTGGTTTTGCTACGTATTTGGTTGCACATACACTTTCCCTTGGGTGGCAAGTGGGTTCTGGCATTGTGTAGGTGTGGGAGCAAGCTACGGCAGATAATAAGTGGGTGGAAGCGGTGCAAGTGCTGAACCTTGTGGGGGTTGCTGATATGTCTGTGCGATGGGTTGTGGGTTTGCCGCAGGTGCTGGCTATGGTGGATAATAAGCAGGTGGGCTTGAGAGGATACAGGAGCTGGCGCGGCTTGCGAGTGGTAATACAGCCGAGGTGCGACTGGTGGGACGTAACCGGTGGATGCATGGCCATAACACTGAGGTGGACATGAGGGTCCGTGGGAATGGTGGTGATGTGCCATGGGAGCATACGAATTGGTTGCTCCAGAGCGGGATGTAGCCCGCGAAAGGTCGAGGCCATGGCTAATGCGGGCTATGGAAAACGGTTGGTTATGCGAGGCAATATGGCCAATGATGCCATCTGTAGCATGGGATGCCCCCGGTGCATCATTTCGGGAGGAATCACCGTGGGGGGCATCAGGTATAATGGTATATAGATAACCAGACTGGGCATAAATAAGGTCAAACTGCTGGTCTTTGAGGATGGCCTCTTCTTCGAACTGGGGTCGCTCGGATGCCACATCCTTGGAAATGACAAGAAGGAGAGATTTTAGAAACCAATCTAAGAAGATACGGTCATCTAACTTGATTTTGTAGATGCTGCGGCGTCGATGCCACTCATGAATGTGGTCAGTGATGTGGGTGGCCGTATTTTGTCTGCAAGACAATAGGATCTCAACTCCCATGTCATAGCGGAAAAGTAACTGAAAGAACTGCAGGAAGGTCGAGGCAAGGGAAATAAAGGTGTCATGAGTCCCATGGGGCTGCTCGATGTACCACTTGGCTGCAGAGCCAGTGAGAGTGTGTTATAACAGACGGAGACGGACCGAGTCGTCCACTATGGAGTTGGAGGAACACCATAGATGGAAGGACATAATGTGGTTCTGGGGGTCTTCACCTGCCTTCCCCTCAAACTTAGGGATGTATGAGGGGAGCTTGGTGGGCATGTGAGGCCACACAGGGTCGTGTCTAATGGGATCATTGGTCAGTCTGGCCAGGTCAGGAAGGTTGAAACTAGCCATGAATGAAAAACTAGTAGAAGGAGTTGACATGCTGGTGGGGGCAGTTATGTTGGGACCGCTTCCCCCAAGTGTGAGGGATGGATTTAGGTTGGGGGTTTTTCCCCCATCCGGAGGAATTAAGGTGCTATGAGAAGGTCCTACGCCACTAAGTGTAGTGTGAGTCACTATGGGGACTGGGTTGGGTATGGTAGCCACTGGAATTGGCACAGTGGCCGTAATGGTGTGTGTGGGCCCCATCGAGGGCATAGCTAAAGCGGGTGTGGTAGCTGGGATGGTGGTGGACGCTCCACCAGTGGTTCCTACAAAGAAAGGGTTGGAAGTCATGCCAGCCATGGGGCTGGTTGGGACAGTGTAGGTGGGGTTCTTGGACTCTTCCTTAGAATTAGATGTAAAATAATGGGCGTCAGTGCTGGGGGATGGAGCTCTATGTTGTCGACGAGTGGAGTCGAGTGATGAAGCTCTAGGTCTATGATGGGTGATGTCAAGTGAACTGTGCTATGGGGTATCGCCCCAGAGGCACCAAGAATGTCTCAGGGACTCAATGGTGATAGATGGTGTCAAGTATCTGGGGGTTGTGTTGAGTGAAAAATAACTCAAAAACCCTAATGCAGCTGAGTGTGTAGAAGGAGAGCGCAAAAAAAAAATATGTCACTCAGACCAACAACCAGCTTAAAACACTCACTGTAACAACTGTGCTACAATAAGCGGAGCATCAACAACAATGGTCAGAATACCAACAAGCTACAGGTTTCCTAAAAAATAAAAATAGTGGACTCGCTAGACCAAAGAGAGGTAAGGGGGCATGCAAACACCTAGCTAGATAGTATTCTGACTCAACCAGACATATCCTCTGCAAGCTGATGAAATCCAAGTCAGACAATATGGATAGTAGAGCCAAGTGTCTAAAGATATCCCCCTACCGTGAGGGACACCGAGTAAGACAATCCTAGAAGAAAGGAAACTAAGATACCCCATTCATGACACATCCAAAAAAGGTGAATCTGCAGCTCTGGTCCTATCACCGCGTGGGCCTAAAGAGAACACCACACGCAAACCAACAAGTAGGTAGCCTTCGGTTACTAAATGGATTGCGGTATTTCACTCAGGCCTCCGGAACCAGTCTGGCTACTTCAACCCTCCTAAGGGAGAGGCCCTTTAATGAACTGGTTGTGACTATGCCTAAAAATACTAGGGGATTTTGGTTCCCTAATGGACAACAACTATGTCTCAAGTGTAAGCGACCAAGGGGTGTTATTTAGATGCCTATCCCCCCTGTCCTACCTAACTACAATATTCTTAAGTGTTCCCCAAGTGGGGTTACAATGTTGGTTGTGTTAAGCAGTATTTTAGGGATCACTTGAATTAGGTGATAGAGTGTGTGCATGTGAGGTAATGAACCCAATCAAAAGTGCCACGGGGTGGGCAACTTTCTAACTAATAATAACAATGCAGAAATTAAACTTGTAATGCAAAATTTTCTTTTTTCAATTAAAATGCTTTAAACTTAAAAAACTCTGTAAGTGGAACAGAAAGCAAATTGCAGAAGAAGGCTGTAGGTAAGTATGGCTGCAGATAAAACAGGTGGCTATGCAGGTGTAACAAAGTGTTGGGTTCAAAACAGGGTAAAAAAGTGCAGAAAACAGATCACGGGTCTGTGGCGAAACTGCGCAGGCGGACCATAGGAAACATGATGAAAGTCGTGGGGCAATCACAAGAAACAGGCTAAAAGCCGCAGGGAGATCGCAGGAAACAGGTTGAAAGCCATGGGAAGATCATAGGAAATAGGCTGAAAGCCGTGGGGAGATCGCATGAAATAGGCTGAAGGCCGCGAGGAGGTCACAGGAAAGAGGCTGAAAGCCGCAGGGAGATCGTAGGAAACAGGCTGAACGCCTTGGTCGGATTGCTGGTAACAGGCTGAAAGCCACGGTCAGATCGCAGGAAACAGGATGAAAGCTGCAGGGAGATCGCAGCTAACAGGTTGAAAGCCGCAGTCGGATCCCAAGAAACAGGATGAAAGCTGTGGTCGGATCGCAACTGTGGGGAAAAAATACGTGATTTACGGCAGCAAACCCAACTGCCGAAAGGGACAGCCGAAAGGGGAAAACTGTAAAAATATTGCAGAAAACTAAAAACTTCTAAAAATATAACCAGAAACTCAAAGGAACACTAGGGGATTCGCCAAAACTATAGCTAGGGTTTTCACCCTAGCTTGTACAAATGGGCACCTACTAAGGAGAAGGGACTCCTTAGTAGCAGTTAAATAAACAGTAAAATATGGCAGTAAATAAAAACAATAAACTATTCTAGCATGTGCATAAAAAGACAATGAAAAGTTAATGAAAATTTGTTTTGTATTAAGTTTACCTTAAAAGTTGAGGTTGGTGGAGCCTTTGCAGTAGTCCAGGTGCTTCTTCAATGCTCCAGTGATGTTCCTTCTCCTTCTTCCAGGGTATTTTGGATATGGGCCAAAGGGGTTCTCAAGTGGGAAATTAACTCCAAGTGGAGAGCTATGGTTTCAAGAGAATTTTTCGGCAGCATAAGGATGAGAGAAATTGGGGATGTGAAATGGAGAGCCTCCATCACCTATTTATAGGTTTTTAGTGGTGGAGTGTTGACCCATGGTTTTGGGCACCATATGGTTTAGGTCAATTGTATAGGGTTTTTGCTTCCTTTTTTTCCTCTTTTTGTATTTTTTATTCCTTTTTATTTGATTTTTGGGAATTTAGGGCCCTTTTTAGAGGGCTTTTGCTATTTTTGGAGGAATTTACATTATTTTGGGGGGAAAAGGGGTTTTTTTTGGCCTTTTGGAGGCTTTTTAATGGTTTTATAAGGTTTTGGAGGCACATATGGTAGGAAATATAGACAAATGAGTCATGTAATGAGGGAGATGAGGTAGTGAGCACTTTTTGGGTGTTAACACATTTCCAATTACCAACTTGGATGGGAATCTTTCACCCTCAAAATTGGCTAAGGCAAGAAACTAGTCATCCACTAGCTCTCCGTCTTCACAAATGCAATTGCAAATTCTACAAATGATAAAAAAACTGTCATTATTCTTTGTTCATGACTATAAACTTCTAATGTCCTCCATGGGTCGAATTCCTTCCAAGAGACTCATGCCAACTCAAGTTGGGAAGAGATTCCAAAGAATGCCACTTGTACAACAATTCCTTATTTCCCACTTCTACCAAACCACATGTGGAAGCATCTTAGCTGACCTAACTCCCTTGAGCACCCTATTAGAGGCTATTTTTAGCTCTGACATGTCTTATATGTCATATGTTAGCCTTCAGGTCTGATTTGTGTCATAGGTGTCATAGCATCTTCATCATTGTTGTCATAGAGCTAGGGAATCTAGCCCAAGTGTCCCACTAGCTCCAAATTGCCTCTTCCTCTTCCATGGGAGTTACTCTTCCTCTCTATTTCGATTTTGGATGAGTCATGCCATGAATAATAATTTTTTAACTCCCCCAATTAGTTTACCATTCACCTTGAATTCAAATTGGTGAGAGAATGTGGCCAAGTTTAGTGGGGAAATCTAGCCATATGTGGGTCCCACTTCCTCCATGTGTCTTCATGATCAAATTCCACTTTGATTTTCACTTGTGTATATTTATTTAGCTCCTTTATTAAATATTTATGCCATTATAATGTTCAAACATAATTTATTATCCCCTTATTCCAAATCCCAAAGCTTCCACCCCAAACCTAGGAAACTAGTAATTTTCCTCCTTGGCAATTATTTGACCCTTAACATCAATTTGACAAACTCTAATGAATATGGCCAATGTGATTAGGCCATTGTTACCCAATTCCAAATTTGGGACATGAAAAATATTCCCTTCCCAATGTTGCTTGTCCTCAAGCAATTTCAAACATGGGTGTTGAAGAACCTGCTTTCTGTATAATTCTTTGAAGTTGCGATTGAATTGCCCAACCTTGAGTCTTTGAGTTTCCATGAAGATTTTAGAGAGGAACCACCATGCTTGTTGCTGCACTACTCTGATTAAAAATTACTTTATTAAGTGGGAAATCCATCTCCCATACTGCTTGTTTCCCCAAAAAATTTGAAACCAATGAGATAAAAATTATTCAAAGGTCTCATTGCTTGTATTGCACCCCAACAATTAATAGTGATGTCCAACCCACACCATTAGATAAGAGGATTCCTGGATCCCATTTTCTTGTATGCATTCTTCCAAACATCATGAGTACAAAATATATATCATCAAAGTACATAACAACATAATGAAAATGTACATCAAGGAGGTGCTTCATCAAAGAATCATGAAATTGCTTATACCTCCAAGTAATTAGACCACCATTTTCGAGGTGCATACAAGCATCGAGTGAACAATCAAATCTGATCCAATGACATAGTTTAGTATCCCATGTCCTATAATGATGCTCCAAAAACATTGAAGATGCATCAAAACAGTCAGCCCTGTATTCTTTCATCCAAGTAGTTAATAAAGTTCCTCCAACATCAATTGAACTAAGCAAGGAGCAAGGAAGATCATGAGTCTTCAAGTGACTCAAGTGAACATCATAAGTGTATCCATGAAGATATGCATCATCATAAGGAAAAAAAGTATTCTGCTGCAAATGTAAATAATGAGGTGCTCTATTCATGTCATCATCAAAAGGAGAGGTAGGAGTTTCATACCCGTCTTGTGGCACCACTAGAAAAACACCTTTCACCCAGTTTTCATCCCCAATTGATGTGGCTGAAAAAGAAGTAGGGGGTGAGGAATTATGAACCAACCTTAAATATTTACAAATCTTAGCCATCGAAATCTTTAATTCATCTTCACCATAATTGTTGGTCAAACTGTTGTGAGATCATGTACCTCCTTCAAGACTTTGCAACTCTCTCCATGAGGCAACTCATAATACCTCTGAACAAAGACAAGTGCTTGTCCTTCTTCTTGTTTGAGTGTAGCATCTTCAAGCACCTGCATATCAACATGTACCTCATGTTACACCATTACATGAGGTTCCTCCTTTGTGGCATAAATTATTTCATCCATGTCCTTCTTTTCCTTGAAAAGAGAACCATTGCTCATTCTTTTTTCCAAGTTGATTTCAAGTCGACTAACCAACAATTCAAACCCTTGCATGAGTTGCCTTCACTTGTCTTCAAAGTATGGTTTCAGTAATTTTCTAAACTCCTCATTCTCCTATAAAGGTTCCTTTCTCATCCTTACTCATGGTGACCAAGGAATGCACTTCTTCTCCTACTTCTTCCATTTCACCAAAGTACATCCAGTTTCCGTTTCTAAGGGTGGTGGCTTATTTATTTGACTCTTGGTATTCACTAATGTTCTACCACATCAGGTTCCAAGACTATGCTCTGATACCACTGTAATGACCTTTTTATTTAATTTTATTAAAATGCCCAATTTTCCACTTTTTTCCCTAGTTCGACCTTTGACTAGTTTTGATCTCTACGTCACCAAATTGCTCCAATTGCTCCCAAATATTCTGATAAGGTATATCTATTATTTTAGAACATAAATATTTTTTTTAGGGGTGTTTTTGGACCTGTAAAATACTTCTTCAAATCCTCTTTCGATTCTGGAAAATGTAGGGAACTTTACTAGTAATTTCCCTTTGACTAGTATTGGTCTCCAAGTCTCAAATTGGCTCCAAATGCCTTCAAATATTCAAGGAAGGTGTATGGATGATATTTTAACTTGATTATGATGTTCAAGGATGCAAACTTGTTTAATATTCTGGACAAAGTATGGAATTTAACTAGCAATTTGGGGTTCAAATTCCCTCAGGGTAAGTACTGAAAATGACTCTCCAAATGCCTCCAAACTCACTCGAAATTATGAATAGAGGTAGGGGATGTATAAGGGAAATTATGTAAGTCTCATGTGCACCATTAATAAATTATTAAGTCTGTTCTAACCTTCTCCTAAACAACAGAAAAAATCACTTGTTCGACACTTGGGGAAATGGCACCAAATCTTCTCCAAATGTAAATAAACTAAGTAAAATGACTTCAAATGCTTGAGTACTGAACATGAAACTTCTATAATACATCAATAAAATTACATTCATGAATAAACCATCAGTAGTTTACTTATCCATTCGATTCCATCAACATTACATTGGTTCACAACAAGGTAGTGGGGAAATGTCACTATTCTTTCATTAAAATTGAGATTTATACATTTCTACTTGGAATTTCGATCTGAAACTTTCTGGATATGAAGAAAAGAGTATTTAATTCATATTAAAAAAGAAGTGCGGCAGTAGAGTCTCCCTCAAATAGTACAATAGCTCACCAAAAACACCCTCCCTCAAGGATCAAGAATATGCCATCAAAACTGGAAATGGTTGAAGGAGTGAGATGCTATATAAGAAACCATGAGCTGACCTATAACTTACACCTGCAAATAAATACTCTATTAAAGCTCCAAATGAAAGGTCTGAATGTCCTTTCCAATTACGAACTTGGATGGGAATCTTTCACCCTCGAAATTGGCTAAGGCAAGAAACTAGTCATCAACTGGATCTCCTCTTCACAAATGCAATTGCAAATTCTACAAATGATAAAAAAAGTTGTCATTATTCTTTGTTCATGACTTTTATAAACTTCTAATGTCCTCCATGGGTTTAATTCCTTCCAAGAGACTCATTCCAACTCAATTTGGGAAGAGATTCCAAAGAACAGCACTTGTACAACAATTCCTAGTTTCCCACTTCCACCAAATCACATGTGGAAGCATCTTAGATGCCCTAACTCCCTTGAGCGCCCTCTTGGAGGCTGTTGTTAGCCTTGACATGTCATATATGTCATATGTCAGCCTTTAGGTCTGATTTTTGTCATAGGTGTCATAGCATCTTCATCACTGTTGTCATAGAGCTAGGGAATCTAGCCCAAGTGTCCCACTAGCTCCAAATTGCCTCTTCCTCTTCCATGGGAGTTACTCTTCCTCTATATTTAGACCTTGGATGAGTCATGCAATGAATAATACCTTTTTAACTCCCCCAAGTATGTTACCATTCACCTTGAATTTGAATTGGTGAGAGAATGATGCCAAGTGTAGTGGGGAAATCTAGCCATATGTGGGTCCCGCTTCCTCCATGTGTCTTCATGATCAAATGCCACTTTGATTTTCACTTGTATATATTTATTTAGCTCCTTTATTAATATTTATGCCATTCTAATGTTCAAACATAATTTATTATCCCCCTTATTCCAAATCCCAAAGCTTCCACCCCAAACCTAGGAAACTAGTAATTTTCCTCGGCAATTATTTGACCCTTACAATCAATTTGACAAACTCTAATGAATATGGCCAATGTGATTAGGCCATTGTGACCCAATGCAAAATTTGGGACATGAAAAATCATCCTCCATGATTTTTCCTCCTTCCAAGTTATGGATTTGTAAATCTTTTCCATCATACATCACCATCTGATCACTACTTCACAAATTCGTGAGCTTTAGAGGTGACTTGGAAAGCACTCTTTCCACCTAGGGGGGTTTTTGATAGAATTAGTAAGCCTGCTTTTGTTAGTATTTTGAATGGCATATTTAGCCTTCAAATCTATGATATAATTATATATATCTTCAGCCATTACATTTCCTAAGGTTGGCTGATGTAAATTTATTCAATAGAGATATTATGTTTGCATCATATACTTGACTGATTTTCAGTGTTCTTGACTAGTTTTGTTAGACAATTTGTGAGAGTTTGCAATTGCTTAGAAATATCTTGGTGTGAGAAATAATTTCACAGCTCTGAGGAAAATTTTTGGGACACAATTAAAATCATAATCTTGTATACAATAAAAATGCAGTCATGGGAAACATCAGACTATGAAGCCAAGGAGGATGAATCATTAGTCTTGCAAGCCTGGGGGATCGTGGGACTTATGTAGTGTTTTGGATGTCTTAAAACAGTGAACCAAGTTATCTATATCACTAATGAATGGTCGCCTCTCCTGATGGCTTCTTCAAAATTAATTTTGATGGGGTGTCTAAGGGGAATCTGGACCTTACAGGGTATGGAGGTATTATTAGAGATCAAAATGGAAAAATGTTGGGCTTCAACATGGGCTACATTGGGGTGGATATGAACAATGCTGCAGAAATCGAAGGACTGATACATGGTATTTTAATCGCCCATATACAAAACTGGTCCCCTATCATAATAAGGGGATACATGGTGGTTTTTAAGGATTCTAATAGTATACTTAAGTATAGTATTCTAGGTGATTATTTTGGATTGGAAAAAACATATATATATATAGATAGGTAGGAAAATATTAAATATGAAACATACAATTTACTCTTGAAATTTGTAATTTTTGGTGAATATTATAATAAAAAAACATATTTTATGTAAATAGAGGCGATATTAGAGACTACAAATGACCAAATAACAAATTTATTTTTTGAGAAAAAGCCCCAAAAATAGCCAATTGGTAAAATTACACCACTAAAAATTTCCTTGGAAAGATATTCGAAGGTAATCCTAGAAATGACCACGCATATACACAACGAGATCCCATTTTCAAAGGTGGCATCGACCTGGAGGTTGGAATGCTACCTAGCGAGTCTATCTGACCTTCTAGGACCCTCATTGGCTCTCTCTGTCATCCATGTCAAGCGAAGCAACACCGACATGGTAGACCTATTGGTGAACATTAGGACCTAGGCCCACATAATTGTAACGGCATAAATGTGGTAGGCATTAAATGATGGGACGTTTAGGGAAAGGTGTGAATCCCTGATCACTCAAGACATGTCAAGAAATGAAGAGGAGGGTACATAAGGACAATAGGAGGGCTGGTGAAAGGCTAGGTGATGCAATGGATTTATTTCTAGCACCTAAGAGCGACAAGTTGAAAGGTATGGGAAGAGGTAAGGTAGCATTAAGTGTCATTAAAGCAAGGAAGGTCACATTCACTCGATTGAGAATGGAAGCATGGGAAGTTATGAGTATTGACGGTGGTAGATATGATGACCCGCTAGGGGAATCCAGGAGGTACTACGGAGAAAGGGTCTGACATCAACAGTAGTACTTAGAAAATCATGGGTGATTATTGAAACATTCTATTTATTCCATGGAAAGGTGGCCACAAGCATCGCTGAGTTCATAAACTTCCCTGCGTCACTAGAGCGAGGATTGTAATGGAGGGAAAGGTCGTTATTGTTGAGGGAAGAATGGACAAGAGATGAAGGACTATGAGAGGAAACTCCTTAGGTGAGGGTCGACACATTACCCAGGTCCAGAAGAGGGAAATATTGGAAGCTCACATATTCAAATTGGGGATTCCTTATGAGGTCCAGAATGAGTTAAATGTGCTCAAAATGAAACTGTGGAAGGAGATGGATGAGAAACGACTGCAGACTGAGCGTAAGGAGCTAGAAGACTAGGTAATGGACCCAGGGAAAAATGTGGTTTGGCTGGGCCTTTATGAGTGGACAAGCACTCTATACTGGGTAATGAAGAACCTCATGGGGCATGTCCTATGGGAAGGATTGAAGCAAGAAGAAGGGGACAAGGCCCTTGTGTAGAATTTGAAATATCATCACGCTGAAACTAGCGAGATTCATTAGAAGGTCGATGCTATCATGAGTGTGTTGGGGATTCATCATCCGATGCCTTCCTCTGCTCTGGCTCGCAGTTCGACTAACAACCTTCATGGATGGTTTTCGTATCTTCGTTACATCCTATTGGGATTCTAAGGTTTTGAGTAGTTCTAGTCTGTGTTTTTTTGTCTTGGATTATGTCATGGGTTACGAGGTTTTTTCCAAGTTTAATGGTCGGTTCTTATGTAAATGTGAAGTTTAATTCTGCAAACTCTATTCTTTATTTTACGGGAAGCTATCAAGAAGGGACCAGTGGTATCAAGTCTCAAATGGGTCTGGTTATTGAAAATATGTGGGATCTAGTAATATATTGGGACCGATTTTGGGTGCTATGTAGGTTATTTTCTAGCTTAGGGAAGTTGATATAGTGGCCAAGTATCAATGGGACAAATTTATCCTTATGTAACTTATTTTTCTTTAATATAATATATAAACTCTCTTACTTACAAAAAAAATCAGTTTATGGTATAAAATTAACTTACTCTAAACTAATATCAAATTTTAATAAAAATTTAACTTGATCATAATAATAATGACAAATCATATCCCCACATTTTCCTGTAATAACAATTGTTTGTTTCATAAATTATAGATATGGATTATTGCTCATGTAAGCTTAACTAGCAAATAACTTATTATCCTTAGTATATGTGTTGACAAATCAACAAGGGATATGCGAACGAGTGATGAATTCCTACCCAAAAATCGTAGTTGGAAATAGCCTCCTACATCCTACATGGTGTGTTCTAAACTTTATATATATAATAATTCCAAGCTACACTAAGAGTATTGGACGTTTTGACGAGATGGAATGAAACCATCTATGAAGTTTGAGTAACATGGTTTGTTGGATATTTATTATCCTAGAGGAATCATTGAAGACAATGTTAAAAATCATGCATCAAGGACTATTAAAATGGATGATGTTGTTGTTTAGTATTACTAATTCCCTTGCAATATTCATGAGGATGATGAATGGATTTCTTTGATTGCATCTTGATTCATTTGTGATCATGTATCTATATGACATACTTGTTTTAAGCAACACCTAAGAGGATCACTTGCAGTAATTGGACCAAGTATTTGGACCCTGGATCAAAAACAAATTGTAGTTGAACATGATTAAATGTACATTCAAGCAACACCATTTTGTTTATCTTAGATTCGATGTGAGTCAAGATGCACTAAAAATAGTGGGAAAGATCCTGCAGAGTTTAGTAGAGACTACATCAAAGAAGGTTAAAAAATACTTAGTTGCTTCCCCATGAGAAGAAGTGGTCATAGGATTTAAAATTTTACTATGAACCAACTCCAATAATTGATAGGCAGGGCTCGCATGCAAATAAAATGAAGTGCGAACACTAAAAATAACACTTAAAAAAAAATGCAATTCTTATAATTATGGAAGGGAGATTAACATAATCTCATTCGTGTGTGTATGTATGTACATTCTCAATAACTATTGAAAAATGCCTATATCTACCTCCATGCATCTCCTCATGAAAACACCTCTATCTACCTCCATGCATCTCCTCATGATTTGTATTAATTAGAAAGGTGATAAGTCAACTATATAGGAGGATTTTTTCTTTATTATTGGGAGTGTGCAGCGATTTTCTCACTTGCATTCTTGGAAAAAGTCATGGTTATTTTTATTATCATAGGTAGCTCTATAAAAAAAATTCAAACTATAAAATATACTACTAGCACAACCACATAATTAAAGTGGTTGACATCTACATCATGGACACTAATATTTTAAGAATGTGGAGAGTGTATTTCAATCACTTTAATTATGTGGTTGTGCTATTTGATGGTATATGCGTGTGGGGAATATTAGTATGTTTTTGAATTAACATATCAATATAATTGATATTAAAAAATGTAAAATATTTGACTACTTTAACTATGTTTGACCATGGTTGTCTGTGTTTGAATATGGTTGAATTTTTTTTACTATGTTTGAAAATGGTTTTCTTTGGTTGGTCATTTACTCCTATTTCTCCATACATTTGTAAATCCCCCCTTGAATCTCCTTAAAATTATTACTAGTCTTTCAATTCTTTCTATAACCTCAACTACAAGCTATCTAGGAGGGTTACGAGTCCTTATATACTCAATGCCCTTGATATTTAAATTTTGGATGGCACATTACTTAGGAGAATTATACGTATGTTGAAATAAGCTAGAGTTGTGGGAATTCCATTCTCCATACTATGGACAAGGCTAGGGATCTGAATCCTTTTTAATTTTTATTTTTACACCCATCCTCCAACATTATATACCAACATGCTAACAAGGATCATATGTCAGTATCAAAATAATCTAAGCAACAATATATCATATCATATGCATCATCATCTAATGTAAAACAAAAGCATCTACTATACAATTTACATGTATCATATTCTAGTCAATTATATGCCTAGGATCATGCACATACTTTTTCAACAAAGAGACATGAAACACATTATGCACTTCTATGCTAGGAGTAAAAGCTAGTACATAAGAAACTGGTCCTATCTTTTACAAAATCTCAAAGGGACCACAATATGTAGCTGCAAGTTTAGAACAATTCCTCATGTTTAAAGTACTCTTTTTCAGTTTCACTTTAAAAAACACATGATCCCAAACCTGAAACTGTCTGTCAATCCTATTCTGATCTACATAACTTTTCTATATATGCTATGCTGTTTTCAAGTTTTGTTTAATCTTAACCATTTGATCTTCCATTTCCTTTAATAATTATGACCCAATGATAACTATGTCTATTGTTTTTTCGTAACTAATAGGTGTGTTTCATTTTCTTCCATGCATTTCTTCAAAAGGACTTACTTTTAAAGAAGAGTGATAACCATTGTTATAACCAAATTCCATAAGATGCAAATAATTTTTTCATTTAGTAGGTTGATCCATTACATACATTCTTAACATATCTTCAATAACATGATTAACCCTTTCTGTTTGTTCATATGTCTAAGGTCGATGTGAAGTACTCATATTCAAATATGTTCCAAAACCTTTAAACAAACCTTTCAAAAAATGACTTGTGAATTTTGAATCCCTGTCTGACACAATTGCTTTCGGAATACCATGCAATCTAGCTACCTCTTTCATCTAAATATCTGCTATTTTAGTTGCTTTATGTGTAGTCTTATCTGGTATAAAGTGAGCTAATTTAGTTAATTTATCTACCACTACCATAAAAGCATCATGTTGTGACCTTGTCTTAGGTAATTCCATGATAAAATCAATACTAACTACATCCCATTTCAATTCAGATATCTATAAAGGTTGTAATAAACCTACAGTGTGTCTATGTTCAAATTTTACTTTATGCCATTCTAAGCATCTAGCTATGTAATCTGCAATTTACTTTTTCATTCATGACGAGTAATAATCCTTACTAACTGCCACTACTGTCTTTTGATAACCATAGAGACTTCCATATGTTACATCATGCATTTCTTTTCAAACCAATTTCTTTACATTTTCTAAGTTAGGAATGTAGACCCTGTTCTTATATGTAAGTATTCCATATTCCAGTTTATAGTGTTCAAACTTATTTTTTGTTCCCTATTGCTGCAAACCTGCTTTTACTTCTTGAAATAATTCATCTATACTATTTTCCTCTTTTATTCTATCCTTTAAATCTAAAGTGCTAGCACTGATAGCTATGTGAATCACATGCATTTTCCTACTGAGTGCATCCACCACTTTATTTTATTTTCCTTTTATATGTTTAATGTAAAAATCATATTCACATAGTAGTTCCATCCATCTTCTTTGTCTTGCATTTAGATTAGGTTGTTCGAACAAGTATTTTAGTCCATGGTGAACAGTTCTTAATCCAAATTTATTTCCCATTAAGTATTGCTTCCATGTCTTTAAAGAATGTACTACTGTTTTTAATTCCAAGTCATGTGTAGCATAATTTTATTCATGTTCCTTTATCTTCCTAGACTCATAACAAATAACCTGTCCATTCTAAGTTAACACACCACCTATACCCTAATAATATGCATCTATACACACCACAAAATTTTCATCTTGATTCACAATTTTCAAAACCAGTGCACTAGTAAGCATCTCTTTAAGCTTATGAAAACTTGTTTCACATTTAGATGTCCAATCAAACTTTATAGCTTTATTTTGTAAAGAATTGATCAAATGTGCAATATTTGAAAATCCTTCAATAAAATTGCGATAGTAACCTGCTAATACCATAAAAGCACTAACCTCTGACACATTCTTAGCTGTTGGCCAATTCATAATTGCTTATATCTTTTCAGGGTCAGCTAATATTCCTTCTTATGATACGATGTGTCATAAGTAGTGAATATTGTTCTGATAAAAAGAACACTTACTTAACTTAGCATAAATTTGATTCTTTCTGAGTACATGCATTACTAGTCTCAAGTGTTCTTTATGTTCTTTCTTTGTCTTAGAGTAAAATAGTATTCCATCAAAGAAAACAATCACAAACTTGTCCAAATAGTTTCAAAAAATCCCTTTCATTAAGCACATAAAGTTAGCTGGTGCATTCGTCAAATGAAATGGAACAACTGTAAACTCATAGTTACCATATCTTGTTCTAAAGTTGTCTTACTGATGTGCTCTTCCTTAATTCCGACCTGGTGATAAGCCAACCTAATATCTATCTTTGAAAAATCTGTGGCACCCCTTAACTGATAAAATAAGTCATCAATTCTCAGTAAAGGATACTTTTTCTTGATATTTTCTTTATTTAACTGCTTATAATCTATACAAAGTATCAAGGTACCATCTTTCTTTCTTACAAACAAAACCAGTGCTCCCCAAGGTGATACACTAGGCCTAATATAATCCTTCTTTAATAATTCCTCTAACTGTATTTGTAACTCTTTCAACTCAAGTGTACTCATCCTATAAGGGACATTAGACGAAGGAACTGTACCTAGTACTAGATCAATATTAAAGTCTATATCTCTTCTAGGAGGAATTCTAGGTATCTCTTGAAATACAGCTGCAAATTCTTGTAATACCGGGTATTCCTATAACTGAGCTTCCTTTTCCTTAGATTCTTCTATGTGAGCTGCATAAACCTGACACTAAAACACTTCTTTAAATATAAGGTTGTAACCTATCTTAAATATATTGGTGTATGTATTCCTTCAACTGTTACTCCTTTTCCTTCCTCATCTGGACATGTGTAAGTCTTTTTGTAACAATCCAAGATAGCTCGGTGTGTAGTCAACTAGTCCATACCAATCAAAACATCATAAGAGCCTAAGGGGATCATATTCAAATATGCTAAAGTCTTTAAACCATTCGTTTCCAAAGGACACTATTTTACTATTTCCGTGACTTTTCTTTTAGTTCCAGTTTCTAACTGTACAAGTGCTGCTACCTCAAGGTTACTTTTCTTAGGAGAACAATTCAAAACTACACTAGGTGCAACATAACTATTACTAGCTCCTAAATCAATTAAAATAGACACAATTATACTACCAATCTTACATGCCACTTCTATCATGTGAGACCGATGATATTCCTTCCTACCTTCCAAAGTTGCATAATCCTTTGAGTCTTACCAACATCACCTACAGTTTCTTCCTTAATGTTGTGATTGTTGTCTTCTTTCTTATGTGGAGAATCCCTTGCATAGTCATTTTCTTCATCAATATATTTCAATTTAGCCAAATTTTCCCACCAAAGAGAGGCTCTTCCTTGCAAATGATAGATAGCTATTATTTCTTCGATGTTTGATGAATAATTATGCAATTGGAAAAACATTCAGATCCCTACTAACCATGTTTTTGCTTCGTCACCTTGTTTAACTTCACAATGAAAGGTTGAAGGTTTAATATTTATTAATTATCCTACCAATGGATTGTGTTCCTACCTTATCCTTCTACTATTATGGTCATTTGAAAATCTGTCTGGACTATCCTTAGGACTTCTAGCTCTTTTTCTCAAGGGAGGTGTGCGGTAACTATGTGGTGAAAAGTCTATCCTAGAGTAATTTTTCTTGCTTTTCCTTTCTTCCTTGTCTTGGGTAGTCTTTAAGGATCTTATTTCTTTCATGATATGTTCTTGAAGGTGAGTGATCCTTTCATTACATTTCTTAACTGAGACTTCCAAGTCAAGGGGTTGTCTGTTTATCTTCCATCCTCTATTTTTTTTCTCTGCGAGGTCTTTTTGTTTTAAATTATTTACTATGATTTGCAACGTGTTCATTCTAAGTTTTTTTAACATTCCATTATCAAATTTATTTATTTTCTCAAATAATAATTAATTTTCTAGTTAAGAAGAAAAAAAGCATACTATACTAGTCTTCAATTTTTGAAATAAATAACTAAGAAAAATGCATAAAAGGATATAATTCTTTTCAAACATATTCTAAATATTCAAAATAAAAAATAAAAATTCATCTTTCACAAGGATAGAAGCACATACATAATTAACTTTCATATAGGAAACATTTAACTTTTATTCAAGCAAGCAAATTTAAAGCAACCAATAGGCCCAACAGCCGCAGTGTTGCAACTGCGGCTCTGATACCACCTGTAATATAAACTAGGGATATCAGAGTGTCTAAGGGACATATCATTATCTCTCTGAGGATAATTACTTGATCTTTAGTGTAGTGGATAAACCATAAACATTTAATTTCTATTGTTCCAAAATGTTTTTTTTACACAAAATCCAATAATTAACAATAATTTAATTTAAATTCATTAACACATCCAACATATGATATAAGGGCTGAGAATGATTCTTAACATCATATAAGATCATCAAACATTCAGTCCAAGACATATCAGAGACTATAACCACTTATAAAGGCTAATTATTCTTAATCATAGTAACTAGTAATTAAGGTGTTAATTACGACACTTAACGAGACTTAGTGTGCAAATGATGACACTTATAAAAAATACAATTGTTTAAAATATATATTATCAATCCCAATGGATTAATAACATCAATTACATGTTAATAAGGATTAATTACGAAAATAGCAATAATTAATCATCTAATTACGAAAGAGAGTCCACAAGACTAATTAACTAGTTTTCCAATATAAGCAGCTAGTCTTGCAAAAAATATACGTCTAACCATGCCATTAAACCTTAAAAAAATATTTGAGTGTGCACTTACAACAAATTAAAGTTTTATTTACAGATCTTTCCAATTGCAGATAAGGTGACCTTTTCCATCAATTCCAATGAAACTAGTCAAGACTCACCACAAGGAATTGAGTTTAAATAACTAAACCAAAATGAAATGAATCCATAAGTAAAGGATAAAAATTTATAAGTATCTACCTAAATCACAATAACATTTTAGAAACAGAGTACATTGTTGTAGCATTCCATTTTTACGAAAACGAAAATTTCAATCAACAACTAGTTATCAATTTTCACCGCAATGTACCTAGTTTCCAATTTAACTTTCCAAATGCCAAACAAAGAGAAATTTATGAATGTTTTATCTCATGGAAATCATATCAGGTGTCACCTATATTCATATGGATTTATATTTGAATCCATTTAAATTCCATTAAATAATTCACAAAACTAGATAATTCTACTCATCTGAATTGACTAGTAATTCTAGGAATCAGTAGAATAATTAAATACACAGCTCATAGAATCATTCAAATGCCATTCCAAATATAAATAATTTTTTCAACACTCATAGTAGAGGTACATCTCATTCAAAAATTTCATCAAACACTTCATATGTAAATTCACAAATCTACGCGAAATAATTCCATTGAAGGAGCTAGAAATTGAAAATTGATCTAGAATTTTTGTAGACGTTTCCCAAACACTATCAAGAAGATTTCCCATCACATTATCACAAAAATTCAAAGTGTATTTATAATACATAAGTATAAAAATAACACTCAAACATTTTAACAAACACTTCATGTGCCAAGTCTCCAAACTATGCAAAACAATCCAATCGAAGAACTAGTTTTCAAATAAAAGGTAGAAGCATCAATGAAAAGTGTCTTAAAAAATTCCAAGGCTACTCTACCATAAAAATACACATTATATAATGAAAAGGGTAATAAATATCAGTTATGTAGTAGAGGTTTCAAAGAATCATTTCCTCAAACAATTTGTGCAAAAAATCCCAAAAACTAGTTTCGAATTCTGTCACAACTTTACTTGCATAAATAGATTGAATTCCATTAGAAATTTCTTCCACAAATAGTTCATAAATTTCATAAAAAATTTCATGTTCATCCATAAATAAATCATATCATATCGAAATAAATTAAATAAACATGAGATAAAGCACTTATCTTTTCCAAATACGCAACCGGAATCGATCGTGCCACGTTCCACCTAGTCATAGACACAATGCAAGCAAATATCACTTTGCAATGGTCACCCCCGATTCAGAACCATTATTCCACAAGAAAGAGAACACTCAAACACAAATTCTCTCAATAAATTATTCTAACTACAACCCAGTGGAAATTGTGGCCTCTACTTCTACTCTAGGGAAATTCTAGTGGTTCGATGACAACAGTCCAACCACAACCCAATGGGAAGTAGCACTTCCAACCCAGGGAAATTCCAATGGCTCCAGGATAACCTCAAATACAAGTTAGTGGACCCCACCCCTGCGTCCAAACCAGGCTATCCAGAGGAAATACATAGTTATGTCCAACCTCAAATCCAATGGAAATGGACCTCACACTTGCTGCCAATCTAGGATCTCCAAAGGCAATTCCAAGACATACACCAATGGCTCCAGAGTAACTCATATTGGGAACATGATAAAAAAGGGAGAAATGAGCAGCAAGGATCTCATACAAAGAGCAGAAAAATCAAACCACAAGTGCCAAACACAAGCACAAGATAAAAACATGAACCAACACACAAGTGTGACCAGCCAACACAAGCAAATCGAATTCCTTCATGAGCAATTCGAATTGGGAGAGAAAGGGACCCAAGCATGAGAATTACATTCCTATAATAGTAAAATGGAGTTAGACATCAGGTGGCTACAACAAGAGACACACTAATCTAACTCATGATGTCGCACTGGGTTAGAAAGGGACTCCAACCCTCAAATAAAAAAATTAATTTCAAGGTAAATAAAATGAAGGATTGACATAACATATCAGGGTGCATAACCAAGAGGGTCCATCAAGTACATAAGAAGGGTGTACAACATCAAAATAGGCTCAACACACATAGGTAAACACTTTTCCACAATCCTTTCCCACAACATCATGGTTCCTCATACTCTCTTTCACAACATCACTCATCTGGTTGTTTTTATTTTATTAATTATTTTATAAGTTCAACATAATAAAAATAATAATAAGGTGCAAACCATCGTCCAGGAACCTTGTGCCACTATGTCCAACATAAAAACAATAATAATCTTCCAAAGGGCTAAACCATAGGGTATTACAATAGAGAACATCAACTAGGTGCTTGATATATTTACCTCTGGATAATACCCTACATAGGAGTTATTATTCTCTAAGACCAACCAAATAAAGATATGAAATTTTACCGGATACTTCATTTTCCACAACAACTACCACCACCATTCAGAATAATGTTTATTTACTCTCTCACTTGTGGTCTTATAACATAATTTTCAAGTAAACATTCCATGAAATAGTTTTTTACCATATCAAATCATCCTCCCCATCTTTCAACCTCACATGATTGATTCTCAAGCTAGTAAAATATTAATCCCAAACATTCTATAGTACTTCATCCATACCAGTTTGTGTTGTATTTTTTCATTCTTGACTCCATATGGATGTTAAATATGGGTGAGACACCTAGGGAATATAGAGAAAACATATATCTCTAAAATCATCAATCAAAATTCAGGGAGATTTTTAATTTTTCCGTAACCTACCCATTAGTCTAATATAGGTATCACATTGGGACCTTTCTGCACTTTCCATTCCAACCAATTACAAATAAAAGAAAAAGATAGGATGATATCCTTCTAGATAACACATAGATTCTACCAATGTTTTGTAGGATTCATGTTCCATTCCTCTATAGAGGTTGGATATGCATATTTTCGAGTCACGCTAGAAACTAGAACACTTTGCCTCTTATAAGTCTCAATACATGCTTCTTTTACAAATATTTGGAAAAGATATCAATACCCATTAACCTTGATGCATGGATTTCCATGGGCTGAAATTAAAAAAACAGAGAGCGAGAAGAAATAATGTAGGGATTTCCGAGGGTCATAAATTTTGACTCGTTTATCCGTTTGTGCAAAAATTTAACATGAAGTTGTGTTTCGAAGAGTTCACTGCAGTGACCAATATGATCTTTTTGATTGGACCTTTTTCCAACACTTTTCTGGTGCCTAACGCCTTAATATAGTGCCTCAAATTGGGGTTTTAATGTTTCTGCGGGATTTTTTTAAATTTGTAATTATTATTTGAATGTTAGTTTATGCACCTAATCAGAAAAGCAAGTTGAAAACTAGTGTCTCTCTAGTTAGCTTTAAGTTAGGGGTCAATTTTAGAGTTATGCGAGAATTTTCTAAAATTAGCAATTTTTGAAAATCTCAAATGTCAGTTATAAGAGGTTGAACCTTCATTGTAGTAGTTAGGATGGAGAAGGAATAAAATATTGTTATTTTTCCACTCTCATGTGTTTTCATGGTTTTTAGATATCGTGAATGAATTAAAGTTTATTTCCTACATCATATGGTATAAGAACAAGAAGATGGTTGGAAGAGGAAGGGGCAAAGCAGGTCTTGCTCATATGCATAGAGATATGCAAAACATCTAGAGGCAAATAGAAGATCTTACAAACATGATGACTAATTAGAGAATAATAAGAAGAGAAGTGTCTGATGAGGAGATAAACTAAGGAGATGTGAATCAACATATAGAATATGAAGAAGAACAATTAGAGATATTTCATTTTGAAGAAAGGATGCTCGAGGATCTAGAAGGGTGGAATTATGCGATCAAAATGGAATTTCTAGAATATGCATGGAGTCTTAAACTAGAGGAGTTAATAGATTGGATGAACACCATGCAAATATTTTTTGAATGGAAGCCTATGACATAGGAAAAGAAGGTGATATTTCAATGCACCAAGTTGAAGGGTCACTCCATTATTGGTGGGATCATGTGCAGAAGGACAAAAAATAAGGGAAAAGACAAAATTAAGACCTAGAATAATATGGAGAAAAAATTGTGAGAATTTTGTTTTCCTTTAGACTATGCATATACCCTTTTTCATTGATTTCAGAATTTGAAGCAAAACCTATCCACCACGAAGGAACTCACACATGAGTTTTATTAGTTGTCCATTCATGTGTATCACCATGAAACTGATGAGAAACTAGCTGCAAGGTATGTGAATTTTTTGAATTTTTCTATTCAAGATGAATTGAGCATGCATAGGGTTCACAACATGGAAGAGGCATACTAATTAGCGTCAAAAGTTGTGGAAAAGAAAAACCAACAATTTGCTGAAAGGACTAGAGTTTCAAGGAGGGGTACATCATCTTCCTCATGGGGTGGTTTTAACTATGGTAGAGGCGAATCATCCCAAGGTGTTGAGAAATAAGAAGATGCTCAACAAGATAACTTGAATCAACCATGAGCAAGAGGATTTCAGAGGGGTACAGGTTACGGTTGAGGAAGAGGAAGACCTTATATGTGTTCTAGGTGTTGTGTAGATGGACATCGATCATTTGAATGCCCAATTTATAACATGCAATATTGAAAGAAAGGACAACAACCTAGTTTAAATATGGTCTAAGCTAAGAATGAAGAAGACGGAGCTAAATCTAAAGTCGCACATAATATGGGGGAGAATCTCATGATACAAAGGTCAATGGTGATTCCTACGAAAGAGTAAAAAAAGCATAGCAGCAATGAAAATTCGTGGTTGTGTACAAATATTTTTTGAACCAAGTGCACTTCTTGGGGGAAAGGTATGTCAATTTATTGTTGAGAGTGGCGGTTGTGAAAATATTGTTTCCAAAGAGATGGTTGATAAGCTGAAATTACGTTGTGAAACACATCCCCATCCTTACCTAATTGCAAGTTTCAAAAAGGGAATGAAGTCACCATTAATAAAAGGTGTTTGATCAAGTTTTCCATCATTAAGACTTATAAATATGAAGTATAGTGTGATGTCATTCCGATGGATGCATGTCATTTGTTATTCGGGAGGCCTTGGCAATATGACAAAGAAGTCGTGCATGATGGAGAAAATAATACCTACACCTTTTGGAAGGATGGATCAAAAGTTGTATTATTGCCCCTTAAGGATGAAGGGAAAGCTGAGAATATGTTGTCACAAAGAGAGCTTGTTAAGGAAATGATGGAAACTGGATTGTGCTATGCATTAATAGTGAAAAAAGGATCCGAGGAAGACATACCAATACCTACTGAAGTGGCCAAGGTACTAGAAGAATATGTTGATATTATCCCTGATGAACTACCTAATGGTATTTCATTGAAGAGGGATATTCAACATCACATTCATCTAATCTCAGGATCATCTTTACCTAATCAGGAATCCTATAGGATGAGTGCTACAGAAAATGCAGATCTCAACTAGTGAGTAACATTGATTATAAATGAGTCCTTGTGCATACCAAAATTGTTGACTCCAAAAAAATATAATACGTGGAGGATGTGCATGGATAGAAGAGAAATCATTAAAATTAACATCAAATATAACTTTCTTATACCACACTTGGATGACATTATGGATGTGCTAGCTGAAGTTATGTATTTGTGTAAAATTGATTTGCGTATTGGATACAACTAGATCTAGATTTACTAAGGGGATGAATCGAAAACTGCTTTCAAGGCTAGGGATGAACTATATGAATTGATGGTGATGCCATTCGGGATCTCTAATGCAGCTAGTAACTTCATGCGGTTGATGAATATTGTGCTTTGACCTTATATTGGTAGGTTTATTGTCATTTATTTTGATGACATTCTAGTTTTCAGTAACAAAAAAGAATATCACTTGCACCATTTAAATATTAATATATTGGATGTGTTGAGAAAACATCAACTTTATGTAAACTTGAATATATGTAGGTTCATGCAATAAATTTTGGTATTTTTGGGTTTTGTCATCTCAGCAAAAGGGGTAAAGATGTATTTAGTGAAGGTGAGAGCAATTTTGGAGTGGCATAGTCTTAGGAGTATAACAGAGGTAATAAGTTTTCATGGATTGGCCACCTTTTACCAAAAGTTTATTCGTAATTTTAGCAACGTTGTAGCACTCATAATAGATTGCACCAAAGTCACGACACTCAAGTGGACCAATGAAGCTTAGGGAAGTTTCAAGTGTCTAAAGAAGAAGGTAACTGAGGAACCCAGATTAGCCTTAAAATATTTTGATAAAGTGTTTGAGGTATACCATGATGCTTTACATGTAGGTATTCGAGTTGTACTTAGCCAAGCAAGTAGACCAATTTCCTTTTTTAGCGAAAGTTAAATGAGGTAAGAAAGAAATACTCCATATATGATGTAAAAATATTATCAGATAACTTCACAGTAGTGGCTTGGCAGGACCTTTTGGGAAGGATAAGACACTAGCCTTAATCATAGATAAATAATACTAGTCAGAGATGAAAAAGGATATAACCAGTTATGTGGCATGATGCGGGATTTGTCAATGGTGAAGGGACACCCACATAATACAAGGTTGTACATGCCATTGTCAGCTCCCACAGACCCATGGATAGATCTGAGCATGGACTTTGTGTTAGGGATCCCAAACACACAACGAGGTAATGATTTTATTTTTGTGGTTGTTGATAGGTTCTCTAAAATGGTTTATTTCAATGCTTGCAAGAAAACTAGTGATGCATTCAGAGTTGTTTTTTTTCAAAAATTGTTGAATTGCATGGTATTCCAAAAACTATTATGTCTGATAGAGATACTCATTTATTGTATAATTTTGGATTAATTCATGGAAGAAAATGGGGACTAAATTACAGTTCAGTAGTTCCTATCACCACCAAATAGATGGGAAAGCCAAGGTAGTAAATCAGTTTTTGGGAAACTTATTACGAAGCATTGTTGGAAAGAATCCCAAGTAGTGGGATGTGTCTTTACCTCAAGAACAATTTGCCTACAATAGTTCAGTGAACATATCTATGCTTAAATATACATTTCATATTGTTTACGATATAAATCCTATGGGTGTCCTAGATTTGGTACATCTACCGCTTGGAGATAGAATTAGTGATGATGGGGAAGTATTTGCAGAACACATTCAACAGTTAAAACAACAAGTGATACAAAATATGTAGGCCAGTAACGAGCATAACAAAATTATAAAAGATGATTACTGACAACATTAGGTATTCAATGAAGGTGATTTGGTGATGGTTTATTTATGGAAAGAGTGGTTTCTTAGAGAAACCTACCACAAATTGAAGTATAAGAAAATTTGTCCTTGCAAGATTCTCAAGAAAATTAACGACAATGCTTATAAGGTCGATTTACCAATTCATATTGATATTTACCCTATGTTTAATTTTTCTAATTTGTATATTTTCCATGGGGACGACCTAGGTGATGACAATGAGGAGGAGGTGGATTGGCAATAGGGAATTCTGAGCAAGAAAAAGGAAAATATTGCACATATTTTAGATAAGAAGACTCTTCATACTCAACAAGACCAATGCAACCGATATCTTGTCCAATAGGAAGGCTTAGCACCAGTAGAGAGTAATTGGATTACAAAGGGAGACTTGTTGAATCTAGATCTCATTAAGTGGAAGCAATTTGAAGATAGTAACTTGTAGGAGTTTCATTCTTTTCAACCAGAGGAGAATTATTCAAGGATTTCTATGGGATGAAATTTTAAAAAAAATGAAAAAAGAAGAGAAGAAATAATGCAAGGATTTCTGAGGGTCATAAATTTTGACTTGTTTACCTGTTTGGGATCAAATTCAACATGAAGTTGCGATTTGAATATTTTATTGCAATGACTGATCAGATCCTTCTGATCATACCTTTTTTTCACACTTTTTCGAGACCTAATTCCTTCGAATAGTGCCTCAAATTGGGGTTTTAGTGTTTTTGCGATATTTTTTTAAATTTGTATTATCAATTATCTGTTATTTTGTGAACTTAATAAAAAATGTGAGTTGAAAACTAGTGTCACTCTAGTTAGATTTAAGTTACTGGTCAATTTTAGATTCATGCGAGAATTTTCTAAAATTAGCAATTTTCAAAAATATTAGATATCAGTTATAACGGGTTGAACCTTCAATGAAATAGCTAGTATGGAGAAGGAATACAAGATTGTTAATTTTCCACTCTCATGTGTTTGCATGGTTTTTAGATCATCTGAATGAATTAAATTTTATTGGCTACACCAAAAATCCACCCACCTATCTCCTTTCGCATTGATATTATCCACCATTTGACTAGTGAAAATTCTCTATTCTCTCTACAACCTAACCATAGGAATATAAAATGGATTCACCTTAGATTCTCAATCCTAAATTTTGGATTAAAGAGGGAGATATTTAGTATATCAAGATGAGTTCTAATATATATTTCAATAGCACCAACCATAATACCACAAGTTTTGACTTGGAATATATTAAATCAAATATGTAAATGATGTAAATATGCTAGTTTGGATTTCTAGTACAAAGATTAAGACCAAGTCCTGACTAGTGAATGGTTAGGCATATATAATGTAAATAATTTTTTTATGGAACATCTAGTTGTCTTATCGTTCATGGTCCAATATGGATATGTAAAGATCACTAGAGGGGACATGATTCCAGTAGATGTGAAGAGGAAATGGGGGCCTATAGGAGTTTAAATCCTCTATTTCCATGTGTCAACCTTAGAAATCACCCAATTACTCCCTTTTTCCCTAAATGAGTCAATTACTTTATTTTTACTATTTAATCCAACCATTGAATGCATGTGCGAGGTTGGTGAGGAAAGTATTATCACGTAATTATTATGGAGGTAAGGGATGAATATAACTCTATGAATTTTGTAAGAGTCCTTTCTTCTATTTTCAAAAGTTATGCTAGTTGTCTTTTCCACCAGTCTCTCATCTTTTGGATTCTACCATCCATTTTTCACTATGTAGATTTTGGGACATCATATTTTTACAATATACATACTTTTTTGTTGTTTTTGTTCATTTCCATTAATAGACTATGTATTATCCAAGAAATTGAATTTGTAAATAGAGCTAGAGAGTTGAGGGAAAAAGAGATGGTTGTAGGTGAGCATAGATGTTGGGAAATCTAGGAACCATTTCCCATTGAGTTTATCTACTTTTGCATGCTTCATAAGCCATAAATTAACACTAAAGGATGTTCTCCAACAACATACAACATGTTAGACACTTACTACACACAGTGGTAGAAACTAAAAGGGTTGGATTTTCCAAGGGAAATGTGGATCAACAAAGGGAAATTCCTTCCCAATTTTGTGTGTGGAAATTAGAAGGAGTTCCATGGATATGATGGCTCAGTGAGATCCGTGTAGAGATATGGATGAGCATTTTGCTAAGCATTGAGAGAAGAATCGGTTGTGTGATGAGTGAGAGAATCCTGTAGGTGTTTCCTTCACCCTAGTGCCCTCATAGCCCAGGTTGGGTGTGGCCTCTAAGAAGAAACAATATATTCTAGAAAAAGTTCCTACAGTTGGGTGGAAAATTGCTCTAACATAGCCAATTGCTTATATCTTCTTGGATTAAAGATAAGTATTCTCTTTGTATTTGAATGTGTGATGATTTACTTTTATTCATGTAATGAATATTCTTATATATGCATGATGTGTGAGTGGATAGAGTTTATTTATGTTGTGTTTTTCATTTATGTATCTAGACATGCATTTCATTATTGATGAATTCATAATATGGGAAAAATTTAGAATCCTGAAATTCATAAATATTTTCCTATATTGGTTAAACTGATCGATGGAGATGAAATATAGTTGTGTCATAGCTATTGGTTGTATTAGCAGAGCTATATGTGCAAGAATCGACTGTAACATGTAGAAAATTTGAGCTACACGGGAAGTGTTGATACGCGCTTTTATAAAAATCATGGCCTTAATTAATAGATGGTGTTTCAATGGATCACATGAGTTAAATAAATGGTATACTAATAGGAATGGTGGATTCAAGGACTAAGCACATACATAATTATAGTTATCATGTGGCCAAATTCCAAAAGGGGTGGAGATGAGGTGCAAAAGAAGGCAAAAATACACCATTTTGGAGCACTTTTTGGGGATTTCAGAAAACATGGAGGTAAAAGTGATCCTAGATGTTGAGACCATAAAATTTATGAGCTCAAAATTTTACCTAATAATTAAAATGTACAACTTTTGTTATAGGAATTTTTTCCATAAACAGTTAGTTTAAGAGAAAACCAGTTTTGCTAAAAATTCCAAGTCTAGGAAAAAGTGCAAAAGTCAAAAGTAGTCAATTGCAAAAGTGTATAGAGATTGATTGGCGCATCAAATAAGGGATCTAAAATGTAACGAGTGATACTTTTTATGTGTATAATTAGTTACCAATAGAATTTTTTTTCTAGTTCTCCATATGTTTTATTCTATAGGCGACTAAATTTGGTGTCTGAATCTAATTGCACCTACAGAAAAGGTGCAAAATTGGGCAGAATTAATAGTTTTGGAAGGTTGTAATTTTCATCTCTGAGGTAAGAATGAAGCATCAATATAGGAATCAGAAGGACTTACTCTAGGGGAAAATTTGTGAATAGTTGGAATCTGGAAGCTTGATTCAAATGTTTCTGAAAATTGAACAAAAGAGTGCTTGTAACATTTGATTTGACGAAAAAATTATTGTTGATTTGGGTAATTCCCATAATTGAACAAAATTAATTTTGTGAATTTGTAAGGATGTAATCAAACTAACAAGTGTTTTTACATGAAAACTCTTATAGATAGAATATTATTTTAGGGACATATACGGGTTAATAGCCAATATAATCCAAGTTGGAAATATTTGGTCTTGGTTGGGCAAAGAATACCATCATCTTGGAAGATGCACAGGATCCATATGCAAATAAAATAGATTTCATGGGAGAAAATATATAAGGTAAGAATGAATAATAGAATCTAATGGTAGAATAAATCAAGTAACTCCCCTAAACATTGTATAAACCATGAGAAACCTAATAGTGGAATTACAAAGTTGCAAAGAAGGTAATGAGAGGGTACTCATATATCAAGAAGATAAAAATAAACTAAATGTATCCATGGTCCAAATATTAAAATACATCCATAGGAATATTCACCCAATACAACACTCGGGAAATAAGGTAGGGAGTCGGAGTAGCTCAAGGAGGAAATTTCACAAGAGGTACCATAGCTCAAGAAGGGTATCTAGAGAGAGGACACGAACTCCATATTTTTATTCTAGTGAGTCATATACCTATATATACTCAACAAAAGACTCAAGATCACCATATCATAGAAGTAAGAGGAAGATGCCTATTAAGGACAACTCACATGGAGAATTTTGGAAGGCCAAACCTCCTACTTTTGATGGTGAAGCCAAATCAGGTCAAGGAGATACAATTGGATTCTTTGGATGAGGAAGTATTTCCAAGTCCAAGACTCTGGTTATATGAAGTAAACGGTGGAAAAATTAAATTTGAATGTGACAGCATCCATATTTTGGGATCACCCTAGGAAATTCAAGAAGATAAATGAAAGGAAAATTGTGTGGAAGCAATTCCCAAGCAATTCAAGAAGTACTTCAAGTAAAAGTACCTCTCTGATAGGTATTACTATGAAAAAATAAAATATTTCGATGCGTTGAAATTAGGACAATGGCCATGGAGGAATATGCTTATAAATTCTGGAAGATTCTAACATATGCCAAGTATATCAGAGATGTTAAGGTCAAAATTCAACACTTTCTTACTGGATTATCTCAGTCATACAAGGAAGAAATGTAGTTTGATTAACCTAAAACTCTAGATGAAACCATAAGGAAGCCTAAGTACTCCTATTATCAAAGTTAAAGGAGGAGAGAATTTGATAAGGCATGGAGGGACAAGAAAAAGGATAACTTCGACCAAATGAAGAGGGTATTTAATCCTCCTCGTTTCAAAATCAATAGAGGAAGCCACTATTGGGCCTAAAAAAACTAGCTAGGATAATGGGAGGCAGGCCAAGAGAGACAATTCAATGTTGGAGATGTGGAGAGGATCATTTTCTTAGAATTTGTCCACATTGGAGTGGGAATTTCAAGTAAGTTCACAACATCCAAGAGGCTAAAATATTCCTCCAAAGAAGGACACTAATTTCACAATTGATCTTGTGCTAGGGGATACACCAGTCTTAATAGCATATTATAGAATGAGTACACCAGAACTATTGAAGCTGAAAATGCAATTACAAGGGCTCTTAAAAAAAACAGACCAATTGTTTCTCCATGGGGAGAACTCCTGCTATTTGTGACAAAGAAAGATGGAACACTCAGGTTATGTATTGATTAGAGGAAATATAAACAAAGTGATAATAAAGAAAAAGTATCCATTACCTCAAATCGAAGATCTCATTAATTAAACTAGAGGGGAAAAGGTATTTTCAAAGATTGGCTTCAGGTCTTGTTACCATCAGGTTGAGAATCAACGAAGAAGACATCCACAAGACAACCTTTAGAACAAGGTATGGACACTTTGAGTTTGTAGTGGTTCCATTTGGACTCACTATTGTACCAACACTATTCATTGGTCTCATAAATAATGTTTTTAGCAAGTATTTGGACAAATGTGTGCCTGTTTTTCTCAATAACATTCTTATTTATTCTAAGATTGAAGGGGAGCATGACGAGAATTTGAAAATTACTTTGCAAGTTCTAAGGGAGAATAAATTGTATGCAAAGCGAAGAAAATGTGATTTCTATTAAAAATAAATTTATTATTTGGTTCACATTATTTTATAGAAAGGAATATGTGTTGATCCTAGAAATATTAAATCCATTATGAATTGGCCATCTCCAAAGAATGTGACAAATGTTATATCTTTAATGGGTTTTGTTGGTTATTACATGATTTTCATCAATGAGGGATTTTCCAAGGTTGCACACCGCATCACTTCTTTGCAAAAGAAGGGAATACAATTTGAGTGGACATATAAATGTGAAGAGAGTTTTCAATTGTTGAAAAATCTTCTTATAAGTGCTCCAATTATGGAAATTGCAAACCCAAAAAATAATTTCGTGGTGTGTATTGATGCATGTAAATAAGAAACTGCAGGATTTCTTATGCAAGAAAGTCATTTAAATAGGGAATTGGAGGAGTTCCTATGGAATATGTTCATGTAAACAAGGAATTGGAGGAGTTATTTTGCAATATTTCTTATGCAAGGAGTTGGAATTCTTACCTATAAAAAATACTATATATTCCTAGTGTTGGTAATTTGAGGAAGATTGTTAGGGATGAGATTCATGCAATGCCATAGTCCAATCACCTAGGATACAAGAAAATAATTTCTACATCCATGGAGCAATATTTTTAGCCAATGATGAAAAAATACATTGCTCAGTATATTTATAAATGTATGAGAAGGAAACAAGTGAAAGCTGACCATCAACACCTAGTAGGTTTATTGAATCCTTTTCCAATCTAGAATAGAAATGGGAAGTAATAACTATGGATTTATTACTGGATTACTAATTACCTCAATTAAACATGAATCCATCATGGTTGTGGTGGATAAATTGTTGACTGCCCCACATTTTATTCTTGTTAAATCTACTTACAAGGTTGATAAGATATCAAGAATATTCTTGCGATAAATATTCAAATTGCATGGGTTACCAAAAGAAATTGTATATGACCATGATACAAAATTCACTTTTAATTTTTGGAAAAGTATTTTTGTAGATTTCAGTACACAACTAAATTTTAGCACTACCTACTATCCATATATAGGTGAACAAACAAAATAAATAAATCATGTGCTTGAAGACATGATTCACATGTATGTGATGGGAAAATAATCAAAGTGAGAATAATATCTACACTTGGTAGAGTTTGCATATAATAATGGGAAACAAGAATCGTCGAGAATGAGTGATCCGCATCGCAGTTGGAAAGTCATCGACGTTGATGCAACTTCGACAAGTTTCAAATTCGACACGACTTCAACTCAACAGGATATCTCCGACAGGTACCGAAGTCGACACAACTCTGATGTGTCTCAAATTTAACACACCTCGGCACATTCACACCTTCAACATGTTCAGCAACATCACAGTTGATGACATTAACAAGCAGTGTCGACATGCAACCAGCGACTGTCAAACTTCGACAGACTGTCTCTCTGTATTTGAGTCGACTATAATGGTTGAACTGTTGAAATATTCTAAATTCTTCTTTGTAACTGAATGTAACGCGAAGGTACCCAAGCGTCTTAGAAATCTATATAACCATGTATAATATTGTAATATACATCAATCAATAGAAAACTCTTAGCATGTCTTTGACTTGTTTTACAGTAATATAAGACAGTTCGCATTCTTGCATATTGTCTGTGCGTATTTGTGTTTATCTATGTCGTGTAATCCTACTTTGCTCATTCTGCTTATTCTTAATTGCTTCCACCATAACAGAGCCGACTGATTCAGTCGAACTATTGTCCCCCTCGTGATTCCTAGACACAACCCAGATCATTAGTATTAGAGAACTCAGTTTCTTGCTTAAGTTATGCGTATACATTTCTATCGAAGTTACCTGACTTATGCCAGTTCAAACTCGCTCGCAATCTCAGCAATCCAAGCAGATGCTACCTCGAAAGATGGCATAAGAAACACACAATAGACATGCAGCCGACGAGACAACATATCTTATTGAGAAAGATCTGGCTCGATAAAGGACTTAAATGTTCTCCAAGTTTAATGAGATTCTCATGTGATTTGCTTCGACATCCGGAGGATCTTCGATGAGAACTCACTCTGATAAAATCATCCCCTTTAAAGTGCAAATGAATTGGGACATACCGAATCTTAAGGTAATATTGATGCGGAATGTGTCAACAATTGGGTACTACAATTGGAATCCTATTACGCTATAAATAAACTCTCAGAAGCTGAAAAGATTACCATTGCATCCTTAAAGATGTCAACCTCCGTGCACTGCTAGTGGGAGAACCTCTCGACAAAGATGGAGAAAATAGGAGACCCAATCAACACATGGGATAAATTCATTGAACACATCTAGAAGGAATTTTACCCACCTAAATACCTCGAGCAGCAGTATAAGAAGTGGTAGCAGCTAAGGCAATGGAAAGACCAATCAATATAGAGTTACACCGACGAGTTCTACTGACTTGTGGCTAGACTTGGCGTCTAAGAAGAAGAGAAATTACTTGTTCTCAGGTATGTTAGAGGATTGTCCCAGTACATTTAGCAGGAGATGGAATTTCTAATTGTCAATACACTTGCAGATGCTTTCCACTACGCCAGCAAACTGAAAACCAAGCAGAAAGAAAAAGCATGTTTCGCGACAAAGCTGAAATTAGGACGACCACCCGACAAGAAGGCACCAGCCGACTTCGACAAGTCAAAATCTTCTTAGCTGACACCACCAAAGCCATACCGCAGTAAGAATCCTTTTCATAAGAGGGAACATAGAAAATGACTACTGACCAAAAAATGGTGCGATTACCACAACTCATCTTGGCATGATAGGTCTAAATGCAAAGCTTAGGAGACATTTTTGGCAAAAGTGTTGCCCTCCGACATGTTCGACAAGACGATGGAAGAATATGATTTAGATGCATCGACCCTTTTGACCTCGACCACTCCAACAGCCTCTACTATCGTCAATGACGAGGAACGAGAGCGCCTGTTCCATACATAGATATGGGTCTAGAGCAACCCATTGCATCTGATTGTGGACAACGGGAGCCAGAAGAACTTCATTTCTGAAGATATCATGAAGAAACTAGGTCTTTTTACCACTTTGCATCCTTGGCCTTACAACATCGGTTGGATGAAGGATGGACAAGAACTTCGGATCACTCGACAATGCAAACTTTCCTACTTCATAAATCCTTTTGAATATGAAGTACTCTGCGACGTGGCACCACTCTCTATAGCCAACGCCCTATTTGGGAAACGTTACCTCTGGGATAGACATGGAAGTTATTATTCAAGGCCTCAGAAGGTGATTATCAGAATCCGAAATCAATGGTTCAGCATACCAGAGCATCAACCCACACCGACGGTTGCACTGGTATCTTCCAAACATAGAAAGAAGCTCATCAATCATGCTCGGAAGTTCGCACTAATCATGATCAAGCTACAACATTCTAATAATACTGCAGCAATGAGTCGAGTCACCGACCAATGTAGTTCTCAACAGAAGCAACAATTCAATCATATTCTCGATGAGTACCAGAACCTCTTTCGAGCTCCAGATGAAGTACCTCAACATTGTCAGGTAAAACACTCTATTGAACTTGTTCCTGGTTCTTCTTTTCCTAACGCATCTGTTTACAGAAGATGCATTCTTGAAAATGAAGAGATTCGTAGACAGATCCAAGAATTAATTGACAAAGGTCATATCCGATCCAGCTCCTCTACTTATGGAATTCCAGTCATCCTAATTCTGAAGAAAGATGGGACTTGGCCCATGTGCATCGAGTACAGAGTTCTCTACAAAATTTTGGTAAAGAATCGCTACCCTCTATCCTGTATAGACAAGCTTATCCATTGTCTGAAAGGATCCAAATTTTTTACTAAGCTCAACCTCAAGTTGGGATACCATCAGATTCCAATCGATCCCTCAGATGTGTGGGAAACTGCTTTCAAGACCAAGGAAGGATTGTTTGAATGGTTAGTCATGCCTTTTGGCTTAACGAACGCACCTGCAACCTTCATGTGACATATGGATAACCTTCTCTGACCTTTCATCGAAAAATGGATTATTGTTTATCTCAACGATATATTGCTTTTCAATCGATCATGGGAAGAACATGTCAAACATCTTCGACAAGTCCTCGACACTCTCCAGCAACATTGGCTTTATCTGAACATGGACAAGTGCTCTTTTGCGATGACCAGCATAAAATATTTGGGGTATTTAATTGACTCTACAGGAATTCATGTTGATCCATAAAAAGTAGAGATCCTCAAATATTGGCCCATTCCTAGAAACATTCAAGAACTAAGAATTTTTATTGGTTTGGCGAATTTCTATCGATGGTTCATACTCGGCTTTAGTCACAAAGCCTGGCCCTTGAATCAATTGAAAAAGGGAAATGGGAAAACTGTCTTGCAGTCGACAACAACACAACAAGCATCTTTTGAACAACTCAAACACAAGCTCTGCACTACACCAATACTTGTGTTACCTAATTTGCATCATCCTTTTGAGATTGAGATGGATGCATCGGACTATGCCTTGGGCGCAGTGATCACTCAGTCTAGTCACCCAGTCGCTTTTCATTCTGATACTTTTAATGACATGGTTAGAAGATACTCGACATATGAAAAAGAACTATACTCCATTGTGCAAGCTCTCAAGTAATGGAGGCATTATATCCTTGGAAAGGAAACAGTCATTCTCACTAATCACAAGCCTCTACGGTTCGCTCCGACACAATCATAGTTGTAGACAAACAAACAACTCAAGTGGATTAATTACCTACAACAATTCCAGTTGCTAATTAAGTATCAGAAAGGTAAAGCTAACGTCATTGTTGATTGCCTCAGTCGACCACCCATTACTCTCCTTTTGACAATGATGAGTATGCAGGGATACGACATGACCACTTGGCCAAAGTTGTATGAGGACGATAGTGACTTCTCAACAGTCTACTGATAGTTACAGACTAACAAGTCATTAACATTAGACTCTGACTACTTCCTGAAAGACACCTTGCTATACAAGCTTGGACAGCTTTGTGTACCGACTGGTGAGCACCGACAACGGCTCATTTGGGACACGCACTACAGCAAGAATGCGGGACACTTTGGAGTAGAAAAGACACTTTATATTCTATTAAAATATTTATTTTTTCCTACACTTAAATCCGACGTCCAGAAGTACATTTGATCATGCGTAGTTTGTACCATTGCTAAGCCACCTAATCGACAACACGGACTGTATACACCTCTACCAGTTCCTAGTCGACTATGGGAATCTAATTCTATGGACTACATGACGGGTTATCCTACTACCAGACATCAACATGACATGATATTAGTAGTAGTCAACTGATTTTCCAAGATGGCCATTCTCATACCATGTAAGAATATGACGACAATGCAGTAGATCGCTCAACTCTTCTTTACACATGTTTGGAAACACTTTGGTTTACCCACAACCATTTTTTCCGACAGAGGTGCCATATTTTACAGCATCTTTTCGAAGACCCTCTGCCAATTGCTAGACACATGACACTCATTGCCGACATATTTCAATCCTCAAACCGACGGATAGATAGAAGTTGTGAATCACTTCGTAGTACAACTGCTTTGCATGTACAATCACCAGCATCAACGCACATGGGATGAAAGTATTCCATACATCTAGCACAGCTACAATTGAGCTCAGCACAACTCTACAAGCAAGATTCCATTTGAATTCTGTTACGGATTTCATCCCTCAGTGCCTATCGACTTGATCATCTCCTCGACACAGCCGAGCGACACCGATTACAACCAGAGAGAAGTTGATAAAGCAGCCAAGTTCAAATATTAGATATGCGACATCCAAAAGCATGCATAGGAAATGTTGCACAGAGCAAGCGATAAAGATAAGGCCCGACATGAAAAGCATCATATTCCTCATTTATTCCAAGTTGGGGATAAGTTCTGGTTAGATCTGAAGAAGGAGCGCTTCACAGGCCCATTCAAGAAGCTCAAGCCTTTGCAATATGGTCCTTACAGTGTTCTTCGACAGATTGGAGAAAACACTTTCCAGCTTGACATTCCTGCATGCTTGGGTCTGCATCCAGTATTCAATGTTGATCTACTTCGACCATACCATGCACCCATGTTGGAACAGAACAACTTGTAAATAGAAGAACCTAAAGACATCCATCTAGATGTTCAGGAGCATCTTCCTTGTGACACCATTGTGGGATGAGGAGTACACCATACAAGGATAGACACAATTCCCTTGTTTCAGGATTCCAAGTTTGGCTAGATCCCATCTCAAGGAAAGTGGTACTCTATTACTAAATTAATCGACAAGTTTCCTCACCTTCATGAGCAAATAATGGGGTCCATTGCTTCTTAAGGAAGGAGGTCTGATCCGCATCGTAGTTGAAAAGTCATCAACATTGATGCAACTTCGACAATTTTCAACTTCGACACGACTTCAACTCGACAGGTTATATCCGACAGATGCCGAACTCGAAACAAATCCGATGAGTTTCAACTTTGACACACCTCAACACATTCACACCTTCGACAGGTTCAACAACCTCACAGTTCATGACATTGACAAGCAGCGTCGACATGCGACCAGCGACTGTCGTACTTCGATATATTATCTCTCTGTCTTCCAGTCGACTGTAACAGTTGAATTGTTGAACCATTCTAACTTCTTCTTCGTAACTGAACGTAACGGGAAGGCACCCACGAGTCTCAGAAATCTATATAAATATGTATAATATTGTAACATACATCAATTTATAGACAATTATTATCATGTCTTGGACTTGTTTTACAGTAATAGAAGACATTTTGCATTCCAGCATATTTTCTGTGCGTATTTGTGTTTATCTATGTAGTGTAGTCTTGTTTTGCTCATTTTGCTTATTCTTAATTACTTCCTCCAAAACATAGCTGACTCATTCAGTCAAACTGTTGTCCCCCTCGTGCTTCCTGGACATGACCCGGATCAATGAGTCCTTTTGAATCTTTTTATGGTAGAAATGGTAAGACACTAGTGACATGGGATAATCTAGTGAACAAGATTGTTCTTAAACCAAAATTCATTAAGGAAGTGGAACAAGAGGTTGTAAATATTGGGTATAGTTTAAAGGAAACCCAAGATAGATGGAAAATCTATGCAAATAAGAATTAAGTACATATGGAATTTTCTTTTGGGGATCATGTTTACCTTAGAGTGAGTCCAATGAGAATTTCCTTGATTCTTGGAACTTGTGCCAAGATATCACTAAGATATTGTGGGCGATTAGAAGTGCTTCAGAGGATAGGGTTAGTAGTATATAGACTTGCATTATATCAATATTAAATCAAACAATGTAAATAATGTAAATATGCTAGTATGGATTCCTAGTGTGGAGATCAAGGAAAAATCCTAACTAGTGAATGGATAGGCATGCATAATGTAATATTTCTTTATGTATTGTGTGCTTGGATTATTATGCCAATTTGAATGCTATTCGAATACAATGATAGAAAAATAATAAAATGATCCATGATGGTTTTGTAAAGAGCACTAGAGGGGATACGATTCAACTAAAGGGGAAGAGGAAAGGGGTTCCTATGGGATATTTAATTCTCTAATTCCAAGTGTCAACCTTATAACTAACGCAATTGCTACCATTTTCCTTAAATGAGCCAATTACTTCCTTTTTACTATTTAATCCAATCATTGAATGCATGTGTGGGGTTGGTGAGGAAAGTCTTGTGATGTAGTTATGAAAGCATGAGATGAATATACTTTTATGATTGATGTAAGAGTCATCTCTTCAATGTTGAGAACTTATATTAGTTGTATTTTCTACTATTCTCTTATGTTGAATTCTACCATCCATTTTTCATTATGCATATTTTGGGACATCAGGGTTTTACAATATACAAACTTTTTACTTTTGACATGTTCATTGCCATTACCAAACTCTATATTACCTAGAAACTTGACTTTGGTTCAGCAAAGTTATAGATTTGAGGGAAAAATATATGATTGTAGGTTAGCATAGAGGTCGGGAATGCTAGAAATGCTTACTTGTTGAGTTTTTATACTTTTGCATGCTTTAGAATCCATAAGTTAACACTACATGAGGTTAACTAAGAACATACAATAGGTTGGAAGCTTACTATAGACACTAGTAATCATTGTAAGGGTTGGAATTCCTTAGGGAACTCTGAATCAGTGAAGGTAAATGTATTCCTTGTGTTTTGTGGGGAAATTAGGAGTTTCATGGTTGTGATGGTTGAATTAGATCCCTATAGAGCTATGGATGGGCATTTTGGTTAAGAATTAAGAGAAGAATGGGTTGTGGGTTGAGAGATAGAAGCTTGTAGGTGTTCCCTTCTCCCTTGTGGACTCATAGCCCATCTTGGGGGTGCCCTCTCAACATAAAGAGTATATATTGGATCGAGTTCCTACGGTTGGGTGAAAATTTCTCTTACACAGCTAGTTGCTTAGATCTTCTTGGTTTAAAGATAAGAATTCTCCTTGTATTTGAATGCATAATGGTTTTATTTTATACATGTAAGTGAATATGTTTGTATATGCATGATGTGTGTTTGGATAGAGTTTATTTCTATTGACAGAGCTGGTAGGCTCGGGTGGAGTTATCTTTGGATCCAAGGGGAACAAGAAAAAGGAATATGCCTGAGGCATTGGGAGAACAACGAATAATGGCGCAGAATGGCTCACTTTAATTAAGGGTTTGGTGATGTCTAAAGACATGCAAATTGAGGAAATTATTGCCATAGGAGACTCCCTAATTGTCACCAGGGAAGCAAGAAATATTTCTAGAAACCGAAAGAACCCCTCCTCCAAGATGCATCACCTTCTAAACTTCTTAGCCATGGAATTTTGAATCAATTAACTTCCTTCATGTTCTAAGAGGCCACAATCACTAGGCAGATAGTATGGCTAATAAAGGCATTGGTTTGAGATGTGGTGTCTTACAGAGGGATAATGTTACACTTGAAAACATTTGGATTCCTTAACTCAGCTTCCCTTACCACTAGAATTGGTGACCAAATATTGGTCTTGAACCCCCTTGGATCGTGCTTAATGGAATTCAATTCGCTTTATTGCACCACTCCGATGAACCACTCGACAACCTACCATTCCCTCCAAGCCTTCCCTCCAGATCTACCTTGGATATACACATGCTACACTCCTAGATGCCTACGGACTGTCCCACGCCTTAGCCACATGGCTCACATGCGTAAACCATAAGAGATCTTTCAGTTTCGAGGAATTTGTTTAATCACTAGAGGGATTGCTTCTACCCTCATTCGAGCCTCTACCCTATGTCCTCCTTTTGTGATTTTTGTTTTCGTCTTCAATTACGCACATTTTCTTGGTGCTAGAGACATTGCATGGACATGGAGCATTTTATTTTTGAACCTCCAACCCTGAGAGGTCCTAAGGTTTTGAAGAATTGTCTTAATTGCAAAAAACCACTCAGATGTGTTTTTGGTGATCAGAGTTGGGTACACTCAGTTTCTAACGGAGCACATGGCATTGTGCAAGATGATGTGCAGGTTATCCCTCCAGTTCATGGTATCTGCCACATTGAATTTGTAGGGAAGCAGGAGTGCCTGGGTTACACCCTTGAAAAGAAAATGCATGCCAACCCTTGCGATGGTCAGGGTTTTGAAAGAATCTATGACCTTCGGGAAGTTAAGAGTCATATAAATGACTTGGAAAACCAAATCAGGTTGGCGAGTAACAAGAGCCTTGACATGAAGTCAGCTCAAACCCGTTTGTTTTCCGTTTCCCAAGCAACTCATTCTGAGGTCGAGCATCATAACACTAAGATTGCGGAGCGGGTGTGTAAACCTGAAGAAGTAATGGGCGCAATTCACCATCATGCGGGCATAATGGAAGCTCAGAAGGAAGCTATGTGCATAAAGGGATTCTCCCAAATGGAGGTTGCAGGCATAAGGTATGTTTTGATGGAGGCTACGGGAAAAAATGAAGTCGCTTAGTTTGAGGCTGTGGGCATTAAGGAAGTTGAGGGCATAAAAGGAGTTGCGGGCATAGAGGAAGTCGCTCAGATGGAGGCTGTGGGCATAATGGAAGTTGCGCGCATAAATGAAGCTGCGGGCATAATCGAGGTTGCGGGCATAATGTAGGTTGCAGGAATACATAAAGCTACGAGAATAATGGATGCTACGCACATAAAATAAGCTACAAGCATAAAGGATTTCGTTCAGATGGAGGCTGCAGGCAAAAAGGATGTTCAGTTGGAGGGTGCGGGCACAAAATAAGTTCAGATGGAGGCTACACTTAGCAAAATTTTGGAAGTTGGCAGGAAGCTAGATATGCTAAAAAATGAACTGGTCAACTTGAGGATTCAAGTAGGAGCACACTCAGCGAAGGATAGGAGTGCAGTTAATGAAGAAAACAACTTCCTGGGAGCATGCCTCTAGCACTAGACCCTTGGTTTTGGGTTACACTCTGTTTCTTCATAACTTATGAATTCTATTTTGTGGTCTCTTAGTTATTCATGTTACTTAGATATTTGGCCAAAGGAATTAGCCTCCCGAAAGTATAGAATAGGTTTTGTCAGTTTGTTTTCTCTAGTTAGAAGTCTCATTCTGGATAGTCAGTGAGCTCCCTACTATGTTTTGCTTATGCAATGTTTTGCTTCTACATATTTCTGCTCTAACAATATGTAAGAATATATAGCTTCCACAAATTAGGCATATTTCATGATAGCTACAAGATAGAGAAGGATGAACAAGGTGTAATGGATGTTGTCCTATTATGGGAGAAATCCTCTCTATATTATTTGTACTCTTCTTTTTTTATATAATTAAAGCTCTTCAACCATTTATTTTAAAAAAATGAGTTTATTTCTATTGTGTTCTCCATTTATGCATCTACACACACATTTCATTGTTGATGAATTCACAATATGGTCATGGGTCAAAATTTAGGATCCCAAAATTCGTAAATATCTCCCTACATTCGTTAAAATAATGGAGGGGATGTGACACAAGTGTTACCCATGTTGATAACCATCAATACCACCATATAAATAGACTATTCTCTATATTTTTTTACTAATGAATCCTAATATTCCTTTTAGTCATATTGATTTTGCTTGATTTTATAGAAAAATAAATCACATATTTTTGCAGATAAATGTTCTAATATGGAAACATCTAGGAAAACAATTCTATATCATATCCATTAACCCCTACAAAATATATGGTATATTTCCTCATTTCTTCATCTTACCTATAACATCAAAATGCAATCAAAGACTTACTTAATTTTTGTGGCATCCCTTCGAAGACCATTAGAAAAGAAAAGTATGTCATCCATAAATAGTAAATGAGACAAAAACATGTTCTTGTAAATTAAAATCCTTTTAAAATGAAACCTTATAGGGACATGATAGTCTTGATAGTGGTCAACCAATATCTTTCCATTCAAGTGGAGTATATGTGTAGGGATGACCTCTGTGGAGACAATGAAGCACAACCAGACTGATAATTTGTCATACTAGTTGTTTGTGTCATGTATCACATTTCCCAAGTGGCTTCATGTTCTTGTAAATTAAAATCCTTTTAAAATGAAACCTTATAGGGACATGATAGTCTTGATAGTGGCCAACCAATATCTTTCCATTCAGGTGGAGTATATTTGTAGGGATGATCTCCGTGGAGACAATGAAGCACAACCAAACTGATAATTTTTCATACTAATTGTTTGTGTCATGTGTCATGTATCACATTGCGTGAGATCTGGTCTGATCCATTCTCTCATGCTTTCTGTTAATAGATCTAGTGTTATCCTTCGTCAACCTATTAATTATATGCTGTCCTTGGGTTTTCCTCATTATTCAATGATTACTTTCAACTTGAACAATATGTCCTCTTTTTCTCTAATAAATTCATTTCCCATGCCATTGAATGGTATTCTCTATCTTTTCCATTAATGGCCATGTTAAATTGCACATTCATGATGGTTGATGTGGATTGGAGGTACAGTTCAAACCTTTTCTATGTGGAGACAAATAATACCTACCCATCATACTTGAACTCAGGAATCCATTATCCCTAGATATAGGCACGAGGGGAGTATATAGGGGACTGTTAACACCTAAAAAGTGCTCACTAGCTCATTCCCTTACTCACATGACCCATTTGTCCACTTTTCCACCATCTAAGCCTCTGAAACCAACAAAAGGTCAACAAAAGACCTTAGTACACCCCTTTTTCCATTAAAAAAGATTATTTTTCCAAGAAAATCATAAAAAACCCTCAAAAAGGGTCCAAATTCCCAAAAATATTAAAAAGGGAATTAAAATATTATTTTTATTCAAAAAAGGAAAAAGGAGGAAAAAATACCTAAACTATGTTGGTCAATACCATTGGTTTCCACAAAACCACAAATGGTATTCTTCACCACCAAAACCTATAAAAAGGTGGTAGGGGCTCCTCATTTCATCATCCTTCCATTATCTCATCCTTATGCTGCTGAAATCTCCCCTGAGCACTTTTAGCCATTGGAGCAACCTTGGAGAAAGAGACCTATTGGAGTTTGGAGCTACTCATCTTGGGAGTTGCTCAACATCAACCTTCACCATTGGAGGTAATATCGCAAGCACTTGCTTGCCCCCCATTTTTCAATACAAAAATTATTTCTTATGTTTCTTGTTCTTGATTTTTGAAATATTTAAATTATTTGCTTAGATTCTTGCTTAGATCCATGAAAAGTATTGTTTATTTAGTTTATTGTTTTTATTTCTATTGAAACTGCTACTACTAGTTAGTAGGTGCCCATAGCACTAAGCTTGGTTGCAAAACCGAGCCAACAGTTTTTGGCGACTTCGCTTTGATTTGAACTTTAGATCTCTAGCTTTGCCATTAAATCTTAGTTTTTATGAGTTTTTAGTCTTTAGATCCATAGATCTACCATCTTAGACAGCAGATCCATTGCTGTTCTGAGATTTGGCCCCTTAAACAGCCCGAAATTTTCAATTTTCGGGTTCGTTTCTCGGTTTCCGTGCACGGCTTCCGCCTCGCGGCTTTTTTCCAGACAGTCGCGCGGCCCATCGCGACTTTTCTGCGTTTTTCCGCGCGGTCCATCGCGGATTTTTTACAGACAGTCGCGCGGTCCATCGCGACTTTTCTGCATTTTTCCGCGCTGCTCATCGCGGCTGCGCGGCCAAAACCTGCGCGGCTCATCGCGACTGTGTGGCCCAAACCTGCGCGGCTCATCGCGACTGTGCGTCCAAAACCCGCGCGGTCCATCGCGACTGTGCGTCCAAAACCCGCGCGGTCCATCGCGACTGTGCGTCCAAAACCCGCGCGGCCCATCGCGGCTGTTCGTCCAAAACCCGCGCGGCTGAATTTTTTCATTCGGCCATCCCGATTTTGAAAAATATTTTTTACTGTACTGTCTGCCCATAGCACATTTTTTACAGTACTAAATTCTGCATAGTTTACAGATTTGAAAAAAAAAATTTACTATTTAAAAAGTGCATACCTAGAAATCTTGTTAAAAATTTTCAAGAAAGTGAAAGAAAGACTCATTTTGCATTCTTTATCTAGATTCAAAATTTTTTCTTGTTTACTTCTTTAGAATATTGCCCTTAGCAATTTTTATTGAAACAAAGAAATCCATTTATTTCTTTATTTGCTTTCATAAAATCCAAGAAATCCTTTATTTTTTTGAGTCATTTTTTGAAAAAGCATATTAATTCCTTTTCGTGAAAAAAGTCTTAAATATTTGCTTTGTATTTTCGAAAAGTCCTTTATTTTTTGAAAATTTCCCTTAAAGCATTTAATTCTTTCAAGTTCAGTTTACAACACCTCACGTGCACTCACACGATCACTTAATTGAACAAAGACTTAAAAAGTACCCTAATTTGAACACATTCTTAACCCCACTTGGGGAACACTAAAAGAATTCTTGTAGCTAGGTAGTATTGGGGGGATAGGTGTTCCAATAACACCCCTCAGTTCATACATCTGAGACATAGAAGTTGTGCAATTAGGGAGCTAAAATCTCTTAGTACTTTTTGGCGCGGTCACAACCGGTTTGTGGGAAGGCCTCTCCCTTAGGAGGGTTGAAGTCGCGAGGATGGTTCCGGAAGCCTGAGTGGGATACCGAAACCCATTCAGTAACCGAAGGGCTACCATTCGCAGTTCTCGGGATATCCCTGTATTGGGATATTGCGATCAAAGGACCAAACGGTAGATTTACCTTTTCTCGACGCGTCATGAACGGAGTATCCTAGTAGCCTGTCTTTTTAGGATTGATTACCCGGTGTCCCTCCCGGTAGGGGGATATCTAGCCGTTGTCTCTACATTCATATTGTCTGACTTGGATTTCATCACCTTGCAGGGGATATCGTCTGTTTGAGTCACAATACTTTTAGATTAGGTGTTTGCATGATCTTTACCACCTATTGAGTCTAGTTACACCTATTTTTTCTAGGAGCCGCTTGCATGTTGGTATTCTGACCGGTTGTTGCATTCCTCCACTTATTGTAGCACAGCTGCTGGGATAAGTGCATTTTTGAGGATTGATTTTTTGGCCTGTGAGCCTTCTTTTTTCACTCCCCTTTTTATGCACCCTTGGTTGCATTAGGGTTTTGAGTCTTTTACATATATATCACCACCTGATACCTAAAACAATCTTTTAAATAAAAAAACATATTCTCACCATTGAGAATTCTAGACGTTCTCATCGTCTACAGGGCGAACTCCCAGAGTTTAGTCCACTTGGCTCTCCACGTCACGGACGCAGAGCATTATCCCTTGATTCGACACATCGTCGATCATCTAGACGGTCATCCGATTCTGACATACCCCACTTCACCTTTGATTTGGAGGTAGAATCCGAAAACCCCACAGAGTTACCACCAACCACAATTATGTCTGGAACACCAGTTGATCCACTATATACATTAACCATAGGTCAGACATCCGCAGACCCTTCTGCGGGAGTACCATCAACGGCAACAGCCACCCCCTTGGGTATGCCCAATATGGGTAACACTCCACATTCAGGAATGCCTAGCACAGGACCACCACCTGTCATGGGCATGCCCAACATGGGGGTCATACCCCCTTCGGTTTCCACAAACCCTATCCCAGGAATCCCTAGTGCGATTCCTAACCCAACTGTAACCCATGTTGCACTCGGTAGTGCTATACCAGGAATCCCTACTGCGATTCCTAACCCAAGTGTAACCCAAGTTGCACTTGGGAGCGCTAACCCATATCAGGCCACACCTTTTGGAGGGCACATACACTCCATACCAAGCATACCTATAGGCGCTACTGGACCCCTACACCATACCACAATGGCTAGGCAGGTCCCAGTTCCGGTCACCACATCCGCTAGTCTACCATACATGGCAAGTCTCAACCTGCTAGATTTAGCTAGGCTCACAAATGACCCCATCAGGCATGATCCTGCTTGGCCCCATATGCCCACTAAGCTTCCCTCTGACATCCCTAAGTTTGAGGGAAAGGCCGGAGAAGACCCCCAAAACCACATCATGTCCTTCCATTTATGGTGTTCCTCCAACTCCATAGTGGACGACTCTGTCCGACTCCGTTTATTACAGCGCACCTTCACTGGCTCTGCAGCCAAATGGTATATCGAGCAACCCCATGGGACGCATTCCACATTTACCTCCCTTGCCTCGACCTTCCTGCAGTTCTTTCAGCTACCAGTCCGCTATGATGCGGGCGTCGAGATCCTACTGTCTTGCAGACAAAACACGGCCACGCATATCACGGACCATATTCATGATTGGCGGCGGCGCCGAAGCCTATGCAAGATCAAATTAGACGACCGAATCTTTCTAGACTGGTTCCTTAAATCCCTCCTTCCTCTCATTGCGAAGGATGTAGCATCTGAAAGACCCCAGTCTGAGGAGGAGGCCATCCTTAAGGCCCAACAGTTTGATCTTATCTATGCCCAATCAGGTTACCTATACACCATCATAGCTGACGCACCACGAGGTGACTCCGCACGCGGTGACACACCGGGGGCATCACATGCCGCTGATGGCATTATTAGCCAAATCACACCGCAAGCCAAACCTTTCAGTATGGTGAGAACCATGCCCGCTCCAGACCTTTCTAGGGCTACATCCAGTTCCGGAGCGACAACTTCTTATGCTCCAACAAACCAGACCCATCATGTTCATGGACCCTCTTGTCCACAACATTGTTATGGCCAAGCGCCATCAGCATATGTACCTCCTACATACTATGCTCAACCTACGGTACAGAACCCCATGCAGTTTCCACAACAGCCCATGCATTACCCACAGCAGGTTGCACCGGCTAACCTCACACCTCCACTAGCTCAGGGGTACCAACAACCCCAACAGGCAACTGGACCACCTCCAGCTCCACCTTCATACTATCCACCGCAACCTGCTCCCGCACCTGCGGCTCCTCAGAATCCCCCCAATGCTCAAGGACATGTCTACGCACAACAACAGCAGCCCCAATACCAAAATAACCAACGCAACCAGGGTGGGCAACCAAACCGAGGAAGAGGACGAAACCGTGGAAACAATCAAAACCGTAACCAAGCTCCACAACCTACCCATCCTCCGCAAAACAATAACGCGGCGCCCGCTCATCAGAATCCTGATCGGCCACCTAAGCAACCCAAAAATGCTAATTTACGAACAAACCATCCTTGTTCCATTTGCGGTGTCTATGGCCACTATACCCACGCTTGCCCACATCTGGAGCGAGCTCGACAACTATGGACAAATGACGCCCATCGTCAAGGGCAGGCGGCTCCTCAGCCACCACCCAACCCCCCACCACCCCCACAACAACCTTTGGTCCTCCAAAACCCTTTTCCAACACAGGGAGTGGTAAACACTCAGCCGTTAGCCCCCCAACAGGGCAACGTGCAACCACAACAAATAACTTATACGGCTCCGGACCAACCCATGTTTGATTCAGGAACCCACCACTTATTGATGATGTCCACCGCTGACGTCAATATCCAAACCCGTCGGAATCAATACGGACCGACTTCTGAAGCCCCCCCCGCCGAAAAGGATACTAATGCTAATCCAACTGATCAGACATTGCGTATACCTCAGGTTCCACTTGATGGCACTTCTAAAGCACCTCGCTTCCCCCTTCGCCGAATCAACAACAACCCCAATGCACGGGCTGCGTCCAATTACAACATTGTAGATGACTTAGCTCAATCTCCCGCAGCCATGTCTGCGTTAGAAGTCTTAAAAACCTGTCCTACTCAGCGCAAGACTTTACTTTCCGCCATTGGGGCGATTGACCCAAATGATTCGAACTTGATGACCTTTGATTTAGACCAATCTGAACCACGACTGCCTTCTACCATAGCAGTCCAAGTTTCCGTTTCTATTCGGAATCTTGTCATCCATCGATGTATCATCGACGAAGGTGCCTCCACATGTGTCATGTCCACTTTTGTCTGGCAAAAGTTGGGATCCCCTGCTCTCCAGCAATCCACCACTGCATTGCGGGCCTACGACGGCCGGTCAGCTCAACCTCAAGGTTTATTACCCAAGGTACCCGTCCAATTAGGTGGGAAGACTGTACTCATCGACATAGAAGTCATTAACGCCCAGCTTGACTATAACCTTTTACTTGGCCGCAGTTACATGTACGCCATGAAAGCGGTCGCCTCCTCCGTCTTCCGCACCATGATGTTCCCCCACGAGGGCCGCGTGGTCAAAATTGACCAACTCACCTACTATGATCCCAACGCCCCTGCAGCACCAGAGAATGTTCTCCCCATGATTGAACAACCCGCTTCTAGTGCAGTTACCTCTTTTGTGTCTTCTGTGGCACCCGGACTTTATTCGGATACACCCATGACCTCTACATTCCAGGCCATCCCACCACCATCACCGGAGACCCAAGTCGCAAACCTTTGTACTGTTTCGCAGAATACGCAAACATCCGGCGGTCAACCACCATTGATCCCCAGTCACATTGGTGTCACACCCATCCACACCATCCCCTTCCTATTTCCTCCTTCGGGTGTAGTAAGCGCCCCGGTTATGGCTACCCTTAGCCTACCCGGGCTAACATTGGGATTGCCCGTGTGGTATATTCCGCCTCCCGTTCGACTACCGAGACCAGACGTCATCCTCCAACCGGTACAACCTATTGTTACCACAAATCAACCTCCTCCTGGCGTCGCTATCCCTTCGTCGGCAACGACACCTCCTCCTAACCTCAATATTCCTTCGTCGTCAATGAAACCTCCTCCGGGTCGCACGATTGCTTCGACGTCAAAGGATCCCCCTCTCCTTGCTAATCCCACTGGGGGCAGAGGTCCACAACCCTACACTGCTATACCACCTCCTAAGGCAGCCAAACCCCCACCGGTGTTTCGAGCTCCCCCCAAATGTTCATTATGCGATGAAATTGGCCATCCAACTCACCAATGCCCACATTTACCGGCACTCCAAGAGCATATGAATATGTTAGACGATGACATCGGCATCCCAGTAGTCAGATTAGAGCCACCTCTACAGCCTCGCGACAAATCACTGCGCACGAACCATCCTTGTGCTATATGCAGCGTTTACGGCCACTACTCTCACCATTGCCCTGATCTACCTGACTATAGAGCAGCATTGTACGAGTTAAACAATGCCGACTTAGAGATATCTCCTCCCCTTATCGAGGAGATTCACCCTCCACCATCATCCTCGTCAGAAGAAGTCAATACGATATATATGATTTCGACAACCTTCAAACCAGAACCCCTCGATTTATGGTCTGATTACTTCAGTACTGACGAGCAGATTTTGGAGACACTCACTGCACCCGACTACCCTTGGGATGATATGCATCATCGCTCGTACTTTCTACCGGAGACATCTACCTCCACCGCATCCGACCAGCTATCAGTCGAGTCGAAAGACTTCATACCCGCTAAGGTCGATTGGTTAAAGGACCCCATCCCAGCACCAGATGCCTTTGAAGAAGGGAACATGTCCAACATTTCCCCCACTATCCAGATAGACATTTCCACAACACCAGGGAAACCTGAGCTCATCTCGCTTGGCGCATCTTGCACTCAAGTAGAAACTCAGGCGTATAGAAAGCTCTCTTTCAGGAGTTCCGCGATGTCTTCGCCTGGTCCTATACCGAGATGCCTAGTCTCGACCCCGCCATTATTGAACACCACATCGATACATGGCCCGAAGTACCCCCTGTTCGTCAGAAACAGCGACCTATTCACCCTGCCAAGCTCCCCGCTGTTAAGGCTGAAGTCGAAAAACTTCGAAAAGCAGGTTTCATCTACCCTATTCCGTACACCACATGGGTGTCGAACCCCGTTCCTGTCAACAAAAAACAAGGCACCCTTAGAGTATGCACTGATTTCCGCGATCTAAACCACGCTTGTCCAAAAGACAATTTCCCCACGCCATTCATTGACCAACTCATTGATGAGTGTGCGGGCCATGAGGTCCTATCCTTCATGGACGGTTTTTCCGGATATAACCAGATCCATATCCGCAAGGAGGATCAGTACAAGACTGCCTTTACCACCCCATGGGGCACCTTTGCCTATCGCGTCATGCCATTTGGCCTTAAAAATGCTGGTGCCACTTTCCAGCGAGCCATGACCTATTGCTTTCACGACTTAGTCCATATCCTGCGAGTCTATCTTGACGACCTCACAGCGCGTTCCCGAAAACGATCAGACCACCTTAGCGACCTCCGGCAAGTTTTCCTGCGTTGTCGCAAATATAAAATCCGCTTGAACCCACACAAGTGTGTCTTTTGCGTCCCAGCGGGCCGGTTGTTGGGTTTCATTGTTTCCCAAGATGGGATCACTGTCGACCCCCTGAAGGTCAAAGCCATATTAGAACTCCCCCCTCCTCGCACGCTTCGACAGCTTCAGAGCTTGCAAGGGCGGTCCAATTTTCTTAGGCGCTTTGTCCCTGATTATGCCACCAAAGTCCATGGGTTCTTACGCTTGCTTCGTACCCACATACCCTTTGTTTGGGACGAACAAGCAGACACGGCATTTGAAGCCCTCAAGAAAGCTCTCACACAAGCCCCCTTGATATCCCCACCGGATTTCTCCCAAGACTTCACCCTTTACGTCTCGGCATCCGAATATGCCGTGTCCGGAGTTTTGGTCCAAGAAGATGCTTCCCACAAAGAGCATGTGATTTATTACGTCAGCCAGACCTTGTCTGGCCCACCACTACGTTACCCCTATGAGGAAAGATTAGCACTAGCTGTAGTCTTTTCCGTGCAAAAACTGCGACACTATATTTTGCTTAGTCATACCACGGTTGTCGCCGACTCCAACCCCATGGTCTACCTCCTTACCCGGCGGCTCCTTCAGGGTCGTGTCGCTAAATGGGTCATTATCCTCCAAGAATATGACCTTACTTTCAAGACCCCCAAGAGCACCAAAGCCCTCGCGCTTGCTCACCTCATTACAGATCTCCCATCCTCTTCAACATCACCCGTCATCCAAACGGACTTGATTGACGAGCAGATATTCGTCATTTCGTCTGACGACCCTTGGTATGGAGACATATTGATTTACCTGCGTACGCAAAAATTCCGACCACACATCGATCGTGATAAACGCCGTCGCATACGACACCACGCCCCCCGATACCTGCTTATTGGGGATGTACTTTATCGACGAGGCGTTGATACTATCTTACGCCGCTGCCTATCCCATAGCGAGGCAGAACAAGTCCTCAATGATTGTCATAGCGGTGCCTGTGGAGGCCATTTCTCCGGCATGGCTACCGCCCAGAAAATCATTCGCGCCGGTTATTTTTGGCCATCATTGTTTACTGATTGCATCACCGCAGTCAAGCATTGCCAGAACTGCCAGCTATTTGCCCCCAAGGCAAGAACCCCCCCTGCCCCCCTTCATCCAGTCATCACTGTTGGACCATTCTGCAAATGGGCCATAGACTTCCTCGACTGCAATCCCCCGTCAGCCGGCGGTCACAAACACATCATTGTGGCCGTAGATTATTTCACCAAATGGGCAGAAGCCATGCCAACCTATAATTGCAAAGCCGACACTGCGGCACGATTTTTCTTCAACCATGTTATCGCTCGTTTCGGAATACCACAGCAGCTAGTTTCTGACCACGGCTCTCACTTCGAAGATGTCGTCTGGAAGGAATTATCAACCATGTTGAAGTTTGAACACCATTTCTCTTCCGCTTACTACCCCCAAGGAAACGGCCAAGTCGAAGCGATCAATAAAATCTTGAAGACCATTCTCCAACGTACTGTAGACAATCACAAATCCAATTGGCATCACATGCTTTTCCCTGCACTCTGGGCCTACCGCACATCAACCAAAACCGCCACCGGTTTTACCCCTTTCCATTTAGTTCACGGTGTCGAATCTGTCCTCCCTATTTGAGTGCCAGATCCCTGCTCTAACCATCGCCGTTGAACTCCTACCGGATACTTCCCCGATCGAGCAACGTTTACTGCTCCTAGAGCAGGCCGATGAAGATCGGCGCACCGCCATTCAAAACATGGAAGCTGCTAAACAACGATCGAAACTAAGTTACGACAAACGCGTCCACCCAAGAACCTTTTCAGAGGGAGACCTTGTCCTCGCTTACGATCAAGCTCATGATAAAACCGGAAAGGGAAAGTTCGTGTCTATGTGGCAAGGCCCCTACATCATACACACCTGCCTCGGGCAGGGGGCATACATTCTGACCGATTCAGAAGGCAACACCTTACGCAACCCACGCAACGGGTTGTACCTTAAAAGATTTTACCCATAGAAAATCTCATGGACACCATCGTCCATTTTAGTATAGGCATACATTTTTCATTCACAAATTTTTTTTCAAAAAACCTAAATATTTGTTTTCTCTGCATGACCACAGATGGAGCCTCTTCCACTCTGCCATGTCGGTTTCGCTGATGGTGCAAGCCGTTGGTCTCCCAAACTCGCCTCCGCAGCTTGGGTAATATACTCCCCTTCACATGAGTTAATTCACATTGATGGAGTATGTTTAGGTGCCGCCACCAATAATCAAGCTGAATACGATGTCGTGACCGGTCTCCTGGCCGCTGCTCTCCAGATGAGCATACGTCACCTCAACGTTTTCTTGGACTCACAGCTCCTAGTTTCCCAGCTCAACAACGATTACTAGGTACGCGATCCCTGTCTATTCAGAAAATTCCCGCGCACTAAACAAATGGTTAGACAGTTTGAATCCATCACATTCACACATGTCCCAAGACACCTCAATGGTGTAGCAGATAATATGGCCAACAGTGTCCTCAACTGGCACACCAATCACATCATGTCATCTCCATAAACAAAAATGCATCCATGTGCGAACATGTGCCTCCATGGGCATATACAAAAACCAATATTGCATCCACGTGCATAACATGTGCATCCACGGGCATAAAAACAACCAAAATAATGCATCCATGTGCATAACAAGTGCCTCCACGGGCATACATAAATCAATAAATACGCTGCATCCACGTGCATAACATGTGCCTCCACGGGCATATAAAAAAGACAATGTGCATCCACGTGCATACACGACAATATATCCAAAATATATATCCACATATATATACAAACCAAATAGTCTACATGTCATAAGTGCCCTCAGCACTCGATATACAAAAAATACATCTGTCATACAAAAAAAAAATGCTTCCCCATATGCTCATAAGCATTTGGGGGCAACAATGACGTCTACTCATCTGGATCCTGCGGATCCTCGGGCTCCTCCTCCGGCTCCTCCTCCGACTCCGACTCCACCTCCGCCGGCCCAGCCGGGTCAGGCCGACCCCGAACTCGCCGCTCTGCTGGCCCTGCTGGATCGTCCCTCAGACGTATCCTCCCCTGAGCCGGCCCTGCCGGAGCATCTCCTCTACCACCCCCGTGTCTCGCAACAAACACCGCTGCCCTCAACAGAAGTGACTGCCACTCAGGCGGCGCACCTAGACATCCCTGCAAAATGTCCCGATCAAGGTCCCTCCAGCCATCCTCGGGGAGCCCATCTACGATCCGGGCTAGAGTCCGCCGGACACCATCTATAGCATCGTCGTGAGGGCCAACCCCTCGCCCACGGGCTGCATACCCTCCACCACGAGGAGGACGTACAGGTACTGGGGGACGAGCAACCACCATCGCCCGCCCCTGCCGACCCACATAGTCAGGTGGTGGTACTGGACCTATATCTGCACAAAGAAAATAAAACCATCAGATACTATACAACAGATATCATCATGATCAATCATAATACATATGATATAACATAACATAATAACAAAAACATACCGTCTAAGCTCCAGGCCTGTCCTGGGGCACGTGGCATCTCTGGATCTCCCCGGTAGTCCATGCCAGCGTATGGATAGTCCTCGATCACCAGTGGCATCTGCTCCCACTGCTGGTAAAAGTCCTCTGTGAAGAAGCCACGGATACCACCGCCAGCACGGGGCATCATCTGCCCCCACCTCATCATACGAGGCTCACTAGGAAGACCAGCACGAACGGGTACATGTGGCCGTAAGGTCGGCACCCGCTCAAAGAAAAAACAGCATAAAAAGGAGGCGTAACAGAACTCACCTCCCTCTCTCACGGCCTTGTCCAGATCTCTCCGGACACCGGCCAAGAACATCTGAGCCCAAGCGTAGTAAGTACCCCGTAGAACGGAGTCCACCATCATCGTCTGCCCCCCAGACATACGATGTGGTGCAGCAGCACCCAAAACCCTCAGAACACAGGCACCAACAGCCCGCATATCCCACTCACGTAGGAACTTCAGGCTAATAGAGCTGTTTACCAAAACAACATCATCCACACAGAAGGTCTGCAAGAGGTCCTCCATATCCACACCTGGAGGCAACCTCGGAGAAATATCACCCACCTCACCCAAGCGAGGCAAACCGGTCAAAAAATACACATCAGTGAGAGTAATCTCCAACCTCTCACCACCAATAATAAAGGCACCCTCTGCCGGCACCCACCACTGCACAAGCTGGTTCAGGAGTCTCTTCACTGAACGGATAGGAGGTATCTGAGCGAACTTCAAGAGTCCGCTCATGGCTAAGGTCTGTCGCACCCCTCCATCATTCTCGATCCTCAACATAATCTCGGCATCGATCTCTCTCTCCCGCCATACGGACTGAGCCCTCCGCAACATCCTGCCAAGAAAACACAGAAAATTTTTAGCCAAGCATAAAAATTTTAGAAAAATCCCATCGCGGCTTTTACACAAAAAGCCGCGATGCCCATCGCGGCTTTTCCACAAAAAGCCGCGATGACCATCGCAGGATCCATGCAAAAACCCGCGATGAACATCGCGAGTTTTGTCCAGACAGTCGCGATGAACATCGCGACTGTCACCCATGAACACGCGATGAACATCGCGGGTTCCGACCTCACAGTCGCGATGAACATCGCGACTGTGAGTCTAAAACCCGCGCGGTTCATCGCGGGTTCAGACCCGAAACCCGCGCGGTTCCACGTTGGAGAGTCAACGTGGAGTTTCGCGGCCTTCGGGGGCCCACCGCCAAATAAAAAAGACATAATTGACTAGGTTAAGGCGAATAGAGTTACCTGCAACTCGCTAAATCGGAAACCAACGGTGAAATCTCCCGGAAATCGAGAAATAGCTCTGACTGCTCTATCAAACTCGCCCGTAACAATGACATGTCATATTGGGCCCCACGTCCTATTTATAGAAATTCCACAAATTTCAAACAACCATTACGGTGTCATACGAAGTCCATTTCTCAAACCGTTGGGATCAGCACAGCAAGAACTTCATAAAGGTTCCTTCCGTTTCCCGTTTTTCACGGGGTCCTTTTTTGACCATTTTTTAGCCCCTCTCGTGGCCTCGGTTTGCGTGCCACATCGGCCGTTCTCCGTTTTCGATGAGTCTTATATCGCCGGATTCAGTTTTCCGCGCTCGTGATAATGCTTGAGACCATTTCTCGCTCTCACCCTTAGATTTTTCGGGCGTTTTTTCCACGCCCCCCCCGTCGCCTCGGTTTGCGTGCCACATCGGCCGTTCTCCATTTTTGATGTGTCTTATATCGCCGGATTCAGTTTTCCGCGCTCGTGATAATGCTTGAGACCATTTCTCGCTCTCACCCTTAGATTTTCTGGGCGTTTTTTCCACGCCCCCCCCCGTCGCCTCGGTTTGCGTGCCACATCGGCCGTTCTCCGTTTTCGATGTGTCTTATATCGCCGGATTCAGTTTTCCGCACAGATGACGATGCTTGAGACCTTTTCTCACCTTCATCAATCCATTTTTGTTCGGTATAATTTTATCCCTTTTTCGGGCCGAGCAAACCCTGTGACGAAAAAGGCACTTAGGGAGTTTCTGTTAAGCTCTTTTCTGACTCCTAAAACACTGAAAAGATCGCCGAGCAATCTTGCTTCCTTTCATGCTCGATAAACGTATCTGAAAGGGCGTCTACCTGGTATAAGTTTACCCCTTTTCCGGACCTCGTAGACTAATTACGAAAAAGGTATACTCTAGTCACACCGGCTAGAAGAGTTCTCCATCCGCATCATTTTATGCTTTTTTGGGCCTTGGAGACTAAACTTACGAAAAAGAAACACCAACAGAGTCCACTTACCGTTTTCAGACTCTCTAAACATGAAAGCAACCATGAGCATTTACCGTCCTGGGCTCACAAAATCCACAGGACCGTACCATTTTAGAGCACACTTTTATCCCTTCTTGGAGCTCATTAAAACTACGAAGAAGGAAGAATGGTGCCTCTTGGCGCCACGACAGACCATGTCTACTCACATAGCAGCTTCCCCATTCTGGTCGCCTTTGTTCAGAGCATTCTGCAGTATGTCACCCTGAAACCCCCTCGACAGCTACCATCAGCTTCACCCCCCCGGAGTCAGTACATACCCTTCAGTCCCTAAAAGATGATCCCCACACCTACAAGTCAGTTCCCTATGCTGCCAGGTCAACCATGTCATCATGCTCTGAACGAAGGAAGTTTGAGTCTACCCATTTTTTTTTTTTTTTTTTTTAACCCAGTTATTTCCCATCCCCACAAGTATGTCAGTCCTACCAGCAGTACTACATCACTTCAGTTTACACCTCGCGCTCCCAGCAAGGAAACATCATTGCCTTGTTAGTTGCTGGTCTCCCTCTATCGACGACAACCATATTGATTCCAGAGGATAGACCTAGAGGCCCCTGTGTCTTGGACTCATTACCATTTACGATGAGTGCCTACGAACCATTTCGAGAGGAATCCTCAGTGCCTCTCCCAATGGTTGTTTCTCACATGCTCGACTTCAACACCTTGATCGCATCGTTGAGACTCGCACAGGGTATTGGTCCGTTCAGTTATTGGTCGAAGACCCCGGATACCTCCTGACTCCTCCACATTTGAGAGTCTTCCTATGGATAACACCAGTTACACTTTTTCTATAGATATCCGGGCTGCGCATGGCGACAGTATTCAGATTTACCCAGGTTTCATACTCCCTTGAGTATACAGTTACAATACTCCCTAAGAGATGGCTCACAGTCATTGAATCCATACAGATGTTGGACACCTTCAGTTTCAGCAGTTCAACAGTTATTCCAGTGTATCAGTTATTGAGATCAGCCATGATCATGAGTATATCCCACAATCATGTCCCCTCTGGACCATTATGATGTACCAGTATATTTCTTTACGTATTAGATCCCCCTTCTTGGGACTAATTGTTTTGTATATGTCTTGATACGAGCATGGGAATGCCCGCCTCGTCCTTTATCAGAGATTATACCTCATTCATATTGAGGCAATGCAATATTTTTTGTTTTTGCAGCTTCCAAGGGCCGTGGCTCCAGTCTCCAATCGGTCTCTTCTCTCCCCTAAAACCCAGAAAAAGGACAAAAGAACTATGATGTCTATCGGCCATACGATGAGCTCCTGCCCTCACACATCAGGGGGCAATCTGTTAACACCTAAAAAGTGCTCACTAGCTCATTCCCTTACTCACATGACCCATTTGTCCACTTTTCCACCATCTGAGCCTCTGAAACCAACAAAAGGTCACCAAAAGACCTTAGTACACCCCTTTTTCCATTAAAAAAGATTATTTTTCCAAGAAAATCATAAAAAACCCTCAAAAAGGGTCCAAATTCCCAAAAATATTAAAAAGGGAATTAAAATATTATTTTTATTCAAAAAAGGAAAAAGGAGGGAAAAATACCTAAACTATGTTGGTCAATACCATTGGTTTCCACAAAACCACAAATGGTATTCTTCACCACCAAAACCTATAAAAAGGTGGTAGGGGCTCCTCATTTCATCATCCTTCCATTATCTCATCCTTATGCTGCTGAAATCTCCCCTGAGCACTTTTAGCCATTGGAGCAACCTTGGAGAAAGAGACCTATTGGAGTTTGGAGCTACTCATCTTGGGAGTTGCTCAACATCAACCTTCACCATTGGAGGTAATATCGCAAGCACTTGCTTGCCCCCCATTTTTCAATACAAAAATTATTTCTTATGTTTCTTGTTCTTGATTTTTGAAATATTTAAATTATTTGCTTAGATTCTTGCTTAGATCCATGAAAAGTATTGTTTATTTAGTTTATTGTTTTTATTTCTATTGAAACTGCTACTACTAGTTAGTAGGTGCCCATAGCACTAAGCTTGGTTGCAAAACCGAGCCAACAGGGACTCAGGAGTATAGAGAGGAAGCCAAAAATTATCCATATCACACTCACTGCATGAGTGGACATGTGATCTATAATGATGAGATGGTCATCTTAATGCAATGACAAATTTTCTTCTCAGTACTCCATGTCTCATTTCGCCACCATATTTGCATATGGCACCATAGATGGATTTTATGGAAGATCTCATACTATTCACATCCGAAGGTTCCATACAAAGACATAAAACACCAAAATTCACATATTTGGAATCTGTATTTAGATCCAAAAAAAATTAATTTACATTTGATAGAATTTATAAGAAATTATCATAAATTATGTTCTAGGATGGGGTGTCAGTTGTTTAAGTTGATCATGCCTTAGCCCGCATGTAGTGGGCATCATCCTCTATCCTTATGATCTGAATATGATTAATCTATTTGCCAACTGCTCTAGAGATGCATTAGTGCATAGGATTTGGTGTACTTATGAGCTGATACATATTAATGATGATTGCACTAATGAAATGAAGGAAGGTACTTGGATTTCTGAGCAATTTAACACTACATTAATGATGGAGCATGCTAGGAGAAGTGATAGAATTTGAAGGGTGGGTCTTACATTCAATTTTTAGGACATATATTCTTCGAGACATTCAAATATGAAAGTTGATATAAATAAATGTACTTTAATTGACGAGTATAAATTAACTAAACACTTCCAAAAAACTTCAAAAACAAATATTGTCAATATTGAGTATAGACCCTTTCTAGAAAACTTACCACGTTCTGCATGAGGTCATTGATTTTTAGATAAGGAAGTATTATTATGGACTTTGCAAATTTGGAACACCGGATAATTGCATTTCAAATCATTACCACATATTCTTGGGTGAAGGAATTTTCTCTCAATTAGGGAGTAGGGATGATTTTATTAGAAACACTCTATTTGTAAATTGAAATTTGTATTGGCAAGTAATTAAAAAGTTCTGCTTACTTTGAAATGCTACTATAAATTATGCCTGTCTTAATTGGAATGGTAAAAGTAGAATTTTAAATTTAACCTAATCGTTGGTTTAGAAATATATCTTTGATGGTCAGAATCTCTAAGGACATTCACAATAATTCTTCCCCTCATATTAGTGGATATTTGTTAAATGCTTCCTCAGTGATTCAGGATACGACATTCTATTCTCCGTGCCCTTCCTTCAGCATAGAGGGAACTCTCACAAAGAGAGGGGAGTGCATCCTTGCTAAGGAAGCTCATCAAGTGAATCAACCCTTACTGATTGGTCTGTCATTTGTGTTGCATCGACATTCTCGGTTGATCGATGTTGCATTACAGGAATTCCTACCATGGAAGGTGAGAAGGTTCCATGGAGCCACAATATGGATTTGTTTGATGAGAACAACAATTTCCTACGCTATGGAGACTTTCCAATGACTCCTAGAATGAATATGGATGTGAATGTTACACCTAAATCTCATCATCATGAGTCCTATGTCAAATTAGTGCCTTGATCCCTGAAGTTTCCCTAACCAGAAGTCATTTAGAGCAAGTTTTTTATCCTTTATCCACATTTTCTAGTTAGGTTGGTGCAGCTTGTCTTCCAGCAAGAATCGCAGGACTAAGCTCGATGCAGAGTGTCATTTGGAAGCTTGCGCCGGTGGATCAAGTTGCCTTCATTCAACCTGCGCTTGCCACTTCCCGTCGCAAATTGTCGTCATGCAACATGCGCTAGGGTTTCTTGAAATGGATAAATGAGACCTTTGAGTGACTTCTCGAAGCATGATGAGGTGCATGGTTATCCCTAGTTCATAGGTGAGCTACCCTTCGATTCCCTAACCTCAAGGGATGATCCCTTAGCCTTCTCCCCATAATATTCAACCTACTATATCCACTTGGTCCTATAAATATGAAGCTCCTCTCCATTCCAAAGGGAGGAATGTCTATAGTACTCTCATGCTGGTGAAATTCTCTTAGGTGACTCTCACTCATCCTTGAGAGGCTTACTTCATCTTTGGAGGCTTGGCTTGGTTTGGCTTGTTGGAAGGAAGGTTGCGACTTTAAGACATAGGTTGTAACGTTCTCTTGTTTTGTACTCTCCTTTATACAGTTAATACAATCTCTTCCCATAAATATTATCGTGTTGCTGATGTGGAGAGCTTACTTCTTTAACTGTTATCTTAGATCTATCATATGTGATGTATGCTTTTACTATTTGATTGTTTCCACTTATTCAACAGGACTTTGCAGCTGTAGATCTGAAGGTGCTTGAGCGTTGGATCAAGCAAAGAGAACTAGGATTTGTGAACCCCCATTAAGAGGCCCATTTATCTATTTGCATTTCTATTGATCTAGGGAAGCCGATTTTATTCTATGTTCATTTTTTCAAGATCCCCTTGGACTAGGGATATATCTCCTTTAAGTCCGCTTAGGTAGATTGTCTGAAAACAAATCTGGCGACCATATAGGGGATTCTTTGGCTTTGATTTCAATTTGAATGTGTCGTTCATTGATTTCTTAGTAAGCCATTACTTTTCCTCCTAAGACCTTCCCTTCGTCAGATTTTGTTGTTGAAGAGTCTATTGACCTTCCCTGATTCTATTTGGATTAGTATCACGCCATTTGTTGTCTCATTGTTTGGAGATCTCTATTTTCTGGCATTGGTCATTCGCCCGACGCACCTGTGTAGTACATCCAGTGCATTGCATCCTCTTAGGAACTTGCTTCTTTTGAGCAAACTGTGCCAACGATGCTTTTGAATTTCATACAGCTTGCGTCGTTGACGTTGTAGCCTTGTACACAGTGTGCGCCTGGCGCTCTAAGCATAACTGTAGATTGTGTCGGCCTTTCAAGCTTGGTGCTTGGTACCTTTCCTCTCCAAATTTTGATTTTGACATGACCAACAGGCCTCTCTGTGTTGTATCTTCTAGTCAGAGACTTGTTTACTCAGCATTGATTTGTGTTTGGGTTTGTTTGTGTTGATTTTTGGGTTCCATTTGGTCAAGTGAGAGTTTCGGTGGTGGTGGGAAATTTAAATCCCCCATGGTTATCCACTCCATCTTGCATTCCCTTATCTCCTTACCAAATCTCTTCAGCATACTATATCTTATTACGAACCCTTCCTGCACTTAGCCATTTAATTTTGGTTGCATTTGTTCGATTTTGAGTGATTTTAGTGCCTTTGAGTACATTTGGGTTTTTGTCATTTTTCTTTGAGAGTTTCTGAGTCATTAGAGTGCTGCGATCAATCTCTTGTTTTCTATTGTTGCATCTGAAAATAATTATTATTATCAGATCTTGTTTTGATATATATATTGAAAAATCGAAAGTGCTTCATTTTATCGATTTTCAAGATCATTTGGAAATTGTTGTGGCATTGTTTCATGCTTTGGAATTCATTATTTATATCTTTGAGAATTTTGAAAAGGAAATCGGTTAATTATATTTTTCTTAGTTATGAGCCTTTCATCTCTTTGAAAAAATCAAGTGAATTCAAGCTCTTGCAAAGTTTTTAGAATTTGAAGCATTCTATGCACTTTTGGTCTTTTTGTGCTTTTCAGTTCATCATTGTGGAAATTGAAGAGTTAGTGCATTCTAAGCATAAATTCTCTTTTTCAACATTGCTTAGATTCATTCTAGTTTGAAAAGATAAAAAGATTTTTTTTTGATTTGGTATGTTATTATTTTTTGTGTTTTGTTCGAAAAACGAAAAGAGTGCTTTAATCATCTTTGGTAGATTTTGAACTTTTTGGGATTTTTTTTCTTGTTGAGACCATTGGAAAAGGAAATTTCTCCTTACCTTAGATAGACTTCATCGAAAGAAAAGGAAATGTACACCTTTATGTAGCAAGTGTTGCATTGTTTTTAAATCCGTGACTACACCTCGTGCATTCACCTAACCGAATAAGATAAAATCAATCGGTAGCGTTAGCTTGAAATATACTAGTAACTTTTGTGATAATTTAGTGACGTGTTCCGGTGTCGTAAAACTTGGAAGATGTCATTATGTGCCTACACTCCATCCTGAGGGCCTTCAGTTCTTCCACATACCAACCGGTATATTGAAGGCTCTTTCACGTACCCTTGGGTATATCGAAAGGCACTTCATGTACTCGGTAGTATATCAGAAGGCTCTTGTCATACGATTGTGCAATAGGCAACACCATTACGGATTTGTGCTCCCACGTACCTTGAGTATATCTGGAGACTCTCGTAGGATTCTCGAAACCAACTGATCTAACCATTTGGCCATCTTGGCCGAGAAATACATCGAGAACAACACTCAGGGAGCTACTATGCATGTGCTTCTAGGTATTCAGGTTATATGGTCAGGGGTACGGTCATAATCCTCCCTGGTTAGTGCTCTTAAAATTGGGCAGAGTATAACTGTTGGACCCTAGGGTATATCGCGAGTTGCAAAGCCTTGAAAATCCTATGAGGTTCCAGACTTTTGAATCCACAACTATCACATAAGTTTGCTTGTGGCCTTCGTTTGTGTATATTTTGGATTGCTTTTCTCTTTGCATAGAAGACAATTAGGATAAATTATGCTTCTGTCATTCTAGATGAACAACCCTTGAGAAGGTCCTGTAGAATTTTAAATTTTCCACCCGAATACCCCCTTCATTCGGAGGTACTTCCGATGGAAAACATGGATCAACCAGTTACTGTCATGTCACCTGAAGAAGAAAACTCCACCATGAAGTCGGGAGTGAACTTTTCACTTCCTTCGAGTGTTAGGATATTCCTATACTCCATCCTAGTCCTACTAGCTTTCCAGTCTTTTTCATTTTCAATCATGCATGAAAAATTAGGGTTTGCATGCATTCTAGGTCATCAGTCCCAGCACCTAGTCCTTAGCAAACTAGTCCCCGGAGCTTCTTTTAGATCATTTCTATCCCTCCCAGTGACTAATGCGCCCTCCTTTGCTCCACTACATGACAAGGGCACCTTCTTCACCTACCAATCCAGTTATATTCAGTTATATTGAGTTATCTTCAGTTATTTCCTTGATTTAAGGATTAACTGACTCTTTACTGAGTTTATCACTCTGTTGGACCTCCAGTGAGACTAGATTGACCATTCTGACTCAAGTTAACTCCTATGGCGCCCTCCACTAAGCCTCCTTCACTATATTAGTGCTTCCATGTGCGAGTTACACCAACCACATTCAGTTAGACTTAGTTTGACTCCCGGCTGACCATTACTTGTGCATTGATGACTTCACTGATGAGAAGGTGGACTCCTAGTTAGGCATTGATGACTCTCCACTAATTATGGATCTGTGCATGAAGGCCAATTCGAATTCCTCCTAGTGAATTCGAATCCTCATACTCATCATTATATATTTACCTGTTCACTATCCAGTTTAATGTAACATGTGTAATTATTCTGCCTCGATCGGAGTTTCTTTGGATCTAAGTTCTATTGCTTGTCTCTTCTTCTATTATTCCTAAATTCTTTCATTGTGAGGTTTACATCATCTCTTTGGATCTTATGTGGGAAATTTCACATGGTATCAAAGCCTTGAGAGTATATTCTACCTCCATTCTTGAGAGTTTTTTGCAGGTATTTTGAAGTTCCAGTAGTTGCAGCAGCAGATTTAGCAACTTTCTATTTGCACTTGTTCGAGCAGTCAAGATGAGCAATTCGAATGCTCCTTCTTCTCCTATACTTCTCACTCCTTTCAATTATTTCGAATGGAAGATGAAGATAATAGTACTCTTGCAGTCAAGAGGGTTCACTAGAATAGTTGAGGAAAAAGATGCCATACCACATCAAGCTGAAAAGAGAGTCAAGCACCTAAACAAAATGGATGAAGCCTTTGGATGCACATGCCTTCGTATATCTGATGATCTATTGTTTCATACTAATGGATTGAAGTCTCCAAATCAGTTATGGATAAAATTTAAGAGTCTTTTTGGCAAACAAGAAGAACTAAGATGCTACATTCTTGAGAATGAATTGGTTTCCCTTCAACCTAGCAATTTTGAGAGCATCCAAGAATTCTTCTCCAAATTTCAGAATTTGGTTTTGCATTGCAAGCAATGTGGCATCACTAAAAGTGATGATCAATTGATACTCTCTATATTGAGCAAAATTGGATCTCAATTTTATGTCTTTATATCTACCTTTCATTTTGTTCGAATGTCCATCCCTAGATGGAAGTTTCCCACTTTAAATAACTTTATTGAAGCTCTCATTCAAGAAGAGAACAAACTGTTTCAAATGGGTGCCATCAAAACCTCCAGAGATCTAGCTCTTTTAGCTGGTGAATCAAGTGGAGTGAATGAAAAAGGGGGACAAAAAGGCAAAGGAAATAAACCTTCAAGATCCAAGAATGACAAACAAAAGAGACCTAATTGTACCTACTACAAGAGAGAAAACCATCCTGAGCATGCCTGCATGCACAAGAAGATTGATCTTCTAACCAAGCTTCTTGAACACAACCAAATTGTTGTTCCAAAAGAAGCAAAGATGATTGATTCTGGAAGTGGATCTAATGATTGCCATGCATTGATGGCTAGTTTTTCAAATACAAAATCCCTCCTCATAGATTCTGGAGCCTCCAATCGCATGATTGCACAAGAAGAATCCTTCTCCTCTTTGGATCTCCAAGATGGGCCTACCATTCACATGGGAGACAACTCTCATATTTCTGCCAAAGGTTTGGGTACAATTCATATGGAGCATGGTAAGTTCAAAAATGTCTTATTTGTTCCTTCTCTTACAGCTAATTTGTTGTCAATATATCAAATGAATCATACAGGATCTCCAAAACAAGTAATTTTTGGTCCAAACACAGTATAAATTACAGAAATATCCACTGGAAAGTTTATAGACAATGGGATTGCTAATCATGCCTCAAAGGCATATGAGTTCTCACACTTCATGCCTTTCTCTCCAACTACTCCTTCAGATTCTAATGAAGATCACAGTTACTCCTCTTCCTGTGACTCCTCTTCGAGTGAAGAAGAAGATCGATATTTTTATCTTGAGATCATGGTTCAAGAAGATTCAGAACCAACACCTATTCTCAGTCCAAATTCAAGAGAAATATGTTCTCACACAGTCCTTGCTACTACTGAGAACACAGTTGATGATTTATTTGCTTATAGAACTACTAGACTTCAGCATCATGCCAATGTTGCATTATGCCATCCATCTCTCCATGAGATATGCAGCATGATGATGGGGTTCTCTCTTCCATCTTTTGGGAACACTACTCATGTTCCATTCGCTCCAGATACAAAAAAAGTTCTTGAAAGACTTGCTTCATCCTCCACACAGTGGGAGACCTTCCTACATGGGATCAACTTGCCAAGTATTTCGCAAAATTTTTCACTGATGAAAGCTTCTTTCTTTTTTGCATGATGGTTCTTTGAGTTATTTAATGTTCTTTTGGGGGGGCGTATTTTTCCCATGAGGTTTTCCCCATTTCCTCGGTTTATGGACAGTTATGTATTTTATTATCATTTCATTTATTGTATGGGTGACCTTTGGTCCTAGTTACTAGGGCCAAGGATGGATTAAGGGGGGGTGTTAGGATATTCCTATACTCCATCCTAGTCCTACTAGCTTTCCGGTCTTTTTCATTTTTAGTCATGCATGAAAAATTAGGGTTTGCATGCATTCTAGGTCATTTCTTCTATTATTCCTAAATTCTTTCATTGTGAGGTTTACATCATCTCTTTGGATCTTATGTGGGAAATTTCACATCGAGTACACTATTCACTGATCCTCCAAGGCCTGTGACCATGGAAACGTCTACTTCAGAAGACACGTCTTTCCACCATTCGATGGAAGAAGAACCCGAGGCTGTAGAATGGTATGGATGACCCTGTATCCATAGATTTTGGTCCATCTGCATCCTTTTGGGAAACTACTGTGGGACAACAATGGTCCCACCTTGCTTTACCTCCGGTGGTAGAATCTTCTCCCCCTTATTGGATTCCCAGTAGCGAGCTCTTGGCTCCAATCCATGAGAAGATCGCTCAATTATTCAAATGTGGTGTTTCACTTCGGTGACAGAGTCTCTCATAGAGAAGAGACACCTTGGAAGTGCCCATATTTCAACATACCCCAATTCGTTCTCTATCTTTCACTTCACCGGAAACACCTATATATAACGTGACCACTTATGAACCTAGTCAACCCTCATTTCCTGCGAGTACACCTCTTAATCAGGAGACTGGTTCCATACCCCAGATGACTCAAAACATTGAAGGACAATTTTCCAACTCCCTTCCTACTACTACTAGAACACTACCCCCTCCTCCCCCAACCCAAAACTTGACGGGAGGCTACTCTTTACCTCCTAATTTCATCACAAGTAGTGTTCCTCCACTAGTAAGTAACCATCAACCTATTTCCATTCAACCATCAACAAGTGGTCAAAACATCATTATTGGGGGGAAACCCCTGTTTGTTAACCATAATATGAGTGAAGGGATTCCAATTGGTCATTCCATTAGCAGCTCCTTACTAGTCACGGCACCTACCATGGGATTACCTCATGTTGGGGGACCATCCAACCTAACTCAATTACTATGGAGTCATATGTATCCAGGTACTTTTAACACTGCGTTGGGACAATACCATCTGGGAAACACGGTTCTTGGGGTACCTTATCCCAGAAACTCAAACACTCCACGGGGACATAACAATGTTATCCCAATTGGACCCCCACAAACCTTTCCTCAAGTCCCACCACCCCATCCACCATTTCGTCCACCCCCACCCCATTCCAAAGGAGTAGGCCCCCACCTCATTCTGGAGGGGGTGAACCTCCACCTTCTGGAAGAGGCCACCTCATTCCAATGGTGGCGGACCCCCCCTTCTGGTTGAGGGCCACCCTATTTCAACTGCAGAAGTGAAGGACCACCCTATTCCGTAGGTGGAGATAGAGGGCCACCTTATTCTGGTGGTGGCGGTGGACTCCCCCCTTTCATCGGATGCCCACCTTATAGCGGCAGTGGACCACCCTATTATGGTGGAGAATCACAATCAGGTCCACCACTCAACCCGGGTGGCACACCCACTTATGCCCAATTCCCTATACAAGAACCTTAGAATCAGTCAATTCAAGGTCCTATTGGTCCACAAATGCCATATCAATATTAATAGGATCCACATCCAAATCAACAGTTGCCATTTTTGGCTACTTTAGGCCTTCCAGACCTATCTCGTTTGACCAATGATCCCATCCTACACGGTTATAATTGGCCACCCATTCCGGTTAAGTTACCTTCCGATATTCCAAAGTTTGATGGAAAGCCTAGTGAAGACCCAAAGAACCATGTGATGACATACCATTTATGGTGCTCATCCAATTCCGTGATGGATGATTCGATCCATCCAAGGTTATTTCAAAGGACCGGCACCGGTATAGCTTCCAAGTGGTATATTGAACTACCACCACACTCATTTCCTGATTTTCATTGTTTAGCTATGTCATTCCTGACTCATTTCCAGTTACCCATACACTATGAAACTGGTACGGACTTATTGAATTCTCTCCACCAGACCACTGCAACTCATATATCTGATCATATCAATGAGTGGTGGAGGAGACGGCGTCTCATTAAGTCCCTCATTCCAGACAAATTATTAGCTGACTGTTTTACGAAGTCTCTTTTACCCACCATATCTAGAGATGTAGCTATGGGTGGGGCCATCACCAAAGAACAGGCTACCGTTCGTGCTGATTACTTAGACCTTGTCTATGCCCACTCTGTCAGTTTGTATGATATTGTTCCTAACGCTCCCCGTCCTACCTATGATCCTACAAAACCTCCCCAAGGACCTCATGCCGACGGCATCATTGGTTCCATCCACTCCCAGCCTCCTACTCAAACCGATGGAAACTCGAATCACCATGGTTATTCCCCACCCTCACCACAGGCTGGAAGCAACACCACCAAGTCATCCACTCTTGCTCCCACCGAGGAGGTCAATTCTGTTCAGTCAGCTTTGCCTCATAAATCTAGTGAAAAGAGGAAAACCAAAGGTAAACCCAAGAATTCCTCCAACCAGCAGGAACATAAGAACCCTCCCGAAGACACGAAACATAAACAGAAGGTCAAGTATCCTTGTTTACTGTGTGGTGGTGACCATTTTTCCAAAAAGTGCCTGCACAAAGACGGAGTGCATAATTTTCTTAAGGGAAACTCCACACCCGTAGTTCTCAATGATCCCTTCCCCACCCAAAACCAACAAATGATTACCCAACCCTCTCCTTCTCAAGGAGAAACATCCTGCACCGCGCATGTTCACATGATGCATAGTGAAACGGTTAACCTAAATACATGATATCGATCATATGACTCAGATCCTCCTAAGGAATCCATCGGAAGTAATACTGAAAAAGATTCCACCTCTACCTCGGATATTTCCGTGCCACAAGGTTCTCTCGCCATCAAGAAACCTTCATTATATTATGTATTGTGTCCTCTTAAGAGAACGATTCAAAAATCAATTTTCAATCCTAATGCTTAGGAAGCTTAGAACTATAACATTGTGGACGACTTGGCACAAGCTCCTTGTGCCATGCTGATGCTGGAAGTCTTGCAGAACTGTCCCAATCAGCACAAGATACTCCTTGCTGCAATCAGCGCGGTAGACCCGGGTTCCTCAAACACAATCTGGGTTCCTCAAACACAATCATGTTCAAATTTGAGTATTTTAAATCGAGAATTTCCCACCAATTGTCTTTCCAAATTGCCACAAAAGTTGTTGGCAATACAGTACATCGTACTGTGCTAGATGAAGGCGCTTCCACCTTGGTCATGTCGTTATCCTGTTAGCGATCCATTGGCTCTCCTGAGTTAAACCGTTCCCCTACTACCCTGAAAGAAATCAACGGTCATGGATTCCAACCTCACAGGATCTTACAAGCCTTTGAAGTAGAGTTGGGGGGAAATAATGTGACCATTAACGTGGAAGTGGTCGCTACCCCTTTGGATTATAATATCTTTCTTGGTCGTAACTAATTTTACGCCATGACTGCGGTTGCGTCATCCATCTTCCGCATTGTGCAATTCCCCCATCAAGGTCAAATTGTCACTATTGACCAATTGGAATTCTGTACACCGGACACTGCTACTCACCCTGGCAACAATGTCCCTCTGTTAGGACAATCTTTGCAGCTATATGAGAGCATGGGAGTTGGCCTCATAAAATATTCATCTCTTATGGGCATCTTTCTGACCCTAGATCCGCCTAACCATGTTTCCACAGTGAACATGATCTCCTCCATGATTCCATATTATTCCAACTCCATAGATCAATGGCTTGTGCCTAATCCGTCCACCATGCATTTGATTGAAGATACTATGCCTCTCTCACTAGCTGAAGCTACTTATGAGGCTATCCAGTCAGCCCCTGAGGACCACTTGGCTATGGCCTCTACTTCTTGTTCTCTACAGCAGACGTCATCCTCACCAGATCCTCCGCTCCAGACTTTTCATTCCAATGAATCCATTATGGAGATTATGAGCACAGATGAACCTCAATGGGAAGACCTTCACCATCGATCGTCTTTCCTACCCTCATTGTATTTTGTGGAGAACGTTATCACTACCATTTTTAGACTAGATGTCTATCCTTTCCCGTAGTCACTGATCCTCACTTGCGATACGGTTACGGAAGGAAACATGGAAAACATCATGCCCACCATCCCAATCGACATATCGGTTACACTTGACGTCATGGAACATATCCGCATTGGCCATAACTTCTCTCCTAATGAGCTCATCACATTCATGGCCTTATTCAAACAATTTTGCGACGTTTTCACATGGACCTATGAGGAAATTCTTGTGTTGGAGAAAACTCACTATGGCTTGGGGTAGACCACAACAAACAGTTGACTACCAGAAATCAACTCAATTCTCATAACTATGCTATTATAAATGACAATGCTTAGATAATGAGGAATATAACCAACCTCGATCCAAATGTTTGATGTAGATCCCCATTGGAGCTTCTCAATCCATGCACTTGAATCTGCAAATTAGTCTTGACAGCCAATATACAACAAGTACATATAATATATAAATGGCATTAACATCATCAATAGAAATGGCCCATGATATAACAAGTAAATGCAACCCAATGTAAGATAAACAACATTTACAACATTAATGGACGAGAATATGAGTATTTCTATTAATAAACAAGAAGAAGTACAATGTGATACGACCTCTTGTCGGCAACCAATCTGAACCAAGATTTGGATCAATCCACTTGTGCCTCCACCACTTCAATCCTCCATGAATGGCAAACTCAAACTAGATAGGAGTTTGGAAGGTGAACATTAAAGGTTCACAGCTACAAGGATCAATGAGTGTAGACTCAAGATTGGGAAAAAATCCACTAGAGTTCTCTTGCTCTTCTTTCTCCTCCCGTCCATAAGCCATATGTGCTCAATATATAGCCCTCTCAAAAGGTAGTTGAGAGGACACATCGAGGCGTTTCTTCGGTAGATGGAGAGTCAAAGGTCACCCAGTGACTGGTTTTTGGGAGTAAAAAGTAATAAACTAGTGATTTTTACCATTTTACATGCTACCCGCAAGCTATAGTGATGCAACTCGCGGGTACGCTCGCTATAGTGATGTAGCTAGCGTACAAGGTAAAAAATAGGGGAAAATAGTGTCTAAAGGATATAAAATGGTTCTGAGTCAGTGGAATGCATCCTCTAGGCCAAAGAGTGTTGATTCTGACAAGGTGGAAGATTACGCTGTAACAGATGCCCCCTAATGTGTGAGGTCAGAGATTGATGTTACGATGGCCGAAATATATTATAAATCTTATAAGTGGAGTGATGGAGACACAAGTGTAAAGAGCATCTCACTCATCATAATACAATAGTGTCCACGAATACATGTCGGTAGTACAACAATATGATACAATGGCCATGAATAGGCAGTACATAGTGAATATATGTCATAAGTGATCATAGCCATGATCCCTCTACAGTAAAATATGGTCTCCTGCTGAAAAGGAAACAACTAGTGCAAACTGGAGGTACAAACTGCTAATATCTAAGAGGTGATATCTCAGATGTAAAGTCATAGTCATAAGTAGCATACTGAATGCCACTATCGCTTGGGGTCTTCTACACATGTCTTTGATGGTGCAAGTCCCATCAAGTGAATAAAGTAGTTGAGGTCGAACCTGATGTGACATCATCTAATTACCGGTCAATGATGTATATCGTTAACAGACGCGAGATAACCCACCAATAATGAAAATGGGCATCAAGGCACAGAGCACAATCATCGGAGTGTGAATAGATAAGTTGAAGTCGAACACTACAATGAATCCATCGATCAGGGGACATTGATGTAATCCCAAAACTGTCGATGGCGAGAGAACCTGCCACTAATGAATACAAGCCTCAAGGTACTCAATCAAACTCTAAGCTTCAAGTCCCAGAATAAATGGGTTGAAGTCGATGGAATGAGACTCGCTGGAAGGAGGGCATTAAGGCATTCCCCATCAACCAGCATGAGGTACTAGCTACGCTGAAAGATTTGGAAGAACTCAGGTGAAGTGGACTGACTCAATAAGGATGGCCGACATGGAATAGTCAAGAGATCTGAGGAGTGGCCGACTCTGGGTTCAGGACCTTCTTTGAACAAGAGCATGAGAATATGGATAAAATCAGGTAGCATAGACTTGACATAAACTGTGCAATGTAGGAGGCATTACAAAGGGCTACATAATGACTGGAAGTTTAACCAATCGGTGGAGTAAACTGAGAAACAAGTACAACTCCTAAGGTTCAACTATACTCTCGACTCATTAAGTATGGAGTGGAATGAATGCTCTGTTCAAAGGTGACACAACAGCTTCCAACTAGAAGTAGTAACCATAATCCCGTCCGGATTTTTGGAATATTTGATTTTTTTGGTCTTTTTCATATTTGGTGAAAGCTTGAAAAAGAATAAAATTGCTTATAGTACAACAAGTGAGGGAACAAGTTTCAAATAGAGAGTAGACTAGTTCCAAGCAGTGGAACATACCTATGATCAATGCAAGGAAGTGCATGCAGGATGTGGAGACTCGGGGGGGGTGTTTCCTCAGGGTCGAAAGGTCATCAAATTGTCAAGGGAAAATATAAGCTCTGTAGGGCTCGACAGGGAAAAGTGCTCAGGCACCAGGCTAACAACTGAGTAAGCGGGAGCCAGCACAAGGCTCAAGTGGCAAGTAGGATTATGCAATGCAATCACAACATGATATAACTGAGGGGATTCATTAAGGGATATGACTAGCATAAGACAAAGTAGAGTATGAGTCTTTATCGCAACGTCATGGCGTAACTACAAAGGACTCCCAATCCTAAGGAAAAATAGGGGCATGGGCACTAGAATGCACAAAGGGGTTCTAACTAGGGTACCCATGTTTGGAAAAGCCCTACTGCCACATAACGACACTTCTATAGCAATGTGAAGGTTCCGTGTCAGTTAAGAAGTGGGGTCACACCTAGGGTTTATGAAAGTGGTCAAAAGGTCAAATGCATAATGCATGTGGAAATGGCATCTAACCTATATGCTAGGTGTGAAATGTACATACCGTAGGTGTGAAATGGTCCAAAATAACTTTCACCAAAGAAATCTGATTAAAAATTCTACTCCATGACATTATATTAGTCCATAACGACATCAAACGGTAAAAACTATAGACAAGTGGGTCTTGAAAATTATAAATAGTAATAAAAATTTACAATTTACAATTCATTTTTACTATTCACCCATTTGGAGTTTTGTGGTTAGTTTTCACCTGAAAGTTCAGTTGCTGGTTCTGGGAGCTATGAGCGTTCATTCATCGAACCGTCCAGAGCAGGTTGGTAGTCTCATCCATACCTTTAATTTCATTGCGTTCATTTTAGTTTTTAGCTGTGGGATTTTTAGTTTGGCTAAGCCCTAATTGGCTTCGGCGCTACTCACGGGCTATTATTATGTGAGTCGTGGGTAGGGCACGATACGCGCAGTCAATGCACAGGCTGACTGCAGGTACCTGCCCCTGTATACAAATTAACCTGCGTGTACGGCCGTGAAGTTGATTTTGAAAAGAAATTGACTAAAATCCTTGTTTTTTCTCACTCCAGGATGGGTCTAGAGTGGAGGGAGAGGGAGCATGACCAAATAGATGAGGTCGTGCACAACGATGTGCAACCATAGCAAGCATTGCAAGCATGTGGGTTGTATAAATTATGGATTATAGGGGGTTTTGAGGGCCCAAAACCTACTACTCCACCGCTTGATCGATTATTGGGATGTTGATGCATAGAACTTAAGTCTCAATGGGAAAATCCTCACACTGGATGTGGAAGACATCTACTTCATTACCGATTTTTCCCCCCGAGGTGAGGTGGCCAGTCTTCGGTCTTGTACTGTGGGTGGTGGGATCACCGTCCTTGATTACATAGCATAGTATTGTCCCGCAAACACACGAGCAGTGGGAAGTCAGATGCCCATCAATGCCATAGTAGATCTGAGCATGAAGATCATTATGGCTACCTTAGTGCAGATAACGGTTTCAAAAGCTCTGCACCAGGCATCCAGGCCAGTGATGTTCTATGCATCATAATGCATGCAACCTATAATATTTGATTAGTGTACTACACTACTGGGGTCTATGAAGACCCAACTAACAGAATGCAAAGAAGGAAAGGCCAAAACTTTTGGGTATGGTTGTATCTTGTGCAGCTTCTTCTTTGAGAGAGTTCTAGGGCTTAGTCCAAGGGTGGATGTCCCTCCTCATAGTATTCACGATCCAACCTTGACCCGGTGGGCTGATATTTTGACACGATAGGGTGGTGGCTGTCTTGCATCACCATATACTGAGGAGTTCTTCCGCTGGTGGGACCGACAGGTCATTTCCATAGAGGACTATCCCTATGCAGGGATAGACTTGCGCTAGGATCGAGACATGCCACTCCCACCAGACGCAACATTTGGAGACATTGGTGAGTACTATTTTTAGGTTTTTGTGTATTAAGTTTTTATGGATTTTTTATTATAAATGTAAATGCAAAAATCTTTTTGGTGGTAGTATCATATGCTAATGGTTGACTGTTTACTCGTAGACAAGGGCTTAGTGAGACCCGATGGCTTCCTGAGACATGGTTGTTGGGGCATGGGTGATGAGGCAGGTGGTGCTCCAGAAGAGCGCACTCTACAGACCTTGCGGCGCAACCTATCATGGATGGTTGCCAGGATTCCACAGATAGAGGTGGTGCGACTACCTGAGGCCATGCAGCGCCAAGTAGTGGGGGTTCCGGGTGACTGGGTATGGCTATTGCAGTGGGTAGCCAATGCAGTTCACTATTTCTATGAGACACATCCTGTCGAGGCGGTAGCTAGGCCTCCTCGTAGGGAGTAGATATCCTAGGATCTCGTTTTTGTATCGATATGTATATTTTTTAGGGCTATGGGCTCCAGTTTTGTATGACACTACCATTTTCGGACATATTTATAAAAAACATTGGTTCTCCAGTTCTACTATATGTGTGTATGTACAAATGTATGAATGTCTCTTTTATTTGTGTCCTTCACGGTGAATGTGACAAATTCCAATCTAATACATAGTTAGCATATGCATCAGATATATGATTAACACTTCTCGGAACATGTATGTATGTAATTGAAACAAAATGTCATTCCAAGAGTCTTACCCTTATGAATTTATGTAGTAGCGTAGGATCCCTCACACGGTATTGACCATTCAGCTGAGACACAACTAGTTGTGAATCCAGGCGGACTTCTAAAGACTGGATACCATGGGAAATGGCATCCCGAAGTAGCTCAATGACAACACTATACTCAGCCACATTGTTAGATGTAGGACCAAGACAAGCACCTCCTGAGGACACAACTAGGTGGTCAGGTGAGAAAATAACCCAGGCAGCAGAAGCAAGCTGATGCATATGATGGCTAGCACCATCCGTGAACCCTAAGAACGTAGGAAACTCTGCTGACATCTGTTAATCAAATGGAAGCTAATCAATAGACCTGAAAACCAAAAGAAATCCAAACTATGTACAGAAGCAACTATACAATAGTATACAAAAGTACTAGCCTGAACCAGAGGTTCAAGCATAATACTGCTTGAGGTAGAGCCCATTTCTAGGCTCCTTCAAGACAGTCCCCTCATAGTCTTCTAACTCATAAACTCCTTTTTCCAGGACACACCTCACGATGTAAGGATCGTGCCACATGGGGTTGAACTTGCCTGACCCCAGGGGTTCTTTATCTTGGTCATATAAGAGGACCAAGTCACATTCACCATACTGCCGGGGACGGACAAACCTATCATACTGAACCTTAACACGACGTTTTCTGGGATCTATAGCCACAATGGCATCTCGATGTTTCTCATCAAGTTGCTCAAGGTGGATTAAACATTACTCAAGACCCGTCGTATCAGGAAGGAGCTCTATGGCCAATTTAACCAAACAGATCTTGCATTCAATAAGTAAAAGTGACTCCACACTGTGAACCAACTGAAATGGTGAGAACCCGGTGACAATCTTGACTGCGGTTCGATACGCTCACAAAGCAGGATATAACATGATGTGCCAGTTGTTCTTGCTTTGTTGGATAGTACGCTGGAGAATGGTCTTCAAAGACTTATTAACTGCTTCAACTTGAGCATTCCTTGGGGATAATAAGAATATGAGTGTTCTTGACAAAACCCAAGCTTGAGAGACAAATCCTCCATCATCTTGTTCTGAAAGTGACGGCCATGGTCAGTGACAATCTCTTTCGGAATACCGAACCAAGTGATAATTTGATTGAACACGAAATGGGATGCTATAGCACTGTTGGCTTTTACGGTAGGCATTGCCTCAGCCCACAAAGCTTGCAAGGAAACTTCACCTTATGCCTAGGTTTACAGTCCTCACCAGCATTTCCTCCTTTTTCAGGAGGGTTGGCATTATCCTTACGTGGGGTATTGTGATTGCTATTGTTATTCCCATTATTTCCACTCTTACGATTATTTCTCCCCTTTTTCTTACCACCAGGTTGTTGGTTACTTGATTGGTTCGTCGTTGCACATTGTGTACATTGGATGACGAGGTGGAAGTGGACAAGGTGTGAACCTATCCGGGAGTAGACTAGTTTAGCGACAAATTTTGCATTTGATTAGATACCAAATCTACAGGGCGAGTGCTTGTGGATCCTACGATTCCATCTGCATGCGGTCCAGGAACTGACTGAGGCTCATGACATGTGCGCGGTGCGTCAAGAATAATGTCATACAAAATGTCAGATTGAGAGTATAGTAAGTCTAACTGCTAGAATTTCAAGATGGCTTGTTCCTTAGTCACAATGTCAAACATCGAAACATCCTTAGCAATGTGTGGGAGTAGAGAGTTGAGGAACCATTCCAACAGGAACTCTGGAGAAATGTTGGCTTTCACTAACCTCTTCTGCCGATGCCACTCTTGAACGTGGTCAGAAATATGTGGCCTTGTTCTGACGGAAGGTAGATAAAATTTCAGTACCAGTATAATAGCTAACCGGCAACTAGAAATGATCTAAGAAAACCAATGTGATCTCCTTAAAACTCCTATAAGTGTTTCCAGGCAACTCGATGTACCACTTTGCGGCTGCCCCTATGAGAGTGCATTGAAATAGTCGCAATCTAACGGAATCGTGATTGAATGAGTTGGAGGAGCACCAAAGGTGAAATGTCGTGACATGATCACCCGGGTCCTCACCACCTTTCCCCTCAAACTTAGGAATGTCCGAAAGGGGATTGGTAGGGACTAGGGGCAAAGTAGGGTCGTGACACTTTGGATCATTCATGAGCTTCAAAAGATACAGAAGATTCAAGCATGCAAGGAATGGGAGCTGAGGCTGGAAAGCTTGATTATAAGCCCCCATAAAAGGTTGGTTGAACAGAACCGAATTATAAGATGGACCAAAAGCTTGACCATGAGGATTAAACTGCTAATAATGAGGACTTGATGGACCATAAGCTTGCCCATGGCCATAAAATTGATAACCTCCTCTTGCCTGACCCATTTGAAAGTACGCAGGTATGTGCCTCTTTTGGGCACCATATTGGGGTGGTGGGTTGTACTAGTGGCCAGCACTGACTGTGTTGTAGTAAGGGTTGCCACCATGAGTATGGGGCATATACAAACTATTCGTAGCGGTAACCATATTGTAATGACCATAATGGTATGGTATGTTCCCACCTCCAGCATTAGGATTAGCTTGAGTAGTCGTGTGGTGACCAGAAGCATGAGATGTATTCCCATCCCCAACATTGGTGTTACTAGTAGTAGGTATGGTGGCGTTATGTCCATGTGGATAGGATATATTCCCACCTCCTACATTGGCATTACTAGTGGTGGTAGTGGATGCAAAAGTATGCGGTATATGTCAACACCCATGGTTAGGAGGAGCATTAACATTTGTGAAAGTAGTCCTGGGTTGACGAGTAGCAGCATGTGTATTAGGTGGTGGATGGCGAGTCATGTTTTGAATAACATTCCTATTAGGTTGGGCAATCCTAGGAGGTGCTACTCTTCCAAAATTAGCATTGTTAGGAGGAACATGACCAGCCCCCATACTATGTGTGTGAGTGGACAACGTGGTTCCCTCGACGAGGGTAGTTCCCCCAGTGGGTATAGTATGGCTAACACCATGACTAGTGCCAGCATGACTACCAAATGTAGTGGAAGGCTCAACTGTACTATAACTAGGCATATCAAAAGAGAGTGCGGTTGGGTTGACCGTAGGACCAGTGTTGTCATGTAACTCTGGCATCTCGTGTCTATAATTGCGTGGAAACGAAGGAACGAATATGTCAACCTGTTCTTCATCCTCGGGTGAGGTTGGCATCCCATAAAGATACTTATCCGGATTCGAAGGATCAAACGGATCGTGTTCAAGTGGATTCGGCCAAATCGAACCAGGTTGATTTTTAGGTGGACCACCTCCCCACGCCTCACGAGGAGTAGGGGAATCCGAAGTGCGTTCAACTCTACCCGATGGAGTCGAAGGTATTTCTTCAGTATCAGAATGTGCAGTAGTCATGACGTCTTGGACGTATGTCTCGTAAGAATCTGAAGACTCAGAGGGAGACCACTGGTTTCCCCTAGCAACACGGCGTGAAAGCTTGGTAGGTTCTAAACCAGCCAACCGACGGGATCAACAGAGAGTAGGGCTCTATGCCATGATATCTTTAGAGATAATATATAATCAAAACGTCCCCTAAAGTGCAACTATCGATAAAAAACAACAAATCAAAAGCACACACCTAGAGAAACTACAACCAAGAGTAGAAAAACAGAGTGGCTAAATGAGCTCCCGACACTAGAGTCGGTATGTCTCTCCTAGGAGAGGCTTGAGACTCCCAAACTATAGTTGGAGGTAACAGAATTAGTTGTAACGGCCCCCACACTTCACTATGTGCATAGGGTCAAGTCCCTATACAATGGAAACTATGTTGTCCGACCCCTATATAACTCAGGACACAAACATCATAACCACTGCAAGTACCCTATGCGATACCTAAGTAAGGCAACTATGGTCACCACAATATAATCAATGCTCAAAGGGATAGTCACAGGTGGGATCTGTCGTATGGGCAGGGTAGCTAAGCCCGAAGCACAAGAGTACAAACCTCCGGTACCCCCAGATACGAACAAACCCTGGAAATATCTCCCACGTTCAGCCGGTATCAAAGGGATATCTCTTCAACCAACCTCTCGTGACCTTGTGCTTAACTCTGGCTTGAGTAGAGCTTCCTCAGAACACCAATATATACCATGGATTCCTCCACTCCCTGGTCAGACACCTAATGTTTCGTTTAGTAGTCTTGGATTGTTAAATCACAATGATCTATTCCAAGACTCTAAACCTATGCTAGTTGGTGTACCCTATAAATAAAATCGGTCTAATCAATTTTAAGATTAAGTGTTAATTTTAATGGCTGTGATTACTCAAGGGATATGATAATGAAACTAGTGATGTGCAAGACTCAATAGTATGCAAAACGTCAAATCCTAGACTCATCTATCCAATGAAAACAATGCCACTGACATGCACAATCAAACCAATGGTTTCGCAATAAATATGCAATCCTTTTATATTTTTCGATGCACAATCAAAATCTAAATGAAGGCAGAAAGCACTCAATGCAAGATGCAATACATAAAAACAAATTCTTTTTTTTGTATTTTCTCTTATAAACAAAAGGAAAATGCAAAACTATGTGTATTTTTGTATTTTTCAATATATGAAAATGAAAAATGCAAGCAAAATCCTACTATCCAGACACTGATATGCCAAGGAGATCACTAAGACAACCCAGTAGATACCAAATAGTAAGACTCTGCCAAAGGAATGAGCTCGAAAGGAAAAAACCAACAAGGCTAAATCCAAAGATGGGTAAAAAACCAACAAGTCTCAACCAAAAGAAAAGAAGAGTTTTGATCACAACCAAGGCATGGAAAAGTCAAGAAACAGGCCAACAAAGACTCAGGATCAACCAAAACCAACCCAGCAACAACCAGAGGTCATAAATCAACCAAAGCTGGAGTTGTACGCTATTGTCAATGGAATACCTACGGGTACCAACAAGCAGCAGAGTAAACAGAGGCAGGTATACATGGGAAGATCTAAGCTAGCCCGTGGGTGAGGAAAGGAAAATGGACTAACCGAGAGTCCAATGGCTCAGAAAAAGCAAGTTTTCTATAGTGTATCTCAACGGCAAATAAGTGACACAGAGCTTCAACAAACAACAACTCTAATTAAGGACTAATGCTCAAAAATCCACAAAAATGGATGTTTTCCCCAGCGAAGTCGCCATTTCTGAGTCAGTGGAATGGATCCTCTAGGCCAAAGAGTGTTGATTCTCACAAGGTGGAATATTATGCTGTAACAATTCTCGAGATCGATCCTACCATTGTTGTGCAATAGATCCAAACCTATCTCGACGCTAAACCTGTCCACCAAAATTTATGACCAGTGCATCCTCAAAAAATTGCGGCAATTAGAGATGAGATTGAAAAGCTCTTGAAGGATGACTTTATCTATGTTGTTCCTTTAATAGAATGGGTCTCCAATGTTGTCCTTGTGGCCAGGAAGTAGGGTACTATTAGGGTCTATGTCAATTATAGGGATCTGAACAAGGCTTGTCCTCAGGACCACTACCCTACTCCCTTCATTGATCAGATCATCCACAATTGCATCGAGAGCGTTATCTTCTCGTTTATGGATGGCTTTTCCAGTTTAAATCAAATTGAGATCCACCCGTCCGACCTGCACAAGACCGATTTCATCTTCCGCTAGGGTACGTTTGCTTATCGTAAACTCCTGTTTGGTCTAAAAAATGTTGGTGCTACATTCGAGCGGGCCATGTTGTATGCTTCTCATGATGTGAAGGAATTTATGGAGCCCTATATCGATGGTTTCCCTGCTCATTCACAACATTGCAAGTTCCACATCGACCATCTGACGGTCGTATTCCTTAGATGCAGGCAGTATAAATTCCATCTGAATCCTCACAAGTGCATTTTCTACATCGAATCAGGATGCCTCCAAGGTTTCATCATCTCAAAGGAAGGGATCGGCATCGATCCCTTGAAGGTGGAATCCATTGTCGCACTCCAACAACCTACTGCTATCACGGAACTACAAATTTTGCAAGGGAAGGAAACCTACCTACGGCATTTTGTATGTAATTTCGCTGAAAAGACATAGGGCTATATGCGATTGTTGAAGAAGAATGTCCCCCTCATCTGGGACACCCAAGCCCAACAATCCTTTGAAAATTTGAAATATGCAATTACTCATGCCCCTGTACTCGAACTGCCCAATTACTATAAGGATTATATCCTTTAGCTTGTCGCTTCCACCAACACGATCGCCATGTCCTTGGTCCAAGGAGACAATAACGCCCAGGGACATGCGATCTACTACCTCAGTAAGGGTCTTATTGACTCTGAAACCCGTTATTCACATGTCAAGAAACTTGCTCTCGCGATAGTCATTGTTGTCCAAAAGTTCTGTCACTACATCTTACTACTCACCACTACTGTTATTTCCTATTCAAACCCCATGTACCACATTGTTACACTTCAGATGGTTGGGGGAAAGTATTCACGCTGGATTGTGATACTTGAGGAGTTTGATATCCTCTTCGAAAAGGCCAAGTCAAATAAATCTTTAGTTTTCGATGAGCTCATTTGCAATCTTCCCCGTGCTGATTCAAGAATTAGGCCCATTGACTCCCTTCTAGATGAGTCGATGTTTCTCATCAACACGTCTGACCCATAGTTTGGATATATCACATTATATAGTCAAACCCAATGGTTCAACCCTCAACTATCTCATGATGACCATCATCCTATATGCCACCATGCCAAGTACTACTTGATCATCAACGATACCCTATATCGTCGTGGCGTTGAATCCATCCTTTGACATTGTTTAACACACGAGCAGGTTGAACACGTACTGAATGACTGTCACTCCGGGGCTTGTGGAAGTCATCTTTCTGGGATGGCTACAACCCAAAAAATACTGCATGCAGGATACTATTGGCCTTCGATATTCAAAGACTGTGTTGAGGCCGTTAAGAAGTGTCCCCCATGCCAACTTTTCCAATTCAAAAAGCACTCACATCCAGCCCCTTTACATCTTGTTATTGTCGTCGGCCCCTTTGCTAAGTGGGGCATAGATTTTACACACTGTAAGCCTACCATGGCCAGGGGGCATGGTTACGTCATTATAGCTGTTGAATATTTTACTATATGGGCCGAGGCCATTCCTATGTACAATGAAGACAACAAAACCGTTGCACTTTTCATGCTTAATCATGTCATTGCTCGATTCAGAGTCCTGCAAGCCATTGTTACCGGTCATAGATCTCATTCTCAAAACCAGATGGTAGATGAATTGAGCACTAGACTGGGTTTTTGTCCATGAGAACTCAACCCCATACTACCCACAGTCAAATGGACAAGTAGAGGCCATGAATAAGGTCTTGAAAAACATGATTCAACGCATGGTGGGTACACACAAATCAAACTAGCACAACATGCTCTTTTCTTCCCTATGGGCATATAGGACCTTCATTAAGACTACCACCAGGTTCACACCTTTCCAACTAGTTTACGGATTCAAGGCAGTTCTATCGATAGAGTGCAAGCTTCCATCACTGAAACTTGCAGTCGAACTTCTCCCGAACACTACTGCCGAGGAAGAACATTTCGTTCACTTGGAAAAACTCAACGAAACCTGTCGCAATGCTGCTCTTGCCAATGAAACGCATAAGAAATGCATTAAATCCTAGTATAATAAGTCAGTCAAATATCGTGCCTTTAATGAGGGGGATTTTCTCCTCATGTATGACCAAAACCATGATAAGTTGGGGGCGGGAATGTTTGAGTCCATGTGGCATGGGCCATATGTTGTGAAACGTGTCTTAGAGAAGAGAGCTTATGAGCTTGAGGATTATGATGGAATATCTCTCGGGGAGCCTCGCAATGGGATCTACCTGAAGATGTATGACGCCTGAGTCTCTCACACATTAGTATCTATACATGGCGTGTGTTTAGTGTGGTGTGACACATTTCTTTAAGTGTGTTAAGGATCTTGGTTTCACGCTTATATCATGTTCTTCCAACATGTGCAGATGGAAACCTATTTCTGATTCGCTGATGGTGCCAGGTTGCATACCCGTAGCCTCGCTTCAGCATCTTGGGTACTTTATTCCCCTACCGACGAGCTTATCAATTCATGAGAGAGTTGTATAGGGTATGCAACCAACAACACTGCAGAGTACCACGCGGTGATTAGAGTCTTAACCGACGCTCTTTCCCTTGGTATGGACCACATTTTCATCTACCTTGACTCACAATTGGTGGTCTCCCACCTTAACCTTGTCTACACCATCTGTGATCCCACATTACTCTATATTTTTCAATGAGTACATCTCTTGGAGAGGTCCTTCAAATCTGTTCAGTACCTGCACATTTCAAGAGACATGAACATAGTTGCTGATTCCATGGCCAATTTCATATTGGACTGGTATATTACACATACATGAAACATTCATAAAAATGAAAGTGGCACGACATGTACATAATGCATAAACAAACACATAAGCAAGATCCCATAATCATCCATGTCACGTCCCCACTGACCTCCATGGCCACAGGAGACCCTGATACATTTTTTTTCTCCAACTGAACACACACACACAGTTGAAATGACTCGGATCTGCAATCCGCAACCTGCAACTGCGAATCCGAAATCCACAATTGCAGATGCGGAAGCGCTAAATTTGATAACCAGAAGACTTACCTTTCCGCAATCCACAATCTGCAACCACGGATCCACAATCTGCAATTGCATATGCGGAAGTGCTAAATTTCATAACCGAAACACTTACCTTTCCACAATCCATAATTGCGAATGCGGAAGTCACAAATTCAACTTCCGGCAACAGTCACTTCCGTAATCCGCAATCCACAACGGCAGATCTGCAATCCAAAATCCACAATTGTGAATGTAGAAGCACCAAATTCAATTTTTGGCAATGGTCACTTCCGCAATCCGTAATCCACAATTGCCGATGTAGAAGCGCCAAATTAAACTTCTGGAAACGATCACTTCTGTAATACGCAATCCACAACAGTGGATCCACAATCCGCTATCTGCAATCCACAATTGTGGATATCGAAGCGTCAAATTCAACTTTCGGCAACGATCACTTCTGCAATCCGCAATACGCAATTACGGATGCATGCATGCCGAACCATACCCTCTGTCATGGTGACTTTCCACAGGATCTTCTAAGATGCATAAATTCTCCATCCTTAGTCCAAACAAGACAAGGTCAGTACCATTGGAAATCTCTTGCAGAGCTCTATCCAATGGAGAAATCCCTGCCCCATCTGAGCACTCCTTCCCTATCAAATTTCCCACTGAAGTTATGTCCATAACTCTGCCCAAAAGGAACTTAAGGCTTCTTCCTATCATGATTTTCCTTCCACTTGACCCACATAGGATTCTAAAACACTTCCAGGGAATTTCCGCTCCTTTCCTAGGATCATATGTAAGTATACAACTCATTCGCAAGGTTAAACATACATATCATAACAAGTAAAATTCATCAAATCAGATCTAGCAATTACCTCTATCACATGCAAAACTTATAATGCATTAAACTCATGAAAGACAAGAATATACATGTAACAATAAACTTAACACTTTACTTAGGTCTACACATGAATTCATGTCAATCAAATTCATATAAACATGCATTCTACAATTCCACAATTGAAATTAAGCAATTATTTCATATCAATGAAACATCATCACTTAACATAACAAGAATACTTATCTTTAAATTTCAAAGCAACTCGATAAGTGAGAGCAATGTTCCACCCTTAGATCTCTGTCCAGCTTGTACTCTTTCAGCTAAGAGATCACCCCTGAGCTGGGATGTGTATCTACTAAGGAGGGCTATTAGTTTCTCTCACAATGAAGGTTCCATCGCAATGGTAAGCCAATATGTAGTTGGTTTTATCAATCATTCTAGGGAGCCTACCCATGCTAAGTCAACCTATAGTGGGTTTATCAAGCATTCAGGGACACACTGTTCATGCTAAGATAAGTTCCAGTTGGGTTTATCAAGTATACTAACAACAAAGTCAGGCCAAGCCAACATGCAGTTGGGTTTATCAAGCATACCAAGAGACACAATCATTCCAAGCCAGCATACCGTTGGGTTTATCAAACATATCAGACAAGATGATCATGTTAATCCAATCGACAATGGGTTTATCAGGCGAACATGGAAAGAAAGGGAGGTGTTTCTAAGCTATTGAGCTCAACCACAACACTGCAGGAATCTGAACACTTAATCGAACTGGAACCCACATTACATAACACATCCAACACAAGGAAGACCCTCTTCTCTGTTACACAGTCCCTAAAGTCCTCTTCGCTTCCAATGCTATTCTAGGATTTGAATAGAAAGGTCTAGTCGCTAGTTCTATGAGACTTCATCCTTCACTCGTTTTATCAAGCAACCCAAACTTCTTCCAGATTTCAACGACAGACTCCTTCTAGGCTTGCAGACAAGCTCTATTCCGCAATCAATCTTCTGCGATCTAAGCTCTGGTGCTCACAGTTTTCTCTGCACTGTTTAAGCTTATAGTTTCCTCACAGGTTCTATCACTCTGTCATGGACACTCTGTCATCGGTAGACTGGGTTTACATGCACACGGTTTCCATGGCTATCAACTCTCTGGTATTTATATCACACAGGGAAAACACGGTTATCTTCAAGTTACACCAATCTGTTAACCTACGTATCCAGAAACATACAAGCAATATCTCTCTCTGTGGGGCGATGGACCATGAATGGATAGTGTGTGAATGGATGATGAATGAATGTGTGCTTTTCCTTCACCAAAACGGGTAGTCAAAATGGTTCAGTGAGTTCCAGACTTTGAGTGTCTTCCAAGACAAGTAATCAGAGCCATGCCCTACCATACGAAATCGCAGGCATGCTCCATACTCCATCATCTTCAGTAACAAGGTTCTCAACCACCCTCTGCAACTGCATTAATGTCATCAAGGATTTCAATCGGGTTCACAGTCAAACATGTGGAAACATGGGAAACCAATCCCATAACCCCCTCACCTCTCCCTAGTGGATACACGTGGTCCCTTCTCATTAGTTGCCTCCTTATCCAGCTTCTTGGTTATTTTATTCATTAATAATAATTACATCATTTACATTTCTTCATGGCTTAACAACCCATTAATAATCAAACTGTCTGATACTTTCCTAAGCAATAATCCTTAAACTTCCACTGCTGGGGCCTTGGCCTTGAGCTCCACACTAGGGCAATTAAACACACTACATATACACAATATTTACATTGAAGCCAATAAACATCAAGGGAAAAATGGGGTATTACAACTCCCTTTCCCTTAGAAGAACACTGTCCTCGGTGTTCTAAAAAATGAACAAAAATGGGAATGCTTCTTTCATTGCATCCTTCAGCTCCCACGTGGCCTCTTCTGGGCTAAGGTGCTTCCATTGCACCTTTTCCTGCCCTATGGCCTAGTTTCAGAGCAAGGTAACCTTCTTGTCTAGGATACTTGTAGGCTCCACTTGGATTTCTCCCTCTGGTTCCACCTATATCACATGTCAATCAATGATATGATTAGGATCACGTACATATTTCTTAAGCAAAGACATATGGAAACCATTATGAGATTTCATGTTAGCAGGAAATGCAATCCTATATGCAACTGAACCTATCCTATTAATGACTTCAAATGGCCCACAATATCTGGGTTCCAACATGGCACAACTTCCCAACTTCATGGAACTCTTTTTCGGTTTCACTCTCAAGTAGACATGATCCCCAATCTGAAATTCCTTATGCACTCTTTTCAGATCTGCATAAATCTTCTGCATGTCCTGTGCAGCCTTCAAATTCTACATGATCTTCACAATCTCTTGCTCCATTTCCTCAATCATTTCTGGCCCAAGCACTACTCTGTTCACTGGGTTGTCCCAGCTTACTGGATTTTTGCATCCTTCGCCATACAACACTTCAAAAGGACTCATCTTCAATGATGCTTGGTGTCCATTGTTGTAAGCAAATTCCACTAAGTGTAAATAGTCTTCCCACTTGGATGGATTATCCATCACATACATACTTAACGTATCTTCAAGGATATGATTTAACCTCTCTGACCATCTGTCTGAGGATGATAGGTTGTACTAAACTTCAACTGAGTTCCCAACTCCTGGAATAATCCTTTCCAAAAATTGGATGTGACCTTTGTGTCACGCTCTCAAACTATTGCCTTGGGAAACCCATGCAATCTGAATATCTCTCTCATGAAGATATCTGCAATGAAATTATCCCTGTGGGTGGACTTAACTGGAATGAAATGAGCTACTTTTGATAGCTTGTCCACCACTACCATGATTGAATCATGTCTCTTCACTGTCATCGGAAACCCTGTTATAAAATCCATACATATCACTTCCCACTTCCATTATGGGATGGGAAACAGCTACAACAATCCTGTTGGATGTTGGTGCTCTTCCTTGATTCGTTGGCACTTCTGACATCTACCAATCTACTTGGCTATATCTTTATTCATACCATGCCAAAAGTACTACTTCCTTGTTGCTGTTATAGTCTTCTGATATCCTGGATGTCCTGAGTATGGTATTTGATGTGTCTCATCCATCACCAACTTCTTCAAATATGCATTGTTTGGAATGTACAGTCTAGTGTTTTTATAAGTGAGAACATCATCTTCACCCAGTTGATATCTTCCATACTTTTCCTCTATAGCATTCTGCTGCAATTTCTCTTTGATCTGAAGATAGACTTCATCACTATCTTGAGCCTCTAAAATTCTTGCCTTCAAATATGATTCACACCTACTTATTGTTGAAATGTGGAATCTCCTGTTGAGTGCATCAACAACCTTATTCTCCTTAACCTTGACATGCTTAATTTCCAAATCAAACTCATAAAGAAACTCCATCCATCTAGTTTTCCTTGCATTCAGATTTGGATGGTGAAACAATTATTTCAAACTCATATGGTTAGTTCTGAGCTCAAATCTTATTCCCAAGAGATAATGCCTCCAACTCTTAAGAGAATGAACTATGGTTTCTATCTCTAAGTCATGGGTTCCATAGTTCCTTTCATGCTCCTTCAGATTCCTTGAATCATAAAAAATTACAAACCCTTATTGCATTAGGACTCCACCGATTCCCTCAATGCAAGCATCAGTGCATACCAAAAAATCCTTGCTCGGATCTGCAATCTTCAAAATAGGTGCACTAGTAAGCAACTCCTTTAACTGCTAGAAAATTCATTCACATTTTTCATACCATGTGAACTTGATGTCCTTCCTCTGCAATGAAGTAATTCGATGCGCTATCTTGGAGAAGCCCTCGACAAACCTTTTGTAGTAACCAGCAAGGCCCATAAAATATCTAACATCTACTGCATTCATTGGAGTAGACCAATCCATGATGGCATCAATCTTCTCTGGATCAACTGCAATACCTTTTACTGATATAATATGACCCAAATATTGCACCTTCTCTTGATAGAAGTTACATTTACTTAGCTTGGCATACAAGTGGTGCTCCCTAAGGACTTGCAATACCATTCACAAATGCTCATCATGTTATTCTTCATCCTTTGAATACACAAGGATATCATCCAAGAACATAATCACAAACCTATCCAAGTACTTGCTAAAGATGTTGTTCATGAGACACATGAATGTAGTAGGTGCATTGGTAAGACCAAATGGCACCACTGTAAATTCATAATGACCATACCTAGTCCTGAAGTCTATCTTATGAATGTATTCTTCCTTTATCCTCACTTGATGGTATCCAGACCTCAAGTCAGTCTTTGAAAACACTCTAGCTTCCTTCATTTGATCAAACAAGTCATCAATCCTTGGCAAGGGGTACTTGTTATTAATTATCACTTTATTGAGCTACTTGTAATCAATACACAGCCTCAATGTTCCATCCTTCTTCTTGAAAAACAACACTGGTGCACCATATGGGGATACACTCGGTCTGATATATTCCTTGTCCATTAACTTCTGTAGCTGCATCTTCAACTCTACCAACTCTGGTGTTCTCATTCCATAAGGAGCTTTGGAGATGGGTGATGCTCCTAGGACAAGATTAATGGAAAATTCAATATATCTTTTGGGTGGCAATCCTGAAACCTCATCTGGAAACACATCCTTAAATTCTTCCAATATATGGAAGTATTCTATCCTGGGTCCTTTATCTTCTACAAAATCTGATATATGCATAGCATATAACTGGAAACCCTTTTTATAAAACTTCCTCAATTGCAGAGCTGAAATCTGCCTTACTGAAACATGCTTTGGAATTCCTTTAACCAACCTTGGTTGGCCTTCATCATCAGGGAATTCCAATGATTTATTATAACATTCCAACTTGAATCTATGCATTTCCAACCAATCCATGCCAATTAAGGCATCATATGATCCCAGTGGTAGGACATTTAATTCTGCATGCGTGAGGAGTCCATTCAATTCTATAGGACACTCCTTCACTACTTCACTCACCTTCCTCTTGGTGCATTTGGCTAACTTTACTAGCCAATCCTTACTATGCTTTTCTTTACCAAGAGAACATCTTTCAACTACCTTAGGAGATACATAACGATGAGTAGACCATAGATCAATCAAAACAGAAATAGGTTGCTCAACAATATTACCTGCAACCTCCACCGGTGTTGATTGATGGTCTGCTTGGTCATCATCCAGTGCCGCATAAATCCTACTTGTTTCTCTTTCCATGTCCCCTACTGTAGCTTCTCCTCTAACATTGTGCAAGCTCTTTGGGTTCTTCTTTGCAGCTGGGAAATCTATGAGCATGTGGTTGTCCCCACAACCCCAACACCGAAGTGGTCCCCTTGACATTCTATTTGCATCTACAGCTGGTTTGAATTCTCTTCTTGCTGTCTGGCCTTGTGGAAATCTCCTAGGCTGATTTATGAATGGTGGTTTGGATTCACCTCTCTTCTAATCAAACCTTCTCTTGGGTTTACCTTTCCATGTTGGTTGTGCCTCTGCTTTACCTTTACCCTGCTCATAGCAATGCTCTACCATTCTAATGGATTCATCCAAGCTTGGTGGATTCACAAACTCTATTCTATCTCTATAGCTCTATGGTAGACTACCAATGAATCATTGGATATTCACACTTTCATCCTTGATGTAGTCCACATACCTTAGTAGCTCCAAAAATTTGTGGGCATGCTCATGCATGGTGTTCTGTCCTAGTTTGAGTTCATTGAACTCTTTTATTTTTCTATCATAATACCTAGTTGATAGGTACTTCTCTTGGAAATATATTTGAAACTTTTCCCATCTAACTCTTCTTTCACTGATCCCTTTCACTTGCATGAGGTGATCCCACCAAATAGAAGCTCTTCCACTAAGGTTATAAATAGAAACCTTAGCCTTTTCATTCTCTGAATAATCATGCATTCTGAAGTACTTCTTGATTCCAAGAATCCATGCCTCTGCTTCTTGACCTTCTTTACTTCCGCCATCAAAAGTGGGAGGCCTTTCCTTCCTAAATTCACCCTATGGAATACCTCTATGCCTCTTCCTACTTTTACTCTTGCTGGAACTATGCCTTGGGATCCCCTGTGAGCACTCGGAATCATCTGACCTACTAGAAGAAAACTTAGGAGAGGGTGTCATGTGCTTTCTGCTCACATAACCCCTTCTAGGGCTAGGAGTTCTTCTCATGGAACGTCCCTTAGATGGACTTTCTGCATTTATTTCCTCTTGAAATTCGTGGCTTGGGATAGAACCACCGTTAATCCTTTGTTGTAAGTCTATAAGACTCTGCAAATTGGTTGCATTGAATTGATGTTTCTCTTCTTGTGCTTTCATCATCTGCTCATTATAGCTTACCATAGTCTCACCCAAGTTTGGGGGCGTTACTTTCTCCCTTCTTCCATCAGACTCCGCCATTATATGTGCTTCTTGCACATTCTCACCCAGCACATCATCTTCTGGTCCAAACGGGTCCTGCATATCATTTAAAGTGACCATTTTTACACCATTTAGTGCACTGCACTATGATGAAATTTGTCTTACAACTGCTGCTATCTCTGTGCATATTAGAGACATTCTATTATATATGACAAGCATGCAAATAACTCTATCATACCCATTCAAACTTGGAATTATTCATTTGAACAATCAATCAATCAAATAATCTCATCAAAACCACGCCATGGGCACATCTCTCAACCAACAACTCATAACAATTCATGATGAATCATGCATGATCCAACCCAAACATCTCCTAGTGTCGCAACTGAAGCTCTGATACCACTCTGTCATGTCCCCATTGACTTCCATGGCCACAGGAGACCCTAATACATTTTTTTTCTCTGACTGAACACGCACACATAGTTGAAATGGCTCGGATCCGCAATCCGCAACAAGCAACTACAAGTCCACAATCCACAATTGCAGATGCGGAAGCGCTAAATTTCATAACCGGAAGACTTACCTTTCCGCAATCCACAACGGTAGATCCGCCATCTGCCATCTACAATCTGCAATTGCGGATGCGAAAGCGCTAAATTTCATAACTGGAACACTTACCTTTCCGCAATCTGCAATTCGCAATGGGGGATCTACAATCTGCAATCCGCAATTGTGGATGCAGAAGCACCAAATTCAACCTTTGACAATGGTCACTTCTGCAATCTGCAATCCGCAATTGTGGATGCGGAAACACCAAATTCAACTTCCAGCAATGGTCACTTCCTCAATCCGCAATCCACAATTGCCGATGGGAGCATGCGGAACCATACCAGGGTATTTATTAAGGATTATAAAATTCTACTTCAATATAGTATTCTAGGTGATTATTTTGGATTGAAAGAAACATATAGATAGATTGGTAGGCGAATATTAAATATGAAACATACAATTTACTACCAAAACTTGTAAATTTTGGCGAATATTATGATAAAAAAAACATATTTTATATAAATATAGGCAATATTAGAGACTAAAAATGACCAACTAGTGAATTTACTTTTTGAAAAAAAAACCCAAAAATAGTCAATTGGCGAAATTTCGCCCCTAAAAATTTCCCTGAACCATACCCTTTGTCATGGTGACTTTCCACACGATCTTCTGAGATGCATAACTTCTCCATCCTTGGTCCAAATGAGACAAGGTTAGTACTATTGGAAATCTCTTAGAGATCCCTATCCCATGGTGAAATCCCTGCCACATCTGAGCACTCGTTCCCTATCAAATTTCCCACTAAAGTTATGTCCATAACTCTGCCCAAAAGGAACTTAAGGATTCTTCTTGTCATGAATTTCCTTCCACCTGACCCACATAGGATTCTTAAACACTTCTAGGGCATTTCCCCTCCTTTCCCAGGATTAGATTTAAGTATACAACTCATTCGTAGGGTTAAACATATATATCATAACAAGTAAAATGCATCAAATCAGATCTAGCAATTACCTCTATCACATGCAAGACTTATAATGCATTAAACTCATGCAAGACACGAATATACATGTAACAATAAAATCAGCCCTTTAATCAGGTCTCCACATGACTTAATGTAAATCAAATTCATATAAACATGCATTCTACAATTCCACAATTGAACATCAACAACTATTTCATAACAATGAAACATCATCATTTAACACAACAAGAATACTTATCTTTGAATTCTGAAGCAACTGGCTAAGTGAGAGGAACGTTCCACCCAACCTTAGATCTCTATCCAACATGTACTCTTTCAGCTGAGAGATCACCCCCGAGCTGGGTTGTGTATCCACTAAGGAGGGCTATCAGGTTCTCTCACAATCAAGGTTCCATCCCAATGTTAAGCCAATTTATAATTGGGTTTATCAAGCATTCCAGGGCAACTACCCATGCTAATCCAAAATACAGTGGGTTTTTCAAGCATTCAGCGACACACTGGTCTTGCGAAGCCGACTTCCAATTGATTTTATCAAGAATACAAACAACAAGGTCATGCCAAGCCAGCATGCAGTTGGGTTTATCAAGCATATCAGAGAATTTGATCAAGCTAATCCAACTTGGAGTGGGTTTATCAGGCATACCAAGAAACACAATCATTCCAAGCCAGCATACCGTTGGGTTTATCAAACATATCAGACAAGCTGATCATGTTAATCCAACCGACATTGGGTTTATCAGGCGAACAGGAATAGCAAGGGAGGCGTTTCTAAGCCAGTGATTTCAACCACAGAGCTGCAGGAATCTCAACACTCAGTCAACCTGGAAACCACGTTACCTACCACATTCAACACAAGGAAGACCCTCTTCTCTGCTACACAGTCCCTCAAGGCCTCTTCCCTTCCAGTGTTATTCCATTATGGGCATAGAAAGGTCCAGTCGCTAGTTCTATGAGACTTCAGCCTTCACTAGGTTTATCAAGCAACCCAACCTTCTTCCACAGTTCAACGGAAGACTCCTTCCACACTTGCAGACAAGCTCTGTTCTGCAATCAATCTTCTAGGATCGAAGCTCTGGTCCTCACGGTTTACTCTGCACCGTTTAAGCTTAAATTTTCCTCACAGGTTCTATTACTCTGCCATCGACAGACTGGGTTTACATGCACATGGTTTCCATGGCTATCAACTCTCTAGAATTTCTATCACATAGGGAAAACATGGTTATATTTAGGTTACACCACTATGTTGACCTGCATATCTAGAAACATACGAGCAAGTTCTCTCTCTGTGGGGACATGGACCATGAATGGATAGTGCGTGAATGGATGGTGATTGAATGTGTGCTTGTCCTTCACCAGAACAGGTAGTCAAAATGGTTCAACGAGTTCTGGATGTTGACTATCTTCCCAGAAAAGTAATCAGAGCCATGCCCTGTCATACGAAATATCAGGCATGCTCCATACTCCATCAGCTTTAGCAATAGGGTTCTCAACCACCCTCCGTAATCGCATTAATGTCATCAGGGAGTTCAAATCGGTTCACAGTTAGACATGTGGCAACATGTGAAACCAATTCCATAACCCCCTCACCTATCCCTAGTGGATACACGTGGCCCCTTCTCATTAGTTTCCTCCTTATCTAGCTTGTTGGTTATTTTATTCCTTAATAATAATTACGTCACTTACATTTCTTCATGGCTTAACATCCCATGAATGATCAAACTATCCAATACTTTCCCAAGTAAGACTCCTTAAACATCCACTAGTGGGGCCTTGGCCTTGAGCTCCACACTAGGGAAATTACACACAATGCATATACACAGTATTTACATTGAAGCCAATAAACATCAAGGGAAAAATGGGGTATTACAATCCATAAGAACGTAGTGTATAAATCCGCCAACATATTTTTTGTATATCATATCAAAATGTAGTACTAATACAAAAATATGAAGCATATAAGCTTTCAGTAAATATCTCCCGATACAAAATCTAAATCCTGTAGCTTTGAGTACATATCATCTAAACACGGGCTTGGTCCCCGCGATGCTCATGGTAGTAGATGATCGCTCTCGCTACTTTCCTAAGCAGTGAGCGAAAGCGCTTGGACAAGACAATGGTCGGACGTTGGTACCAGTGAGGTAAATCATGAACCCTAGGCTCTGGAATGTCTAGAGTCAAACACTGGAGGTTCTCCTCCGGCTCATCCAACTCCTCAACGGCATCACATGCTGCAACACCCATCACTGTCACTGTTCCTCTCCATGCAATATGAGAGACACCAACTGGTCATGATGGGCCTACATCTGCATCAAATATATGTCAACCATTAGTACTACTCCAAAAACATCTAAAAAATATAAAACAAAAAACACAGTAGAGTTGTCGTTCTTACAAATGTCACTCCACTGCGTCCCCTCGGGAAGCACTAGGTCTGGATCTCCCCTGAAGTTGGTCCCGTCGTATGGATAATCCTCAACCATGAGGAGTTGACCCCTCAACCACCTGAAGAAGGGTGCACCAATCTAATAATGGGACCACCGCCACCATGGCGGGCCATCACCTCTGTCCAATGGATCATGTGAGGATCTCTCGGATCTAGATCCTCTATATCAAGCTATGGGCGCAAATGCAACACCTGCTCCAGGAATAACTAAATTACAACTGAACCATAACCAAACTGTTTCAGTGCCCCATGCCGACACTTGGTGACTTTTTCTCGCAAACTTCCGAGGATTTTATCACAAGAGTTGAAGACCATTGGAGCTATACACTCCTCATCATTCATCATCTGGGACTTGCTCGCTAGAGGAGTGGACCTACTGCCGGCTACCCTCATAAACAGAACTATGCAAATAGGTCGATATCTAACCTCTTTGATGGTCATACTCCCACCTACCATCTAGGTGCCATAAGTGCACCATTGGTTTATCAAATCCTCTACGTTACAATCACCTCCTCGTGATCTTGATAATGATACAGGATTTTCCCGTTGAGACAACTCCGTCAAGAAATAGATATCCTCGATATCTACGGTGAAAGTGTGAACAACTATCTGAAAATGTTGTTGCACCGGATCCCAACATTGGATCACATGCTCCGATAACGACACTTGGGCTCTCATGCCCGGAACATGAAAGTACTTCAGCAATCCACAATTCCTCAATGCAGGCATGCATTGAGGATCATTTTCCGGTTGGGCATCATCGAGCTCATGCTCTCGTTCGCACCATTCGACTATTGTGTCTACTTGAACCCTGTCCAAAAGTCAATAAAAATATCATTAGGACCTTTCTAAGCCATCAAAAGAGTTTATCTTTCTATGAATTTTGAGCTTGCCATGCGGACTTACGCCAGTGCAGGACAACTTTTCAGGATTTGTGCCGGTGCGCCCTCGGTGCAGTTCCCGAAAAGGTAAGCTGCGCTGGTCCATGGGTGCAATATCCCTTCATCAACAAGCTCAAAACTAAAAAAAAAATGGAAGGAAATGAAAAATGTAAACCACTAAACAAAAGAGGGCAAAGTTTAGGTTTACCTGACACTGACGCCACGGGAAACGACTGATCATAGCTCCTGCAATCAATAGTTGAAAATCGCTCTCCAAAGCTCACTTTCACTCTCCAACTTGGTAAAAAACAATGGTAATTGTTTTTCACTATTCTGCCCTATTTATATTGAAAAAGAGATTATTCCTTTTTTAATTTATTGTTTATTGGCCTATTTTTTCTATAGTTGGAAGTGTTTTGCATGTCTGAGCACCTAATCAACTGTTTTGACCTAGTTTTCATATATTTGTAGGTACGATTAGATGCCATAAATGGTTTCTCGTGTTCATATCATTTTCAGACTTATTGTCAGGTGTGAACAACTCTTCGAGCGTTTTTTGTGTCGTTATCCCACTCGTTAAAACGAATTAATGACGACACCAAGCTATCTCTTTGTTCCCTCTCGTGCTTGTAAAACGATGAGAATATGTTACCGATTTATAGTTTATCACTTTTTCGGGACCATTAAACGTCCACGAAAAAGGAACCCCTCAGAGTCTTTCTTGAAGCTCTTTTTAGGCTCTTGAAATACGAAAAGGTCGCCAAGCGAACTTGATACGTTCACGCTTGTAAAAGTATTTGAATGATCATCTTTTTGGTGATAGTTTACCCCTTTTTTAGAGCAGAAGGCACTATTTATGAAAACGGAGCACTCCAGCCAATCATGACTGGAAGAGTTCTCTCTCGTGTTGTTTTACCCTTTTTCAGGCGAAGAGACTAACTTTACGAAAAAGAAACTTTGGATTCTTACTTAGTTCTTTTCAGACTCTCTAAACATGAAATGACGTCGAATTTACCTTATATGGACTCATTAAAATTTGACATCGAAGGGCCCATCATGGGACGAACCCCTCCTATCCTAGGTTCGTAAAACATTTGGGATTCGACTCGTCCATGAGATGAGCTATGTTGAGCATCTGTTACCCTCCTCAAGCTTGTTAAAAAACAAAAGAGGTACTCATCAGTCATGATGGGGAATAGGGATGAGATTGTGTTCATTTTTATTATGGAAGTACTTAGTCACTCTTGATCATGGCACTTATTTTCATTTGCATTCAGTACTTGGGTAACCTGTTTGTCTTCGAGTCCTATTACTCCTTTGATTCATCCAAAGAATGATTCCATCATCAGTTGCATTGGGGGTTGGTATCATTCTCATCATGTCAATACTACCAAGTCATGCCATGCCCATGTTCAAGAGATCTTCGTTATTCATTATCTGGATTCAATGTACCTTCCATCATGTCGATATACCCTAATTCAATCTTGCACACCACTATATCGTCTGATTCAGTCCAAACATCTATGGTCGCATTTCATGTCGATGATGGGGAATTCATCATGGCCCTCCTTCGACGGATTCATCATTGTCGACTTCAACACATCATCCGGGGATTGAATCTAGAAACCAATCAAGTACCTTGGGCCTGCATGCCTCAATGGAAGGTTACCTCACTTTCAACATGATTTTACATCATTCACTCTTATTTGGAAGATTCCATTGAGCCTTCGACATCAGCTCATTGATTCACACTTGATGGTATGTAATATGATACCTTTAGAATCATTGAAATCAATGGTGATTTCTCTCGCGCTTATTAATGGTATACATCAATGACTAGTAATCAAGTGGTTTCTACCATGTTTGACTTCAAGACATTGTAATCACATGGATAGATTCGTATCATTGCGGGTTCAGTTTGAAGACCCTGGTTTGTTCTCATATTTCACCCAAGTTGCGATGGAGATTGTCTGAGTCATATTACATGGATACACTTTGTATTGGTCGTGGCTATGTTATCATCTCATCATGGATATACAATTGTGTCTGGTATCCATGATTGTGTTCAGTTGGTCCTTACAAGCATGGATCTAAAATGTATTGGTCGGCAGCCATGTTGTGCATCATATGAGACTTGTATCTCAGAGTCAGTTGTACTGCAGCATCACCTTCCGACCAACAAGTCCTTGCCATCATCTTTCAAAGCATATAACCTGTGTTAGTTTACCAGCTTCATGCTTTGAGGGAAATTCTGTTACACCTAAATCTCGTCAGCATGAGTCCTATGTTAACTCAGTGACTTCATCCTTGAGGTTTCCCTGACCAAAATTCATGTAGAGAAAGTTGTTGATCCTTTATCCACATTTTCTAGTTAGGTCGGCATATCTTGTCTTCTAGCAAGAAGCGTCTGACTAAGCTCAGCACAGAGTGTCATCTAAAAACATGCATCGGTGGCTCAAGTTGCGTTCATTCAAGCTGTGCTTTCCCCTTCCTAGCGCAAATTTCCCTCATGCAGCATGTGATAGGGTTGGTTGAAATGGATAAATGAGACCTTCGAGTGACTTATCGATCCATTATGAGGTGGATGGTTATCCCTAATTCATAGGCGAGTTGTCCTTCGGTTCCCTAACCTCAAGGGATGATTCCTTAGTCTTGTCCCCATAATCTTCAACCTACTCTCTCCACTTGGTCTCTTAAATATGAAGTTCCTCTCCATTCCAAAGGGAGGAAATTCTATAGTACTCTCATGCTGGTGAAATTATCTTGGGTGACTCTCACTCATCCTTGAGAGGCTTACTTCATCTTTAGAGGCTTGGCTTGGTTTTGCTTGTTGGAAGGAAGGTTGCGACGTTAAGGCATAGGTTGTAACATTCTCTTCTTTTGTATTCTCCTTTATATAGTTAATACAATCTCTTCCCATATATATTATCGTGTTGCTGATGTGTAAAGATTACTTCCTTAGCTGTTAGCTTAGAGCTATCATATGTGATATATTCTTTTACTGTTTGATTGTTTCCACTTGTTCAACAGGACTTTGCAGTTGCATATCTGAAGGTGCTGAAGCATTGGATCAAGCAAAGAGAAAGAGTATTTGTGAATCCCAAGTAAGAGACCCATTTATCTATTTGCATTTCTATTGATCTCAGGAAGTTGATTTTATTCTATGTTCATTTGTTCTAGATCCACTTGGAATAGGGAGATCTGGGCTTTAAGTCCGCTTGGGTAGATTGTCCGAAAACAGTGAATTGTGTTGATAATTGTGGTAAAAATCCTAAGTTTCAAACCCAAAATGTATGTCCCTCTCCTCCTTGCAACATCCCTTCCTTGGGAAATGAAGATGGCTTACTCATTTTTTAGGTTATATCTCTGAAGGTCCTCAACAAGGTTTTTGAATAACTCAACATGATGTGTTGAACATCCAACACAAAATTAACCAGATGGTCAAAAGAATTTCAATTCTGATTTCTCTATTGGCTATTCAAAAAATTCATCGGTAATTGAGTGCAATTTCTGCTCAAGACATGGTTCTCTTACATGAACCCATCCAATTGAACTACAACAATCTAAATGTCTATGTAGAAAATGAAGCTTTGGGTGCAAACTAGTCTTTTTTTGTTGTTTTTCATGTTTAGGATGCTAGCTATTGTATGTTTCATTTTATAGTTTATGTTTATGTACTTAGTTAAGATACATTGGGACTATATATTATGGACGAAAGATTTTATATGCCTCAACTAGTGTTTCTGGAGACTTGTATATCTTTATAGTAACTGGTGCTAGGTTGATTTCCTCTCATGGAAACCCAGTACCCAACATGCATGTTGTACATCCTTCATTTTTCTGAAGTAATATAATTTATTTCTTACTTAAGAAAAAAAAATCATAAATTATGGAATTCACATGATCACTTTTGGAATTAAAAAATATCATTTCTAAGATAAGCAATCGCACTTTTTGAATAAAAATCACAAATTTTGAATTAAAACACACATTTTTTGAATTGAAAATCACACCATTGGAATTAAAAAACATTGTTTTTGAATTGGAAATCGCAGTTTTTGAATAAAAAATCACAAATTTTGAATTGAAAATTACACTTTTCAAATAAAAATTTACACTTTTTGAATCCATAATCTGACTTTTTAGGTTTAAAATGATTCTAAAATCGCACTTTTGGAATTCGAAATTGCACTTTTTGAACCCTCTTTTGAACCTAATGTTGCACTTTAGAAAGGTTATTTTTGGGCTTTAGAAAGCATGATTTTTCTCTTTTTTGGTCCAGATTCTGCTTAATATGTCCATATGTAATGAAATGGACATGGTTAATATTTATATGTCTCAACATGCTTTGGTGCTTGATTTGTGTTTGAATTTTGAGGCATGGTATGGATTCTTTTTCTACATTGTGGAGTTGTATGTGTGTTATTTGGAAGCATCTTTCTACATGGTAATTGCATACGAAACTACATCTCTTTGAGTTGTGGGAATTGTTGAGAGTTCCACATTAGATATCAATAAGAATTTCCAAGGTATAAATTAATAATGAAACTTAATTGATACCCATATTAAATGTATTGAACTCTAAAATAAAATATCCAATGGAAATGATATCATAATGAATTATTTAAGTTATTAATAGTTTTTCAATTTGTTGTTCTTAAATATGGTTGCCTTTACAAAACATTGTCTTGAATTTTGTTCAAATGGCATCAAGGTTATGGAAATGAAAATCCCTAAGAGTTTAAGATTTTACATGTTGATTAATTTCTAATCTCTCATTGGACTAAGTTTTATTCAACCATGGTAGAAATTTATGTTACCAAGATGACTTAGTAAAGTCCCTCCTCTTTCAATAAATCTATTCCCTTAGGTTTTCATGAGAAATAGTAAGTAATTTTTCATATTCATATAACATCAAAAAGTACAGAGTCCATCAAAAAACAGTTCCTCGAGAATTGTTATATAACCAAATTTGTTCTAGATATCTTATATATCCTATCAACCTAAAACATCAGATACAAAAGATAAACAAACATCCGTAAAATGTATAAAAGCAACTTCATACAAAAGTAGGCAGAGACCCTTCAGACACTAAGAAGTTTTGTATGAATTCCTCCCAAAACAGAGTGTCTTCCATGAAGTCCATAAATAGTGGGTAATTATAAAAAGAATCGTGTTGGAAGAAACATATTATAAATTGGAATTAAAGTGACTCTAAAAATATAATTGACTTGTCAAATAGAAAGGTGAGCATTAAGGAGCCTACTGCGGAAGCTGCTGTGCTCACTGTTAGATCTGATACTGCTTGAGATCGAATGGTGAGCACAGCAGCTACTGCACATTCAATGATACGTAGTAGGCTCCTTAATGCTGGCCGAAAATTTTGTACAGGGAAAAATGGCTAAGAAAATAATGGCAAATTAAATATTGGCTTTTAACAAAATCTTAATTCACAAGAATAAGAATAGTGAAATTTGTAGAAATGCACTAAACTACTCAATATAGAAAAAAATTAACTTAATTACAAAATTTAATAGCAAAAAAAAATCTCCACGAAGGAGAGATGCCTTTTACAACATGACAAAATTCAACATTTTAACAAAGGTGGGTTATCTAAGTGATCTCTAGTTTCTTGGTGGTTTCAACAATACATATAATTTATCTACATGGCACTTTGTAAGTAGTTGGATTATCCGTGACAAACTCTTTTTCATAAATGCATGAATTTAATTCCCAAAATTCATAGTCTCAGATGTGAGGATAGTGTATGGTTTACTAATTTTTTACATAAAAGGGATATCTAAAAAATAAGCCAATGAGTAAATAGATCAAGTTAATTAATCTAGACTAGTAAGGTGGAACCTATAATAAAAAGCTATGAATTTTATTATAATTGAGTTAATATTAGTTTTTGTATTTAGTGTAAAATTTCATTTGAAAGGTGTGAATATTTATTTTCAAAATGATATATTTCAATTATAAAAGTGTGAATTTTAAATTCAAAAAGTATATATTTCAATTTTAAAAGTGTGTTTTTATTCCAAAATATGAATTTTGATTATAAAATTGGGGATTTTGATTTCAAATATAAAGTTTTATTCTAAAATGTTAATTTCAATTTTGAAATTATGAATATAAATACCAAAAATATTATTAATTTCCAAATTTTTCCCACCATCAATTCCTATCCTAGGCTTCTTGATCTTCCTTTTTTGTTTCATATCCTAATTTATTTGTGTAAATACTTGAGATTTTTTCATTCATTAAAAAGTTGTGAATGTTGATTATGAAAAAGTGAATATATAGAACATTTTACTTATGTATACCACTATATCATTTAACTATGACATGTCTTGTTAGATACATGAAGTAGCCAGGATGTGGAACTCTTTTCATGCTCACCTGTAGAGATGACATGTGTCGTTTTAAAAAAATAATAAAATATTAAAAAAGAAATGTGAGCTAAAATTAGATTTAAAACATTTAAGACAACATATATTTAAAACTACACAAATTAGATAAATTAAAACCATAAAATTTGCATTCCACACTTAAATAATTCCAAGAGTGCAAATATAATGTTGAGGAAGGATTTGTATGTGGAGAGATTTGATCCCTCAGGGAGCTTAATAGATCTCCATTGTTAACAACTTCCTCAACTTCATTATAAATAGTATAACTTGTTTATTATAAAAAATCAATTTGCAAAATCAAAATCAATATTCAATACATATGTAGAATGAACCTTAACACTACTTATATCAAACATAACAAAAATTTACATTAACATACAAAAATAAGATATAGGATAGATGAAATATTTCCTTAAAGTATATAAAACCTTTTAACATTTATTTATATTTACAGATATAAAACAAATTAAAACTACCAATTGTTTGGCTTTACATGTTTGTGAATAAAACAAAATTAAAATTATGAATTATTTAGTTATATAATAATATTTAGAATGAAATGAAAGCAAACTTTTAATATGGTCAAAATATTGAATGTGATCTTAATGTTGGAAACCACAACTATATTTCTTTCCCAGAATATATCTTTTCATATACTGTGGAAACATAATGCAAATCCAATAAAAGACTCAATTTTTCTGGACGATGCTAGCATTTAACCGTATAACTATTTAAAGATAAAATAATGCATTTAACCAAACAATTATTTTAAGTTAATTTTTATATTTGATCATATAATATATAATATAAACAAATCATTGAATTTTCTAAAATGATATTACTTTCCACATATAACAAAAGTCACTCTAAATCATATATTTCTTAAAATATATTTTTCAATTCTAATAATTATGTGCATAATACCGTGTGTGGTTTCAATGATATAATATAAATATAATACAATTTGAATAAACATAAATTTCATAATTTACTACCCATAATAAAAAAAATTAAAATTTAAAGTGAAACATTGTCCTTGTCATCCGACAACAATACAATATTTAACAGAATTGAATATCAACAAATAGACTTTAAAACAATAGAATAAATGAATAATTTTCCTCACTAAATGTTTAAACTTTTATAACAATCAACTAAATTACTAGTAAATATCCAAAGTTCATAAACATTAGCTTAACTTTAATATTGATGTATTGATGACATCAATCATGGCATTTCATTTCCCTTGAATATTATACTATTTTTATTTTTTATTTATTTTTATTAATATTGATGACATCAATCATGCCATTTCATTTCCTTCTGACATAATAATTTTTAAAAACTAATATTATATTTCTAAATTTTAGTTTAATAAATCAATGCTGATTATGAGTTGCGTTAGACATTAATTTCAATTTATTTAATCAAAATTTACTCATAAAAGAGGAACAATCAACGCAATAATTTGAATCGTTCTATATTATAAGTTTTATTATTATTATTATTTCTCAGTTTAAAAAAAGTGCAAAAAAAACCCATAAACCTTAATAAGAAGTTTTATTAATTAAGTAATATTATGCTAAGCACATTACACCAAATTGATTCTATTAAATATTTAAAAATCTAAAAATAAAAGTCATACATTATTTAAGATATATAAATAAATACAAGACACGAGTCTTTAAAAGAAGAATCACTAATTAACTAATATTATATCAAATTGAATCATATTCTAATAATAATAAAATGAGAATCATATTCAACATTAAAATGGCACGCAGCAATGATTTTTAAATCATTTACACCAATAATTCGATTTGCGCTAATTAATATAATCAGCGGAAAAATATATTTAATACGAGTCAATGATTTTTTAAATCATTTACGCAAATAATTCGATTTACGCTAATTATATTGTATATAATTCGCGGAAAAAAATATTTAATGCGGAAAACAATATTTAATGTGAACATGTGAGGATGACTTTGGCGATCTCTGAAATCGTGGTATCCCGCAAGCCAAGAACGTTATGACTTTAAAAATCACTGAAACGAACGTATCGTATTATTTGAAGCGAAGACTCAGAGATTCCTTCGAGAACGTTCGCCTGCCATTTTCATCAAAAGGGGGAACTGGAAGCACAATTAGCTCTCCCACTGCCTTGGAAAAACCAAAAACGTAAGAGACCCGGCGAACATTATCGGCCCGCGACTAATGTCATCATGGACTTGCGTGCAGGTTTATGATGATTTTTTTATTCGGTGTGCTTCACGTTTAATTTAAATAAATTAGGGTGAGAAACATGCATGCTTATTTTATTGGCTCATCTACAGTCAACAGCGTTTTTTTTTGAGATGGCTTACTAACTGTAATATAAATTTGAAAATATGTCGTTCATTTCGAAATCTTTGAGATCCAACTGACGATAAACTTTTGAACAGCAGGATGGATCTGACAAGTTATTGTTTGTTTAATCGTTGTGCTTTGAAAAGTTAAATAATTTCTTTTTAATATAAAATTCAAATCCCTTGTCACCAGTTTGCAAATCCTTTATAGGCTACGAAGTTAGTTTTGTAAATAAAGCAATAGCAAATTATTTACTTGGTATCTTTTTTGTTCGGGAGGTATGGTTGCAGAAAATATCATATCATTTAAAATTTTTAAAAATTAATCAAATTTAAAAACTAACCCAATTATGAATTTTAGTTTTCTTATAAATTTATAGATAACGGTTTTTCTTAATTTCAATATTTTGAAATATTAAATTAAAAAAACAAAAACACATTTTTAATATAAATATACATAATTATATTATAAATAAAAAACCAATATTAATTTTGTTATTAAAAATTAAATATTATTTATAATTAAAAAACATATAAACGAGGGATGACGTATAAAAATATTACATCTCATAAATCATAAATCTTTTTTGATGGTCTTAACTTACTATATTTCACATTTGACTTAGTAATTGAAGTGGCTAAACGACTTACACTTTTTTCTATTTTAATTATATAATTTTTTTTATATTCTCGATGATATTAAAAAATGAAAGAAAAAATTTAAACATAATGTAAGTCATTCATTAAAAATTTAAACATAATCTTTATATAAAGTGCACCTAAAATGTGTTATAAAGTATATTTAGAAGGTGTTTTCTTTGCAAGGATGTTATACGTAATGGATAATAAAGGAATTATATGATTATTTAATTTTAAACATAATCTTTATATAAAGTGCACCTAAAATGTGTTATAAAGTATTTATAAAGTATATTTAGAAGGTGTTTTCTTTGCAAGGATGATATACATAATGGATAATAAAGGAATTATATGATTATTTAATTTTATGTAACAAGATTCACATAGGATTATGTACCAACATAGATCCGTATTAAATTGGATCATGTAGAGGAATGTTAAATTTTTACTAAGTATAAAATATTTAAGATAAAAAATAAATAAATAATTACACCTCAAGAAATTGCATTATTCTATAGATTTTTCTTTAAGATGGATATATGTAAACTGGAGTTGGTCTCGTTTGGTCTCGTACTCCTGTGACAGGGGGTCCAGGGATCCAATCTCGCTACCACTATACCCCTCGGTGCAACCACAACACCCGAACCATGTGCACAGGTAAGATTGGGGGAATTTGAACACTTGACCTTCCATTTACAACTTCACATCTTAACCACTTGAGCTTGGATACCAATATATCTAATAAAACACCCATAAATAATAATATCAAGATTACAAATATCATCCCAATAAAATTAAGTTTGTAACTTACCTTACATTATGTTCTTAGCATCTCCCCCATAGAGCACCTCATTACTCTTAGTACAACAAACTCTATGATATTGTATTTTATGGATATCAATATATCTAATAAAACACCCATAAATAATAATATCAAGATTACAAATATCATCCCAATAAAATTAAGTAGATCAACAAATTTAATTGTGAGATAACATTCTAACCTATTATAACACTCTCTCCTGAGGGAAAAATAGACATATACATAAGAATATATCATTATAAATTAACATTTACCCTTAATAAAAATTTCCATCTTCCATAGACCATGGATATTAAGTTTGTAACTTACCTTACATTATACTCTTAGCATCTCCCCCATAGAGCACCTCATTACTCTTAGTACAACAAACTCTATGATATTGTATTTTATGGCTATCAATATATCTAATAAAACACCCATAAATAATAATATCAAGATTACAAATATCATCCCAATAAAATTAAGTAGATCAACAAATTTAATTGTGAGATAACATTCTAACCTATTATAACACTCTCTCTTGAGGGAAAAATAGACATATACATAAGAATATATCATTATAAATTAACATTTACCCTTAATAAAAATTTCCATCATCCATAATAAGTTTTGAAATCAATGAAATTTGCTTATCAATGATTTACTAAAGATATATATAACTTTCCACTAAATGGAACAACACCCCAAATATATAACATAACTTAATAAAAAACACAAAATGCAATTCATAACAATGTTAATGTTTATCCATTGGGGTGGCACACATACATTGATTATTTAAGGGGGATCAATCAATATATTTGCATTTGGGTCCATATTTGAAATAAAAAGAACTCCAAAAATAAATTATTGTCCAAACATATCATAAGATATAGAAACAATGTTAAATTTTATGGATTGGAGTGGCACACATACTTTAATTATCGAAGTGGGATCAGTCAATATCTTTGCATTTGGGTTTATATTTGAAATAAAAAAAACTCTGAAAATAAATTATTGAAAACATATCATAAGATATAGAAACAATTCATTAAAGACATACCAATAACCATGAAAACACAATGATAAAATTAGATGATCTTGAATGTAAAGGAAATGCCAAAAAAAAATAAGATGTAATAAAAATAACCATGTGTAAGAAGGATTTAATGTATAAATCCTTATAGAAGAGTGGTTGATGAACTTGAAGTTGAAGAAAAAACCAAAAGAGAAGCATAACCTTGCATTCATTCTTGGTTTCTAGTGAGTGAAACCTCGTGATCTATCATGTAAGTTTCATTGTGTGTTATTAATATCTTCCTACTAACTTCAATCTTCTTATTTCATGATTCATGAACCACATAATGAAATCATTTATATTCATTCATAATAGATGAGGTTTATATACAAAAATGATTAAGGAGAATGCTTGTGCCTTGTGGTGATGATTATACATTTCCAAACCTCATTGTCTCACCCATTTTAGTTTGGGTTTATGAATTGTGATATTTTTTATGAGGCAATAGAACAAGGTAAAAATCTTGGGTGATTTTGATAGCCTACAATCCCCTCAAGTGTGATAGGGAATCTAGAATATGAGGCTTATAGATGTGAATGGTTAAATGGTGAGGAAGAGTTATTTCCACAATACTTACGCATATTTGAATGTTAATGGGATCCCTATGTTAGTTTGGGCTTATAAATCATTTTAATGCTAACAAGTAGACATGGATGGCAGAAAAGTGTAGAACAATTAAGTTTGTCAACTTGCTCATAAAAATATACAATAAATTCTATATACATAAAAGGAGATTGTACACATAGTAAGGTTTGAATTTGGCTTGTTTCCAAGATTTTGTTGTTTCCAATCACTACAAAATCAAGCCAAGGTTGGTTCTTCCATTCAGAGATAAGATAAAGAAGGATCCACAAAGAATATTGCATATATCTTCCATGTTAGAGGCTTTTCATCCTTAATTGTTGTTGGATGAAATGGAAAAATTGTTATAAATAATGATAAAATATGTTTTAATTCCAAAATAATTATATATTAAACAAATTACTATAACATATTCGCAACTTTAAAACCATGATACCAAATATCAAGAGGATTTTATTCTACAAATGCCATTGTCAACTATAACATATCTTCAATTATTACTAACAATTTACTAAGTCTCATTATGCAATTCTAACCATATACTTAGCTTTAAAATTTGTTCCACCTATATATCAATTTGTTATTTTTTTAAATTCAAAATTTCATACCAATTTTATTATTAAACAACTAAAATAGAAACTAGATTGACTTAAAAAAACAAAGAGAAAACAAGGTACCTCCATGGGAAATGCTTAAGCATATGAAGAAGGTATTTCGGGATGATAAAATCAAAATTAAATGAACTTTGAAAATCGCATGCCATGACCTATTTTACAAATAAAATGTGGGGACAAGTCAAGGGTAATTATAGTCTTACCGCTGTTGCATGTCATTTATTTTATGTTTTATAATGAACTTGAAATGCTTAGTTACATCCTAAGTTTTCCAAGAAAGAGACTTGTTTCAATGGCACAATATTGCAAAGGGTCTATTTGGTTTTCCATCTTTCAAATTCCTCATGTTTGCAACTTTTTATGAAAGTTTACACTTGTTCACATTACAGGACCTGGGAGATGAAGAGCATGCATAGACATATGGGTGCATACCATTATTGAAAGTCCATTTCTAAAATTGTGTTTATGGCGCTTACTATTTTTCTTGTATAGAAAATATATGCTATATGCATTGGATATGTTTACCATGTTTCGTATGAGTGGTTTTATCAACTTGTCATATGGAAAAGATTGGTAATGTCTTGGCTATTGGATAATCATGATTACATTAACCAAGTTAATTGATGTTCCATAAATAATCTAAACTTTATTCACGTAAGATGTTGCTTGAAGGAATTATATGGAGTTCACTAAATTCCATTCACCCTAGAATCCATGGTCCATGGAATTATTCTAACACATCCATATGCCTCTAATTTGCACTTTGATATAAAAACAACCATTCAATAGCATGCATCACACACGTGTCATTGTTAACTATTTTAATGTTGCATGTATAATTTATTAATAATATACCACCATATAGCTTCCATGATGGAGCATCTATTCGTGGTCTGCACTAGCGACTTATTCATACATCCAACTATCTCCAATGTAGTAGTGTCTCATTTTGCGAAGAGAACTCAAGTTTTACTCATCTTAATAATCTACTTAGTGACTATTTGGACTCAATTAGAATATTATAGAAATTGCATAGGTGTACATGTGGACCTATTTATCTATTGACAAAATATGATTTTACTATGATGTTTTCATGATGGTGATACTTATGTGATTTCTTTTGAATATTAAAAATGAGATGTGAAATTTTGACACATGGATATTAGTTTAACTTTCATGTTATGGATGTATACGGATGTGATGCATGCTACAATAAAAATGTGTTGTTTACTTGAATAGTATTGCATAACATGAGTTTCAAATGATTATGATTATATTTTATATAATATTGAATTCAATACTTAACTAACCTACACGATGATGTAGTATGTAGTAGTCCAATGATGGTAGAAAGGAGTTAAATTGGATGTTGTAGATATAATGAAAATAATGTTTATTTGTGAGTTTCTCTTTTGATTTCAAACACTACTATGATCTATGGGTAATTGTGGTTTTGACAGGATGCAACCCTTTCCCAAAATGGTTGTTCGATGATGTGACTATAAGAAAAAATATTGTACACTATGGCTTAGTATAGGGTGTTAACCCTAGTTATATGACGATTGGTAGAAGTATTACCTACCGTGTATTCTCTGAAACCTAGAGTCGTGGGAGGGATGTGCAGAGACATTCTCCCAAAGTTGCGTGATGACAACTCCTGATTTTTTGTTGGGGGAATATTTTTCGATATAGTCAAGACTTCCACCTACAGGTTCTATTTGTAGATACGTCAATATAGTTGACGCTCCAACATATTCCATCCAGGGTTGAAATTTAGCAGGTTAATAACCATCATTCTCCATTTTACACATCAAAATACTACCACTTCATAAAATTACATGTCATTAACGAAGTGTGAATTTTAATTTCAATAGTCATTTTGAAGCGCATTTTTATTTTTACACGTAATATCTATAACCGAAGCGCGCGCTCACACACACACATGTATGTATTTATGTATGTATGTATGTAGGTGTTACATATTACTACTACTAATTAGTTATTAGTAATTAAATGTGTGTGCGCATGTATTTCTATTTCTTTTTCTAATATGAAAATTTTGATTTTTTTCGTCATTAGGCAGTTTTGAGGTCTAAAATGGGCTTTCAAAGGGAAATAATAAAATAAGAGTTATAATAATAAAATGAGAGTTCTAAATTTTAGAGGGGCAAAAAAAAAAAAAAAACTTTTTCTTATCGTACATATCTCCTTAACGGTTTACCCAAATTTCAAGTTTGGGCACTCATTGGATACGGATTTTAACTCCGCATCCAACCCATACACACACTGCATACTTGCACCCAACCCATACCCACACTCCATACTTCTGAGGCACACACGACATGAAAAAATGAAAATTTCAATAGAAAAAACGTATTTTAATATTAAAATACATTTTTTTATTGAAATTTTCATCTTTTCATGTCATGGGTATGGGTTAGATGTAGTATCCAGTGTGGGTATGGGTTGGATGCATAATTAAAATCCCTATCCAACGAGTGCCCAAACTTGAAATTTGGGTAAACCGTTAACCAGATATGTCAAAAATACGATAAGAAAACATAGTTTTTTGTTTTTCCCTCCAATTTGTTTTACAAATTTTTCCCTTATGGTTAACATCATCATCCTGAATCCTATTGGTTATTATAAAGTGAATTTTTATTGTACATTTTTTGTTTTGACGCCCATTTTTTACCTCAAAACTACCCTAATGGGTCTCGTTGTCTCCATTTGTTAGGTAAACTTGAATCGGTCATGGATTTTTGGGACGATGGTATTTGATGGCGTGTGGTAATGGCCCAATGTATTGCTTGTGAATAATCATATTTAAAGGTTTCCAGGATAAACCTTCCTTGTCATTATGTGTGTGCTTGGTTTAATCATTATGTTTATTATATTTTTGTATTATTTGCGGCAACATATGATAATTCAATGTTTCATATAGTTTTTATAAATGTTAATTAAAAAAAAAATCAGCTATTAATATGACTAGTAAAATTAATATTTAAACGTCAAATGAAAGGCAATGTTAAAATTAAAATGTCATATAAGTATTTCTTGATGTGCAAGGTAGGACGTCAAATTTCAACCCTGATTCCACCAGAGGAAAGGTAGGATTTGAGTTAGTTATAGCAACATGGTTACTTTTGTGTGCTAAGAATGTTTCTTTAATCATGTGCAATAATATGAGTATGTTGTGTCGTTTGTATTGAATTATAGTAAACTAGTTAGTGTGACTGTTAGATTTTGTGATTTCTAGTTGTTAGCTTGTATACTTGGATGAGCACATACAAGAACAATGCTCAGAAGAAGTGAACATTTATAATTAGTACAGAAGCTAGACCATATGTATATACTAGCTATGTGCATACATACATTATGCATGTACACTAGTATAAAATTAATTGATTTATTAGTTACTAAATGAATGGTTAATGATTGTGGGAAGTATGCGAAATATATATAAATATCTAGTAGCATTAAATACCCTTCTTGAATTTTCTTATTTGTTGGTATGATGAATTAAATAGGTATGGTGGGTTGTCATAATTTTTTGGGAAAAATGTCAAATTTCGTTTATAAGCTAGTATGCGTAGAATGATTTTACATTATATTTTATTGTTTTTTTTTTTGGCAAAGTGGTGGAACCTCCTTGACTAGCAAGTTTTCCTTTGGCTAAGTTACCACGAACTAGGGGCATCTAAACCGTCAAAATCACCCGAGGATCGCACTCGGCCTGGACCACACCAACCCTTAACATGGTTGGATTTTTTGGTATCCACGAGATTAGAACCGGCGACCTTTCCGCTTAGGGGTTGTCTTAACCATACCCCGCCACCAACTATTCTACATCTCACGGATACATTATATTTTATTTTTATTGTTATTCAATTCATTATTTTATTCTAGGTATTTTTTATCCTATAATTTGTAACGTGTGGTTAATGGATCATAAATGAGGGTGGTTCGAAAGACTTGGGAAAAGGTCTATAGAAATTTGATAAATGGAGAGAGTAAATAAGAGTTAATTAAGGAGTTCTTTTTTATGGTATGTTGTGGAGAGGTTGGAGCTTTTGGAGAGGTGGAATAATTATCGGAAGAAATATTTTCATAGAACAAGTTCTTAGAGGTATTGTGCATTATTGCTATTAGATTCATGGGCACAAGGGCCAAGAAACTGAAAGGTTTCTTGGAGCTAGAAAGATGGCTAGGCTGCTAGTTGTTATGGATTTTTAATTTAATACTAGGCATCAAATAATAGAGAAAATGAAAACTTGTTGATAATGGATAAATGCTTCATTCTAAGATAAGGATAATTTTCGTATATTATTTTATCAGTTCATCATGGTTATGAGATTATTTCAAATATTGTTATTATAGATGTTTTCATTGATAAATTCATCAAAATATAATGCCTTCATCTACCGATTATGTTCGGAGTAGTCTATTTATTCTACGTTTTCGACTTTACAATGGGTTTTGATCGGAATCCGGTAATTTTTTTTTTAAATCCAAACTTCTATGTGTTTAAATTGTATTTTTTAATCCATAAATAGGTTCAGCACCCTCAAATACCCCATGGCAACCAAATTATGCAATTTCCATAGCTAATATATGTGATTCTAAGATTTTTAAAATATTTCACGGTATTGTAAAATAAGGTGCATGGTCCTCGCATTCTTTAGTGTTAGCTTAATTATGTTTGATAGTGCAATATATTTCCTACGTGAAACAATGAAGCTTTAGTCGTGGATTTTTTGGATTTGCGAGTGGAGGAGTGAAAATGAGAAAGGTCGGTATCCCTCTCTATGAAATATCTCATGCACATGTATGGGTGTAATCCGCTGAACACGGAGGTCTAATGCGTCTCCTCCTTCCGAGCATGATGGGTGCATAAGCCAGGTTCTTTCAATTTCCATGAAAAGAGTCCCAAGATCCTCTTGTTCAATTAAGGTTTTCATTCGGTAAAGGAATTTATTGATAGGATTAACTTCATTGTTAAGTTCGACCTTCAACAACCAACATGTAGATAAAAAAAACATAGGTACAAATCATGCTACAACACCCTTTGGGGATTCAAGGATCATCTGATTAGCGTTACCTAGAAAGGATAATGAAAAGCTAACAAAGATTCGTATTAAGTGTAGCATTACTAAGCTTCTTTACATGTTATTCTTTCAAACCAAGAACATTATACTATACATAAAGCTCAAACACTTCCTCTAATGTTATTTTAGTGTATGGATAAGGGCACGTGTAAGCTAATGAGGGTCACTTTTGGCACATTAGATGCAATAGAAAACTGAAAAATCAGGCATCGCTCAACTTACTTGGCTTTTTTGAGATACTTACACAAGATATCTTGCATCGAGTAAAAAAGATGAAACGTAGGAAATTTAGTCATGTTTCCGAATATATAAGTTTTAAGTATTGAAAAATTACATAACTATGTAAAATTTCATTTTTTCTAATAGTCACTTTTTATTTTTTTGGAAACTGATAAAGTATATGTTTTTCTGGGTGCATCCTTTCAGTGCCTTAATGACGGTTTTGGGATACAAAAATTGGTAGACATGTATAGAACCCGTAGCACTAGTGCAACAATTTTTTTCCAAAATTAAATGTTTAATTTTTATTTTATTTTTAATTATGTAAGTGATCAAACCTCAAGAACGGTAAGTCAAATGTGGGTGCAGCCTTTGAAGGTCTTAATGCAGTTATTTTGACTTGGATGTTTTATGGCATGTAGAGGTCAGTGTCTACTAGTCCAGCATACACCTTTTTTTTAATTAGTTGTGAAATTAAAAAGTTATGAAATAAACACTAACAATATGTTTTTTGACTTAAGGAGTGATGACACAAGCAAATTAGGAAATAAATAGAAAATATCAATATTTAAAAAAAAATACATATTTGGAATCTGCATAAAAAATAATATAAATGCCTAAAATTTCGTTAATAATGGTCATGTATGTCATGCTATAGAGAGCGGTGAAAAACATGCATATTGAGAAAAATGGTGGAAATGTTTAATTAGCTATGGTTAACTAAATTCCATACCATAGGTTTGGTAAGTCTGAACCAACCATATAGGACTGTGGCTGACACACGAGTGTGGGAGGAGTGGGTGATTAGGTGCTCAAGAATGCGAGTGCGTTATATTTAAATTCAAATAACGCACGTGCATTATAGTTAAATTCAGATATTTTGGTTGGCGCACTTAATGTTAGAAGAAACGTGAGTGAATTTCTTCTATAAAAAACGCACACACGTTTTGTATATACATAACGCGTGCGCACGTTATTAACTTCACA